>OY728146.1:1739095259-1740345259 GCA_963277665.1 Viscum album | reverse complement strand
TGGAAACCTCATAGGTAGGTATTTATGCTTTGATAAAAAAAGTAATTCTATTTCTCAACCTTTTAACCCCTATATTTTGTTGGATGTTGATACCTTAAGAGTGTCTCCCAACATTGTTAAGATTACAGTAAGTGAGGAGTTTCGTTGTAAATAGTAAGTTGTATATGAATCATGGGTTGATTTTTCTTCTAATTTAAAATGAATGGGTAACTCATCGGTAGCCGATAGATATGGCTCTAGACATCTAGATGAGCGATGTGGTGTGGGATTAGCATCTAGTGATAAGGCCCCTTTGACCAGTATAGTAGATATCTCTGTTCTTGGGACAGTATGTGTGGATGTCGTGAATAAGGTGGCTTAGATTGATTCTTGGGATGACAACCAGATGATACAAGCCATTGAGGATCTTAAAGATCATATGGATATATCTTTGAAGAAACAAGAAGTCCAAAAGGGGGATGGATATGAGGGCACCTCGGGTAGACAAAGATATAAAACTGAAGAAAAGTCTCATAGAGTGGTTGATGGTGGTCCCAAGGCTACCATGGGTGCCTCATATGCTGAGGTGGTGCACCCAGGGAGTGGTACCCATGATAGTCATCTGAAGAAAGATCTTAATGAATCCTGGGAGGAAAATTCAACTGGTTTTAGAGCTACTCCAAATAATGATGTTTTTGTAATTGAGTGGGGAAATAATTTTTTTGGATAACATAATGAAGTCCTTATTTTGAATTTTGAGAAATAGTTAACCAGGTACTCCATAGATGGGATTAAGGACTTCGAGTCCAGTGATGATAATTCTAGTCATTTTTCCGTAAAATATGACGATGAGGTTCTGGTTTAGGGCAATAGACTCTCAAGTATGAGGAGAGGTAAAAATTGGAAGGGAATCTCGAAAGTGACTAAGAACTAACCATTATTTCCACTTTTTATGGAGACATAGTCAGTGAAGAAATAAAAAAGACAAGTTTATGGTTAGTGATACTCTACCTTACTCCAAGATATATCATTAGAAGAGGTAGCTAGATGTCACACTTTATCAATCCATGGAACTGATTATGAGCTCACCCAAAGAAGTGGTTGGGAAGTTTCTCACAGTTAATGCTATAGTAGAAGAAGAAACCTAAATGGGGGCGATCTTTAAAGATATATCTCAATGAGGAGAAGTATACTTAGATAGAAAAACATGATCTGATTTTAGTTAGGGGTAAAATAGTGGTATGATTAGTCTTGAGGAATACATCTAGTATTGGGACAAGCTGAATATCATCTTTTATGACCTTATAATGTATGAATCAGACATCAACATAAACAGAATTTCATGGAAATTTTTTAGAGAAACTAATTCTGGTAGGTTTAAAGTGTTATTCAATGGTTTTATCTTTTCCTTTTTTTGAATGAACATAGGGTTCCATAATTTTTCCTTAAAAGTTTTTGCAAAATAAAAATTTAATTTTCAGTTATTGGATGGAGATAACATTGATGATCGGATGATGTATATCAAAATGAAGACATTAGATGAAAATTTATGAGTAGCATTATCAGGCGGATTTTCCATGAGAAAAACATTCCAAAATCATCTAACATGGTCTATCTAAAATACCATGATGTAAAGTCAAATCAAACTAAAGACATTTTGGGAGTCCACCAAAGGATTGTTCACATTGAAATCAGACTTATGCGAATGGATAGAGATGATCAGCCAATTGGTGGAAATAAATTTTTAACCGATTACATTCATGGTTACATTAAATAGATAATGATTAGAAAAACAATTTCAGTTTTTGGTTAGTAAAGTTCTATTATTTTATCAATTACCATAATGATTTCTCACTATGATTCAATATAAATTTATAATGAAAGAAAAAAGTATCTAAAAGTGGATTAAATCATCTAAATCAACAGGAAAAATTGAGGAGTGGTAGAATAAAGTCCAAGTCATTAATTTGTTAATATTGCACCAGAAATCAATGGAGTTGTCATGTCTTGTCCCAAAGTGGTTCATATTATGACTCCCTAATCTTACCTCTAGTAGGTTAATGTTTGTCAACTAGCACTAAGTAGGCAAATCAATAAACATGGGAGGCCTTACACAAGGTACCTATAAACATGATCACATCTCCCAGCCTATACAATGCTGATATATAAGAACAATTGAACAACCATGCATGCGTACATTTAAATCCCACAACCAAAGTACCAAAGGAAATAAAGGAAAGTAAAAAATGGCCAAATTGAAGCTAACGACAAAGATATTGAAATAGAAGTACGACCTAAAATTAAATATGGGACTACTAGAAAAATACCATAAGAACACCCATCAGTATTTTTTGTCTCACTAAGCACTGTTTGGTCATGGCCCTTTAAGGACTCCATCAAAGGGTCAATCATCTATATAAGATATGACACGTTTGGGAAAATCCTGTGTCGGGATGAGTACAAAATACCCCATAGGACACCCTGAAACCACAAATCATAAAAACTAAATTAGGTTTAAATGAGAACATAACTATACCATATATAAAAATAATATCCATATACACTAAACTAAGACACACTATCTAAAGGTATGTCACAACTGTAGTATTCCATCCTTGGATTCTAGCATGACAATTCGATAAAGCAGTCATCTAGGAGAACACACTACTTATTATGATAAAACTAATTAAGTCCATCACAGTGGTAATGATCTTTGGTTCTCACCATTATAAGTACACATTGATGGTTTGAATAGATGTGATACATAGATAAGAATCACACCCAAGGCCATCAGGTATAAAATAAACTCAATCTGGATTAACCATCAAAGTAAAAGATTGTTTCTCGTATAGTGTAGGTCATGATGATACTAAGAAATCCACACTGGACATAAAGATGAGTAAATGAACTCACTGTGGGCCTCACAGAAGGATTCCAACAACTCAAGTCCTACTGAAGGGATCATTGTACAATGTGTTAGAGATGTCACACCCCAAAACATGTTCTGGTTCTTTTTAATTAATTTCTATATTTTAAATATTTTTCCGATGTTTGGGTTGAATCCCAGACGATATTTTTGAGTTTTGTAAACCAAGTGCACGTTTTTTGAGTTAAAGTAATTGGGCGCATGGGAAGAGCGCGTTTTTTAAAAAACTGTGTGGATTTACCCAGGCAATGACATAATCCTCTTGTCTTTGAAAAATTAATATGAATAAATTTTGTAATTTTTTATGTACTTTAAAAGAAATTAAGGAATTTTATTATTTTTATTTTAGGTGAAAAATTAGAATTTTATAATTTTATACTTGTTATGATGATGATGATTATTATTATTATTATTATTATTCATCTTTTTATTTTTATGTGTATCATTTTTTTATAGATTAATGTTTTATTTTATTTTATTTGTTTGTTTTTGTTTTTTTCTCACAACCCTAATCCATGCGCCTCTTATTTTTTTCTTCTCTCAAGCGGCTTCCCTCTTCTATTCCTCTTCCCACATGCATCCATCCTTATCCTCTATCCCTCTCAAGTAGTGGCTCCTTCTCCCTCTCTATACCACTTGGACTCCTTCATATCGGATCCCCTCTCACACAGCGCCATCCAGCAATCCCGCAAGAGGAGGTCGCAACCCCTCCCTGCGTAGCGCACCACCACCTAGTTCTGCCTTCTCCCTGCACCTACAAGTCAGCTCTGATGACCTGCATCCCCTCTCCCATATAGCTGATCAAGCCCACATCTCAACCCTCCTCAACTATTCCCACCACCTCCCCTACACCAGATCCAATCTGAGCCACTTCTTCTAGCGCGATAGCCCACACTCCACCTCCTTCGGATAGCTGCTACCAAACAACTTGGTGCCACTTCTCGGCACAGGCTGTCACACCTCCTTCTATACCTCCTTTTAGCTGATTCAACCCTGAACCACTTCACACTCCTCAAATTCCTCTCCCCACTTCGACGAGTATCCACCGCTTGCCCCTTTGCTAAGTTTTCGATGCAGTTTTCCTTCCTTGCACTGGCTGCGACCCCCGGCATAGCCCCTATCTGAGACCCCACTGGCTAGCCTCACCGCGACGGCGCACCCCCTCCCCTACCAACCACATTCGTCCATCTATTCTCGCTCCGACCGGTTGCAAACCCTCTTGTCTGGTGAACCCCTCCCACTTGCAGTTCCCTCCCGTCGAGACTTCCACCCTTGTCGGTGTGCACCTGTTGGACCAATGACACTCACTGCTTCGGTCAGCCCCATCTGGGGCGACGTGTACATTTTCCCAGCCAGAAACCCCACTATTGGCCAAAATTTTGGCATGTGACCCTCCCTTCTGGTGTGAACCGCGATTCTTAGACTATGGCGCGACCCCTTTGTCATCCCTCGATCGTTGTACAATGCATTTCACCCCCCAGCTACATCGACATACCCTATCGTTAATTGTGCTAGTCCTCGCACCACCATTGACGATATTGGTGACCTTCCCCATGAAAAACAACACCATTCCAGACCATTCATCATTTTTTGTGACCCTGATAATCACACACACCCCTACGCTGACCCTTGCCTCATTCGTCTACAAGACAAACGACCGCCACCAATGGTGAGCGTTTTGGGTTCGCGTCACTTCACCTGCACTGGGGTTTGGGTGAGGTTTGCACCGTTTCTTGTTTAGAATATTTTAAATCCATTATTATGTGTTTATAGTTATTTTTTTCATTTGCAGCATGTTGGAATGTAATTTCTGTGACACTATAGTCATCATCTTTCGCATTCTTATGCGACCGTTCGAGGCGCGTCGGGTCATTGTATTCGAGCTATGAGTCGAGGTAGGTCCCCCACTATTCTTTCCATTATATTTAGTATTTATTAATTTCCTGAGATTGCATTGATTTTAAATTAATGGTAAAAAATATTCTAGAATTAGTTTTAGAATTAATGTTTTTTTGGAATAGATTTGTTTCTTCTTTATGCTTTAATTTTCTGAAAATGCATATCAAATGTATATACTAAGGGTTGATAAAATGCCCAATTGGCCTTTGTAATTGTTTCTTACTTATAAAATGGTGATTTTTGTTTTCTTAAATGGCCATCTCAGTGATTTTTTGATCTAAAAGTGGTGTGTATTGAATATTATGAAAATGGGATGGTGTTGAAGATTTGGTTAACGCCCATTTGTCACATTAAAGAAATAAATTATTTTGATAAGTCTATTTGGAGTGACTCTTGGTTGATCCTGTTGTGTATGTCGATTGTGTGATAGGTTGTGTGTGATGTTCTTGCATCGTGATTGATTACTTGATTTAAAATGTTGAATCATCCCTCTTTGTAGTTAGTACTCGACATGGGAACCTGACATATTAAGTGAATTTTATATGAACGATTGTTGCACTAGTTTAGAATATTCAATGTCTAGTCACACATAGCAGGGGATACTCTATTATTATTGTTACTATGGGATTGGGCCCCTCGACCAGGCCAGGTAGGGTGACGCTCTGGTGTTGGTGTTTTATGACATCATTGAGTAGGTCATGCCTTCAATATGAGTCACATGTATAGTACCTTCTTGATTGTTCACAAGCTCCTATGTTTGACCCATGATTTCTATATAACTTATTTGTATGTGGTAGATTATTGAGGTGATTAGTTTGGTTTCTGGACCCCATGCACTACTTTTCCATTTCCATTTTTGTGTGTTGGGTGTTGTGTATAGTTCCCTATTATTTAGCAACTAAATTTTAAATTTTAAATCATTTGAGAAAATGTTTTTAAAATATAATTCACCCTTTTTCTTCAAACCTTAAACATGGTTTTAAAATGAAAAGGGAAATGGACTGATACTTTCTTTAGAAATGAGTGTTTGTGTGAAAACTCATATTTTATATATTGTAGTTCAAATTAAAATTATTAAAATTATTTATTTAATGGTAGTGTTTTGGGAATAGATTTTTTAGAACGCCTTCTGAGTTTTAATACTCATGCCTATATTGTTTTCCTGTTTTTAGTTTTTGTTGCAGGTTTCACTCGAGCTTGTTTGTTGTTGGATAGAGTTGTTTGTGGTTTGGAGAGTGACTCTCAGGGTCACGTGGAGTTCTGGTCGTGTTTAGGTAAGGGTGTTGTTATTGGTCGTTCTTCATTTTTCGTGTCGTTCATTCACTTTACATTGTTCTAATTTTTTTGTTCCATTATTTATTTTCATTGGGGGAAATCATTCCCATCCATTCTCAATTGATTCCCTAGAACTTATCACCAACCCGAGAGGATCATGAATGCCCCTCGGACCTTACCTCAGATCATCTTGGGTGACCAGTTTAGGCTCAACCGAGGGTGGTTCATAACAAAATGGTATTAGAGGAATGTCATCTCTTAAGTTGACCTTACTTAGTGGAGTGTCCATCGCTATTTGGGTCTAACATGGTAAAATAGTAGAATTTTCAGGACTCGAGGCATTGGGATGGGAAGGACGTCATGAACCCTTGCATGTTCCAAACCTCGATTTACCAGGGGATGTCGAGGTTTTTGGTGTCATTTTGGTTACATTGAATTGTTTTATATTGGGAAATGAAAAGGGAGTTGGGAAAGTAGCCCCATGAGATCGTAGGTCCTAGATATCCACGTGGAGCTGGGGAAATTTCCCTTGACTGCTCTCCATAACGATGGAGTGACTAGCGTATGGCCACCAACTATATGTCTGAGTGACTCATTGGCACTTGTTTCCCCTTGTGTATTATTTGGGTCTTCATTAATTCTTATAATTGTTTTGTAAAGTTTTATTTTTGAAATTATAAAAATTTGAATTTAAAATTCCAATCACAATGTTTTGATTAAGTTCTTTGCTTCCATGTACCATTGTGTTCTCCCCCACAAAGTTTTGATGAATTCACAAGGTGCAGCTTCAAGTGGTATGTTGTTAGAAATTCCTCAAGTTTATCATCCCATAAACTATGTCCTCGTGTTTTGGAAATTGATCCCTTCTCCCTTTTACGGACAAGATGATCTTCCAGAGGTAGAGGATTAGTTGTGTAAGATTGTGAGAAACATCTATTTTCTCTTGCCTCTAGAGTAATTGAATGTTATGTTGGCTACCTTTATGCTTGAAGGTCCAACCTAAAAATAGTGGAAGTATATCTCTCGAAGGAAGCCTCGAGAAGATCTCACCTGGTAATTCTTCAAGTCTTCATTCATCTAATAGTATTTATGTAAGGTGACAGAGGTGAGAAAGATGTTGGAGTTGTGCGGCCTTCAGTAAGGTGTTGGATCAGTGTTGGAATTATTTCATCATTTCTAGACCTAGATCCATATGAACTAGGGTATGTTGGAAATGATCTTGTGAAAGATTCAAATTTCAAGATCAAGATTCATCCTGGGATAAAGTCAAAAGTGGGAGATCTCAACCTAACTACCTTCTTGGATGTTATGAGACACGCCTTTCATGTTGAAGATATGTTAACAAGAGGAATTGGGATGGAGGATCCTCATACGACCTTGGGAAGCAGTGCAGAAAATAGTGATAGAAATAATGGGAAGCGGCCTGATTCTTGTGGTACTGGTAGAGGAATTATGTCACCCTCGGACCTACATAAAACACCTTTAGAGCATATTTTGTTTATCTATCATCTATGTGGAAAGCAAGGTCATAAGAATAATTTCTGCTCGAGGCCTCCAAAACCTTTCCACACATGTTGGCACATGGGTCACTTGCAGAGATTCTTCTAAGGTATTTCCAAGAAGCACACTGAAGCCAGACCTGGCTTGTCGAAGATCACCTAAGCCCGTATGTAGGAGTAGGACAATTTTTAGGTTCATTTTGGGGTTTCCTCTTTGCAGCATTCCCTAGTTGTAGTGTTTGTCTCTAATATCACTCTATGGTGTTTCTTTTCTTTCAGTTGTAAGAATGGTTTTTTCGAACCTCTTTGATACCTTTATTTTATTGGATGTTTTTTTACTAAATTTCTTATTCGTGTGTTATATTTGGGAATTTCTAAATCATGACTCTCCAATCATCGGTGCTCTGTCCATAGGTCCCAGAGTGAAGCTCGTGTATATTCAAGAGAACACCAGTGGTGAAAAAGGGCCTTCATTTAATCTTTTTTCTTATTGTGACATGTTTGTTTTCTTCCAAGGGTGTGAAGTTGTTTAAGTAGAGATGGTAGTAGTTTTGATGCTCTATCAATTGGTCCCTTCTTTTATCCCCCCTCATGGTTGGGGTTTTTATTTCATGTGGGATGATTTCAAGTTCGGTTAATCTCATTAGTTCTTAGGGTGGGGAGACCTGAGTGGGTCTCACAGATTTACACCTGAAGTAATTTATTATTGGACCAATAATTATGTATGGGAGTCAATTTGGGCCTCCTTGTATCAGTATCAATGTTTTGTTTCAGGTATTGTTTTGGGTGGTTGGTGGTCTCTTTCGGAACCACCCATGTTTAAGTTCATCCTCTTAAGTAAACATTTAGATTGGAGTACACTCAATTGTTCTTTTAGACTAAGATTATGGGAATAAATGTCATAGGTGGTTTATGTTTGTTCATTCCTTGGATGAAATGGAAGGTCTAGGTTCATCTTGGTAGCGATTAAGGTTTTTTTTGTATTTTGAGGATGATTTGTGTGTCATGGGAGTTTGGTGTCTATTTGGATTGATCAACTGGAGGCGCTGAAACTTTTGGAGGTGGGTAACACTTAAAAAGTTTTATCATTGGGTATAGATCTTGTTGTCAATTCTCAGGGGCAGAAATCATTATTTTGGGTAGAATTGTCACACCCTGGACCATGTTTTTTTTCATTTTAATTATTTTATGACTTTTAAAAAAAATCGATGTTCTGGATGAATCATAAACAACATTTTTTAGTTTTGTCAAAAGAGTGTGCATTTTTTATTTGACGTCATTGGGCGTATCGGAGAAGCATTTTTTCGAAACCCTGCATGTCTTTTCCCAGGTAATGACATGATTTTCATATCTTCAAAAAATAAAAATGAATAAATTTTGTAATTTATTATGTCCGTTAAAATTTTTATTTTTATTAAGAAATTTTAATATTTTTATTTTAGTTAAAAAAATAAAAATTTGTTAATTTTATCTTTATTATTGTTATTATTCTTATTCTTATTCTTTTTATTTTTAGGTGTATTTTTTATTATAGATTAATAATTTTTTTTATTTTTTTTATTTTTTCTCCAAACCCTAATCTATGTGCCACTTCTTTTTTTTCTTCCCTCACATGAATTCCCTCTTCTCTGCCTATCCCCACATGCCTCCACCCTTCTCCTATCTCCCTATCTCACCATTTCTCCTTATCCCCATCTCTACCATCCAACCTCCTCCTCATTGCCACCCCTCTCCTACTACACCCTCCAACTGTCCCGCACGAGCTGGAAACATCCCCTCCATGTGCAACGTTCCATCACCCAGATCTGCCTCCTGATGGAACCTAATAGCTAGCTCCGGCAACCTGTGTCCCCTCTTCCCTCTGGTCAAAAAAACCCATGGAACAACCCTACTCACCTGTGCTTGCCACCTCCCCTTGGCCAGACCCTGTCCGCACTCCTTCTCCAATCGCAACAGCCCACACTCCACCTCCTTTGGTCAGTCGCTCCCAACCAACCAGCAGCCCTACTCTGCACCGGCTTCTGCACCACATGAAGGACCACCATCCAGCTGTCAGCCCCTAACCTATTATGAAATCCTCCGACACTTCCCTCTACTCTGGCCAATAGCTGCCACACACCCCCTTTCCGAGTCGATGGCGCTGTCTCCCTTCCCGACTCCGACTACGATGCCCCGCGTAGCCCTGGGCCAAACACCCACCATCTAGCCTCACCTCGACGGTGCACCCCCCTTCCCTACCCCTCACCATAATTCGTTCGCACTCGCTCTGACCAGCCTTGCACCCTTATATTCAGTGAAACCCACCCCCTTGCAGCTCCATCCTATCATACCTTCTGCCCTTGCTAGCGCGCACCTACCAGAACAATGACCCATGCTACTCCGGGCAGCCCCCATCAGAGATACATGCACGCTTTCCTAGCCAATGACCCCCTATCGTCCTCTGTTATAGCAAGATATCATCCATGAATATGTTCTCCACCACTTTTTGACTGTCACGTGACCCCTTTGTTGTCCCTCAATCATCTCGCGACACATCGCAACCCACTAGCTGCTTCGACCAGCTCCGTCATCAACTGCGCCAGTCTTCACACTACCATTTACAAGGACTGTGACTTTCCACATACACCGCATCACCATGCCAGACTATTCACCATTTTAGGTGACCATGATGATTTATCGCACCCATGTGCTTACCCCCACCTCTTTCGTCCATGTGAAAAACACCCATCGCCAAAGGTGAGCGATTTGGGTTCACACTGCTTCGCCTACACTGGGTTTTAAATTAAGTTTGCTCTATTTCTTGTTTGAATTATTTTAAATTAATTTTTATGTGTTTTCAGTTATTTTTACAGTTTCAGCGTGTTGGAAAATAATTTTCGTGATACTGGGCCATCATATTTCATGTGTTTTTGTGCTCATGCGAGGTGCATTGCATCATCATGTTTGAGTTGTGAGTCGAGGTAGGTCCCCCACTGTATTTGCGATTATATTTATAATATATTAATTTTTTTATATTTCAATTATTTTAAATTAATGGTAAATAATGATAAATAATTAGTTTTATAGTTAATCATTATTGTGAAAGAGAGCAGTTTCTTATTTTTCCTTGAATTTTCTAAAAATTCTTTTTAAATGTGCATACTAAGTGTTGATAAAATGCCCCATTTTCCTTTGTAATTGTGTCTTAGGTATAAAATGGTGGTTTTTTTTAAATGGGTGTCTTAGTTGTTTTTAGATTTAAAAGTGTCTTGTGTTTATTCGTCTGGAAATGGGTTGGTTTTGAAGCGTTTGTTAAGGCCCGTTTGGCACTTTAATAAAATAATTTTTTTTGAAAACTCTCTTTGGAGTGACTTAGGGGTGATCTTGTTATGTGCATAGATAGTGTGACTTAACAGGTGTGATGTATGTGCATTGTGATTATACTTGAATGACATTATTGACTCACCCAATTTTTCATTTATTTTAGGCATGGGAACCTCACATAGTAAGTGAATTTTCTATGAATGATTATTTCACTAGTTTAGATTATGCACTGGCTAGTGTCCCATAGCATGGGATACTCTATTTTTAATATTTCTATTGGATTGGGCCCCACAACCAGGCTAGGTAGGGTGACGTTTGGGTGTTTGGGTGTTATGGCGTCATTGAGTAGGGCATGCCTTCTAGTTAAGTCGCATTTATAGTACATTCTCGATTGTTCATGAGCTCCTAGGATAGACCGATGTATTATTTGGAACTTATGTGTATGTGGTAGAATATTGAGGTGCTTAGTTTGTTTTCTAGCCCTCTTCCACTACTTTTTCATTTTTCTTGTTGTGTGTTGTGTGTTGTGTATGTTGTCCTCTTGTTTAGAAACTAATTTTTTTATTTTAAGTCATTTGTGAAAATGTTTTTAAAATATAATGCACCCTTTTCCTTCAAACCAAAAACGTGTTTTTAAATTGATAAGGAAAATGGAATGATTCATTCTTTAGAAATGAAATTGTGTGTGAAAACTCATATTTTATAAAATTTAGTTAAAACATGAAAATTGTAAAATTCTATATTTAATTGTAGTGTTTTGGGAATAGAATGTTGGGAAAGCCTATTGAGTTTTAATACTCCTTCCAATAGTGTTTTTATGTTTTTGTTTTTTGTTGCAGGTTTGACTCGAGCATGTTCATCATGGGAGGGAATTTGTAGTGGTTTGGATAGTGAATCTTGGGATCATGTGGTGTTTTGGTCGTGGTCAGGTTAGTGTGTTTTTGTTGTCTGTTGTCTCTTTTCCATGTCGTTTATTCACATTGTGATGTTCTAGTTTTTCTAATGCATTATTTATTTTTATTGTGTGAAATTGTTCCCATTCATTCTCTGTTGATGCCATGGTGCTTGTCATCAGCCTGAGAAGGATAGGGAATGCCTCTCGGGCCTTACCACGGATCAGCTAGGGTGACCGGTTCAGGGTCGACCTGGGTTGGTTCATGATAGGAGATGATTCCCTAATAACCCTCAGGTATTGTATATATAGAACACATCATAATGAAACTTGTCCAATATAAATAAGATAAGGGATCCAAGATATGATTAATAAATTTTCTGGTGTGTACAATGGGTTAAATGCTATGTACCCTAACATTGTTTCGTTCCCATGTAAATGGTTCGTGTCTCTAGTCGTGTCTATGTCTGCGTAAAAGTACATGGCTTATCAACTGCTTATGCACTCCACCTATGCACCAGTACACAACTCAACTCGTTTACTCATCTAGGTTGTGTTTGTATAAGGGACTACATGGCATGCCCCAACCCATGTACCCCAACCCATGTATATGTACCCCTAAAGTTACACATCAAGTTGCCAAGGATATACCACGCTCCATTTTAAAGGGGTCACATGTCATGGGATACTTAACATTATCTGAAACCCTATCCACTATAAAGGCGACCCACATAAGGTGTGGCTCTGTATTACATGCCTTGTAGTGTGGATTTTTTTAGAAATCTACGTATAGAATCCTCATTGTCGTTTTTTCAACTAATATTCAATATGGTGACCACCTTTCTGGAAAGTCATGAATCAATCCACGATGAACCTTTCAAACAATGAGAAACAATATTTGGACCTTTGATTCATTCAGGAATCATAATATTTCATCATTCTTAGCTTTGTGTCGAATAACACGAAATCGGGTATCCAAAACCTTCTGATTCACCCCTACTTCCATAATCACACCACCTTCATGTCATGCCGATCCAAGTTCTATGATATCAAATTGTGGTGCCAAGAAATGATTATGAAACTATCAATAAATCATGATATGTCAAACCACATGCCAAATGAAGAAAGACTAGGATAAAAAATAATAAGGGGATAAAAGCACAACCACAAACATATGGAAACAACCTCGGCCAATGTTCATGTTGTCCTCGATCTGTTATCATTAGAATAAAAATAAAAAATCTATAATTACAGGGAAATTCTCCCAATAAAATCCCCTCAAATAACCTTTCTCACAACATGTACAATCCGTGAATCAAATCATTAGTCAATTGATTCACATTCAATGTTGAAAAAAATAATGGGGAAATAAAACTAAATAGAAAAATTCCCTACCTCGATACAGAAAGATCGCTGATGAAGAACGAAGTGACATCGATGTCTTTGGAAATATCCTTCGATTATTTTGAACGTCGATCATCGATCATCGATCTTGTTTCGATTCACAATAGAGAGATCCTACGACGCTGCTCCAACAGTTCTCCAATGATTCTATAATTATGTGGCTGACCATGGAATTCTCTAATAACATTATACATAAATACTCTCCAATAAATGTGTCAATAAAAAAATAAACAAATTTATTTAATTATTTTATTCATTTTCATGCCCAGGATGATTTTTTTACAAACTCCCTGCGCTGACCAAGGTAAAGCAGCACCTAGGGTAAAACCCATATTCTGAAATCAATGGTGCCAATACTACTAAAGAGGCATTCAATAGCTGTGAAACTTATCAGTGCTAGAAAAAAAACTAATAAAGGAAACCTTTAGCAGTGCTAAAAAAGCATTACTAAAAGGAACCAATTATCAGCACATTTCTTTTAACCCTAATAAAGGGTACACATTCTGAGTTCTTTATTTATACCGTTGATATATGATATCTTTTACCAATTATATTTTTTGCGCTGATAAAAAACTAGTATAAAATGAAATAATTAATCAAATAAAAATTTAAAAAATATAAACAATTTTATAAATTAAAAAATTATTTATAAAAATAAAAAATGGAATATACATATATATGTATATGAAATAATTAATGAACAGTATATATTAAATATAGATATAAATAAAATAAATAAAATTAAATTATTAAATATTAAAAATTAAAAATGAGTAAATTAAGAAAAATACTATACATTTTATTAATAAAATAATTATTGATAAAATGAATGAATTTAATATACATATATATAGATTTTAAATATTGATAAATAGTATATATTAAATATAGATATAAAAAATTAATAAATTGAAATTATTAAAAAAAATTAAAAATGAATAAATCATAATAATTAAACAAAAAATTAAAAATAACTAAATTACAAAATTTATTTAAAAATTTATTAATGAAATAATTATTAATAAAATGAATTAGTATAATATATATATATTAATTAAAAATTGAAATAAATAAATATATATTAAATATAAATATAAGGAAAATTAATAAAATGTAATAATTAAAACATATTAATGTCTAATTTATTTTTAATGTTGGATTTTCAAATTAACATTTCCTAATCATCGCGTGTTACATTGATTTCAAATACATATATGTAATTAGTTAATTTTTATATACAACACACACAAAAAAATATTTACATAATTAATAAAATCTTATATAGAAACAGAATCACCTAAAATGTATATAATTTATTCAAATTTTTTTATATTTTTGAATTTCATTATAACATTATACATTTAATATGTTATGTTTTTAATCAGTAAATTTTATTTATTTATTTTTAATATAGTTACAAATAGGTAACATTTATTCATTTTTAAGATTTTTTATTTTTTATTTTTTATTTTATTTTTGAATTTAATAATTTTCTTTTATGTATTTATATTTATTTTGATTTATTTATTTCCAATATATTTGTATTTTCAATATGTATTCATCTTCACTTCAATACATATATCCATATTTTTTTATTAATTTATATTTAATTAATGAAACTTATCAATTTTTCAATATTTTTAAAGTATACTCTTTTTTAATTAATCAATTTCACTCATTTTTAAATTGATTATATTTAAGATTATATATCCATTAATAATGTTAAAAATATTTTCATAAATAAACATGTACATGTAAATATATTCATACACTCATATTTAATATATTTATAAATTTAAAGAATTATAATTATTGTAAATAAATAAATATTACTTTTAAAAATATATTTATATAATTATAAGTAAATAATTATATATTTAAAAATAAAAATATAATTAAAAAAATTATTTAAATAATGACTATAGAATATATATATATATATATATGTATATTGAGGTTGATGCCTAAGTTTATTTGGGAAAAGGGGCTACATTACAAAGAAATGTAGAAAACACACATTGTTGGGATGTGCTCGGCAAGACTCAAAATCGGGACCTTGGTGAGACCTAAAGGGGCAGCTACTACATAGCTTCACCCAGTGGGTTATATATATACATATAATTATATAAATATATAAATATTTTTATTTTTAAATTATTATTCAAATATTTCTAAATAAAAAAAATTATTAAATTGAAATAAATATATTTAAATAATGAATATATATTCTATGTTCATATTTTTATATATTTATTTCATATATATAATAATTATTATATAAATATATAATGATATAAATACATTTATAATTAAAAAAATATAATTATAAATATATATATAAACATATATTTACAACATTTATAAAATTATATATTTATAATTATAAATAAAAATATATAATTTTCTAAAAAGTTATTAATGTTATTATAAATATATATATATATATATTTAAATGATTATTAAATTGGAATAAATAGATATATAATTATATAAATATATTTAAAAATTCTTTTATTTATATTTATAAGGATAAAATCATTATCAGGGCTAAAGTATTAGTGTTGATAAAGGTTCGTTTTATCAGTGTTTTTTAGCACTGATAAATATTGATCTTTTTCTGCGCTAAAAAGTCAGTGATAAAATGGGATTTTATGAGAGATTTTTTGAAATCATTGATAAAAGTTTCCCTAAACTATTTAAAAGAACTCTAACCATGACTCATTTTCATCATGATTTTTAAGCTCTTGATAAATTCCCCTACTGTCGAATCTACTCCTCTATGTTCTCTTGTGGAACTCCCCTATTGTCGACGCTACTCCTCTATGTTCCCTTAGATGAATCATGGCTAAAAACCAAGGTATGCTATTTTCCCCTTTTCTGATCTCATTAATATCTTGTATGGGTTATGCAGTTTTTGTTTTTACACTGTTATTAACCATGAAAAACCATACATCTAATCTCTCTCTCTCACTTACCTATACAAACACAATGCCACCCCTAATATGTAAACTCATTCTAGCTTCATATGAGACCATTGTGAACAGAATCTCCATATGATGTTACAACTGATGGTGACTTTCTTGATATTTCCATTGTTATTTCTTGTTACCTTTTAGCTTTTAGGATTTTCATTGTTTGAATCATGTTTATGGTATGGACATGAAGATGAAAAAAAAGTTCAAGACAATAACAATAATTTTGAATATATGTGTATCTATTGAGAAAATAAACTTCATAAAAATTTCATAGAATGATTGTTATAGATTTCTTCTTAATTAATATTTGATGATTAGTGTCTCATAGTGAAGTAGTTGAATGAATAAATAGATTTTCTTCCTACGTTATAAAATAATAAATTTTTATAGTGGCTCCTATATATTATCATTTATTTGATTTTTTTGTTCATAATCATTTTGAATATAGATCAGAATATAATTTCACATGTTTAATATATTGTCAAATAATTATATAATGACATTCCACATACAATAATTATTAAAGGTTCAAAGTTAAACCCATGCAATATATTTGAAAATTATGTGACATTTAGAACTATTATATTATATTTATGATTGTGGTAATTTTTACCAAAAATGAATTTATAAACTCAATCCAGTTAAGTGGAAATGGGTTTGTTGGGATTATATTGTGTTTTTTGGTTAGTTGTGATAGAAAATGAATTATATTTTTGAAATGTAATATGTTAGAATCCATAATTAAAATTTATTTTAGGTTATTTTAGAATATGAGTGGTTTTAAAGGATACATGGGATGGACATATTTTTCAAAAATAATATGTGTCAGGTTTTAAATGTATTATATTTGAGAACACATGGTTTATATCGAATCTTGATCAATTATTATGTGTTATAGATGCTATAATAGAAACTTTTATGTGATTGTCACGTTTTTTTATTTGATTAAGGAATTATATGTTTATGATACCAAATGAGTTATAGTTTTTATATATGTATTTGATATTTTTTTATTTTGATGAAATGGTTTATAAAATATATATTTTTGTGTGTTGATAAGATAAATATATTCTTTAAATTATTTTTTTATAATAATACACAAATATGGTTTTAATAATCATTATATTTTAAAATGAACCAATAAACATTTATAGATAATTACTTTTCTTGACATTATAGTTTTAGGAAATGGAGATATTATGTGACTTCTATTTAGTAAGAATTAATTTTGATATTTTTATACATTTTTTACTAATTTTTTAACAAATGTTTTTTGTTTACTTGCCTGATAATTTGTTCTCTAGAGTATTTTTAAAAAATTATTGTATTAAATATAATATGTAACTATATTTTTTTAAAATTTTGAAAACTATTTCCTTATAATATTTTATTTGATTAATAACTGGATATTATTTGAAATAATTTTTAATATACCTCTCAATGTGTGAATAAAATATTTTTCTACAAGAAATACATGTCTAGATGTGATAAATATAATTTTATCATGTATTACAATACGATGGGTTTTATGCGAGGGATGGGTATGGATTTTTAGAATGTGAGTTACTATAGATATGTTAGTGGTTTATCAAGGGAGAGGGTGATGGTGATGTGACATTTGTGTTTTCGTTTTTTCTTCATTATTGTTTTTCAGAAGTTTGGTTTAACTATTGAATTGAGCAACCCATTCTTTGGTTTTTCACTAAGGGGAGAATTTATATTAATACATCCCCATATTTTAAATAAAATCACTAAGAAAAATATTAATTTTATACCCATTTCATGATTTGGATGCAATAAGTACATGTGATGGTTATCCCTGAGGTATAGTCTTGCATACTGGGAGTATGAGGTCAAATATCATGGTACCAATGATGTGGTTATTTCCAGATGGAGATAAATATTTTTTTCTCCTCCTATGATTCAAATGCTAAGATTTTTCAAATTAAATGATATGAATTTTAGGGAACATTCATATTATAAACTTAGGGTATGACTAGAATAATTCACCAGTATTTAATGAATTCGGTAAATTTGATTATCATGGTGTCCCAGTTAGTACCCAAGGACTTTACTTACATGTGTATATGGATTTTTACTACTTTTAAAATATACTCAAATATATGTGTTTCTATATATTTTAGGTTGAATAGAGTATGTAGTTGTTTATTTTTATACTCGCACCCTACACATGAACCTATGTCGATATGGAGCTATTATTATTTGAGACACAGGTGAGAGAAAAGGACAATTGACATAGATTAGAGTCGATGAAGTTCAGTGGGGATGATTTCATGTTCTCATATTAGATCCATGGACCTTTTATAATTTTGAGATGATATTTGAAACTTTAAATTAAGATTCGGTCATTCAAAAATTTTTAAGGAGACAACTTTCCATGTCAATACATTAATCTCCCAAACAGTTATTATTGCATTTTGTTACTTGATATTCATCTCACATCTCTTCTATTTTTTTTAACTAATTCGATTAGTAGTCATCCAAAATAATCCCTAATTCTTGTTATGGGATTAATTTTGGTTAGATTTGTTCAAGAAGCATATGTGGATGTCCAAAATAAATAGTGGATGAGTATCAAGCAAAAAAATAAATAATAACAGCTTGGGAGATGAAGATGATAAGGATTACAATTGTCTATTACATTCACCTTTGGATTAATTCATAGGATAACACTTACAATAGTGGGGTAATTCCTTTCTTAAATTCAATTACATGTTTCCTTCAAAATAGATGCATACTAATTTCTTGAAAAATATTTTGAAGATGGAGTTAAATATTTCATCATGTTTTCCCTAGATCATGAATATGACCATTCTCAAATCATTTATCTATGTTTTCATTGTTTTTTTTCAAGAAAAGGTAAATGATGGAATACTCATGAAAAAAATGTCTTCTACACATGATGATGTTATCAATCCTAATAAAGAACAGATTATAGATGATGAGACTGCAGAATTATTTGGCGATCAATATCAAGTAGATGAAAAAACAACGACAATGTAGCATCATAGTGTTGAATTAAATTATCAAGGCAATCATTCAGGGTATAAAATTTGAGATTGGTTCCAATCAACATGTAAAAGCTATTTACCCCAATAAGTCAATGTTCATTAGTTATATTGGGGTCACAACATGGATGAATGTGCCAATTAATATTGATTCATTCCATAACATCCAACCTGTAATTCGGAAAATCCATTGAAAAATATAAGGGTAATGTAAAAAATTTACTTTCTATATTTTATCAGAAAAAATAATGAAATTTCGATTTAATTTTCATTATTCCTTATATAGTTAATATATTTTAGAATAATTAGGTAATAAATTTTCTCTAATGGCCATTGGAAAATTACAAAGAGGCTTCCAGACTCTTCTTATGAAGTAACATCTTAGGGATGCTTGGCTAAAAGGAAATCATCGCCCACCAATTATTTATTTAGAAGTTATAAATTAAAATACATAGACTAATTTCATCAATAGTCACAATGAGAAATCACTTCAGGTGAATTGAAGGGGATAATATATTATTTTACATTATTTATTTTATCCAAATTGATTCAAAAATAGTAATTTAAAAAATAGACAATGATTTTGTGAAATAAATAATGTGTATCAAAACTAATGTGCAATTATTGCAAAGTAAGGATGGGTTTCCCTTACATAGAAAATAAATTGGAATGTATTTTAAATCAACAATAAAAGTTTAATTATGTGATATAAAATACATATGTTCCTCTTTTATTCATGTTGATGAATTGAAATCTGAATCCACTTCCATCCCACATCTTGTGCTATAGAAGGAAGATCGTGTAAATAAGAAGGTTAAACTAGTTGATGAAAACACAAAAAAGTATGGGAAACATTTTTAAGTATGACAAAATTATAGTTTGTTATAATTTATAATAGTATTACATAAAAATTTGTATTAATGTTTATATTTTTTATATGGTTTATAAAAAATAATCAGTAGAGATCATACCAGAATAAAAAATACATTTAGTAGCCTCGAAGCAGCCTGAACAATATGGTCGAATTAGAGTATTATGTTTTTTAGATTATCTCCTAGAACATATTTCAGGAAGATAAAACCACATGAATATACATATAATATGTTGAGATAATTTTAGACATAAATAAACTCACTACACCATATTATTGTCCGGTTTCATTTAGCATAACATTGTATGAGAAAGTATCAAATCGAACTGGTGGTGAAATAAATATCTAAAAATGAATCACATGATCACACTATCTTGGAGGCTAGTCATTCCCCACAACCACATACCTAAATTTATGTAATTAATTTTTTTCATTACATATTATCTTAAATTCAAATAAAATAACGTCTGATAACTTAATACTACTAAAATTTAGTAGGGTGTGGTTGTATGTGATTTGTATCGATCCACACCCACTTACCAACTTGTTATGATGGGTATCTTGTATAATATCCTAAAAGACAATCTAAAACAAAGAAACCTCAAAAAAATATCCAATGAGATTGGGGATTGGGGTATGTCATGATTTGTCTACTGAGTTTCCCATTCCACTTGATGATCTAGATATTACAATTGTCAGTGATGTTATTAGTGCTTCCATAGCATGGTCATCTAATCCTGTAAAGATACATGAGGAATGCCTTTTACAAATTTTTCCATATGAAAAACATGTAAAGTTTAATGATAAAAGGTCCAAATTGAGGAATTAAATTACATATGGATAAATCGGTGGGAAAAGTATGTTCATATCAAGAAAATCTATTGAATCGACAATGAAATTAAAAAAACATTCCAAGAGTACGTTCTCCCTCCCAGTTCTAGTGAAACATTTATTATCATTATAACCTCATGAATAAAACACATTTAAATATGAAAATATATCTTACATTCCATACTAAAGATAAATATATGAAACTTTCATGATAGATGAAATAGGTATCAAAACTATAAATGAGATTTTCAACCATGAATAGTTGAATGTCACAGTTACGAATGCCTACATAAGGTATATTTTCATAATACATGTTTTCAATTAGTTCGATAATATATTTATTAAAGATAATAACTTTTCATATTTTCTATAGGAGTTTATATTACTATTGTATAAATGAAAAATCATGTGAAGCATGATGTTTGTTCATTAATCCCTGAATCATTTCTATGAGAAAAACATGCTTTGGCTAATGAACCAATTACTAATAAAAAAAATATTTACTCGAAGAGTTGGATAAAAACCCCTTGAAATAATACTCTTTTTTATTCATAAAATGTATAAGTAAATTATACAATTTAATCACATAAAATAAATTTTAAAATATTTCATTTCTTATTTTTTCTAAGAAGCACTAGATCCGGATCACAGTCAATATATATACCCCATATATTTATCTTTTGGATCTAATGCATGGATATAAAACCAAACGACCACACATTATGTGTATTGTGAATTTTTAATACATTATAATCAATTATTTATAGATGAAAATTGA
Source organism: Viscum album (assembly GCA_963277665.1). NCBI lineage: Eukaryota > Viridiplantae > Streptophyta > Magnoliopsida > Santalales > Viscaceae > Viscum > Viscum album. The sequence continues at coordinate 1,740,323,598 of OY728146.1, read as the reverse complement.
ATGATATTTTTTAGTAAATGTTTTAACAATATTTTGTTAAGATAATTCAGATGCTAAATACATGATAAATCATGGCATGAAGAAGATATCTAAATATATAAAGCCAGTGGATTAATAAAAATAGAAAAACATTAGAGAGTATATAGAAATATTTAAGTATCAAAACATTTCAAAATAGTTTACTTATTTGTTTTTCAATATTTTGGTAGTCTCTAAAGATAAATAATGGAACTGATTATGGATATTATGTTTTAAAATTTATTAGAGAGATCATAAAACATGAAAATACCAGTATCCCCCAAAAGGTAATTTTGGAAGGTAATTAAAATTTCATTAAATATATTTCATAATAAATTTTTTGACTATATTTTCTTAGTGAAATCAAGATTTCTAAGAACCTTTTTACTCCAAAGAAGAAGTAAATTTTTATAAATGAGTGGTAAATGCACATGTTGAATGAATGTATGCCGAAAAAAAAATTTAGGAAATTACAAACTATGTTTTTGATCTAGTATAAGTTATGACCTTATAAATATATTTTGGGTGTGAAACATTAGTGTCAAAATTATTATATATTATTTTTGATTAGTTTCTAAAGGATAATTATAATGGAGTAAATAAATTTGATTAGAAGCCCTAACCTAAAAACAATAATTTTCCTGGGAAAAGGAAGAGATAGAGGAGGAGGTGGATTCAAAGTCAGAAACTAAGGTGGAGGAAAAGGTAGAGGTTGAGACTGAGGGGGATACTGAGGAAGAGACCAAGGCAAAGACTAAGGTGGAGATCGATTTAAAGACCAAGGAGGAGGATGAGATGAAGTAATGGCATGAAAATAGTAAATTTCTTAGGAAATGGAATAGAATGAGGATCATAGAAAAATGTGTTTGAGAACATTTTTTGAAATGTCAACACAATACTTCTCACTTCATATAAGATCCATTATGAATTTAATTGAGGTGGATTATGGAAAAAATTATTTTCACAACTTGTTTAAGTGATTTTATAAAATAAATTTAAGTGGAGGATTTTGTTCAAAACAACAACACCAATTTTTTTAAAATTTATTACTTTAGGATATAATTTATATAAACACATTCCATGTACTATAAAGTATTAATAAAGTGTGAAATAATCCCCACACCAAAAACAAAATGAAAAAATGCAGTTTCTTTCCCATAACTTCTCTTCACTATAAAGAAAGGGTCTTGGTAGTGGATCTACAAGTCACTTAAGAGTAATACAACACCAAACAAATCCAAAAATAGGTATATAATCAAACTTCAATATTTTGATAAATATTTTTTTAATCAACCACTGAATCCAGAAGGTGTATGAGAGAACTATTGTAGGACAACAAATATTTAGAGATCATGGTAATTGAGGAGAGCTGGTGTTAAAGTAAACATGACATCCAAAGAAAAGAAATTTCCTGATAAATAAATACTTAAAAATTAAAAACCATACTTCAAATGAAATTGTGGATCACAAAAAACCCATAGGATCTCCCCCATTAAAAAATCTAGTATCTTGATCCAAGAACTCTAAAAAAGTAATGAAATGAAAAGTTTTATCAACTGAATCATTAATTTTTAGAAAATTAATTATATTGTTTTCACATCTTTTAGTGGGGGAATTATTTGGTATGTTCTATCAAAAATTAGTTCCATGATATAATATCACAAATTCCTGTTAAATACATAAAATTAAGAATCATTATGCATGTTCACATTGATCATATAAAATGATCCATGTTTTCAAGATCACTAATAAAAACTAATCATAATTCTCATAAAAAATCATGAGAATAAGGATATTCCCATTTTTATGAAGAAATAATTATGTTTTATTGTTATAGTTTTCATCACACAGAAAATGCATTCATATTATTTTGGAATTGACATTAATTTTTGTAAAAAATAAAACTTTCATAATAAAAACTAATAAAACACATTCATATTGATTTGTTTCTTTATTAAAATGATTCATAACTCATTTTAGATGTGTATTAACTAGCCACACCTCAATCGGATACATGATGTTCGCAATTTGACTCAAAGGGCCCATTATTAGTTTTAAATGATATTTTAATACAAAAACGTTTTACTCAATAAAAATGGAGAAAATGAACTCATATTGTCTTGATAATTTAGGAAAATAATTCATAATTAATTTTTTATGTGTGTGAATTGGTCACAGGTCAAACCCACACGTGAAGTGACATGTATGACTCAAAGTGTGTGTTTCCTATTGAAAATGACATTTTAGTAAAAGACACAGGTAGTGTATTAAAACCTAAAGAAATGAGTTATTATAATTTCAATACTTTATGAAAATGATCCATAATTCATTTGGGATGTGTTTAAATTATCCAAGCCTCAGTCTGGTGTGCAGTGTTATCAGAATGACTCCAAGTGTGTCTTTTTATTCAAAATTGACATTAATTTTAGTAAAACGGACAACTAAAAAACTCAATACTAAAAAAACATTTGGATTTTTTGGTATTTTTAAAAAATTATCCATAATTTATTTTTTATGTATAATAATTAGCGGCACCTCAACATGAGACACTATGTGCTTGATGTGACTTAAAGTGTCTGTTATCAGTTTAAAACATTGATTTTAATACAAAAAGTGTTACTCACTAAAAACTGAGAAAAAAACATAGATCCACTTGATAATTTAAGAAAATTGAGTCATAATTTTTTTTTATTTGTAGGAATCATTCTCACATCAAACCCACACACAATGTGACCTGTATGAATCAATTTGTCTCTTTCTAGTTTAAAATGAAATTTTAGTACAAAAAAGATGGCATATAAAAAACTAATGAACCACATTTATATTTTGTTGATAATTCATTATAATAATAAATATGTCATTTTGGATGTTTGTGAATTATCCTCACCACATTTTTATGCATGGTATGACCGGTATGAATTCATGTGCATCTTTTTATACAAAATGGACATTAAATTTAGTAAAAAAATACAATTGACATACTCAAATTTGGGAAAATACAATTTTTTTGATTTGGTACTTTAGGAAATATAAGGATCATCTTAACCTTAATCTGATACATGAGGTTCCCAATATGAATCATAGTGTACATTATCCTTTTAAAATTGATATTTTAATAATAAAAATTCCACTCAAATAAAACTGAGAAAACACACTTCGATTGTCTAGATAATTTAGATAATTGATTAATAATTAATTTTGGATGTGTACAAATCATTATCACATCAAACCCACACATAGTGTGGTCTTAATGAATCAATGTGAGTGTTTCTAGTTAAAAATTAAAATTTATTAAAAACACATCTGGGTACTTGAAACCAATTAAAAGCATTGGGACAATTTGATACTTTAGTAAAATTATCCGCACTTCATTTCGGATTTGTAGGAATCACCCACAACCCAATATGATGCATGGTGTGAGCAGTATGACTCCAAGTGCATTAATTCAATATACAAGTGTCATTTTAGTTTAAAACATGAATCACATCACTAAAACCCAAAAAATTAGCCTAGATTGTTTTCTCATCATTTAATATGCTATTACTTAATTAATTTCCTTATCATTTTTATCTTATAATTATTTAGTTAATTTTCATAGAGATAATTCTTGAAGATAAACAATAAATGGCATGTTACGTGAAAAAATCAATTGCAATGCAATCCAATACACAGTGATCTTAGTATGGATCAACATTAATTTTAAAACTAAATCTTTATATTTAATTTATTTCATTATATCATTACTAAGATAATAATTTTATTCTTACATAAGTTCTTCTTTTTTCTTGATCAAGGGTGGCATGTTCTTTTAAATAGGTGGGTTGTTTTTGTTTATATTAGAGTTTTTTTCATATATTTTTTTTTGAAATTTTATTTCACTTAAATTCAGTATTTGTATTTAATTTTATTAATTAATTGTGTTGTTTATAGTGTTTCAATATACAGTTATATCACATTGCATCCTATTTCGGTAGTTTTAGTGTGTTGTAACATCATGCTAAAGTATTATCATTTATCAGCGCTACTAAATGTGCTCATAAAGGGAACTGTTATTAGCACTAACTAATGTTCCGAAAAAGGATTCCTTTATCAATGCATTTATTAGAGGGGATAAATTGTATCTTTATCATTTAAGAAAAAAATTCACTGATAAATGATGTCTTTTATCAGCAATTTTATAGCACTGATAAAATCCTTGGCCATTTTACCATGTAGCAGTAGTCAGTGCTTTTTTGGTGCAGATAAAGGCCTAGTATCTCCCTATAAAAGGCCTATTTTATAGTAGTCTGACCATGGATTTATAATCCTGGATAATGTTTATAATTTATCCCACTTTTTGAGGAAAAGTGTATGTGTGTGATATTTAATATATTTAATATATTTGAAACATTTGTTACATGCACATTGGACCTCAGAATCACATACTGTCATAGTGATTGGTCTCAAAAATATTCTATAAAATATCCAAAAAACAATACACGGAAAATCAATATCATAACAGTCTCCCATCCTTGGGGTTTTATGTCCCAAGAATCCCAAATATGGCTACACAGGGTGATGAAGGTACTAATCATGAATCTGAGGCTCCCACTCTCATGTTTTCTCCCAGAGATTCTCATACTTCCACTGGACTAGAACTAAAGGAATCTCTCTCCCATAAATTATCATCTCATATTGATCCTTGATCCCTACCAAGTACACAACCAAGGTAGCTCCAACCTCTTTGTTGATGTTTCCCAGTCGCTAACGTGTGATGGGACATGCATCTACCTACTCAGTTCTGACACATGGAATACGTTGTGTACCTGTTCTATCTATGATCGTATAGCTAAGTAGTACACCACCTCACCAACACTATAGAGAATCTAGAATGGGACAATGAATCTCAGGGATAGCTTTTCATCCTGGAAAAATATCTCTAATCTAGGTTGTGGTTAAATTTTTTGAAACAAATGATATCCTTCCTCGAACTTAAAAGGCCTCTGTCATCTATCCATGTAAGTATTTGAAAACTCTATGTAGTCCTCATCCACTCCATGTTGATCTGCACCATAACAATAGTATCTCCACAAATTCTAGGCCCATGAGTGTAGAATATCTCATGTGAGTCTAGTAAAGTGGTAACCTATATATTCTCTCGTGCAAAGCCTTGAGTGATTCCATACTGATGGTGGAATGTTAGTAGTTGTTGTATGAAAATTCCACCATTGGTAGGTGATCCTCCCAACAATATTCAAAGTCCAACAAGTACACACACAACTTGTCCTCCGAAACAAGAATGGTTCGCTCTATCTGGAAGTCAGGTTTGGGGTGGAACGTTGTGATGAAGCATAACCTAGTTCTAAATGCCTCCTTCCACCCCTTTCACAACTGGGATGTGAAGAAAGAATGGTGATTAGAAAGGATCTTCTACGTAACTCCATTGATTCAGACTATCTCTTAAACATAGAGTCATCCTAAACACTCTTCTAAACATTATTCCCTTATATCTTAGAATTGGGGTAACATGGTGAGCGAGTCAATGATCACCAAGATAGAATCATATCCCCTGGATGTATGTGTTAATATATTCACCAATTACATGGTAATCTCACCCCACTTCCACTATAGAATCTCAATGGGTTTAGATAATCCTATTAGAACATGGTGCTCATCATTTACTTGCTAACAAGTAAGGAATTGAGATACAAACTGGAAAACTACTTTCTTTATCCCCATCCACAAAAACTTACATAGGAGGTCCTTGTACATTTCCTACACCTGTATGTACAAAAAAAAGGATATGTATGAAACTATCTCATAACCTCCTCCTGCAATGTCACTCGTACCATTTTTCATCCTCTAAAAAGAAAGACATGCTCCCCACCTTTAGAAATTCCGTCAGGCCCATGTCCAGTGGATATCATAGTATGTAGGGTCTCACAGTTGGTATCCCTATATTTTTTCACAGTTAATCACTGCAAAATCATAGGGGTGACAACCATTGACTGGAGGTAAACTACTCCATCTCCATTGAAAAAATATAATTGTAATGAGGATGATATCTCTCACACCTTATTCAATAACAACAAACATGATCTCTTGTTGGTATAATCCACTACCACATTCACCTTTCTAGAAGTATAGACAATTTTTAAATCAAAATACTGGAAGAACTCTATTCATCTACTCTATATCAAGTTAATATATTTCTGAGAGAAGATATACTTGAGGCTTATGTGACTAGAAAATATGATAAACCTATCTCACATTAGGGGGTGTTGCCACATATTTAATGTTAATATTATCACTATTAACTAAAGATTTTTTTTCATATAGATCTTCTCATGTGGTCTCAACTTACATGAACCATAGGAAATCATCATCTACCTCTTCATTACATCACAACCAAGCCTAGTTCCTCATGAATCACACAACAATAAGTACTCAACACCTTCCTCTAGAAATCCCAATAAGGTAGTGGTAATCAATTTATACCTCAAATACTAAAAATTCAATTTGTACTTATCTATCCGCACAAAAGGTTTCCCCTTTTTTTCAAAGTATTCATGGGTGTTGATATCATAGAGAAATTGGGTAAGAATATTATATAATATCACGCCAACCCATGGAAGCTTCACAAATCTATTATGCTCTTATATGGCTCTCAAGCTAACACTTCCTAGAAATTGGTTGGTCCCACTATCACTCCATATACTAAGATACCAACTCCTAGAACATGGACCGCCTAAATCCATAATAGGAACTTAGAAATCTTTCTATAAATCTAGTGTTATCAAATTATGTCTAGAACTACCCTCAAGTGTCTCACATAAACCACCTCAAACATTGATTATATAGGGATATCATCGATGAGGACAACCATGAAATAGACTATGAAATGATTTAGGATCTGTTTAATGAGTCTTTTGAACTTACTGGGGCATTCATCATGCCAAAGGGAATCACCAAGAACTCATAGTTATCGTTGTGACATTTGGATTTTGTTTTCATTATATCCTCATCCTATACTCGCAAAGGGAGATAGCCTGACGTAAGGTAAACCTTCTAGAATAATTATTTTATTTTCAACTAATCAAATAGGTCATCAATACCCAGTCATAAATACTTATTCTTCACATTTACCTAGTTCAAGAACTAGTTTTCCAAATGTAACCTCAAACTCATGTTTTCCATCTTGTTGGACAAAAAAGGGGCTTCCAAGGGGAAAAACACTAGGTCTAACAAATCCCTTCCTCTTCAAGTCCCACAACTGAACATGCTTCTCATGAACCTCTATGGGGGACATCTGATATAGTGGAAAAGATATCGGTGTCTTCATGTGGGGTAGATCACTACATAAGTCTATCTCACGGTGGTGAGGTAGAACTGGAAAATCATCAGGGAAGACGTCCTTGTACTCCTCCACCGCTATAGAAAAAAGGGAAGTCATAAAATATATTGTACCAATGGTAAGACTATTGAATTGATGAGTAATCAGCTACACTGTCATATGCATGATTATATCCTTCACTTCTAGGGTTTCCTTTTCAACAACAAATGGGAACCTAGTTCTTTCACTGCAAACACGTTGCATTCTCCACTTGAAATAGTCAATTTGTTCATGGAATGCGGATAACCATTATATACCAAATATTATATAAAAAGGATTATTGTTTCTATAATGTTATACCTGCATATACTCTCGCCTCAAATATGTAGCTCACATAGTCAGCATAACTGTGTGATTCATGAGTCATCTCTAGTAAGAGTCTCCAACCATAAAGATAAAACCAAGGGCCAAATTGAAATCTCTAAGTCATATAAGAGATACGTGAAAAGAGTGGAATTATTGTCACATATGTCTATGTGTAATGCATATATGGTAGAAAATACACGTATCATTATTTCAATCATTCACAGAGCCTCTGAGTTGTAAGATTCGACCACCTGTAGTTGCTCACACCCCTGTCCTCTAGATCCTTGAGCCTAGCATATACAACCATGGGGTAGTGATAGTAACAAGTAAAAGAGTCAACCACCTCCCATATTTATCCCAACTCCTCTTACACATCCTCCACCCAGTGAACCTACCACCTCTTGTAATTTCCTCTGCCACAGTGACCTATCTATAGTCTATATGTTAGTTATACGGTGTGTCAGAAAATCTCATTTAAGATGTCCCCTATGATCATATGAGTAGATACACTTCTATCATGGATGACTAAACCCATACTATGAGCCATGAACCATAGTCCCTATATTCTGGGACCTCCTCTGGAAACTTCTCGCACGTCCAGCTACTTGAGACTGACATTGGCTCGCTGATACTGATATCTCTGCTCCAGCATTCCCACTACCAGAAACCAATGAATGTATCTTCTCAGCCAGAAAACTCTCTACCACCAAATCTCACTCTATCACCCCATCATAGGTAGGAATTCTTGTAGGTAAAACACTGGGTCACATGTCTCTATATATACCTCACTCAAAAAAATGATCCCCAAAGAAATAGTTATAAACCATATCCATCGAGTACCTGGAGAGGTTAGTATACCTCAATGAATACTAAGCTACTATCGTGTTGCCCTACTAGAGATGTAGATTATTTTGGATTTGTATAGCACTTAGCATATCTGGTGATAACTCCTCTCGGAAAATGTGTTCAAACTCTGTCCATGATAGATTCTCTACATTGTATGACTAGTTCAACACCCCCCCCCCCATCGTACTACTGGGCTATAGAGACGGATCACTGCCATGACCACCATCTGATCTGCTGGTGTCCTAACCATATGGGAAACTTTGGTCACCACCTCAAGCTAGTCCTCAACCACCTATGGGTTGGTCTCTCCTATGAACCTGATGATTATCTACCACTGAAACTCATGAACTACACACATCCTACACACCTCATAATCTGGTATTGCGGGTACCACGTGTTCCTATTTGGGTGGTGGTATAGTTGGTGCACCACCTAGAGGTAACATCTTGGGAAAAAGTCCCAATATTGATGCATTCTCACTGAGTGGATCATCCTCATGATCATGATGTTGAATCCTAGATGGCATACATTTCAGAGGCATCCTAAAATAAAAAAGATATACCATGGTCAATGAGTATATCTAGAGAACTGAATCAATAAGAATATGGAAACCAAAACTCATTCCTACATGATTCATGTAACATTTGTTTTCCTACAACCTGAGATCTCATGTACCAATTCAAAAAGAAGGTGATCAGAGTTCTATTGTAAGGATACAATGGATTTCACACCTAAAATGGAGTCCCTGAAGTAAAATCAAAACACAAAACAGTTAAGAATATTTCCCTAAACAAATCTTATTAAATCTAGTTCTAAGGTAGGGTAACTAATTTAAAACCACTCTATCATGAACAATCCCAAATGGGCCCATGTCGCGACTCCCCAAGCCTGTCTCCAATAGTCCAAGGGAGGAGACTAGTGCGGAGAAGGCATATCACTGACTTGGGTAGCATTATCCTATGTACCTACTCACACACACACATCTCCAAGCCTATACAATCCTAAAATGTAAAAACAACTATACAACCATGCATGCATACAACCAAACCCCACAACTAGTGCACAACATCAAGTGAAGGAAATTAAATAGGTACAAATACAAGCCCAGCATAAAGAGTCTAAAACACAGGACCAACCTGAATGTAAATTTGGTATTACTATCAAAATACTATATGAACACAACTTAGTTGGCCTAGTCTCGCTATGAAAAATCTGGTCCTGGTCTATCAAAGACTCTTTTAAATGGTTGATCATCTTCACAAGCCATAACCCCTACGGGAAAAGTCCATCTAGGGATCAATATAACAATACCGAGTAGGACACCTCAAAACCACAAAGCATACAAAAAAGTAAATATATTCATATATAAATGGGTATATGTCTACAAAACATATAACAAGAATATTCAGATATACTCAACAAAGATACACGGTCTAAAGTTATGTCCCAGATGTAGTATTCCATACTTGGATTCCTAATTGAAGATTATATAAGGAACAAATTTGGGAGAACACATTTATGAGTCTAATAACACTAATGATGTCCATCCAAGAGTAAATGCTCTTCAGGTTTCCTCATTTGAAGTACATATTGAAGGTCTGAAGAGATATGAAACACAGATGAAGATCACTCTCAATGGAATGTGGTATACCAATAACTCAATCTAGATTAACCCAATAATTATTGGATAAGTTTCCACATAGTTTTTTTCACAAGATACCATGAACTCCACCTATGGTATGATTATGAAGCAAGAATCTCACTCCAGACCTCATGAAAGGATTCCAGCAACTCTATTCATGAAGTCATACTGGAGGGACCATTGTTCTATGTGTTGGATATGGTTACATACTAACCCTCAGTGAAATAATATGGGGAACACACCCTCACAAAAATTATCTACAATATAGAGGATAAGGGATTCAAGCCATGTTTAATAAATTACATGGCATGTAGAAGGGGTTAGATGTCTTGTCCCTTCACCTCGGGTCCTATCCATATAGATAGACCATGTTTCAAGTCATTTCTATGTCCATGAATAATTTCAAGGCGTGTCAGATCCCAATATACACTACACGTGTACCAATACAAGGATAAACCTGTATAATCATCCATGTCAGGTCTATGTAGGGGAGTACATAGAATTATTCAAACCATGTACTCCAACCCTTTTCCATGTACCCTCTAAGGTAAACGCCGAGTCACCATTGAGAAACCACATGTTATTTGATAGGGGTTTCTTGTCGTTTGGTATTTAAAATTCTCTAAAACTCCATCCACTGCAAAGGGGGGTCAACATAGTGTGTGGATACACATTACATGTTGTGTAGTGGTATTTGTTCATAAATCCATATATGGAATTTTCCTTATATTTGGTTCAACCAACAATAAATTTGGTGATTGATTTGTTGGAAAATCATAAATAAATCCCCAAAGAACCTTGACATCATTGACCAATAAGATTCCACCCTTCAATTTTTTAAAAAACTATCCTTGTTCATAATTATTAATTGCGGGAAGAAAACACAAAATCAGGTATCCCAAATCATTTGATTCCCCATCAAATCCATTTTCACACCATTATTGTGTCATGTTGATCATGAATATACAGTATTAGAAATTTTTTCCACAAAATGAGTGTGTAATGATCATTCATCCGGATATATCAAAAATTTCGGCCAAATGAAGAACATCCATGATGAACGAAGAATTGAGGGAGAAAATCATAACCAAAAATATGGATAAAAAACATTGGCCAATGTTTGTGTTTTCCTTGATCCAATAACGTTAGAATAACAATTAACAATCGATAACTACAAAGAAATTCTCTTGAAAAAATCTATGCAAATAACCTTTCTCAAAACAAGTACAATCTATGAATCAATTGGTTGGTATATTGATTCATGTTCATAATGTAAAATAACAATGGGGAAGGAAAATGAAATAAAAAATACCCAACCTTGATTCACATTGATCACTGATAGAGAACAAGGTAGCGTAATTGTCATTGTCGAGATCCTTCAATTTTGTTTCACATCGATCATCGATCTACAATCTGGTTTCTGTTCACCTAAGAGATATCCTCTAATGATCTTCCCAACAGTTCTCCAGAGTCTTCAAGGTTCTATGGATACCCATGGAATTCTATCATAACAGTCAACATAATGACTCTCTAATTTCTATGTCAATGAAAAATAATTAATATGTTTTATTTAATTATTTTATTCAATTATATACCAGTGATAAATTTTCCACAAACTCCAGGTACCCACCAAGGCAAAGTCACACAAAGGGTAAAACCCACCTTTTTGAACTCAACAGTTCCATCAGATTTCTAATTTAAGCCCCAAATTATATGTTATTCCCCATTATTAGGAAAACTGTTTGTGTGTGTTATTTAATATTTTTTTAATATATTTTGAATATTTATTTTTTCTACACAGGCTCTCGGAATCGCATGTCGTCTCAATGCTTGGTCTCGAACATAATCCATAAAATATATAAAAAATAATACATGGAAAATCTAAGTCATTTTAGGATCTATGGTTCCCAAACATTGTGAAGGGATGGTTCTGGTTGAAAAAAGATACGTATGAATTCCATTGGATAGACTTGCAGTAAGATATAGTTGTAAATTAGATAAGTTGTAATGTAAATATAATGAATGTGTTCATGTGTTTGTAGATGATGAAAGGAAGTGACAATTATATCATACAAGCTTGGTGATCCATCAACTATACTCTTCAAAATATATGTTCTCAAATGATCAAGAACTGATTTCTTAACAAAGTCAAAATTTATAGGAATTGTGTGAAGATCATCAAATAAATATATTACTGAATAATTAGAAATTATTTTTCAAATCATTAAATCAATTTTTATTTTACAAAATAAAATTATCATATAGATATCACAAATCCTTTAAATATTTTGGATCATATAAAAGTTTTTATATGAAGTTATCATACACAAGTTTCCATGAAATTCTCATCAGACTGAAAACTCTATTCAATATGATTTGACAAAATTTACAGAGGTTTTTGAATATATTTTATAAGATAGAATTTTCTGGTAAATTTCATCAAAATGTGTTAAAATGTCATATAATAGTGTTCTTATAATTCATTGGATTTAATAAGAAGAACGTACCTCTGAGGGTTCATCAGAATTTTGAACGTTAAAAAACATCTAAGAACCCACTGAGTGAAGGAATACCCCAATAAAATTATGTTGATTGGGATTTTGAAGGGAAGATAAAATAGATTATCCAGAATAAGGAAATTTATAGGTGAATGATTTTTGAGATGTTCCTACAGAGTTTTAAAGGAACATTAAATGAAGTTATCTATATAACAGACATTTTATGAGGTTTTTCTTGATGTAAGATCAAATAATTTTATTATGATTTTTTAACGATATTAACAATTTTTATGTTGAAGCTAATTATTCAATAGTTTCTATATTTTTAAGGTTAATAATGTTTTTAGACATTATTTAACACCAATTTTAAGGATATTTGAAGAAAGGGGATCTATTAATAAACTACATAAATATTAAATAAGATTATAGAAGCACCCCATGAAATAAAATTGAATGTATTATTAAAATTTTAAATGTATATTGAGTTGAAAAATGTTTTTGAGTTCCCACATAATATTTTAAAAAGCACTACCTATATAAATTGTTGTGGATGCATTGAAAAATTTGTGTTGAATTGAATCATGATTGAAATATATAATAAAAAATTTAAGATCCATAATAATTTGTAATCCTCCATGCTTGAAATAAATTCTCATTTGGGATAAATTGTTGGTAAAAGTGGTATTTGATAGATTTGTAGCAATCAGATGGAGCAGAAGAACTATATGAATGAATTGTACTCTAGATGAAGAATGATTTTGAGATACTGAATGAATATTACTTGTGATATGGAAATCAAAAGAATAATTGGAATAAGGTAATAGATATACATGTATCAAAATGAGAAGTGGTTATCGTACAAAGTAGTAGAAATGGACTAACAGGTATCAGATGATCAATAAAAATAAGTATTGTTCAGTTGAAAACCAGATAGAGATTTTGTTATCAATTGGAAACATGAAAACACAGTGATGAATAAAATACTATCTAAAATATCACCAGATTAACATGATTATGTAACCATGTATTTATTTGATTTTGTGGCATAGAACCAACTACTTTTTTACTTTATTCATTACTAAATACCTTATCACATATGGATTATTCTTCTTTGTGACAATGTATGTGCTATTTTTCTAAGGATAGTATTTCCACCAAAGGGTCATAACAGATCCCTACTATGATGCGAACCCAGAAGTTCCACAACACTATTCTTAAATATTTGTTATATGACTGGATGATGTTATTTTAGGGACACAAAAAATTTAGACCATTAAGGGTGAGGACTCATAAAACCATGAGGCAACTTCTAATTGTGTGCACCATTGGAAATATCCAATAGGATATTATAAGAACGAGACTCACCTATATGAAATACATATTTCATTGTTTCATTGGATATTCCTTTATACAGATGGGTTTATTGGTCCTTATACTTTAATATTATTATTAATGGATATTAATAATCATGCACTTAGATGTATTGACAAGAACGGTGACGACAAATTGTTCGCAGCGAGGTAGGATGTGATGTGTGTGTCATTAGTAATACTACATTAATAGATAATGCAAGAAAGGATTTGACCCTTATATTCCATAATGGATGTTGATATCTCAGGCCCTCTGATAGAATTTATATATCTTAAATAAATCCATGTCCATGGTACGGAATTTACGAGTTGAATTCAAGAAAGTCAAAGAAAGAATAATCGAGCACATGAGTTGATGGAACTAGCATGAAACCCACATGATTAATGATATCAAGTCAATGGGATTACACTACTTAGTAAGCGTTCATATGATGTGACACGTCGTTATGGAATTAACTTCTTTCTATATGGGAGCCTTGGAAAGTTTCTTGATGTTAACCTTGGACTTTAGGCAGGCTCTACATAATGCCACTGAGAAACAGACCTAGAGGGTCACACACAAAGTGTGTCCAAGTATCTCAGTAAAATATTCATTTAATATATTGAATAAATATTATTCCTAATTGTTGTTTAAAAATTATTCAAGGATGCCTAATCATATTTATTTTGACACTAGTTATTCGAGAGAATATATTGTGGGCGAAATAATATATTTATTAACAAGTAATGCATTGATATTTATTTAAGAAATAAATATCCATCATTCAAGGTCTAATAAATATGGTGGAGGAAATGAAGAAAAATGAAAAAAAATTACACGTCGTGTATGTTAATAGACACGATGTGTAGTTTTTTTGGGGATTTGTGAGATATAATATTATTTATTTTATTAAAAAATATTTTGAGTAATTGTTTTGGTGCATTTAATGTAATAATAATACAAAATTGTTATTATTTGACATGGGGTCTTACTAAGAATTAAATAAAATAAATAAATGCTTTCAGGTAATTAATTCATTTTATTATTCTATGTAATTAAAATCCCAATTATATAATTCTCATTAGCTTAGCCATTTTATGGTGGTTGTTCACAACAGATCTGGAAAAGCTCTCAAGATAAGATACAATTCTTTTTCCACCAAGAATGCTCTCAAGTTACGAGAGAGATCCTCCTTCACCAAATCAAGGAGAGCACTTTAGAAGTGGCTCTCAAGGATATCGAAGGAAAACATCACAAGTGAAGTCTCTTCTATGCTATCACCTAGAGATCTCTTCGACGATGTCCAGAGATATGTGGAGCACTTATGGATCACTGTTAGAGGAATCCTACACATGGATTCTACGATGCAACGAAGAATCACATCAGATCGTTACCGGAAACATCAATGGAAAGAGAATTACATCAAGTTAATTCTCTTTTTTAAATTAAATTAATTATAAAAAATATATAATGATCCTCTCTATGGTTCCAAAACTCCCTTTATTTCTTTCTTTCTTTGTTCAATTTCGATGATCTAGCATTTTATTATCGTGATAGATCTTATATTGATTGTTGTTAACGGACAAATTAATTTTGGGTACACCCACAAATGTGCTTCCACTACACCTAGATCCTACAAGTGGTATCAGAGTATTCATATCATTGATTATAATTATTTAGTTTTTCGTTGAAGATTTATGTATTTAATAATTTTGTTCCTTCAATTCAAGTTAATCGTTCTGTAAATCTGAAACCTGAGATCTGTTCCACATCTTTTTTTTCACGTTCACCTTACAGAAATGATCTATTCTTTTAATTTTTTTTAAAATAAAATAGAGGATGTCATCCGGAGGTTCCAAAGCTTCATGGCCGTACAACCCCAGAACACACGGCTTGAATTCTGCAGTAAACGCTATGTAGTCTGGGTTCCATACATCGGGATTGGTCTGCAAAACCAATTCATATGTTGAAGTCTATCTAAGTCTTCAATGACTCCATGTGTTGACCAGGAATAGGTGGAATTTAGTTTCTAGATTATACATTGTGTGGCTAATAGGACACCTCGTGTAGTCCCCTCAGGTTAGGGTCAGACCGTGTACCCCGTACACGGATTTCCCAAATGGAGACTGCGTAATGTGGAACTACACAGCGTGTGACTCACTGGACACATTGTGTACTCTAAATATTTCTGAAGTACATCTACATGGAATGTCCTCGAGCATGTACTTCATATGGATGGTGAACGATATTTCATGTCGTGTATTCGGAACTACAAGTCGTGTACTCGTCCAAATTACACAAATTTATTAAAATTTATTATTATATTTTATTAACCCTTGAGACGTATACCATGGTGTGGGTGTAAAGCTGAGGCACAACATGTGATAGGTGTTTTATATATATGTGTCTAAATTAAAATTTGTGTAATTTTCATTTATACTCATTGGGTAGTTATGAATGGGAATTCACCGGGTTTCTTCCAAGGTACAAGTTATGTATAAAGATAATTTAAAATGAATATATTTTTTAAAAAATTAAGATGGATGAGAATCTCAATGAAATTCAGAAAAGGGTTAAGATTAAAAGGACTCATTAATTAAAGATAATTAATTGATTCAAGTGTGATTTATCTTAAACATAAACAATTAAATAATTGAATTATAGTTTTATTTATGTGTAAATATCATTGCATGAATGGATGATCATGATCTAGACCTGGACCTTTCTATGTGGATGGTTTCTTTTAATTTATTAATATAAATTAAATTTTTTTTCCTTCAATCCTTCTTCTCTTTAATATGTAGGGCATGTGTGCCCAAGATTTCTTTTCTGTGAAACCCATTTTACCCCCCACATATGTGTAATATTAGCAAATATTTAATGGATAGAGCTCCCAAGATAGAGGATGTAGCTCATGTTAGGAGACAAGGTGAAACCAATCCAAGGAGATATAAATTTGGATAGTTGAAAAGTGGTAAACACGGACCAAAAAGGTTCAAGATGATTCTCCCCTCGGTATTGGGTTATTTTATCAACTACTAGACAAACTAAAAAAATATAATAAGATCATGATAATACCATTTATTTTAATTCTTTTAGTTGCATGGTTTATTTATTGTGGGTGAGTTTTCATGATCACACAATTAATGAATTAAACTAGCATGCAAGATGGAACTAAAATAAGACCGGATTATGCGTAAACTATTATCTGAGACATGGTTAGTCACTAAAGTATATCCCACTTAATATTATCAAGTATCTAATAAAGATAATAAATTTAAATTTACATATAATGATAAAATCCCTCAAATAAAAATTAAGTCGGTATAGCCTTCCATAATCATGGTTAGAATCGAACCATAGTTCAAAGTGCTTGACCAACCCTAGATGGGGTGCTTTCAATTGTCAGGCAATTCTAATTCATGTTTTTTGGTTGAATTGACTTGGTTCACATCAAGGTTATAATTCCATAGATAGACATGGTGTGACCAAGAGGAAAAGGTTGAGGAAATACAAAATAAAAGGGTTTCATGATTGGGGATTCCACTCATCCGATCAAGGAACTATGAGTAATGCAGTTGGAATTTGAAATGCCTACCAAAAACCATTCAAGTTGCTCGAAAACCCATTTTTAGGGTAATGGAAAGGGAAATATGGATCCTTGGCACTAGAATATTCATGAAATATAATATTCCAAAGTCAATTGTGATGGATATTGGATTTCAATGAAATACTGGCAGACAAATAAGTACTAATTTATTTATTTGTCTCGATTTTATCATGATATAGTACTAAAACATTTTATCATCTAAATTTATAGAAATGGCAAGAAATATGACTTCAAGCATATAATTATGATCCATACTCGAGAAGGAAAACCTTCTGATTGACACCATTTTCTAGCAGTGTGAGAGGCATTTATGTGTTATCCTTCACCACAAGAAGAAATTGTATGTGCAGGAGAGGCCTATTCTAGTTGCTCCTATAAATGAGGCCAGTGATGAGGAAATATCTCTCCATATTAAAAATTAGGATGATGTCATAGATGTTCAATTTTTCATGCTAGCATCCATGTCTAACGAGATCTTGAACCAACATGAAAACATGGATGTGTATAGCATGATGTCTCACCATAAGGATCTCTATCAAGAGATAATGGGACAAGAGATATATGAGATCTAAAATGCTGCGTTTACAACTAATTTTGGAGAGTATACTCCATATGGTCCTCATGTATTCAAGATTGTTGGATACATTGACTGCCAGTACATCTTAGGGATTAAGTTCTCAGATGAGTTGCGCACAAATATCATCCTATCATCACTTCCCAAGACCTTCAATGGATTTATTTTCAACTAAAACCTATGAAATAATGAGAAGATTATTTAGGATCTTCTAACATTAATTATCTAGGTAGATAAGGACATGGGGTGTGACTAACCCATAGTCCTTTTGGTAAATAAGAAAAGGAAGTAAAAGGCAAAGGGCATAAAGAATTATAAATGGTCTGAATCCCCTGAGCACCATCCCTCGAAGAAGGGGAAGATCCAGTGAAATGTCAAGCAATAGGAGGTGGTATGTTTTTCATGGGGAAAGCCAAGCCATTGGAAGAGGAATTTCACATAGAAGCATGGGGATGCTAAATGTTCATTTTTAATTGAGTGTAATCTTTCTATTTTTACACATTACGTATTAGATACAGCTTGTGGGGATCACATCTGTATTCAAATGAAAAAAAACTAGTATATTTAGAAAGATTTATAGAGGAGAGGTGGATCTTCAATCTTTCAATGGTGCGAGGTTGGAATTGTTAGTTGTTGGCGATTACCATCCCAAATTAACAATTGGGATGATTTTGGTTTTATATAACCGTTATTATGTACCTGGTGTTACCATAAACATAATTTCTATATCATGTTTGAATATGGATGGATTTATTTTCATGTTTGGAAATAGGGGTTGTTTATTTTATTTGAACAACATATTTTATGTTATGGAACATTTAAATAATGATTTATATGTTTTAAATTACAAAAACCATGTTTTGGAAATCGATAACAAAACAAACGCACATGAATTATACATCACCCAGTTGTGGCATAACTATCTTCGTCATGTAAATGACAAGTGCTTGATAAAGCACTACCAAGATTCTTATTTAGACTCTACTGAGATAAAACCACTTGATAGATTTCATGCTTGTTTACAAGGTAAAATGACCAAGTCGCATTTCAGTGGATATGGTGAAAGGTCATAGAACTTATAGGATTGGTTCAGAAGGATGTGTGTGGACCATTACCAATAGATGCTATAGGTGTATATTCTTACTTCATTACTTTTACTGGTGATTTTTGTAGATATGGATATGTATACATAATTAGTTATAAGTCAATGTACTTAGAGATATTTAAGGAACTCAAGAATTAAGTAGAGAATAATCTTGGTAAGAAGATAAAGAAACTTTGATTAGATCTAGGTGTAGAAAATCTGAACCAAAAGTTCAACAACCTTTTACGGGAGTCTTGGATAATATATCAAATCAATTATCCTTATACACCATAGTGAAATAGTGTTAGTGAAAGGAGAAACAACACCTTGTTGGACATGGTGAGTTCTATTATGATTCGTATAGATCTTACATTATCCTTTTGGGGATATGAATTACAAACTACAGCATACACATTAAACTGAGTACCAACTAAGGCTGAAAAAGGAATTCCCTCTGAGATATGGAATGTAAAGAAATCAATTTTTTCGAACACACGTGTATGGGTATGCAAGGAATTTGTTAAGGTCTAATCAGGCAACAAACTAGAACCCCATCGCATGAACTGTATCTTTATAGGATATCCCAAATAAACAAATGAATATTACCTATATAACCATTCATATGAGAAAGTAATTGTTGCTAGACCAGCTGTATTTCTTGAGAGGGAGATCATTCTCAAAAACTATGGTGGGAGTAAGACTGACTTCGACAAAGTTAATTCCCAAGATACACAGGATTTAGTAAAGAAACAAGTTTCATAGGTCCCCGTGGAGGAGGTTCAAGAAACACATGTACTGCGTAGAATCTCAAGAGAGGTAAGGGAACTGGAGAAATTTGGTTTCCTAGTCATCGAGGATGATGAATCATTATTTTTGGATAATAATGAACCCCTCTCCTAAAAGAAAGCAGTATAGAGATCAGAAGCTTGAAGATGGCTAGAAGCTATGAAATCTAAAATGGATTCCATGTATCACAACCATCTTTGGGTTCCAGTCGATGAGCCAGTTGATGTAAAGCATGTTGGATACAAGTGAGTATTCAAGAGAAAGTTGTACATGAATGGTCAAGTTAGAACCTATAAATCATGGCTAGTTGATAAAGGATTCTAACAGCATCAAGGAATTGACTATGATGAAAACATCTTTCCATTTTCCATGTTTAAATCCATAAAAATCATACTTTCCATGGAATCTTACCATGACTATGAGATTTGGTAGATATATTTCAAAACAAAATTCCTTAATAGGGTATGTTAGGAAGATGTCTATTTGACACAACTAGAAGTGTTTATGACACCAGGTGAATCCAAACGGTTTTTCAAGTTGCAGAAATCCATTTATGGATTAAAGCATGTATCCAGGTCCTAAAACATTCAACTTTATGAATCCATAAAAGAATTTGGTTTCATTAAGAATGAATGTGAGCCATGTATTTATAAGTGGTTTAATGGGAATGTGGTCGTTATCCTAGTAGTATATTTTGAGGAAATATTACTTATTGGAAATGATGTACAAGTCTTACAGTTAGTTAAGGACTGGTTGAACAAGTGTTTCTCCATGAAGGAATTAGGTGAACTAGCCTACATTTTAGGGATTAAGATCATTCGTGATAGATCGAAGAGGTTTCTTGGACAAAGTAAGGAACATACATTGACCAGATACTAAATAGATTTTTGTGGAACAATCCAAAAGGGGATTGGTTCTAGTGTCACATGGATTGCATATTTCTAATAGAATGTGTCAGCAAAAACAATAGGAGAAAGATAGGACGAGTAAGATCCCATATGCTTCAGCTATAGGATCTATCATGTATGCAATGTTATGTACTAAAATTGATGTTTCTTATACACAGAGCATGGTAGATAGATATAAATCATATCCAAGAGAACAACATTGGACTACTGTTAAGACTATCCTTAAGTATTTGAGAAGAACTAAGTATATGTTTCTCATGTATGGAGGAGATGATGATATTTTCATCAGAGGGTACGCTGATTCTAGTTTTTAGACAGAACATAATGATTTAAAGTTGTCGTCAAGATATGTTTTCTGTCTCAATAGAAGAGTAGTGTGCTGGAAGAGTTCAATGTATCCAGTTTTCGTTGATTCTACAGTGAAGTCAAAATATATAGTGGAATCTGATGCATCCAAGGAAGTCGTCTACATTCAAAACATTATCTAGGAGAATGATGTGGTTCCTAGTATTAAAGATCCTATCACGTTATATTATGATAATATAGCAGTGGTGGCTCTTGAAAAAGAACCAAGGTGACATCAACAGACAAAGTGAAATCTCTACAAGTATCACCTCTTGAGGGATTTCTATCAAAGGGTTGAATTTTTAGTGAGCATAGTTTCAATGGAAGATAACATGTTGGCCCCATGAATAAAGGCCTATCTTTGCAGAAGCATGAACATCATGTGAGAGATAGCGGTTTAAGGGTTGTAGTAGTTGGCTCTAGTCCAAGTTAGAGTCTGTTGGAGTTGGTGTCCTAGAACCAACTATTTTTTCTTTATTCATTAATAAATACCTTATCGCATCTTGATTGTTCTTCAACATGACAATGCATATGATAATTTCTTAAGGATAACTGTTGCACCAAGGGTATTAATGGATCCCTTCTATAATGAGAACCAAGAGGTTCCATAAAACTATTCTTGAATATATGTTCTTTGTCCAGATGAGGTTATTTGAGAGACACAAATAATATAGGCCATTAGGGGTGAGGACTCATAAAACATTGAGTAACCTTCTCACGATGTGCTTCCTTGGTAATATCTAGGATGATTTTATGAGAATGAGACCCACCAGTAGGAAATCCATATTTCATAGTGTCATTGGATTTTACTATCTACAGAGGTGTGTATTGGTCCTTAGAATATAAGATTATTATTAATGGCTATTACAACTCGGGCACTTAGATGTATTGAAGAAAACTGTGACGACACATTGTTTATAGTGAGGTAAGATTTGTTGGGGGTGTCATGATTAGTACTACATTAATATATAATGCAAGAAAGGATTTTATCCTTCTTTTCCATAACAGAAGTTGATATCTCAGGACCTTTTATGGAATTGATATAGCCTAAATAAATCCATATCCATGGTAAGGAATAGGTGAGTTCAATTCCATAAATTCAAAGAAATAATAATTGAGCACATGGGATGATGGAAATAGAATGTAACTTTCTTGATTTGAGATATAGAGATAAATGGGTTAAATTACACAGTAATTGTTCGTAGGAGGAGACACGTCATTATGGGGTTAACTTCTTTCTCTATGGGTACCTTGGCGTGTTTCTAGACGCTAACCATGAAATTTAGGCAGGCTCCGCATAATTCCAATGTGAAAGATGCCCAGATAGTCACACCCTAAGTGTGTCCAAGTATCTCAGTTTAATATTGATTTATCAAGTTGAATCAATATTATTCCCGATTTTCGTTTAATAAATATTCAAGGATGCTTGATCGTATTTATTTCAACACTAGTTATTCGAGATAATATATTATAGGAGAAATAATATATTTATTAGCTAGTAATGAAATTATATTTATTTAAGAAATAAATATCCCCTATTTAAGTACTAATAAATATGGTGGAGGAAATAAATAAAAATGAAAAAAACGGAGTACACTCCATGTATATTAATATAAATACTATGTAGTTTTTTCAGTTATTTTTCAGAAATAATATTATTTATTTAATTAAATAATATTATGTGTAATTCGTTGGGTGTATGTCAAGTAATAATAATAGTCAACTGTTATTATTATTCATAGGTTCTTACAAAGAGTAAAATGAAATGAAAAAATGCTTTTGTGTAATTAATTAATATTATTATTCTATGTAATTAAAATCCCAATTATATTATACTCATTATCCTTGTAATATTTTAGTGTTTGTGCACAACTGATCGGGAAAATATCTCAAGTCATGATAGAATTTTTTTTCCACCATGAACACACTTATGTTATGAGAGAGATCCTCCTCCACCGGATCAGGGAGAGCGCTTTAGAAGCAACTATCAAGGAGATCGAAGGAGGATATCGTTATTGAAGGTTCTTTCGTTCTAGCCCCGGAGATCCCTATAGCGACATCCAGAGATATGTGTAGCATGTGTGGATCTCTACTAGAGGAAACCTACACTTGTCTTATACGCCGGAAGGATGGATCAAATCATATCATGAACGGAAACATCATCGAAGAGAGAATTAAATCAAGGTAATTCTCATATTTTTATTAAATAAATTATAAACAATATATGTTGATCCTATTAATGGTTCCAGGACTCCATTTCATTAATTCTTTCTTTCTTTTTTCTATTCAGAAGATCTGGTGTTTTATTATTGGGACAGATATCTGATTGATCAATGTTAACAGAAAAATTAAAGTTGGGTACACCCACCAATGTTCTTCCAATACTCTCAAATCCTATAGTCTAACTAATTTATTAGATGTATTATGAAATGTTAAACTTCCAAGTGAAGTAATAAGGATTAATGAATGTTTATTTCCCACTTTCAGGTAAGTTTCCAGTGAAGAAGTAGAAGAGTTGGATAATAAAAGAAACATTATGATATCAAAAAGAAACCTCATCTAGGGGGACATTATTTTTATTAAAATCTACCATAAGAAGAAGATTAAGACTATATTTAGAGGTATTATAAGAAAATAGTAATGAGATCCAAGTGGGACAAGGCTATCATTATTCTAGGTAAAAATGGTTGTTTATCTTGTTCCCCCTCCTAAGGTATAGTTAAAATCACTTGAGATAAATATTTTTCTAAAAAACAATGTACTTTTCATCACATTAAAGTAAAAATCCATCTCCTAGTCATCACTATATGCAGTAAAGACTATATAAAATTAATTTATAGTGAACCTTGTAAAAATATCATATGTCATATTTTAACTAATTTCATATACTTTTATACAATAATGGAAAGAGAATTAAATAATCAAGATCCTCCCAGTTTGAATAGGTAGATATATAAAAATTCATGATTGGTTTAAATGTTACCAACATGGATTCACCACAACCTAACCCTCCCCCCACCCATAGTCTTGAGAATATCCTAAATTTTTCTTTTTAGTTTATCATCATATGATAAATAAGTCATTCTTTTCATCTAAACATTATGCGATGAGGATATAAATTTGATAGTTTATCATTTTTTAGTAAGGAATCTGGCTATTTAGATTAACATTGTCTTATTAGGACATTGGAAACATAGTTTAAATTCATACTGGAAGAATGTATACCAAAAAATTTAACATATTTAGTGACGGTTAATGGGAAATTGTTTCATATATATGATATATCTTAATAAACCACGAATTCATGGGATGTATAGTTTGAACCCATCCACAAAGACTAACTAATATATACCATTAGAATAAACCTTTTATATTATAAAGGGGGATAACTTTTGGGATCCATCTTTAGTTGTTTTGTTTTTAGTATCATTTTCGTCCTCAATTCTTGCACTAAGACACATGGGAGGAAATAGTGAATGATAAATTTATTATTTAATTCCCAAGCCACTCTATTTTGATGAACCTCGTGACTATTAAGTACCTAGAACCTATTTTCATCAATTTCTCCCAAGTCATCTAGAAAACATTTTGACCATTCATCAAAAATCATCTTCTTATAGATTATAGTCCAGAGAAATTTTCTCTAAAACACAAGGGGAAACACAACTTTTATTCCATACAAGTGGGGAAAAGCGGTTTCCTGTGTGTAAGTTTTATCCATGAAACATTATATTGATAATTCAATATACTTATTATTAGGATATATCTTCCTATATGGATCAATATTCTTCTCATGAGTGTCAGTGAGAAAATTATTTAATTCCTCAATTAATCAATTCACCGATACATGATAGTATAAACTATGGTTAGAACAAACATGGTACTTGGAATACAGCCTATTTAACATAGATCCTCAAAAATTAGTTCCATTATTAGTGATAGTATTATAGGAACACCAAACAAATGAATGAAGTGGTATTTGTTGAGATTGGTCCTAGACATGGTCTTGAAAACCTTCAGTTAGATAACTTTATCCTATTTCAAAATGAAACAAGATAATTAAGAATAAACAATAACTAATGAGCTTTCAATGATGGATAGGGACCCATGACAACAATTCCCAATAAAATGAAAGGACAATATTAATTGATGGTGTGGAATATCACTAGAGGTATATATACAAATTTCGTATGATTATGACATGTTTGAACCCTCCAATGGAATTTCACGCAATAACATACTTCAATAGGAAAAACTATCATAGTACATTGATCTAGTGGGAAATAACTAGTCTCATATAAGTAGTTGTGCATGACCTAGTGAGAACCTCCTACCAGTCCTAAGTAAATTCATTTCCATGGATAAAACAAATAATGGTCCATCAAATATAAATATATAGATAACTTTCTTAGCATTGGGATGTAAAAAATGATCTAATTCATTTCCCAAATATGAATTTACACTTTCTGATCTTGGAATTCTATGATAATTCCATGATAGTTTTACAAAATAAATGTGGTTATTCAATTTAATTATTCTCTCATCACAAGTTGATTTTATTTTATTTACTATGATGAATTAGTGTTGAGTAAAGTCCCCTTAAGTCTTCCCTATAAATGGTGGGGAAATAACTCCCTGATATTCAATATTGATGATCATATCATCCTGTATAAGATAAGAAAGAGGTGTGAAAAATAAATTCCCAAGTATCCCACTGATAATTCTAAGACATAGGGATAAGAGAAAATATTAGTTTAAAAGAAAATTTATCAATCAAATAATGGGTTCACTCAACTGATGGAATTAGCTCCTACTTTTTGAATGAAAAGCCACTATTTTTTAATCATTAATATATTAGATCCACTATTCAAATGAAACTGGGGATTCTTGAAAATGTAGGACTATTTTAAGGTCAATAATTATGTATTGGTATTCAGCCTCATTATTAGTGAATCCCAATAAAAGGAGGAATGAGTATGACATGAGGTCCATGGAGGTACTGAAAATGTTAAATAAAAGTTTGATTATCTTTATCCTTTGTTTTCATCTTATTCTTAAATTAACATTAATAATCATGATTAATGTGTATATTATAATACAGAAATCCATTATCGACAGAGAGAAAAACATCATTAATAATCTTAAAATCTAGTAAAAAATATTCTAGATTTGGGTGCACAATAAGAAAAAATAAAAATAATTTCCCATGATAGACTTCTGAGAGATGAACCTAATGTTGAATTATTAATAGATCACTAACCATAATTTAAATCAACTATTTAGTTTTGAAAAATTGAACATATATTTTAGTGGGTTAATGCAGAATTTCATATGGACCCCAAGATTCTATATATTCGGAAGAAGCCTTTTTACCATAGAGAACAAGGAATGGTACTTCTTATCAATGGAATAATATCTTACTTGGTTAATATCACTCCAAGGCTATCATATAGTGGATCAATGGTTTATTTTAGAATGGTGAAATTGGAACTGGAGGATGTAGAAAAAACTACATGATCATAGTGAAATAATTCTGGTGTTATTCAAACCACTAGTAGGAAATTTATGGAATCATCAATCTTGATAAGGACTTTCATTATCCCTATGTATTAGTGAAATAATGCCTAATTTGGGTCAGATTCCTTTGAAATTAACTTAAATCTCATAGATTATGTGGAGTGATAATCTCAATGATGTCATTAATCTTTTTGGGGATAATCCCAATCACCCCGTACCACAAAAAAAGTAATTAATTCCCCAGAGGTGACCCTAAATGAATATTTCATGGAATTTATCATTGGATGGTGGGAGGGATTTAGGAATAAAACTCCATCAATATCATTGAGATAGACCATGTATATTTGGGATTTGACAAGTTAATAATCTAAATATCACTCCACTTTAATTCTAAGAAGGGGATTAAAATATGTGATGGATATCCTGGTAGTATGTTTCCCAAGAATTATTTATACCAAAGGGAATCAATTGTTAATAGTAAGTTAAAGTGGGTTCCTTGACAACATTAAACTATTTATACTTGGGGTCTATACTGATTTGGTTGTACCTAGAGTATCAATTTATAGAGGAGAGATCCAAAAATCATGTGTTTTCATAAATTAAAAACTATGGGATTGAGATGGGGAGGTTTTCATTAAAAAAATGTCATTGAGATCCTAAAAGTCAACACAAACTCTAATTTTCATATTCTTCTTCTGTATTGGGAAAAATTTACCCTTTAAATTGTGGTATTAGACTATATAATGAAGTTTTCAATTAATTATATTATTTAAATTACACTTAACCATTTAATAATGGGAGGTTATATTCACCTATGTGGATGCTTATATCCATTTTTGGATAATGGGAAGACACAAATGGTGTAAGACGTCATAAGAATCAACCCCCAGAATATACTTATTATTATATGCAAGTACATCCATGTGTTTTTATAAGAATAAGATATACCAATCCCTCTCATTTAGGGATATAAACAAACTAATCAGCATCGACCTCAGATCATCTTTGATGATAATTTTTACTTCTATATACTCATTGATGAGGTTGGAAACTTCTTATTCATAGTTAGTTAGATCATTATCTAGTGATTAATACTAAAATGTGTGAGGTTGGAGGGGGAGTAAAACTACATAGTTATATGTGGTAGACCAAAATTATATTCCTATGTAGGTGAATAATATTAATAAGTGGTCATCTTAAATTATGGTTATATGGAAACCATATAGGTGTATTTCATGGTTCCTAGACCTTGATATTTTAACCCAATAGGTCCAACTAATGTGCCCAAAATCTATGGATCTGTCAATTTATAGTTTCTTAACCTCACCCCTCTAATACATATAGAAGAGACACTAATATACAATAGTAGGATAAACTCTTCGATATGAATTGGATGGTGGATTCTCTAAATTTGTGCTCACATTGCCCTAATATGAGTAGTGGACGATTTGGGAGCACTCCTTCATTTAAAACATGTTGAATTGGTTTCATAGGTCAAAAAATGTTCTTCTATATGGTGGATATTATATATAAAATTTTTATTTAGGTCACCCAATTGATCCTTCATGGTTTCTTTTAATTCATTAGGTCTATCAAAACACTCAGCTACTTTATTTTTTGGCTTCTTTACCCTTTATTTTTATTACCTGGCATCAACTAAATGAGTATCAAATTAATAAAATGCATAATAAAAAACATAGATCTCCCATAATTGACCATTTATGGGGTATTTTAGGCACTATAATTATGATGAGGGGGTGACTACATGAATGTAAAAGGAGAGACTCCACAGTAAGGTGTTGAATATAGTATCTTATGAGATATCCAAGGGCATAGTATTGGATTCCAAATTTTTAAACTAGGTATCCACCTAGATATCATTGATATTATTCTAATTAATCCTTTTTATCTCTAAGTTATGTTTTATAGAGCTACATAATCCTCTATGTATCCCAAATTTTGGAGAGTTTTTGTAATATAAGATTTATCCAAGAGCCATTATACACAAAGAACTTGTGAAATTAAATACTATTCATATTTCCTAAGATATAAAGTGTGAATATGTTTCCTCCATGACTACACCCCCATAATCTCCAAAAAATGGATATTATGGAAAAGGTTATCTTTATTCCCTCATATGGTACTTTATGATCCGGTGGCTTAACCATCGATCTCAAACTCCATAGCTCTCTTAAAATGCACCATGAGGGATTAAAAAGGTATTTTTGATAAATGTAGTACATAAAGGATTGATATTAAATATTTAATACTGGTGAAATTCTAGATCAATTCATATATTGAATCCCACTTTTTTATTACATACCTTTTCATTACACTGTACAAACATAAGATCTTTTAAAGGTTAGTTTCTTGGGAAAATGGTACATAATACATGAAAAAATAAAAAAAAATATTCCTCTTAAAATAATTCTTAATGGTTTCATACTAATTATATTTACTACATCTCAGAACCTGAGGGAATACACCAAAGTAAAGGTTTGAACATAAGGCCCATTAAGGGAAATAAAGGGAACCTTTTACATGTAATATTGAATAATATCAATAAGAACATGAGGAATATCACAATGGAATGAGAAAGGGAACAAGAAGAATATCATAATAAAAATTACACAAATCATAAAAATAAAATGTGGCTATAAAATTTAAATGATACATTCATAAGAAAATCACTAAGATATTTCACTAAGGTTTCATAAAAATTACCATGGTTATTCACCAAGGTATTTAGAAACATGTCATCCTTAGAGATTAAATTATTTACACAATTTTTTGGAGCACATTCAGGGTAAACCCTTCATATGTCATAATTAATGTGATCCACATATATAATAATAAAATATTTCATAAATAACTCTAGAAAAATAAAAGAAACGGGTTTCATATAATAAGATCATGGTGTTTCAAAAGGAATATAAATATAGGATCATTAAGTCATTTTTAACCCAAGAAAATGGAATTTTGTTTTAATGTATCTTAATCCATGAATAAAATATATAATTTTTACATATAGTTGAATAACCCTAGAATATAATGTGTTTTTTTATTCAAAATAAAAAAATAAATAATAATTTCTTGAGGATAAAAGAGAATTTTGGAGAAGTAAATCTAGTAGCATAACGGTTATAAAACATGTTTTTAGAAAATTGTAAAATGAGATTGAAGAAGGGTATCTCATTGAAAAAAAATATTATTATATTAAAGGGATAAAATAAAGTGTAAAAAACTTATTTCTGAAATTCGAAGTCATGCCACGTGAAGAGGGAGGTTGAATGGAAGAGTGAAGTTGATATTTCACTTACCTTAAAGAGTTATTAATAAAACATGCAGATTGGGACCTTGGGGTATTGAAGACACCTTGGGAGGACACCTTGGTAGGTAACAATTCTCGATATTCATGGTGTATATATTGGTATTTAATGTAAATGGACAAATGGGTGGATATTTGTAGAAGAATTGAAGGATTTTTCTTATTAATTTCCAAATATAGGACTTGGAAGCCTTGGTTGTAGAAAATACTGAACCATAGGCTTCCCCGTGGTGTTTTCCCATTATTTTGGACCCTTGGGTCATATTCTATTCTATGTTAATCCACAAGAGTCTATTATAATTTTATATTACTTCTTTTTTCCGGGAAAAGTAAAGTTTCCACCAAAATAATGTTTTTAAAGTTAAAGTTTCCATTTTAGACTTTGGAAAATAAACAATAGGTTTGGAAATTAATTAACATATATTAAAATACTTTATATTAATAAAATAAAATATTTTATTTCTTGGATTGTGTTTAATTAGTTATTATATAATTTTTAAATAATTATGAAAACATTAAACATACGAAAAAACTCAAACTCCATTTTATCTATTCATAAATAAAATTAATGTATTTTAAAAAATTATCATAAATTCACTCTAACCTAATTTTAACATTATTATTTAAAAAATAATAATTATTTTATCAGATTAATTTTATAAATTTTATATGTATAACTTTTAAATATAAAAATAATTATTTTTAAAAAAATAATCGATTAAAAATGCATAGTAAATACTCTGAAACTTAAAAAAATAAAATTAGTTTATCATTTATATTTAAAAATGAGTTTTTTAATCAAAATATTTCATTAAAATATGTATTATTAATAATTCCTTAGTTTATTAAAAAAATATATCTCTTATAGAAAGTACAATTTGGGTCTGATAATTCAATTTATCAAATTTGTCATATTATTTTATTACTAAAATCTATTCTTAAACCAGAACTGATGGAATAAAAATTTTATTTAAACTAAGGAATTACACATTAATTTACCAAGTAATTGAAATAAAACCCTTTATAACACCTAGGTACGACCTAATGGTAAGGTGTTTGTTATTAACAGATTCATGGGGTGGCTCTGCTAACATTGACCAAGTGGTAATTTACACTAACTTAAACATCTCTCGTAGGTGATTTCATTCAAGCTTCACATATTGAAGCTCGGAATGGGCATGGTCAAGATATAAACCTAATTATTCTACCTCCATCCCAAACTCATACAAATGGGCTTCGTATGACATGACTTTACTTGTTAAGGACACTGTTTCTCCTTTCTACATTAATTATTCTCTATCATTTCTACATATAATTTATAATATAAAATTTATTAGCAAGATTATATTTTCTAACAGTCATACAGACCAATTGTGAAAAAATTATCAAATACTAATGGTCACATTTCCTTTTATACTCATTTCATTAAAAAATATACAAGGATTTTTGTGTGTGATACAATATAACACACATTTTCTCAGGAAACAAATATCATTTAAAAAGATCAGGTCATTAAATTCTTTCAATGGCCCCATCCTTAAACATTAAATAATCTTGAGTTAAGTCAATAATTTGACCATATTTAACATTGAGTATCTTTTCAAGTTTATATCATTAGAGAATTAGGCCATAAAGCATACACAACAACTCAAATATTACAAAGTGGACACTTTTACAGACTATCTATTTTTTCATAAAAACGAGAACTTTTATTAATAAAAATGGTTTCATTTCATGTTTAAAAATCAAAGATTTTCCTTAATCCCATCCTTGACTCTATTCTTCTTTATGTCATGTGGAAAAAATTTCAAAACATGGGATGAGCAGAAAAGGCATAGTATGTGATACACAAATAAGGAAAACTGTTAGTCTTGAAAAAACATTTAAACCCTAAATACATTACCATAAAGAAATACAGTTCACCTTTAAGAAGTAGTAAATACACTTCACTAAATAAAATCCCATTACTTACTATTTTTGTAATCAAAATATCACCTTAAAACATATATAAACCAACATATAAAATGTAATTGTCACTTGGGACATAACCATACTTAAATGGAATAACCATACAATCTAATTCTACACATATCACTAAATGGAATATCCATAAGGCCTACTTCCATACCCAATGCATTTGAGGTTATAATGTAACCACCCGTCTTTGGTTTATCACGGATCCACCAATTTTTGGTTTATCACATAACCACTTGTCTTAGGTTTATCACGTAACCACCAATCAAAAGTTCAAGTACCATTATATAAAATTAACATATATAAAATTGAAATTTTCATCATTTCACACACAAGATTTAATTTTCATTAACAAGAAATCATTTCAATATATCGAAACATTCAATCCATTTCCAAAACCATTTAAAACAATTAATAAAGAGACTTTTGTATCAATGTATCCCATACGACTTTGAATATTTTGATAGAAATTAACATTTTAAAATATTCATGTCCATATAAATAAAATCAGAAAAAAACATTTCTATAATATTGAAATGAAATAGATGTTTTTAATATAATAAATTCTTAAAATATTTAAAATGGAATTTTCGTTAAAGAGTCTCTTGCCAATTAAGAAACACTTGAATAAAAATAATTAAGGAATAAGATTAAAAAAAATTAAATATCATTAGAATATACTAATTCAAGATATAACACATCAAAAGGGTTATATATAGAACTTATAGGATAATAATGGTGCATAACATCAAGACATGCCTCAGTGAAAGCAGATTGAGATGAAGCCCCTTACAAAGACCGTATCAATAGACTAAGGATAAATCAATGACATGGTTATGTTTGAAAAATATAAATCCACCTAATTTATGTGAATTTAAAGTCTAAAAAATCATGGTTCATTCAAACATATTCATAGAATAACATAACCAATGACATAGATATTTAACTTAATGAATGGAGATTGAGTTAAGAATTCCCTTATCTCGAGTCCGACTTGTCTCGTACATTATTTATTTTCATGAATAATAAACTAAAGTTAATTTATAATTTCCTAATAACTCTTTTAAATTTTATTATTCCTTTTATGTCACTTATTACCATGTTAAATTAAATTACTTAAATTTTTAAATTCATATCAGACATTTTGTCGATATTCGGTACTTGAGTGAAAATGAACTTATTTTGATGTAAATTGTCCATGTGGTCATAATTTCATAATATCCATAATAGTATTAATGATATAAATATCATATATATAAAGTTTATATATATATATATTTATAATAATCCATAATATTAGGATATATGAAATGAAATGAACCATTCATGGAGAGGGTAGTCTTTACGTATGCATGAATACTAATTTTATTTCATTATCGTATTAAAAGAATAAAAATTAAATGATATAAATTTATATTATAATACCATTATTATATTAATTTTATTTATGTATTGTAGTTTTAATAAAACCATCCTTTATACATTCTATGTATAGCGGGAACAAGTCATATCACTTTGAGGGGGCGGTGGTCCACACTTCCTTAAATGAAATTATCGAATTTACACAACAAGGAAAGTGAAAAGGTACACTCTAAAAAATAAAAAAAAATGAATATAGAATATATATAAATATTATTTTCTATTTAAAATATTTTCTATTATAATGGCCATTATGAGAGGTGGTAGGGTAAAATTGATCAATCCTCGTTTTGTGAGGCATTATTTCACCGTACACAGTAACAATAATCTTGTTACCCATTAAATGGAGGTGTTTTTAAGTGTAGATAGAAAAAATATCATAAAATAATCCTCGTATATTTAGGATACTTCTCTTCTTATTTTATCTTATAATCATTAGAGTTTAGGGAGCGGATAATGGAAATGAAACAAAAAAGAATGAGAGAAAGTGTTACCTCTTAATCGCGTAACTTCATTCAGTTTATACTAAAAGGACTCCTTGGGAGACTTTCTGACCTAATTAAGGATTATAGAATGAGATAACATATTCTAGTAAGATTTTTTTTCTGGTCTTGTCTGAACCAAAGGGTTCTGGAAGTGTTTCTATTAGTGAAGATATAGTACCTTTTTTAGGAGAGGGAAGGGGTGCCCTTGGAAACTCTCAAAATATTAAATTAATATAAATTACATTGTTCATTAAAAAGGATCCAACATGATATATTTATAATAAAAATGACTATACATTTAAATAATCTCTTCCAGTAGTTTTTAGACACATATTTATTTTATTTTAAATCTTTTATTTTCGATTTACCCTTAATTATTCTCTTTTAATTTTAATTGTGGTAACCAACATTTAAGTTTTAATTGGATATTAATTTTACTTATATTGTGTAAATTTACCATAATTGGATACTTAATTAACTTTTAGAATTTATCATATTCAATTTTTTATTTTAAAATATTTTTCGGATCTTTAAATAATTTAATAAATTACTATTTTTATAAAAAATCAATTATGTCAATTTTTTCACTATTCATTTTATTGAATTTAAATAAAATCTAAACCGAGAGAATACTTATAAATAATCATTTAATAGTCTTATAACATGTAATAGTCACCTTTAAAAATCATTTATGACATAAATTCTGTCAAATAATATTTATTCTAATATTTGTAATATCATTTATTTTACTCCTTCATTAATAATGCAATCACTACATCATTATTGTGTCATAATTAAATTTAATTATATAGTGAATAAAAAATATAAATAAAATACCATGATTTAAAAAATATTTTTAGCTTTTTAATTAAAATTTATAGTCTAATAGATCACTTATATAAACCCATATTAAATGATTTTATTAAGAATATTTATGTTTATATCATATTTTCCTTTACTTTAAATTAAAACTTATAAGTGTCATAATCACACCCAAGTGGATTCCAAATTCCAAAATTTTATCCCAAGGGTTTTATTGGTCGGTCATATTTCATTCAATAGAATTATTACATGTGTTATGGTGGTTTTATATTATTATAATATATTTTTTACCTTTATTTACATTATTTACCATTTTACTATGCTTAATAAAAATAATTATTAAAGATACTATTCATAATGTCCAAAAATAAAAGGGACCTATTTAAAAAATTTGGACCATATTATTTCAAATATGGAATCCATTTTTTCAAATTCGAAACAAATAACTTGTAGTAATTAATTTAAAATCAATTCTCATTGTTAAAATGAAAAAATAATTTTTTTTAAAGTAAAAAAGCATTAAAAGATTGACATGTGTTTATATCAAATTTCAAGTTTAAATTACATAAAATGATGAAAATTGGATTAAATTATAAAAAAATAATCCAATTAAACTTTAAAACCAATCAAAATGGAAATATATCTATATAAAAAATTAGATGAAAATGTAGTTTTGAATTAAAATGTAGTATTTTTCAGTATTCATTAAAATAAAACATTTATCAGCAAAAATTCCAAAATTTCAAACAAAGTAAATTTTTATGTCCCTCTTCCAAATAAAAATTTTATTTTCTCAAATATAA
Organism: Viscum album; assembly: GCA_963277665.1. NCBI lineage: Eukaryota > Viridiplantae > Streptophyta > Magnoliopsida > Santalales > Viscaceae > Viscum > Viscum album. Next base: position 1,740,287,911 of record OY728146.1, on the reverse strand, counting down.
CTTATTAAAATTTCAATAACAAGATTTAAAATGGGTTCTCCATCAAAAGGTGGTAAAAATTCACTTTTTGAAAAATACTTATTCTATGATTAAAATTGCTTTTTTTCTTGTATCTCATCTATAAAGAATATAATATGAATTTTAAATATTATAGAAATAAGGTGTTTTTTGATGCATAAAAGACTATGTGGAAAGAGTTTCCCTTTGAGGTGGGTCTGGTTTCTCAGCATTATTCAAATTATTTTATATAACTCAAGTTAGTTGATTCATCATTCTCATAAATTTTTCCATTTTTACATCCATCATAGATTTGTCAGCACACGGTATATTTCACTCACCCTTTATGTGGTCCCTCTTATTAATTCCATTTTCTAAAAGAATAAAACCATAGTGATAAATGTATTTCTTTTAATAATTTTATAATTCTAAATGATTTTTTTCATATTAAAACATAATTATTAAATATGTTATTCTTCAACAACAATTATATTTTCTATAAATCCTACATAATGGTTCATAATAAATATTGTTATTATCCAAACATATCCCCCTATAGTGTTAAACTATGAGTGCATTAAGGCCCGTTGTTATGCACTAGTTCCCGTTTGAGTCTATGTCAAAGTGGTTTTTCCCGGTGTTACCCCACGATACATATGTGTGAGAGACACATCCACTTTTTTATGTCCAGATAAGGATTTCTTTAATCAGAAACCAATTACTTAATACTTCACAAAAATAATAGGACTTTTTCCTATTAGTTAACTGCCTATAGGGTTCTTCATATATTTTTAAAATCCCCACGTATCAAAATAATTAAACCATCCTTTGATACCAACTATTGAATCCTACATTTTTATTACCTAACTTTTAATTGAATTGTATAAAAGAGGTTCTTTTAAATTTTAGCTTCTTGGAAAAAATATACCTAATACATGGAAACATAAAACATTATTCTAATAAACATGACATGATTATTAAAAGGTTTATCCTAATTATTATTTTTCAATATCATAACCTAGAGAAATACATCAAAGTAAAGGCATTATAATAAGGCCTATTAAGGTAAACAATGTGAAACATTTTACATGCGATATTGAGAAATATAAATAAGAACATGAATAATATCATTGTGAAATTAAAATGGAATAATAGGAATCTAATAATAAAAATTAAATTAATCATAACATGAAAATGTTTCTACAAAATTTAGATGATAAATTCATAATTATGTCACAACGACGTGTCACTAAGATGTTAAAAAAATTACCAATGTTATTCACTAATGTTTTAAAAAAGATTTCATCTCTAGAGATTAAATTCTTTAATTAATTCATTAGAGGGATGTTACGATGAACCTTAAATATGTATTATTTAATTTGTTCCAAATATATCATAATAAAAATTTAATAAACAAACCATAGAAAATAGAAGAAATGTATTTCATATAATAAGATCACGGTGTTTTAAAAAGCGCTTGAATATAATATCATTATGTCATTTTTAACGCACTGAAAGGGGATACGGGTTTCATATATGTTAATCCCTGAATCAAAAAAATCATTTTTATATCTAGTTCAATAACACTATAAAATAAATAGGTTTTTCACTCAAAAAAGAAAATAAAAGATAATTACTTGTAGAGAAAAGATAAATTTTGAGAAGTAAATTTGGTAGCATAACGGGTATAGAACATGGTTTTCAAAAATGGTAAAATGAGAAGGAACAAGGGATTAAAATTCATAAAATAATCTCATTACAGTAATTATATAAAATTAATTGAAAAAAATAAATTAATTTGTAAATTGGAATACATACCACACAAATACGGAACATGAATGTAAAATAAGAGTGGAGATTTCCCTTACCTTAAAGTGTTACTCTTATAACATGAGTATTGGGATATTACGAGCTTGAGGACACCTAGGGAGGAATCCTAGGGAGGTAAAAATACATGAGATATTTTAATTATATATTGGGGGTGAATGTAAATGGAAAAATAGTTGGGTATTTATTTAAACAGTGGAATATTTGTTTATTAATATCCAAATATAGGTTGTGGAATCCTAGGTTGTAGAAATTGAAAACCCATGGGATTTCCCATGTAAATTGCACACGGTTTTGGAAACATGGGTAATATTTTATTCTATTTTAATCTGAATGAGTCTATCATCTTTTTATATTGCTTCTTTTGGCATGGAAAAGTAATGTTTTCACAAAATTAATGTTTTTAATGTTAATATTTTCATTCTAGACATTGGAAAGTAAATTATAGGTTTTGAAATTGAATAAAATATATTAAAATAATGAATATTAATAAAATAACAGATTTTAGTTTTTTATTGTCGTTAATTAGTTATTACATCATTATGAAATAATTATGAACACATTAAACATACCGAAAAACTCAAAACATTATTTTTACTAATCGTGAAAAAATAATGTATATTAAAAACATCTCATAAATTCACCCTAACCTAACTTTGACATGGTGATTTAAAAAATGATATTTATTCTATCATGTTTATTATATAAATATGAGAATTATAAATTTAAAATACAAAAATCCTTTTTTTATTAAAAATAATAGCAGATTGAAAATGCATGGTAAAATATCTGACACTTGAAAAATAATTATCATTTATATTCAAATAAGATTGTTTTTATCATACTATGTCATTAAAATAAGTATTCTTTATAATACATTATATTATTAAAAAAAATTATATCCCTTATAAAAAGTAAAATATTCTTCTTAAAAGTGAATTTATCAAATGTATTTTATTATTTTATTACAAAACAACTATCCTTAAAAAAGAATTGATGAAATAAAAATTATATTTATAAAAAGGAATTACACTTTATGTAACTAAGTCCATGAAACAAAACCCTTTATAACACTTGTGTATGACCTAATCTTAAGGTTTGTGATGGTGATAGAATCTTTGGGTGGCACAGTTAACATTGACCAAGTGGTAATTTCCACTAACTTGAACTTCTTTAATAAGAGATTTCATTCTATATTCACTTACTAAAGCTCAACCTGGTCTTGGTCAATAGAGAACCCATGTGATGCTACCTCTCTCTCATTCCCTAAAAACGAGCTTCACATAATACCAATATACAGGTTCAGTCCATTGTTTCTCCTTTAGGCCATAATTATTCTTTATAATTTCTACTTATAGATTATAATGTAAATATTATTACCAAGGGTATAGTTTCCAACAGTTATATTGATCAATGTTCATACTTGAACAATGTTCAAAAAAAATTCCAATATTGATGGTCACATTTCCATTTATAATTAATTAATTATTAAAGAGATATGGTTTTGTTTTGTATGATAAAATATAACACACATTGTTTCAGTAAAAAAATATCATTTAAAATTTTTGGGCTAGCTAACATTGACCAAGTGGTAATTTCCACTAACTAGAACTTCTCTCATATCAGATTTTTTTTCAATAATCACTTGTTGAATCTAGTATTTTTATTGGTCAAGAGATAACCCTATTGATGTTCCCTCCCTCCCAAGCACCAACAAATTGGCCTCATACGGCATGAATCTACTGTTTGGGGCCATCCTTTATTTTTTCTGCAATAATTTTTATTTATCATTTCTACTTACAAATTATAACAAAAAAATATTTCCAAGAATATAGTCTCTAATGGTTATATTGAAGAATGGTCATACTTGACCACAAGTCAAAAAACAGTCAAATCCCAATGGTCACATTTCACTTTATACTCGCATAATTAATAAAGAGATTTGGTTTTTTTGTTTATGATACAATGTAACACACATTTTTTTTAAACAAATCTAATTTTAATTTTTTTGGTAGTTACATCATATTTCAAAGAAAATTGAATATCTCATTTCCTAAAGGGTTGTACACTAAATAATATTTGGTAGGGCCCAACTAACTATGATGGAAGTTCTTAGATGGCACCAACGGAATCATATTGATGAAGATAAGTTTGGTACTCATCTAAAAGGAAAAAAATATAGATGAAACATTGAACTAAGCATATGTATTCTATCACATATGGTTATTATGTGTATGATTAGAGTAATACATGCCTTATTATCTTAGTAACTAATTTTTTTAGGTATAGAGCCCCAGGTGTTGTGAATTCCTAAAGAAGGTATTCTCGTATCTTGGAAGAATCATCGAGGATATTTTGGAGGATCTAACAAGAATTATTCCTTTAATAATTTTTCATAGTAGTCTAAATATTTAATGGAATTAATAGTGGAAAAAACATTTTCTTAATCTAATGATTCATATAGTGCCTGATAGACCATGAAATTCCCTCCCATTGTAGTGGGAATGATATCCATGAGATTACATTCCATTTTTGGAACCAATGGAGGCTATGTGGATTCCAGTCAATGTCAGACCTCAGTCCTTGGAGCTCTAGAGGATCATGGAGTTGATGGTATCCCTGGTGCATATGATCTAGTTAGGTTTTGTACTTTATGTTTTATATATGCATCAATTACTCCTTAGAAAATAGTAGTAAAATTTTAGGGTATCCAATCATTATCATTTTGTGAACCAAAAAACAAGACCCTTACTTTAAAACATGATCTTCAATGGGGGTGGTAGAAATTCAAATGACTTATTCTTAAATATCAACCAATTCTATTATTCCATAATCTATTATGATTTGGATCTAATCATTAAATATGTCTAATTCATTGATGGTGCGACCAATGAACCAATGGTGGGGAAATTTTTGGGGTGGTTCCTCATCAAAGTCTCTTCTGGATTTCTGATGTCTAGAAGATTGATAAATGTCCATCCCATAGATTATATAATTAATCATGATACATTTAGATATTTTCTAGATTATAGACAAATATTTTTAACTCTAAAGGTTCATTCTACCTATAAATCATGGGATATCGGTGAAACACTCTAAGGATGAGTTTGTTCTTACTTGGGTTTATTCTGTAGGGATACCTAAAACTAAATTATTTGTGGGGTTATTGTATATATCACAGTACTTATATCTTTTCTTCCATAATTTCCGTAAATCGTAAGTGGTGGTTGAGATCACTAATTCATCCATAAAATGGACTTATTACTACATTATGCTCTTGTGGTGAGATTTTATAATCTTATTATATACTTTAGGTAAATTAGTGTCAAAAATGAATCATCTTACACATTCTACATAAAAATACCAGAAAAATAATCTTAGGAGATTCAACTTTTAAGTAGTATTTCAAGCTCATCCACAAAACAAATAGGAATATATCACATTAATTACCTTTATTTTTTACTTTTATAGGTTATGAACATTCATCTTATACAATATGAAGCTGATCTTGTAGAGTAATTTCTAATGAAGATCACCCCAACTTACTATGGATCCAAGTGATAAATTAATTTAGAATAAGAGGATAATTCCTTATAATTTTTTTAATAATTAGAGTATATTGACCATCTCATACTACTATATCATCCCCAACATCGTGAGGCGTAAGGAGGAAAATTTTTGGAGGTGCTGATTTGGGTCACCTATTTCATTGAGAAGCAAACATATGGGGTTGATGAAATTTGTTTTCTAGGGGATGTGCTCCACCCACTATGAGCATGAATTCTATTTAGGATATATCTAAGTCCATTATATCATCATGGACTTTGTGTGAGTGGGTGATCAAATTATGGGGAACTTCATCACACATTTTTCCCATTTATAGTAACCTATATCATGAAATAATGTATCCATGGTTATGAAGTGGGTAGTCTTGTTAGTCCACCAGAGGGGGATCCACATTAACATTCAGTATCTTTATTGGGTTGATAGATAATAATTACTTGTGTTTTTTTAATGGTTGGGTTCCATGTATTGATTAAAATCCATGGGATATACATCAAGGTCATCTTATACATCAACCAATCAATATGGTTTCTTGAGGAGAGATCTAAACTAATATTTCAATAACCCTCCAACTCATGGAGAAAAGTAATGACCCATTAATTGTAGGAATTATTATCTATAGCCATGGGAATTGTCAAATTCTCAACCACACCCTTTTCCTTATCATTTTTGTGATTGGGGATTTCTATATGTGTATCAATAGGACACCCAAATCCAATATTCTATATAAACTAATGGATGTAGATACACAAACGAAGGTTTATATAACTTTGTAGGTCTTATGGGTGAAAATATTCACCATCTAAACTATTGTAATTATCATGATCCTGATTTTTCATGGAGATTGATTGTGATCGCATTCACAGTAGTGGTGGTCAGAGATGAATAATCTCTAACATAATTGGTTGAACATTCTTTGGGATCCAATTTTTATCATCTAATTAGATTGAATTATAGGGAACTATACTATGTGAAACCTCAGACACACACATTATTAGATGAATCTTCAATGATTTAATATTTTACTATAATATTTTTAGTACATTCTAAATAAAATATTTCATGGAATCCACTAGCGTAAGGGTGTTGATCCATTTGATTTATAACAAGCTTTAATTTCACCATTACTGCTAAATGGATTGAATTTGTTCAAGGATTCCAAGATATACCAACTATTCGACATGAATTTTGTTTCATGTCACCCATATGTTTTAGTAGAGTTATTCTTCATGGTAATCATCATGTAGATTCAAGATAGATAAGTTGGGGGTTCATATCTCTAGAACATGATAAGAATTCAGTCGTGGCTAAGGACCTCCCCTAGGTTCCCATTATCCTCATAATATTCAAAAGGTTATTTTTTTCCCTTTTCACCATATAAATATATACAAGGACTATAGGAATCCAAAGGATGGAGTGATTAATTTATCCAGTCTTTAAATCCTTCAAGTGGTATTTTTTTCATCCGAGACCACATGTTAGGGCTCATGTGTTAGTATAAAAGCTCTCTGAGTATGATATTCCCTATTTAATGTGGGACCTTTCAATGAGAATTGTTTATGGTTATATAGGGAGTAACTCTACTAATACTAGTTTTAAATTCACTTTTGGGATGATAATCGGGGTAGTATAATTTTTTTACATAGATAATACCTTTTTGATGGCTAATAGTGTGATCAGTAGCTGAGAGAGTCAAGCTATCATACTTAGTTGGTTATTAGGGTCTCTATTCTAGTTTGATAGGATGTCCTCTATTCATAGTGGTGTGAATGGAGGGGAAATTGAAAAATAAACTAAATGAGTGGAGATAACTACTAGAGTAACAAAAACTATAGAGGTTTCTTTTCATGACAAGTAGAGTGGCATTCCCTTAGAATGGGCATAATGTAGCTTGAGCTATTGTGGAATGAATGAGATTAACATTAACTTGTGTGTATTGGTCATGGAGGACCTAAATTGGTAACTATGTTGGTGGGTGGGATCCCTCCTTATTTAAATCTTGGTGAAGCATGATCCTATAATAAGTTGAATGATCCTTACCTCCTTAACATAGTAGAATGTAGCCTCTGCATGATCTCTGTATGAAATCCTATTATGGTTGGATGTAGTGATAGGATTTTATTTCCATTTATGGTATATCTATTACTATGTAAATTCATGTAGTTCATGCCTTAAATATCTTCTCGAGAATTGTTTTTGGTTGTGGATGATACCTTGTCACCTATGTATCAAACTATGAAATTGATTGACTTCTATTTACAACCACTGCCAGAGAAAAAGGTTGATAGTTCTCATTATCCATGGGAAATGGGTAGTCTCTACATGGAAATATATATATAATCATCACGTGAAAGTGTTTGTTGATGTAGAAAACATTATGGAAACACATACTTCCACCACACCTATTAGAAGTGGTGGGTTAACCTCACCTTCCATGACTAGAGGTCGTCATTATACAATAGTTCATGCCAACTATGAATATATAGTAGATAGTGGTGATACCTAACATTACTGATCCTCTAACTATTTAAGTAGAATTCATTCATTTTGAGTTGACCACTTCTATTTCTGATATCGTATACCAAACATTACACATCGAATCATTTTTTAAGGAGTAGGCAGTCATGTCAAGTTCAACGTATTTATTTTTAATTCTTTCCACTGGGATATAGCTTGGATGTGATGATTGGTGATAATATAGATCCTACATTCCCACATACTCAAGATGGGTGGCCTATTTCCACCTATGTGATGATAAGAGAACATTTGATCAGGATAGGGGGATGAGATGTCAACTCATAACACTAAGGATATTGTTTCTTGGTATGATATTCTATCATTTAATTATGAAGAGCACTAGAATCACTTCTTAAAACTATCTTTATGAAATCAGTTAATTGCGTTACTTATTATATTAGTGGGGTGAATAGATTATGACCAAAGAGGATAAATATATTGGGAATATTGAACACTACTTCATCTTCCTTATGTTAGGGAGTGATGGAATCTTATTTTTTTAACATAAGTAAAAGATACATGGTTCTGTGAGCTTAAATCTATGATTTGAGACTGTTTAAACATCCTCATATCAAGAAACACGAGAACAATATACTTATCATATAAGTATTGATAGTTCAACTTATTATCTAAAAATTGGAAGATATAGTTTTGTATCTTCCTCATTTTAGGTCCTCGGAGATAATATAATTGTCATATAAGGTATAATTTCTTATAATAACCACATAAAAAGGGATAATCATGTGTCTTACTCATTATATGATAAGACTAAAAATTATCATTGTCATATAATCAATGATGGTCCATACTATTCTCATCGCAGAGTTAAATCATATGCACACTACATAAGGAAGGATGAGGCATCCTGTGTTGGGGACATATGGAATCTTATCCTCATAACTAAAGAAAGAATGGATCATCCTATAATAATTGTATAGGGAATCATGTTCATATCATAAAAGGAATTTTGGGTCACTCACTCTCATCACATAATGTGATTTTTTTCATATGACGAAAACATAATATGGTTTCCCTAAATATTGAAATCCAAATAGTATGGATCCCATCACATAAATTACAATGAGGGTGTTTATAGTTTAATTTATTATTGGTAAACTCTGGATGGTATGGTTCTCTATAAAGTGGTGGAAAGGTTTGGTGATACGACTTATCAAGGGGAATAAGGGATGATAATAATGTTGTGATTGAACCTCAAGGAGGTAACCTATGTATCCTATTATAATAGTAATTTAAACCCGCTACATTTGAGTTTCAAAGTTTAAGGTCTTTTAAAAGGATTGGTTCATATATTTTTACATTATATGGTATGGAATAATGTTTTGTAAAAGGGGAAATCAATTGGGATTGGGAATGGAATACAAATTGGGACAATACAAATCTTGGTTGGATTCATTAAAGAGACATATGGGATTTATGTGTAATCTATCTGGCCTTTACTTAGAAGAAAAATTAAATGTAAGGGAAATATTAAAATGATTACTAAACCATAGCAGATGTAGAGGTATTAGAGATCAAAGGCCCAGAGTTCAGTTTTGTATCTAAATGTTTCATGAATAAATATAAACTTGGATGATGTGGGTCACATGTTCCATCAACTATAGAGGATTATTTCTTAATAAATATAGAATAAAATGGATTAGTTTGAGAGAGGTCTCACTCAAGATAGGTGTTGTGTGAAACCTTGGATGGTGAAAATTAGTGAGCCCTTATATGTTTAATTGTTGAAGGGATTTTTGAGATATCGGTACAAATATAACGTAAATATAAAACCATATTTCAGATCCCATAACCATGATTTTTTTTCTTATAAAAACCATATATTTTTTAATATCACCACATAATGTTCTATGCATGAAAGTATATGAATTAACTATAATGCATGTTTATTAATTAATTGTCAAATGATACTATCTTGTTTAATCTAAGGATGATGTGATAATTATTTGATGTATTTTAATAAAGAAAACAATGTATTTAAATCTTAAAAAATTTAGGAAATTAATGACCAATATTTGGGAAGATATGAAATATTTTTCAAATTTATCACTGATTTTTGAATATTTGAGAGAAAGTTTAATAAAATGTTGTACTTATGGTGGATATATAGAATAGAACATTTTTTTTATTAATGTTTGTTCGAATACAGTATTATAGATTATGAAAACTATCCCTGAGAAAACATTCTTTAACTTCCAGTCCTCATTATCTTTATATATGAAGGTTCGAGTAGAGTAAGGATAAAGAAACATTCTTCCCCTGAATTGGGAGATTCATTTATAACCTTGATAACTAAGGTGGATGGAGTCCAAAAGACTCTTCCTTTCGATCCTCATCAATCCTATGTGGGGAAAATGGACTGACCATATAAATAGAAAAAAGGGACACATTAACTAATAGTAACTAATGTTTATACCATGTGAATATATGAATACTGGTAAAAAATAGGTTATGGATATTTTTTTATGATGTTATGATATTTTTTGTTACCGCCAAAACCATACATAGTTTATTAAATTAATTATTATATCATAGTGTGGTTATGATCAAAAAATATATTAATTTACTTTAATATTCATAATGTAATTCTCATCTAAAATCCTCTAAAAATAAGCATAACATAAGAAGAAGAAAAATTATAGCCCTATTTTTATTATTCAAATAAATTACATTATAAAAAAATTAGAAATATAAATAATCAAAACATAATTTTTTTAAACAAATTTGATTTATGCTTAGTATGTGTTCATTTTTCTAACACATTCAAAGACACCATGAATCATATGAAATTTGATATAAATTGAAATTCATAGTTTTTTTATAAAAAAATAGAATATGTGTATTTAAATATATTGACTCGAAACACTATTTTTCATTTCTCGACTACCTTAGACCATTTTTAATTGATTTAAAAATGTGTTAATTTTTTCATTGAGTAATTATCATGGTTAAGTAATTTATAAATTATGTTTAAATTATTAGATTATATTTTGATATATAATATGTATAAGACACGTTATTTTTATTTTTTTAAGCTTTTTATGTTTTCAATTACTATAAAATTCATTCTAATAATATAACAATTAATTTTTATATTTTTATTGAGTTGAAAAAAATGATAATATAATTATTATTTTATTATATTAATTGATTTTAAATTTGGTTTTATTTTTATCATTAATTTATAATAATACTGATATTATTATTATTACCATAACTATTATTATTATCATCATTTTTTACACAAATGATGGATAAACCAATCCTCTCATCTTCAACTTCAGTTGATTCTTGTAAGGAAGGGGATGATCCAACATTTTCATATCTCTTCATTATGATTCACAAAGGGGGATCTATAAATGTGGTTCATAGGTACATTTAACTCTCTCCATTTAATTACATTATTCATTTTCATCATTATCGCACTCTCAATCCATATCAATAGTTCACAGAAAATGGGTTTCCCATGTTAATGGAAAACCTCTATTTTCATAGATATTTCATCATAGTAAAGATTCAAGTATCTCATTTAACACCGATTCACCATTTTTTTAGAAAATTCATTGTCCATATGATTGTTTCAAGGTCGGTTTCTTTTCATAATTTCAAACAAATGGATTTAATACATATATAATTACTCTATAATTTATATATTATAGTTTTCTATAATATTTCATTGGTTTCTTTACTAAACATGGGTTATAGTTTTATAAAGGATATTTTTAAAGAGATTTGACTTTTTTAAATGTATTTAAAAAATTATTCTAGTTTTTTACTTTCAAAATTTTGATTTTATAGATGAAAAATGTTAAATTAAATTATTATGTTCCTTTCATTGATGTAGTTTATTTTAAAAATGGTATTTGAGATATGTTTAAATTTTTGTAAAAAAACTTTCATGTATTTCCATTATTTTATATTTTATAGAGGATTGTTTCTTATGATATATTTCTTTATTGATAATGTGATGGTCCCTTGATTATGCCCAATATACTTGGATAATTAATTGGCCTTATCATTATGATTATTCTAACAAGGGAATTATGAATGTAAATTTTATTAGTTTCTTTATGATTGATATTTTTTACTTATATATATATATATGAAACTTTCGTATCCCAGTGGGAAATCAATATAACTACTATAATAGTTTATATTATAAAATAGTTAATGTATCCTAATGTATATAATTCCTTGAATAGGTAATTTCAAATTTGTGAGGTTAATTAGTGTAAATAAGGATCTTTGGATGATAGGATAACATCATATATATTAAGGTTGATCATTATTTAGTGAGGTATTGGTTATTCTAATACCTTGGAGGTTGATTTCCCTTTTTGTGATTTATTTTGTAATGTGGTTCCCTTTATACGATGATTTATCACATGACTTGTATAATATGAAACCATTGGATACTTTTTAATTTATTTTATAGTTGTTCTCTTTTTTTAAGTAATTTTTTTAAAATAAAAGGGAAATATGAATATTTTTAATTATTATAAAAATGAAACACATGTATTTTTTTAAGGTATATAAAACATGTATTTTAGTTTTTTATTAATTTAATCTTAATGATTTATTTTTTATTTAAACATAATATTAGATGACAAACATCATACACACAATCATCTATTTTTAACCTTGTATTATCTTTGAATATTTTGTAGGTATGATCGTTGATCCTTTTTAGGGGTGAACCAATGGCATGGGTATGTAGTAATAGAGTTTCAGGTAGATGAAAGATCATTTGTCATATGAATATAGTTTTGTTTTTAATTTCACCATTGTTTAGTTTTTTACTATATGAGTAGTTTCTATCCATATATTTTAAAAAGCATATTCCAATTTTGTAACTTATCATAGTGGATATTGATAAATTTATTTTTTTCATATCAAACTCATTTAATACTTATTATGTATAATGAGTAAATTGTTTTTATTTAATGTTCTATATTGTTGAAACATTGTTTAGATTATAATTATCTATAGTGCACATTAGGCTTATATAATTGTAGTAAATATATACTATGTTTTTATTTAGGCCTGTATGTTATAATTTCAATGTGGAAATCATACATATGTGAATAAATTTCCTCAGACAAATGTATTGTGTCAAAATTATGTCATTTAAACAAAATGGATTTCTCACTAAGAGAACATTTCAATTTTTAAAAAATTATACAGATCTAATAAAACTAAAAATAATCCATTATCATTTTTATATAATATATAAAAATTAAAATCATTCATAGAACATGAATAAACAACTCCAGATATTACTTATAGTATAATTCAAATGTAGCATTATCTTAGCACCACATTTTTAGATTATCTAATATTTATAATAACCCTGAAACATAGTGTAAATAAAATTATTGTATTGATTATATCACTTATAGGAATCCTCAATATAACCATTACTTTTTAATGTCTTCAAGGGATCCTAAATATTCTTCTTTTTATTTTTTATAATATGAATTATTTCCTGAAATAATTCATTGCACTAAAATATCTAAATTTTTTCCATTGAATCCCTCTGAACCTTCTATAATCATTTGGAAAATTATTATATTTTAAAGAATTCCCTATGTAAATGAAAAGTTAATATATTTCACTCCTTTTAAATAAATTAAAATAGAAAATTCAGTAAAATATGAAATATATATTCAAAGTTATTTTTGAGATAATTCACTCCAAATAATAATCATATATACTTGAAAGAATCCTTCCTCCTGGGATTTGTAGGGATATTTAAGGATTCATCTTATTTTTAAATATAATCTATGTTGATCACAACATTTTAAAACTTCTCCATTATAAATTGATATTTGATATAAAATATTTAGAATAAAATTATTTCACTGGATTGTATGATTAATTGATTGAAAATTGGTTGCCACATCTAATTGACAACAGATATTTTACTTACACTCTCATGTATTCAAGATGATATTTTATTTAAAATAAATGATTGTTATATTTTTATATAACAGTTTAATCAACTTTTGTACTACTAATTTTGAACAAATATTCCTTCTTAGAGATCCAAGAAACACATCGTTCACCAAAAAATAATTATCCATTAGATGTAAACATTAAGTATCCAATGTCTCCTTTAAAACTCACATTGGAAAAACTGAAAATTTGAAGAGATTATTCTTTTTTATACATCAATTCAAGGTCAATTTTTTCTTGAATATAATTTTATATTTTCTTTAATGGTTTAAAATACATTTAAATTGTATTTCATTAAAATCAAACAAAATATATAATAACATACAATGTTTTTTTCTTAACCCCATTAAATATATTAATTTAAAAATTAATATTGTAAATATTATTTATCTACAAAATTTGAATAACATTCATATAGTGATTTAGTTCTAATAGATATTGGAGTATATATATCTCTTGGTACTACATTTATAAATCACATAAAAATACTCATGAGAGAACATTTCAAGTAAAATAGTTTTGTAATATCGTTTATTCACCATTTTAAAGAATAAGAGTGATATGACTTCACCCAGAATCGATATATCAAGGTTTTTCTTTATTCGTCCTGAAATTTCCTCATATAAGGTATTTATTTTATTTTTAAAAATAATTATCACCACACAAAAATTCATAACTAATGAGATGGTATTGTTTCCCTTGACATTAACATTATTTTCCACCTTTCAACATTTGAATTACATACCCTTAAATATGTTTTCTAGTATTATATACCATTCTCAGTGAACTATGTTATACCCACTCGTATCTCCCTTTATCATCTAAACTCATATGCAATCATCCTCCAGGATCAAACCCTTTGGTTATTCAATTTACAAATTCTTATCAAGCTCTTTATTCTACAATGTATATTTTACATTCATATAAAATAAATAAATTTTCATTTTAGGAATATTTAATAAAATAATCTTATCATTTGAAACCACACCACTAGAATAAAATTATCATTGAAATAAATATCCTTCATTTTAGAATATTATTTATAAAATATATAATCATTTTCCATTCTAAATAAAATTTATCATTGAGTGTTTTAAAAAAAAGTCACTAAACAATTCCTCTCCATAAGAAGTAATATTAACTCCCATGTGTCATTTTTATTAATATCATATAAAAACTCCTAATTATTAGAAATTAAATTTTTATATAGTATATAATACTTAAAAAAATTAATTCAACTTCTCTGAATAAGATTATATTATTTTAACTACTCTAGATTTTTCATATTGGATAACTCTAATGACTCAGATTTTTCTCAAATTTATTTTAATAAATTACATGGGGAAATACTGAGACCACATGCTGAGACAACATGAGATTTTTTGGCATGTTGTGCCAAGAATAAGTTTTTGAATAAAGTTCTATTTTTATATTAATAAAATGTTCAGTGGTTGACTTTGAATTTTTATAACACCCAAATTGGTGCCCAAATCGAAAATCTGAGGGTAATATTGTGTCTATAACAGAAGCTTTACCTTATGTAGGTCTTAAAATCATGAGGCGTGGGATATATGAAAAAGTTATCTTTTTTACATAACTATCATTAAAGATATTTTAATATAAAAAAATTTTGGCAGAGGGAATATTTTTCTTCCTTTTATTAAACCTAGAGGTAGGGGTATAGGGTTACAATTCATAACCCTAATATCTTTCTTGAGAGATACGGTGAGGGGAAAACTTGGGAGGAGTTGTTGGAAAGAAATGAATGAGGACTCTAGGATCAAGATCGCTCGATGACAGATAGATGAACGGCGAATGTTAATGTTCTTCATCGACAGATGCAAACCAGAGGTAGGGCATTTGTTTGATTAAATTTCAATTTCCAAATTTCTAAATCTCCATGATGAACATGAATCAATTGATGAAGGGATGTATTCACGTATTGTGCATACTATTGATGTATGGGTTCGATTTTGGGATAATCATTTTGAAATTGGATCCAGGTTGAACCTATGATTAGATTTGATTTTTGTGTAGATGTCTCTAAATTCGAAGGTTGACGGATCGAGGCTGGTATAAGAAAGTTCTAATCCATTCATGTCGGTTGTTCATGTGAAATTCTTCCTCCGCCATTCTTTTATTTCCTGATCTTTATCACCACAATAATCAGGCAGAGAATCCAAAATCGTAATGGTGAGAAGAGGACATAGCCTGGCGGGTTGCGGTTGTAGTGGCAGATGGATGCTGCGGTTGGAGACCGTGCCAGAAGAGGGTCACAACACATAAGTCAGTGTGTGCGAGTGGCACGCTGTGTTGGTGGAGGAGGCACGCGGAAGAAGTCCACAAGCAGTGCACGGAGGGTCGCAGCTCGATGGCCACGGTGGTGTGGGAGGTGGCACTCACTATGACGGTGGAAGAGGCTTTCAGCTATGCCACAGGTGGTGGGAAAGGGTCATCGGAAATGACTGATAGTATTATTTGATGGATACAACCCATAGCTGCATCACATGTCTAGAGACTGCGGTCCAGCTAGAGATCATAGTCTTGCTGGACTGCGGAGGCCACCCCGTGCCTGATGTTAATAGGGGTTGGAGATGTGGTGCCCATCGCATCTTGGACGAGGTAGACCGGCCTCCTTCAGTGGGCCATGTTGAACAAATGGGCAGCCTTAGGCTGCGTTGAACAGATGGATCGACTCAATTCAGGCCTCTCTAGTGGACTGGGCCGGTAGAGTAGACCGAATCGGGTCAACCTGGTGGTTTGGGTCAGGTTGGTCTACTCGGGTCGGACTGGACCCGGACCCCACCAGCCCCTTTTTACAAAAAGGTCATAACATTCAAACCGTAAGTCCGATTGATGAGTTGTCTATAGAATTGGGATCCTCATGACGAGGCGAACCTTTTGAGATGTCATGTTGGGTTGTTATAGTGGACTAGTATAGGTGTGGATTTTCCTTTTGGTTCTTCCCATAAGGGTTTCGTATGGCATTTCAGGGTTATCCCCTTGAGGGACGAGTCCCATACAAAGTTGTAAACTCTCCTTGGGATGTGAGTGATACCT
This sequence comes from Viscum album, assembly GCA_963277665.1. Classification (NCBI taxonomy): domain Eukaryota; kingdom Viridiplantae; phylum Streptophyta; class Magnoliopsida; order Santalales; family Viscaceae; genus Viscum; species Viscum album. The sequence goes on along the minus strand of OY728146.1, from coordinate 1,740,270,973 downwards.
TATCACCACATATGGAGTTTTTTGGGTATTAAAGTGATCTCTATGCATTGGTCATTAATCCTCCATCTAGTTGGTCATATCGTTTGGTTCACGGTATTTTTCCGAATCCCCAAGGTTACAAGACACACCATAGGGTTAGTGGTATTCTCTGAGAATCCCCTACCATGAAGGATAACACAGCCTGTGTTTGGAGTATTCTTCGTAATCCACTATCTATATATATACCATGACCTTTGACCAAAATTTCCTCTTTGGGCGAGGCCCATGTTAGCAGAGTCTTATGAATGACGTTTGGCTATAACTTACCCTCTCTTTCCTCATCACTGATTATGATTATATTTGGTTATACTTAGTATATGTATCGGTGTATATCTTTGTAGATCTAGTTGTGAATTATTTATTGGTTCTTCTGTTGTGGTTTCGGGGTTTCCTACTGAGTATTGTCTAACTCAACCCTACATGGGGTTTTCCCGCACATGTTGTGTCTTTTGTATATGAATGATGCTTTTATGGATTCATAGGTGGAGTTGAACCAGGGACAAGAACAGAAGTTTCCCTATGAGACCAGATAGGCTGAGGCATTCCCAAAAGCTTTCTGCTGTAGCTTCAGTACCCTCATTGGCTGGTCTGTCTTTATAGTTTTCTTTCCTTTAGGCTTTTATTCTGGACTGGTTTGAAATACTTTACATTACTTTCTAGTTTCACTTTGGTTTTATTACTTTTACATTGAGGGTTTTTCATGCATGGTGGTTGGTTTTTTCCCTTTATTTTAGCTTTTTGGGTTTGGAGATGCATACATGTGAACAGGTACTTAGGCTATGGCCCACAATTTGTGAGATATGCCTACTCAACTCTAGTCTCTAGACCCTGGCCTATTAGATGCGGGCTTGGGGTGGTCATGGAACGGGCCCCAGAAGGATAGTTCGTGACCTAGTCGTATTATGGGGGCATGTTCAGTTCCACATTGGTATTGCGAGTCAGTGAGATTGGTTTAGGACAACAGTGTTATGTGTTTCGAGTTCAGCTTAGAAGGACAAGGAATCCAGTGTTGGTGGGGCATCCGATTTATCCACACAATAGGACTCTGGGCACCTGTTTATGACTTGGTACATGAAAACCCTTGTTGCATGGAAATGAATGTTATGTGCATCATATCATAATTGGTTGTGTTTTTCATGTCCTTCTTGATTCATCTCTCTAGATATACTCTTTTGACCATGGTTCTTCTGGACTTGTTTCAGGATGCCTCCACACAGATAGCCATCCTGAATCCTGATGTGAAATCATGAGGATGATCTTCTTAGTGACGATGCATCAGTTTAGGGGCCAATTCCAGACATGGAACCCCCTTGTGGTCTTCCTGCTATATTACCACCGGTTGAGAAGCAGTTGTTATCGGCACTACCAATAGAGGATGCATGTAGGCTCAGTGTATTGCATAAGTTCCAGAGGCAGTGACCTCCCAGGTTCTGGGGTGAGACAAACCCACAGATACCAAGGATTGGATAGAGTTAGTTACACGTGTCTTACACCTTTTGAGGACGTCTCTTGATCAGATGGACGCCCTAGATGCGAGCCTTTTGTAGGGATCAATGGGACTATGCTGGAGCTTAGTGATCTAGAAGCATGACGAGATGACCCTCTCTTGTGTTGAATTTGAGAACCTTTTTTGGGAGGAGTTTTTTGTTTCTAACTGGTGCTCAATACGCATCCAGGAGCTTCTGCACCTACAACATGCTAGAATTACAGTAACGATGTACTCATTGAGATGCACCAAGATTTCTAACTAATCCACAAACATGGTGTGAGAACCATTCTTCAAGGATCAGACTTTTAAGTATGTACTACATTGGGAGATCAGTGAGTCCATCATTTCCCTTAGAATACCTACTTAGGATGGAGTATTGAATTTATCTATGATCATGGAGAGATTTCTGGTGGAGTAGATGCCAGCAGTAGGAGCTACCAATTGGAACTGAGTAGTTAAGTCTTCAGTGGTGGGATGCAGACAGCAGATGAAAGGACCCAAGAGGGCCAGATCTTCTAGGATAAATCCCTAGGATATAGGATCTGTGGTGTGAGGCTCCCAGTTTAGAGTAGGATTGTCGAATGACAGACATTGTTTCGTGTGCATCAGTTGGGGGCACTTATCACGTGATTTCCCAACATGTCATGTGGACGACCAGCGAGTGGTCAAGGGACAGCTAAAGAAGAGGAAGATGTTCGAGTAGGGTGTTTCATAGGGAGACAGATGATGTAGGGGATTAGGTAGAGTAGCTGGCGGTGGACGGAGGTTCGAGGTACTACCAAAACCACCCTCGAGTGCTCCACCATAGGCTCTGGGAGCTGGTGTATATGGGAGAGGCCAACTTCAAGAGATGGAGGTTAATGGTCCTGGTGCTCTAAAAAATATTAGAGGTACAATATCTGTCTTCTCAACCCTGGATTCATTTTCTATAGACATAGGCTCATGTCACTCCTTCCATGCTATGAACCTTGCTCGAAGCTCGGAGATTCCGTTGGATTTTTTGGCTCGATCATTACATTTAAAGACTCTTACAAGAGGGAATTCTATGATCAAACACTGGTTCCATATGGGTGAATTTACTCTTGGAGGTGAGAACTTCGGTAGGGATCTCTGAGTAGCAGTGTTGAGGACTTATGATGTCATTCTAGGTATGGAATTATTATACACAATCCATACATATATTAACTATTTTGGGCACATAGTGAAGTGTGTCAATAGGGATGGGAATAGGTTTTTCTTTACTGCTGAAAAGGAAATTCATGCAGCATAGGAGGTACTTTCTTAGAGGAGGGAGGAGCCAATCACTCACCAGTTAGCTTGCCTAACCCTCGGTGTAGTGGAGAAGGGAATTCCCCAATTTCCTACAGCGGTGAACGAGTATAAGGAAGTATTCCTTTAGGATGTTACCAGATTACCTCCTCAAAGGGAGTTTGAATTCTACATCGACCTGTACCCCGTGATGATAATGATATATCCTCTTGCATATTGGATGGCTCGTGCGGAGTTTTGTGAGTTGAGGGTACAATTGGAGGGTCTACAAAGGAAGGGGTTCGGGAGGCCAAGAGTTTCACCTTGGGCGGCCCCATTTTTTTCAAGAAAGAAGATTGAGGCTTAAGGCTATATGTAGAATATTTGTTCTTGAACCAGGTGACCATTAAGAATAAGTATTCACTTCCAAGAATTGAAGACCTCGTTGACCAGCTGATGGGAGAGATGTATTTCTCTAATATATACCTCATATCAGGTTATCATCAGCTTCGTGTACAGGAGGAGGATGTACCTAAGATAGACTACAAGTGTCCATATGGAAACTACGAGTACATGGTGATGTCATTTAGTATAACCAACACCCCAACCATGTTCATAGAACTTGTGAACAGGATATTCCATCCACGCCTTGACCGATTTGTCATGGACTTCATTGATGATATTCTGGTGTACACGGTATCCAAGGAGGAGAACTCGATACACGTGATAATGGTCTTGTACATGATTTAATATAACCAAATTTCTGGGAAGCTCTCAAAATGTCAATTCTAGATTCGAGAGGTCCAATTTCTGGGACTTGTCATTTTAGAGGCTAGAGTTATGGTGGATCCAGTGAAGATTATGGCAGTGCTTGATTAGAAGTCACCTAGGAGTGTGAACAATGTAATAAGTTTCTTGGGTTTGGTTGGATTTTATCGAAGTTTTGTGCTCGAATTTTCTCGGTTAGTATCACCACTGATGAACTTGACATTGAAGGGATATCCCTTCACGTGGACAGAGAAATTCCAGTAGTGTTTCTAGGAGCTAAGACGGAGGTTGATGAGCAATCACATCTTGAGGCTACTAGAAGAGGGTGTTTGGTATGTGGTATTCTACGATGCATCAGGTACTAGACTCGGATGTGTCCTGATGCAGGGGAAAGTGGTGATTGACTATCGTTCAAGCCAGCTGAGGCAACATGGGTAGAACTACGTGACCCATGATCTTGAATTCGAAGTAGTCGTCTTCGCTTTGAAAATGTGTGGCATTGTTTTATCGGGGTAAAGTTTACTTTCTACTTAGATTATAAAATCCCAAAGTATATCATTTCTTAGAGGGAACTTAATTTGATACATAGTAGGTGTATAGAGTTCCTCCAGGATTATAAATTTGAGATTTTCTATACTCCATGGAAGGGAAGCATGGTGTAAGACGCACCTAGCAAGAGATCCAACTTTTATTTTTTGGGTGAGGTGTCAGAGTAGTTGGTCACTCTATAGATATCCTTCATGGATGATGGTATAATTTCTAGTCTCCAGTTGATGGTTGTAACCCCTCCAATCCTACGGTGATTCAAAGAGGTGCATCTTGAGGATGTCAACTATGTTTCCTAACGTACTTAGTTGTATATAGGGCAGGGCCCTAATGGATATTCGATAAGTGGGGGGAACGTAGTTCTATTTAGAGGGTGAACGGTTCTATTGGTGACGTTGTTGGAGGAGGTCCTGAGGGAGTTTAACACATCCCCCTAAAAGTACATACAAGAGTGTAAAAGATGTACCAAGACCTCCAACGCCAGTTTTGGTGTCCAGGGATGAAGAAGAAAGTGGAAGAATTTATTACTCAATGCCTCACATTTTATAAATTGAAGGAAGAAAACCAAGTTTAGTGGGATTGACTGAGCCACTCGAGGTTCCAAAGTGGACATGGTAAGGGATATCAATGGACTTCCAGATTTTTTTACCATGTACGTTCAAGGGACACAATACCATCTGGTAGATCATTGAACGACTCACCAAGTCGGCCCACATCCTACCTATGTAGAAGAAGATTTAAATAGAGATCTTTGGATGCCTCTACATCCAAGAGATACTTCAACTTCACAGGGTGACTTTGACGATCATTTAAGATCGTGATGGTTGTTTCACTTCCCAGGTGTGCAAGGGTTTACAGGAGGCTTTTCCGATGCAGTTGTGGATGATAATAGCTTTTCATCCCTTGACGGATGATCAAACTGAGAGAACTATCTATCTTCTTGAGGACACTCTTCATGCTTGCATCTTTGAGTTTGGTCACATTTTTGAGGACCACATACCTCTGGTGGAGTTTTCATACAACAATAGCTACCATTCCACCATTGGCATGGCGTTGTTCGAGTTGTTTTATTGATGACATTTCATATCACTGTTATGTTGGACTGACCCTTAGGCAATCAGCACTTATGGGCCCAGATTTGGTGCGGGCTACCACTGAAAATGTGCAGATCCTCCAGGGGTAGATGAGGACTGCACAGAGCTAGCATAAGTCTTATGCTAATATGAGATAAGGACCTTTGGATTTATAGGAGGGATACTATGTCCTCCTTTAGTTCTCACCTTGGTTAGGTTTTCTAATATTTGTCTAGGGCAGCATGTTTTCCCCCAGGTTCATCGGCCCCTTTCAAATTCGGATCATAGTTGGTGACTTGGCGTACTGATAAAACACAATTTTTTTGAATATTTTATTTATAATAAATGATATAATTTCCTCAAATTGTGTTAAATATGTTTATTTATAAAATATTTGGGATTTTATCATTCATTTGAAAATTTGGTGAAAATTCCAATTTTACCCTTTATAGTGCACTGTGGTATTTCAATAATAAATATTTTTATATTTATTATTTAAATTTGGAATTTTGTAAAAGTGTTTATAACTTAAGTTTCTACAAAGTTTAAGCAGGACACTTGATAAAAAGAATTCATTTGGATGGAGTAATTGGGCCATAAAGTCAAAGGTGGGCTGGACACGCCAGAATGGAGAAGCTTCTGTATTTCGGTCATAACTCCTTCATCTAGGATTTTATTGAGCCCAACTTTTTATAGGAGATAGAGGACCCACATCCAAACATATTATCCTTCTGAAAGGCCAGACAATTAATGATTTTGTGTGGTCCAATGGGTGGTGAAATTTGGAATAAAATATTTGACATAATTTCTACATTCACACTTGAAACCAATTGTAACCTCTCCTCCCCTCCCCTCTATAAATTAGAGTTTTTCTCATTTGGAGGGGTTGGGACGCGCATTGGGAAGTTTAGGGAAGAGGAGAAGTGGATCCAATCCAATTCTACAACCATTTCAATAAGGTTATCTCTTTAAGCAAGGATCCCTTCGACGAAACCTTCTTCTTCTCCTTCATGTTGTAATGCTTTTGTTTGTGTAATAAACTTCTTTGTTATTCTTTTATTTCATCTCTTTTATTATATTTTGTTTAAATTTCTTCTTCTATTAATCTTCCTCTTTGGGCTATAATTCTTTATTAGAAGTGTTATTGGGTTATACCCATTATAAACCTTTGCACATGCAAAACGCTTCTACGATGATTACCCCACCCAAGGAAGAGTAGTCTTTTAGTAATCGATCTATCTTCAACCCTATTCATTTAATTATTTTGAATCATTGAGCTACTGTAATTCACTTAATATGATCCATGAATTGTGTTTTTAAATTGTAATAAACTAAGTAAGCAATTGAACAATTAACACAAAAACACACGAGGTCGGGATTTTGTGTAAATTGTGAGAGCGCAATCTTAATCAGTAATACAAGAACACACGGGATAAATTTGTAGAGTTCAAATATAATCTCAAAACATAATTCATACTCATTTACAGAATGGATATGTGCTCTAATTAACCACTGACCATAAGCTAACCTTAGAACAACAATCAAAGCAGGGTGCTTCGATTGTGTGTTCCGAAGCTAGCCTAGGGTCTATGTAATTCCATCTTTGTGGTTAAGTTAACTCTTGTAGGGTTCAAGGGTTAACAAATTAGGGGATCATAATTAAGTGGATATTGATTTAAATTATTATGATTAATAATTAAATGAAGAGGTAGAGTCAGATCAATTACGCCTTTTAAAATATTTTCTAAAAAACATCTTCTTGTTGTGTCTTTTTAATCAAACATCATTTCAAAATTAAAAACAAAAAAATGAAATCTTCTTCCAGAAAACATCTTCTAGATTTATAAACTATAAAAAAATCCCCATCCTTTTAAGTAGTGTTTCAATTCTATTATCTTTTATTTTTAGAATACATCTAAGAAGTTGTTTTAATTCACTTCCTCCTTTGAGAGACGACCTTGGTCAGCCACTCTGCTGCACCTAAGTAACCCGAAACCAAACATCATTTGAAGGCACCCACGATAGTGCCTCTTAAAATTGGCGATGTTACCGCAAAGGCAAGTAATAAATTCAACCATTTAGAGGTATTTATTTTATTTTTCATTTTATTATTTTCTTCACCTCTCTCTTTCATCTTTCCCCTTTCTCAAGTTTTCATTTTTTTTATCCTCTTCTTTTCTTTTTGGACCATCAACTCAATCTTCTCATTTTTATTTTACTATGGTCCACTTTCTTTCTATTCATTTTTAGTTGATTTATGAAACAAACTAATCCTGAATATCTCTTAGATCTTGACTCTGAAATTGAATGTAGCCTTAGGGCTCGAATCAGACATTCTCAGTCTACGGGAAGTTTCAATATTCAATGAGTTGGTGAATTCGTCTCTTCTGGAAACATTGAAATTGGAATCAATTAAAATTCAAACATAAAAAAGGAACTAAGGGCTGTAAATAATATAAATGAACTTAATATAACCAATCGAGAATTGTCTGCACCTAATATTAACTATCATCTAAATTGTATTACATACCCGAATCTCAAATCAGACTTTGAGTTAAAATATGGGTTAATTCACTTACTTCCAATGTTTCTTCTCCTCTCTGGTGAGGATCCCAATAAACATTTGAAAGGATTTAATGTGGTTTTCTCAACCCTTAAACCTAGAAATGTCTCTGAAGATCAAATCAAATTAATATCATTCGCATTTTCACTTGATGGAGCTGCAAAGGATTGGATGTACTATTTACAACCAGAAGAGGTAACATGTTGGAACGATTTGAAACAACTTTTCTTGCAAATATTTTTTCCATCATCGAGGACCACTTCCATTCGTAAGGAGCTCTCAGGGATCTAGCAAGAACAAGGGGAGTCAATGTATGAGTATTGGGAGAGATTCAAGAAGTTGTGTGCAAGATATCCACATCACCAAATTAGTGAGAAACTCCTCATTCAGTACTTTTATGATGGACTCACACCTATGGAGAGAAGAATGGTGGATGCTGCAGTTGGAGGAGCATTGGTAGAAAAGACACCAGTAGTTTCACATGCGTTGATCGACAAAATGGCCCAAAACTCTCAAAAATTTGGTGATAGAGGTACACCACATGTCAGGGGAGTACATCAGGTAAGTCCTTCTTCTCTTGAAAGTAAATTGACTGATACCGAGTTGGAATAATTGACCTCTGTGGTGAGGCAGATTTCTTTGGAACAAAAGACATCCCAACCTCCTCCTTCAAGGCCTTGTGGCATTTGCACTGAGACAAGCCACCCAACTGACTGTTGCCAAAAACTATAAGTGACAGAGGATTGTGCAGTAGTATTCCCAGGGAGACCATTTCAGCAGAAACAACAACCATATCCCCAAAATAATTTTGATTCATTTTCTCTAACATAAAACCAAGGGTGGAAGGATCAATCGGACATGAGGTATGGCTCTGGGAAAAAACAAAGGCCCCCTTTTCAACCAAACTTCCAGCAGCCTCTACCTTACCAACAGGGTTTCCAACAACCCCAAAGGATATTCAAAGCTGAAACATCAACAAGTCAGCAACAAGGGAATCTCCAACTCAAGGTAGACTCTAACACTGATGATCTTTTGATAAATTTTTTTCCTAATCAATAGAATGAGCTAAAGAGTCAAGGTTCAGATCTGAGAGATTTGAAGACACAAATGAGCCAGATTTCCACTACCCTCCATGAACTAGTAAGTAAGAATTCTGGAAGTCTTCCTTCCCAACATACTCCAAATCCAAAGGGGAATGTTAGTGCCATCACATTGAGAAGTGGGAAGCAAATGAACGATACATCTGCACCTACCATTCCACAGGGATTCACCTCAACTCCAAAGAAGCGGAATTCCATACCAACTGATGAGAAATCCAAGGAGAAAGATAAAGGTAAAAAAAAAAGATTGATGATGTTCCTCCTAAACCCCTTCCTTTTTCAAATAGGATGGTTCAAACCAAGAAGATGGATGAAGAAGCAATGCAAAATGAGGTTTTGGACACATTCAAGCAGGTGGATATCAACATTACACTACTTGAAGCCATTAAAAAAATTCCAAGGTATGGTAAATTCTTAAAAGAACTTTGTAGCAATTGAAGAGGGATCAAGGGAAATGAGAGGATCAACCTTGGAAGGAATGTCTCAGCACTCATTACACCAACTCTAGCAATGCCAAAAAAGTGAAAGGATCCCAGGACATTCATCATCCCATGTACCATAGGGGAGTTGCACTTCTCTGATTCTCTTTGTGATTTAGGAGCTTCAAAAAATGTGATGCCTCACTCTGTATTCTCTTCCTTACAGGTTGGTGAGTTGAAACCAACAAGAGTAGTGGTGCAGTTAGCGAATAGAGCTATGGAATATCCAGTGGGAGTTCTTGAGGATGTACTTGTTCAGGTAAGAGACATGATCTTTCCAGCAGATTTCTACTTGATTAACTTGGTGGATGATCAGATAAGTTCTCATGCCCCCATTATCTTAGGTAGACCCTTCCTCAAAACTGCAAAAACTATCAAAAATGTCAATGAGGGTACACTTTCCATGGAGTTTGGAGATGAAGTTGTGATATTTAATGTTATGGATTCCATTAAGTACCCCTCAGAGGATCATTCTTCATTTTTTATATCCCACTTTGAACCACCAAGTAAAAACCCCATGGAATTGGATTGTCCTATTTTAGTGAGATTATGAGTATTGTTTCTAGTTTGATGTCTAAGTGTACTTCCACACCTATTTCTAATGAACAAGACTCTCTTAGATTTGATTTTGAAATGGAATCATATTCTGATTTTGATTATGTGAGATTTAATTATGACATAGTTGTTGAGTATGATGATGGATTTGATTCTTTATTCACTTATTTTGATGATGTATATTCTGATACTGATGCTCTTTGTGCACAAATTTCAGTTCCTTCTATGTATCCATCCATACACCACCCACCTACACTGAAACTCAAGCCATTGCCACCAAATCTCAAATACTCATACTTGTTAAGTGGTGATAAATTACCTGTTATCATTGCTAACAATCTTCCTTTTGAACATGAAGAAAATTTTTTGAACTTTTGAGGGAGAACATCAGGGAAATCGGGTGGACCTTGGCTAACATATCAGGTATTAGCCCCTCCATTTGCATGCATATAATTATTTTGGAGGATGGGGCTAAACCTGTGAGGTAACCACAAAGGAGACTCAATACAACACATTTGGAGGTTGTTAAAAAAGAAGTTGAAAAATTTCTCGAGGCGGGTATAATCTATCCCATTTCAGATTCTCAGTGGGTAAGTCCAATTCAGGTTGTGCCTAAGAAAAGTGGTGTTACTATTGTTAAAAACGAGAAAGATGAGTTAGTTCCAATGAGGGTACAAAATAGTTGGTGTGTGTGTATTGATTATAGGAAACTAAATCATTCCACTCGCAAGGACCATTTCCCCCTCCCATTTATTTTTTCAAATGCTTGAGAGACTAGCTGGAAAAACACACTATTGTTTCTTGGAAGGATTTTCTGGATATTTTCAGGTTCCTATAGCTCTGGAGGATTAGGAGAAGACTACATTCACCTGTCCCTTTGGCCCATTTTCCTACCATAGGATTCCATTTAGACTTTGCAACACCCTAGGTAACTTCCAGATATGCATGGTGAGTATTTTTCTGATTTTATTGAGACCTTCATAGAGGTATTTATGGATGATTTTACAGTGTATGGGTATTCATTTGATGAATTTCTAATTAGTTTGTGAAAGGTGTTGATTCATTGTATTGAGAAGAATCTGGTCCTGAACATTGAAAAGTGTCATTTCAAGGTAGAGCATGGAATTATCTTAGGGAATATAGGGTCAAATCATCAGATAGATGTTGATAGATCAAAGGTAGATATTATTTCATCCTTACCATGTCCTTCATGTGTGCGTGATGTTAGATCTTTCCAAGGGCATGCAGGATTTTATCGGCGCTTCCTCAAAGAATTTAGTAGGACTGCTCTTCCTATGTCAATATTACTTCAAAAGGATTCTGATTTTGTGTTTGATGTTTCTAGTAGGAATTCATTTGATGAGCTAAAACAACTCCTGACCACTCCACCTATCATACAGCCCCCACGGTGGGAGATTCTTTTTGAGCTTATGTGTGATGCCTCAAACTTCGCTGTTGGAGCTATCTTATCTCAGAGGGTGGAGGGACGTTCACATGTGATCGCCTATGCATCGAGGACACTGGATTCAGCCCAATCAAATTACACAACCACAAAAAAGGAGTTTATTGCAGTCATATTTGCTTTAGATAAATTCCGTTCATATTTTTTGGGCTCTAAAGTAGTTGTTTTTTCCGACCATGCAGCACTGAGGTACCTCTTGAAGAATCCAGATGCAAAGCCCAGGCTGATCCGATGGATTCTCCTTCTTCAAGAATTTGATATTGAGATAAAGGACAAAATGGGGTTAGAAAACATGGTGTCAGACCACATGAGTAGGCTTAATCACACACTAGAGGATGACACCTTGGACCAGGTACCACTTCGGGACACTTTCCCCAATGAGCATCTTTATTCCATCTCAGGTACACATCCTTGGTATGAAGATTTAGTTAACTACCTTGTTGCCGCTGAAATCCCTGCAAATTTAAAGAAACATCAAGTCCAAAAATTAAAGACTGAGTCAAGATTTTATGTTTTGGATGATCCATACTTATGGAACATGTGTAGTGACCAAGTTATTAGGAGGTGTGTTCATGATCATGAGTTTGAGTCTGTTTTCCAATTCTGTCATACACTTGCATGTGGTGGACACTTTGGACCCCAAGGTACTACTATAAAAGTCTTAGCCTTTGGATTATATTGGCCTAGATTATTCCATGATTCCCATGTGTTTTGTAAGTCATGCTCTCATTTCCGAAACACTGGAAACATTTCAAGGAGACACGAGATGCCCCAACAACCCATTTTATTCTGTGAGATTTTTGATGTTTGTGGAATTGATTTTATGGGCCCTTTTACTAGTTCTTTTGGTTTCTTGTATATCCTTGTTGCTGTCGATTATGTGAGTAAATGGGTGGAGGCCATGGCCACCAGGACTGAAGATTCTCATGTTGTAGTGGATTTTGTCAAGGCTCAAATTTTCTGCTAGTTTGGAGTACCAAAGGCCATCATCAGTGACCAAGGGACACCCATCTGTAATCTGAATTTTTCTCTCCTCCGTCGAAAGTATGGGGTGACACACAAAACATCAACACCATACCACCCCCAAACAATTGGTCAAGCTGAGGTTTCAAATCATGAGTTGAAACAAATCCGGGGGAAAACCGTGCAACCAAATAGGAAGGATTGGAGCAAGCACTTGGATGATGCATTGTGGGCTTATAGGACATCATACAAGACACCCATTGGTATGTCCCCATTTAGGATTGTTTTTGGGAAATCATGTCATCTCCCGTGGAAGTTGAGCATCGGGCTTATTGGGATATAAAGAAATGCAACATGGATTTGGCCCAAGATGGAATCCAAAGGAAGCTGCAAATTCAAGAGCTTGAGGAGATTAGATTGTCTTCATATGATAACTCAAGGATCTACAAGGAAAGATCAAAAGCAGCTCATGATAGAATGATCCAACAAAGAGAGTTTCATGTTGGAGATAAAGTCCTTATCTACAGTTCATGACTGAAGCTGATGCCTGGTAAGTTGCGTTCCAGATGGTTAGGTCCTTATTTTGTGACTAATTTTTTTCCTTATGGTGTAGAGTAGATCACACATAAGGACACAGGAAGGAGATTTACAGTCAATGGGAAACGTTTGAAGAGATACATAGAGGGAATTCCTATTGATGTAGTGGATTTTATCACACAGCATGACCCCATCATCACTTGACCACATCAGGCTGTTCCTAACCCTTTAACTTTTATATTATTTGTCCTATATAAAAATTCTGAATTTCATGTGCATATATCATCTCATGGGTTCACATTGAGGATAATGAAATATTTTAAGTGTGGGGGAGGGAACATTTTAGTTTAGTAATTTCAATTGTTTTCCTGTCTAACAAAAAATAATAATAATAAATTGTGTGTTTTTCAAATTTTGTGTGTTTATTTTTCAACATTCTTTGCGTTTTTGAAATTTTTTAGCTGAAATGATTCTCATCACAATTTTTAAATGCATATCAATGAGTGAAACAATTTATCCCTTTAAACTAAGCTTAAATGAATGCTGAAATAACTTTGTTTCAAGTTCAAATATTTAGTAATTTCATGAAAATTATACCGAATTTCGAATCCCATGCCGCATCTCACTGTCTTTATATTTGAAATCACTTTCCTGTGAGGCTTCTGAACCATTATTTTCATATTCTTTACATTCACCTCACTTCTTGAGAGAACCAAACCATGTTTGATTTAACCACAATTTTTTCTATTCCTGTCAAAACTTGAGGGTTTGAGGTACTTATGTTTAAATGATTGAGGCATTTGTTTGGTATTAAAGCCCCTATTTCAAAGAATCCTTTTTTTATAATGGCCTACCTTGAACATTTGATCCTTTTAGACCATAGAATCCATGCACAACCTATTATGTTAGCCACATTACAAGCCAATTTTCCCTATCCGACCAACTCTTGAAGTGAAATTTCATAATCTAGTTGATCTTAAGTGTGGGGGAATCTATCTTGTATTGTTCTACCACATTCTAAGATACTTTGGGTGGAAAATTAAATTCTGAAGAGATGTGTTTGTGGCTGATGAAAATAATTATATTGAAAGTTGTACCTTTTCTGGAGCTTTCATGACATGTGAAGTTGTGCCTTTTATGGAGCTTCTAATTGAGGTGGAAAAGGTGTGCCCTTATGGAGCATTCAAGAAAATCATGTTTGAGAAGATTGACATTTTTTATGCTAAAATGATGAATGGTGTAAACTTTCATGACTTTTCATGATGATGGAGCTGAATTGATACTATGAGGATTGAGGAGAAGACCATATTTAAGTGAAAATTAGATTAAAATAATTTTGCTTCAAAAAGAGTCAAGCCCTCCTCATTCATCCTCAGAGTTTTTCATATCTTAATCCTTCCAACCAAATGCCACAAAACAAACCTAAAAAATCCTCATGATAAACATATGTCCTTTACTCACATCTAGTAGTGATAGAGGGATTTATCAAGCCTATGGGGACCCATGTATGAGTTTGGATGAGAAAGACATTGCAAAAAAAATTGACATTTGTGTGATAAGAGAAAATTCAAGAGAGGTAAGTGTTTTGTGCATGGGAGGATAAATAAAGTAGAAATATATTTAATGATATAAATTAAGAACTTTAAATAATGGTTTTTTATGAGGCGTGATACCTTTTGTTTCTTGGTGTGCAATTGTTTGATCTCAAGGATATGTGTTTTAAAATTGGTTTGAGGTTTTGCCCAGGAGTGAAAAAGGGTAAGTGTGGGGGAGTTGATAAAAAACTATTTCATTGAATATTTTATTGATAATAAATGATATAATTTCCTCACATTGTGTTAAATATCTTTATTTATAAAATATTTGGGATTTGATCATTTATTTGAAAATTTGGTGAAAATTCCAGTTTTACCTTTTATAGTGCACTGTAGTGTTTCGAAGATAAATATTTTTATATTTATTATTTGAATATTAAATGTTTTAATAGTGTTCCTAACTTAATTGTCTACAAATTTTATTCAGGAATCATGATAAAAAGAATGAATCTGGATAGAGTAATTGGGTCATAACGTCAATGGTGGGCTGGACATTCTAGAATGGAGAAGCTTCTGTATTCCGTTCATAACTCCTTCATCTGAGATTTTATTGAGGACAAAGTTTTATAGGAGATAGAGGACCCATATCCACACATATTATCCTACTGGAAGGCTGGCAAATTCACGCGTTTTTGTGGTCAAATGGGCAGTGCAAGTTGGACTAAAATATTTGACCGAATTTCCACATTCACACTTGAAACCACTTGTAACCTCTCCTCCCCTCCCCACTATAAATTGTATTTTTTCTCATTTGGAGGGGTTGGGACGTGCATTGGGAAGTTGAGGGAATAGGAGAAGTGGCTCCACTCTAATTGTCCAACCATTTAAATAAGGGTAGCTCTTGAAGCAGAGATCCCTTCGACGAAGCCTTCTTCTTCTCCTTCATGTTGTAATGATTTTGTTTGTGTAATAAACTTCTTTGTTATTATTTTATTTCATCTCTTTTCTTATGTTTTTCTTAAATTTATTATTCTCTTAATCTTCCGCTTTGGGATTTAATTCTTGAGTAGAAGAATTATTGGGTTATACCCATTATAAACCTTTGCACATGCGAAACGCTTCTACGATGATTACGCCACTCATGGAAGAGTAGTCTTTTAGTAATTGATCTATCTTATACCCTCTTCATTTAATTATTTTCAATCATTGAGCTAATGTGATTCACTTAGTATGATCCATGAATTGTGTTTTTAAATTTTCAGAAACTAAGCATGCAATTGAACAATTAACACAAAAATATGCGAGGTCCGGATTTTGTGTAAATTGTGAGAGCGCAATCTTAATCGGTAATACAAGACCACATGGGATAAATTTGTAGAGTTCAAATATAATGCCTAAAAATAATTCATACTCATTTCCAAAATGGATATGTTCTCTAATTAACCACTGACCATATGCTAACCTTAGAACAACAATCAAAGCAGGGTGCTACGATTGCGTGTTCCGAATCTAGCCTAGGGTTTAAGTAATTCCATCTATGTGGTTAAGTTAACTATTGTAGGGTTTGAGGGTTAAAAAATTAGGGGATCATAATTAAGTGGATATTGATTTAAATGATGATTATTAATAAGTAAATGAAGAGGTAGAGTTAGATCGATTAGGCCTTTGAAAATATTTTAAAAAAACATCTTCTTGTTGTGTCTTTTCATTCAAACATCATTTCAAAATTAAAAACAAAAAAATGCAATCTTCTTCCAGAAAAAATCTTCTAGATTTATAAACTATAAAAAACCACCATCCTTTTAAGTAGTGTTTCAATTATATTATCTTTTATTTTTATAATACCTCTGAAAATTTGTTTTAATTCACTTCCTCCTTTGAGAGACGACCTTGGTCATCCACTCTGCTTCACCTAAGTAACCTGAAACCAAACATCATTTGAAGGCGCCCACGACAGCGCCTCTTACGTACCACCTAGATCTTCCTCCCAAAGTTTTATTAGATGCATGATTTCTTTCTTGTGTAATAGATGAGGGGGTACGTGCATGGACCATCACACATTATCGACTCAGTGAGATAGAAATTGATGATTGTGGGATGTTTTTGGAGTTCCCAGTAGAGATCAGGAATTAACAAGAGAAGACCCTTCATGGGTGGTTGATTCCTCTGGTACATGTTCGTTGGAACCATAGGAACCTCCCTGATAGAACCAGGGAGAGGGACGCTCAGATGCGTTCTCAAAACCCTCATATTTTTATTGAGTATCCCTTGTTTTGGCTTTCAGGGATGTAAGTCCCTAAGGTGGGGAAAATGTAACAACTCAAGTTTTTCTCAGATTTATTTTAATAAATTAATTTGGAAAATACTAAGACCATGCACTGAGATGAGATGATATTATGGGTCCTAGTGTGCCCAAATTTTTTTGAATAAAGTTTCATTTTTAAATTAAAAAAAATACTCAGTGTCTAACTTGGAATTATTATAACTACCAAAAGGGTGCCCGGATCGAAAATCGGAGGGCATTTTTTCATTCAGAATAATAGCTTTACCTTAGGTAGTGCCTAACATCATATAGCTTGGGCCATAAAAAATACATAGATTTTGGACATAATCATCATTAAAAATATTTTAATAAAAACTATTTTGTTGGGGCAGTGAAGATTTTGTTTCCTTTTATTAAACCCGGTGGTAGGGGTCTAGGGTTACAATTCATAACACTGAGATATTTCTTGAGAGATCTGGTGAGAGGAAACCATGGGAGGAGGTGATTTCAAGAAACGAATGAGGACTCGAGTATCAGGATCACTCGACAACGGATCGATGAACAATGAACGTGAATGTTCTTCAACAACCGATCAAACCCAAAGGTGATGTCTGTGTCTGATACACTTTTCATTTACCCATTTTTAAATCTCAATAACGAACATGATTCAATTAACGAAAGGGTTGATTCACAGATCATGCGTACTATTGTGGTAAGTGTTTGATTTTGGGATACACATTGGGAAATAAAATCTAGGTTGAACCAATGGTTAGAATTGATTTTTTTTTGTAGATTTCCCTAAATAATAACATGTAAATATCAAGCCCAACACAAAAAATTCCTGATTTATCCACCTCAAGTGTTCATGTGAAACTTTTCAACCCACTTTTCTGATTTCTTGGTCTTCATAGCCGTAATAATCTAGGAAAGAATCCAAGATCGCAATGGTGAGTAGAGGCCATGGCCAGGTGGGTTGTGGCGGTGGTGGCAGACCGATTTTGTGGTAGGAGACCATGATAAAAGAGGTTCGTGGCTCGACGATCCTGATGGCATGGTAGGCGAAATGCACTGGTGGCATGCCATGGTGGTGGAGGAGGTCTCTACAAGAGGTCGTTGGCAGCGTATAAGGGTTTGTGGCTCGACAGCTGTGGCGGTGTAGGAGGAGGCCCACCACGGTGCACTATAGTGGTCGAAGAGGCATGCGGATTTACTGTAGGTGGCAAGTAAGGGCCATTCTCAATTGTTGACAGTGGTCTTTGGCGGATGCGGCTCACTACCGCTTCACGAGGCTAGAGATAGCGATCTAGCTAGACCATGGAGGTAACCCGCAGCTGATGTCACAGGTGGTTCGGAGACGTTACACCTGCCATGTCTCGGTCATTGTAGACTGGCCTGCTGCAGTGATTCGAGTTAAATTGGCGGGCCGGCCTCAGGTCGAGCCCTACCCATTGGGTCGGGCCTGTCGCCTCAGGTTGGACCGCTCTAGCAGGTTAGGCCGAGCCCAGCACCTCAGGTCAGGACACACTTTCCGGCCGGGCTAGCATAGAATTTCGGATCGGGCCCAACTAGTCTGTACTAGGCACAGCGGGTCAGGCTGGACCCGGGTCGGGGCAGCCCGGACGCGGACCCAACCAGCCCCTTTTTAAAAAAAAGGAAAAAACATTCATACTGTAAGTCAGATTGATGGTCGATTTGCTACGTTTGTACCCTCACGATAGGGAAGACATTTTGAGATGGCATTTTGGGTTGTTAGTAAATACTAGTATAGGTGTTGAGTTTCCCCTTTGTTCTTCTCTGGAGGGTTCAGTATAGCATTGCATGGAAGTCACCTCAAGAGAGGAGTCTCGGATAGAGTGGTAAATCAACCTTTAGAATGGAGTGATACAATATCACTGTGGATAGATTCCGTTGGGTACTATTGTGACCTTTGAGTGCATGTCATGACTCCTTCATCTAATTGGCCATATCATATGGTTCACGATATTATTTGGAAACCACTACATTCCGATCCGCACCATAGGGCGTGTGGAATTCTTTGAGAATCCCCTACGGTGTTCGGTAGCACATTTTGGGTTCACGATATTCTTTCGAATCCCTAATCTATATATTTTGACCTTTTTCCAACATTTCCACATTGGGCACTGCCCAGGTTAGCGGATTCTTATAAATGATGTTTGGTTATGACCTACCCTCTCTTTCCCCATGGCTATTTATAAGTATATATTTCTATATTTGGTATATGTATGGGCGTATACCAGTGTAGAGTTGATTATTCATTATTTTTTGGATCTTTATTTGTCATTTTAGGGTGTCCTACTGAGTATTGTTTTACCCACCCATGCAAGGGATTTTTCTTCACCTGTTGGGTCTTTTGAATACGACTGACTCTTTGAAGGAGTCCTAGGTGGAGCATGACCAAGTTCAGGACCGGACAGTGCCCTGTGAGATTAGACAAGCCGAGACGTTCTAGAAAGATTTCTACTGCAGCTTTAGTACCCTCATTAGCATGTCGTTATTTGTAGTTGTCTTTCTTTTGGGCTTGTATTTGGGCCTGGTTTTCATTACAACACTTTACTTTTAGGTTTCTCTCTAGTTTTATTACTTTTATCTTTAGTGGTTTTCATACATGGTAATTGGTGCTTTCCCTTTCTTTTAGCTTTGTGGTATTGGAGACGTGTGTGTTTGTACAAGTACATAGGCAAAGGCTTTCCATTTTTTAGATATGCCTACTCAGTGCTCGTCACCATCCCCTGGCCTATCAGAGGTGGGATTGGGGTTGTCCCGAAATTGGCCCCATCGGAACGGTTTGTGGTAATGATATTATTGATATCTCTAATTATGTTTTTTAAACACCACAAGTTTTATTTTTCGTGAAATTTTATATTTACATTTTTCAGGCCTTCTATATTAATTGAAATAATGAAATAAACTTTTACATATTAAAAAAATATTTTTTAACTATAGTTATTCCTTATGAATTATGTTTTTGTATATAATCTTATTCAATATTTTTAAAATTTAAATTATAATCATAATGTACTCTGTTTTTTAATATAAATAAAAAAATATAAAATAATTATTATATAATTATTATAAAAAATATATTTTCCTCCATTAGGATTATAACTACGAATAATTACATTATTAAATCTTTTATCATATTTTTTTTTTAATTTTCTTCTTTTGATCTAAATAAAACACAGATTTCAAAAACATTCAAAATATAAATATTTATATTATTTCTAAATCACAACTCATGAGACTTATTCACTAAATTTTAAAAAAATGAATTATAATGAAATAAACATTTATTATGTTATGTTTGAATAAATATTTTTTATGTTTCATACTCAGATAACATCATTTTTCCATGTCATGTAAAATTTGGTTCATCCTCTATATTGAACTTTTAAATTTATTTCTGTATAAAGAGATATAATATAATATTCTCAATCAGTATATCCATTTCATTATTTTTGAACAAATATCTATGTATATATTTAAATATATTGGTAACAAATACTTTCCACTTTTCAATATCTCATTAGTAAATTTAAAACATTTATAAATGCTTTGATTTTCTCTAAATAAAATAAATATGATTCATATAAGTAAAATAGTTAGATAAATCAATAATATACATGTCATCATTGGTTTATTTAAGACATATTAAGAAATATAAACCTAAAATATTGATTTCAAGTGGATTTTTAGTCTTCATATCAACCAGTTCATTAATATTTTTCATTATCATGCCTTTTGGAAATACATCTCTATTGTTACTTCTTTAGAGGATCAGTAATAGAATGTTTCTCATGTAATCAAAGTGTATAGTAATCCTCATGTCCATTATCCCTAATGACTGTGTATTTATTTCTATAACTCATTCTCCTTCTTTAAACTCAATAATCAATAATTTTTAGGATTTTCTATTTCATATTAATTTCCTCTTTTTCACTATCATACCATTATTGGTGTTTAATTAATCAATCTTTAAATGTGATATATATTTTTCTAAAAAACCAAATAATTATTTTTTTCATTAAATGAAAATGAACTTAAAAAACTATGTCTAAAACCATGAATAATGAAAACATTATTTTAGGTAGTATTGTTTATTCTAATTTTTATACATCCAATGAATTTTAAGATTAATGATTTATTATTCAAAAATAAAATAAAATAAATCACTATTGGTTTAGGGAGTTTTTCATTACTGTATATGTGTGATTAGAAATCACTATCAATGATATATTCCTTATCTATTTTAGATTATATATCATTTTACATTAATTTTTCATGTTCTTGTTTGAATTTTTTTTTATGTTTAGCTTTATCAATTTTTCTAATAATCTCTTTAAAGACGGTGAAACAATTATTGGTTTTGTTTCCTTATTCATCAGAACTATAATAAGCCACTTTATGTGCCTTAAAGTAATTTTACATTTTCAACTAATCTCTCCTGGAAATTTAATATTTCATTATCTTTGAATCATAGAATCTCATTAATTTATGAAAATATATTTTAAACCAAAAAAATTTATGACTTGTGAGTATACACTACAAAACATTGACATATTACATAAAATATAAATATACTCATAGATAGAAAATTGTATTAATCAAAATATGTACTTTTCAATTTCTTTGATTGTGAGTTATGATAAATGTATTAAATATTTTTATTCCTAGTAAATTATTTCATGTTATTATATATTACCTTAGGATTAGGTGCCAACTTGCCCTTCTTCCATGTACCATTATTTAGGATACTTTTATCCAAATAATGTGAAGTTACAAATAATTTTATTATAATATATAAATGATTGTTCTAATTTTTCACCATTGTTATCATTATTAAATATACATTATCTACCAAATTTTAAATCAAATTTGAGTGTCCACTTATTATTAGGAAATTTATTAACATTCATAGAGGAATTGGGTACACTCCTTAATTATTTTATTTATTCCCCCACTACATTAATTGGATGGTTAAAATAAATAATGATATTTATTTTTGTATTAAATTTTATAACTCATAATTTCTACCCATGATTGAAAATCCTCATGTTATTCAATTTATTACACACCCATATTTTCATGATTATTCTTAATTTCAGAAAAATATATTTTTCAATTCTATTAATCCACAAATATTCTACTTCCTTCAAGGTATCCATCATGAAATTTAATGTGTTATTGATATCTTTGAAGATATATTTTCTATTTTATGTTTCATAATAATTTTGATAAAATGCATGACATCCACCATTTATTAAAGAAACTTTTCCGTATTATATACATAATTATCTTTATTAATATATTATTTTTCACTATATTATGCATTAATATCAATTGATTATTCCATTAAATCATGATTACATTAATCACCTATTTATTATTTTCCATCTTCATATTCCCCATTAAAATATGAAACTTCATGGTTTTAGTGTAAATTCCAATTCTCTAATACATTTTCCTGAATATTTCTTTTAGATAAATTTCAAAAAATATGAGCACAATACCCCTTTTGATAGTAAATTATAATATTTATGATTAATTATCTTAATAATAGTCATTTTATATTCAATAAAATTTGATAGAATATATTTCCAAACAATTATTAAAACACAGAAAAGATTTCAAACACCGTACTTACCTTTTCCACTTTGAAATAATTTGGTGAAAATTTTATCTAACTTATTAAGAATCGTTTTTTCCTCATAGGAATAAAATTCATCATCATAATAATTCCAAAGTTTTTTGATCTTCAGTCCTTTGGGGGACTTAATGGTGATATCCATTTTCATTCCCTATTTATCCCTCAATGTAGGGTCTCTTATCATGTTATTAGGAATTAAGGTATTTTTATGTTTTTAAATTTAAAATCATTTAAGTATTTATCCAAAATAGCATGAATATTCAAATAAAACATATTGGGTTGTGTTTTCATCAAATTCATCAAAAAAATTTAATCTTAAAGTGTTTTCCATAGATGAGAATGGTTTAAATGGTCTTTTTTATTAATATGGTGAATTTATCTACTGATTCATTTTCATCCATATATATTACCATAACTTTAACATCGAATTTTTGATGTCATGACTCTCTCTCCTCTATGTCTATTTAATAAATGTAATATATTTTTTCCAATAAAATTCACTAACTTAAAACCCATTACTATGGTATGTTTTTTCATTTATAGATATAAATGTAATACATTTAGTAATCTTTATTCTATATCTATATTTCATGAAAAATGTAATAAAAAACTCACACTCACTATTTGTATATTAAAACCATTCTATAAGGCTTCAAAAATATTCACAATAGATGAGATAATATAGGGAACCTTCCTCCCTTTCATTTAATTGAATAATTATACATCAAATGTGGGACCACAATTTTTATTAAATAAATTAATATTATCCATGAAAATTATTCAGTTTATATAGATATAAGAAATATAAGAAAAAAATCATATCCATGAGTGCTAACCATTTCTTAGATATCATTTAAATTTCATCGGATATAAACCCTAAACCTCTTTTAAAATACAAATTGATGTTCCCAGTTTTTAGAATGTCTAGAATTAAAAGTAGAAAGGGTGAATAACTTATCCCTAAATTTTTTCCTAGAAATAAAATTTCCACCAATTTTGGTATTTTCAGTAAATCTTGAGTAATATAAATCATTAATGAGATGTAGTGGATTGATATTAAATAATGGATGAACACAAGAGTTCTTATAAGGTTCTCCAATTAGTTTCAAGTGGCTAGACTTTGGTGACCATTGGTTGATATCCTAAATCGAAAATATTATGACTTATTATTAATAGGTTCATGTTTAGATATTCAAAATAGTTTTCAACTCCATTATAATAAAAATAAATACCAAAAATTGGTGTGGTCAAACATGTGAGATATTCGTATGGTGAGGGAAAGTTTCTCCGAACAATAGATGATTTTTGCATCATTTTTATCCATCAAACATGACCGTTAAATCATTACAATTATCTAAAAAAAGTTTCTATGGATATATCTCCTATTTCCCACATAAAAAAATTAATTTAGTCTTAAAAATAATTTTTTAGGCAAGGATTTATGGTGTTATTCTGGTTTAACATCACTTTCAAAAAATAAGCATTAAATTAATTAATTTAGATAAAACATTACTTTCCTAAATCATTTATAGTATTTAAAATTAATTAATATATCATTTCATGATAATATTAATCATGGTGAAATTAATTCAAATATTTAAAACTTCTTGAAAACTAAATAAATGTATTTCTTTTTTGTATAAAGTAATAAATATTGGATTCTTTGTCCCTAAATTGGAGTATCTGGATGAAATTATTCACTCTATAATTTAATATATAGTTCAAATTCATTATTGGTTCCTAGATCCTATTAGCCCATCCCACATGTTTTATAAGTCCTTGGTTCTTAGAGGAATCCTATATAAGTTTTAATGGATTTTGGGAGACATAATCTGGTTGCAGTAGGAGTTCACAATGCAAAAATGTATTTCACATTGTAAGGGGGAAGTTTTAGGCCCCATGTGGAAAATTTGTGGGCATGAAGTGTAAGTTAGTATCTTGTGTGAGGATAATTAATTAATTCACATTGTTTATGGTTTTTTAATGATGTTTAATGGTGATTGTTGGGTTAAATATATCTATATATCTAAACTCAGGAAGTGAACAAAAAGTTCACAATATGAATTAATTATACTTTTGGTGGATATTTGTGCTTTATTCGTTGGAATTTCATAAACTCAATACATTCACAATATGAATGGACCCTTAATGTCATGAAATTACATATGGAAAAATCATGTAAATCCTATCAAAATATTTAATTTTCTCAAAACCTTAAATTGTAACCCCAATCCAGTCAACCAGAGGTGATTATTTGGGGTGTTTTAAAGCCCTTTAGAAAAGGATTGATTCTCATATTCTTGTATTTGATCTAGGTTTATCCAAGGTGATTTTTCCATATATAATTTATGGTTTCTTCTCTAATTAGTCTCATTTCCTTGCATTATATTTTTCAATGATATGGTGGTTTATCTCCTTTTTTCTTATTGAGTTATTTTGGTTTTTAGTAGGGTGGTTGTACAACATACATGGAGGGATATAGTTTCCTTATAGGAGAGATTATCGGAGCTCTGTGTTGTTTTTATATTCTCACTCAATGAACATTGAAATCCTTGAGGGAGTGGATTAATTTATTCACATATTATTTTATGTTCAATCATAAATTAATCATGATTTATTTCCATCATTTATGGACGAATTATCCATAATAATGTATAAAATAGATTAATGAAAGAAATGGTTTGTGGTTGTAGTGGTTGCATATGTTTTCTCACGATGATAACAGTTTTACTCTTGATTTATTATATAGTGTTATATATTTTTTTGGATTTGGTTATAATGTTTTTATGATATGTTTTAGAATGTTTAATTTGATGAAAATAGGTAACGAATATAAAGCTGGTAGTGTTGGTTTTCGAAATAATTAAAGAGTCTTGTTTTGTAAACTGTTCATATTATGTTTGATGGAAAACAAAATTTAATTTTTAATTCATTTATAATTAAAATTTATTTTAAATATTTTAATGGAATTGGGTAAAGAACATAAAGATTTAAATTCTTGTTGTTGATAATAATAAATTGGCATGTTAATATGAATGTTCTTACTTAATGTTTTTCGATACAAGAAGTTATGCTTTAAAGAATGTTTAAATAATTTATTGTGTTTAATAGATAATTTCATAGGATACATGTGGTTTTAAATATGATAAATTAGTTAGTCAATTCATGATGGAAATGAACAATTTTTTTCATGAAGATAAATGTTTTTGGCTGAGAAAGAATGTTTTCTTGTGAAGGTTGGATGGCCTGTTTTTTAGGGATTAGATTCCATACTCACTCTATTTATTTATCTGTTTTGTGTTTTCTCTAGATTTGAGCCTTTATATGAGACATGTTGTGATCCTATAGCCAATAATGGTTGAGTATATTGTTTTGGGGAGTCATGATTTTGTGGCATCAATTAACACTTTTGATGGCTATATGCATAGTTTTATGTATGGTGGTGTTGGGGATGTCACCAAGATTTATAGAATGGGTTGAAACTAGTATTTACTATTATTATGTAGAAATATGGATGTGATATTGTCAATAAATATTATTTAAATGTATTTTGGTTGAGTTTCATATTTCTGTATTCCTTTCCCCACTGATTGAAGAAGTTGTTTTTTTTCATCTCTTTTATGGTGGATTAGGATGTTTCCTATAGTAGATGGAATTATGGAATGAAATTGATAAATAAATGTCTTAACCCTTGGGTTTGGTGATTGAATGAAATTTAAATGTTGATAGTTTTTTGAAAACTATGGAATCGGTTAGATTATTCCTCGAAGGCATGGACTTCATTTTGGTGGTTAAAGAAATGTGTTTAAGAAAATGTAAGTTTATGGATAATAAATTAATTAACATAAATTAGGAATTTTCAAAGGAAAAAATCAATTAAATAAAATCTTTGAATTTTTTTTTATTAAAGGATATCTAGTTCTTAGTGGTAGTAGTCCGATGTCCAAGTGAAGAAATCTATATTTGAGTCTATTACTAGGTTAATGCCTATAGTGTGGTTATGAGCTATATTATATCAATTATGTTTTTTTTATTTTTTAAACTACCATACTCATGTTGTTAGGGAGGCTAACACATAGTGGACACTGGGAGGGTGTTTTCCCCAACATCCAGGTTGGTGTAGAATGGATGGCTGACTACCCACTCTGACCATAATATATTCTCCTAGTAGTATAATGTGATGTTATGCATAGTGGTTATCATTACACGCATGTGTGGGTAGAGGTATATAATGGATTTAAGTTATTACAATCACTAGTATCCCTACATATATTATCGTGTGGATTATTATAGGTATGATGTGTATGGGATTTCATGGCTTGAGGTATAATGAAGGGAATACGAGCTACGGTGGATCCTAGAAACTAATCATTTAATATCTAGAGATGTGGTATGGTAATATGTGATGATGTGACATAAAAGGTTCACGTTATGTGATGGGATAATATGATGAATGGTATGAAGGTTATGATACATTATCTCATGTGTTTTCATGTTGGCTTATTTTTGGATTGAGATGTCTTAAGAAATTCAACATTGTGGTAGAGTTGGAAACTACTGGGGAAGTAGTGGAGGGGCACCTTCATTTGATATAATGTTATATGATATCTTATGTTCAATACATTGGGGGGATATATCTATAGTGATGCATGAAACATAGTAAACATGTTTAGGTGATGAGTTATCTTCACTTATTGTTCAATGGGATTTTATATGCTTTATTTATCTTATAGATGAGAGGATCCAAGTAGGATCCTACTAAGTATACATGTTATGGTAATACTAAATATATATAAACTCTTTTTTAGGTCCATAAGAGCAGGTTGGTGATTGGGATTGACGTTACTAGCTCATGTGGGTTTTAGGAGTTTTTTGGTATTTTGTGGTCACTATCAAGGATAGTCTTTTGATACTTGTATTTTTCTTAAATTATTTAATTTGAATGAAATTGTGTGCATGTATTTGATATATTTATATAATTTTATATTAATCATAAGTTGTTTTTTGTTTCTATCTTTTCTTTTATTTATCATATCTTATAGGGTAATGCCTCTTATATATGTGTATGATATGCCCTTGGTGCTTATTGCTAACCTGTGGCCTATTGGAGGCAGTCATTGGGAATCATTACCTCTTTTATCACATTTCTGGCATAGGACGGGTTCCCTTAGGGGTGGGGGTTATGAATGAGTTCTATAAAATACTTATTTTAAGGTTTAATATAGATCTCATGGTTAGGAATATGTGAAGACTACATCGGTTATTAGGGAAACTATTTCAAATTTGTTTAGTTAGTTATATAAATTAAGAATATGATATTTGATATATTTATTGGTACCCACGGTGATTTGATTCATAAGACGTTAAGTTCAAAAATCCTAAAAATTGAAATGATATTAGTTTTGGGGTAGAAGCCTAGAAAAGGATCATACGTCATTCTTCTTTTTCCCCATGTTTTAAATTGGTATAACCTGTTATTAGGTTAAGAATTGAATAAATAAATATTTAAATAAATATTAAATACTAAATATTCCATGGTTTTAAGTCCCTAACCATTTTTTCATTTTAAAGGTATGGAACTAGGTCGATGTCCACATCAGGTTCGCACTGAATATGTTTGGTATGATTTGGATGTGCATCATCCTAGAGTAGAGTTTAATGAAAACAATAGTTATAGGGGGACACTCCAAGTCTCATGAACCCCTACCCAAGCAGATACTGTAATGAGGAGAGATATATGGTGACTAGCTGAGTCCTGCCACCAGTTGCAATCGGGATAGAGACTAGCACTGAGGGTATAATAAACATGAATATGGAACACATTACCCTTTAAGAAAAATATGTGGAAGAGAGAGATATAAAGGATACACCAAAAAACACTTTCTCAAACATATATATATTTATATACATATAATAAATCCCATGTTCAAAATCCAATTCCATATAGTACTAAAAAACTTAAAGGGAAACTACAAGTACAAAAGGTAAAGACAACAACAACCAGGAATCCCAAACAGATCCTGCTAAACCCTGAACTAGTAATATCCAGCTTGATAGCCAACCTACTCTAGCTGACCTGAAAAATAGATTATATATACATAGTGTGAGCGTAATATTATACTCAATATTATCATTCATGTATCCTCTTGTGTAAAATATAAATAAGGCATGAGAAATCAGGGTGAACAATAGTGAAACTAACTCATCACCAAAATAGGTATACTAAGTTCTAATCCTCACCATGGATAAATCTCACCATGTATCGTGTAAAATAGATCAAAAAATATAGTAATGAAACATAAAGGATACTCTTCCCCTACTTCCCTGCTATTTTTCCTCTCTACCCCAACGATGTATGTCATAATCCATCTCTCTCAAAAAGTAATTCACTCTAAAGAAACCAGGGAAGGGTGTCACAACATGCTACTTGGGAATCACATAATCAAACAATACCATATCACATATACACATATAGAAACCAAGTAGTTACTGAGAGACACCATATCCCATATAATTTATATCAAACATCGATTATTATACCTCAATCCATTATAGCCCATACACAAAGTAAGTACCTCAAGTTGTCACGGAAAATATATGTCATACCTTTAATAATCCTTTGGATACTATATCTAAAAAAATATGTGTGAAATAACCACAAAACATCATACCACTCTACACACATATATGGGTGATCTGACTACCATTCATACCATAATAAGTAACTAACAAGAGAAAAGAGTGTAGCTAGAGGTGGGAGTCATCCATACATCCTCTCACTTACAAGTTAGGGAAAACACTCTCCTAGAGTCCCCTGGGAAACAATTTCCATAACCGAAATGGGTGGGGTAACATATTAAATCATAGAATATACATGATATAACATATCTCAAAACCATACTTTGGGCATAAAATATTCTTAGACTCAACTACATCTAACATCGCTCGAACTCCCAATTTCCACTACTAAGAGAATATATCCTACAGGTACACAAGAATATAAAAGTTCAGCATTAATTACTTATTTTCTTTTTGTTAATTTCATATATTAATTAATACATTAGCCATTAATTAACCATTAATATTTAACCATGTTACATAACATTGAATTACATTAAATTACATTATTCATCAGTGAAAATAACATGTCCTCCAGGTATAATCCAAACCTAGTCCATGGTTTATCAAGATTAACATATTTTTAGAATTTTTATTTCATCATCAACCAATCCCATGGATTAAGAGTTATTACATTATTTATTACCAATATTCCATATCATGGTACTCTAGGAAAATCATCTGAAGCAACCACCAAGATGAAACATGCAACTAAGTACATCTAATAGACTGAAGTAATGGGGATAGGGAATGTAGATAAAATAGGAAACCTAGCCATCGTCCAATAAATAGATTCAAATGTGACCATACCAACTCTTATAATCTCATCAATGATTTATAATAGATTTAACCCATTATATCGCCTATTGTTCAATCGCTAACACACACAAGCATATACTGATGGATCTCACCATCAAAGGCACAAAATTCTTCCATATCATCCAGGCCTCCCCACCCACATATATCATATCATCCATCCAAAGCTCAGCCATACCGGTCTCACAACACATATGTGCCTCCCAACACCATATCAAAAAGCTCATTGAGAGAACATCATAAGGAAGAAAGAAAACAATAGAAATCAATATGGAAACTGGTCCCTCAAAACAAGTCATTCATCCTTCTCATGAAAATTTGACATCACGTATCCAAAATAATTCACTAAAACTTATCAGGAAAATGGTAAAATAATTCCCTTAGAAAAAAATATCTCATAACCAGTTATTATTTTATCTTCAAGTAACTGTTTTATTTATTAATAGGTTTCAACCATAGAAAACCTAAGAAATCAAGATATAACAAGCTATCAAAGTAAAAACATACTTCCTGTTATTTATCAACAATAATTATTGTGCTTCATGTTAATTAAGAAATTATATCAATTCCATTAATCACATGGAATATCATTTTCAATTAAAAACTACATCATCATTAATTCGATTATCATTAAATTACAACAAACACAGGATTAAAAAAATGCCTCTTCTTTAATTATTATTAATCGAGTTAATTATTAATTTACTCTAGATTTTTATTCCTTGCCAATTTCAACATGATACTCCAAAAATAAAAACATGATAAAAACCATACAACACAGATATTACACTATCTAGAAAAACAAGAGGCAAACCAGTATCATGGTAAAAATTATATAAACACTTAATCACTATCCAATTATTTACTCCAGTTCAATAATTATTAGGTTAATTTAATTTCCATACAGAGAAGTAAAAAATTATTAATTTATTATTTCACATAAATAAAATAGAAAAAACGAGTCCCCTACATCAAAAGTCATTAATTTACTTCTCATGAGAATAGAACATGCTACGGATCTATGATCACCTATCCTATAATAAATATTTCAATAAGAGTATGTCCAATCACAAACACACCAAAAAAATAACGATAATACTAATTTGGACCAAAATAGATCAAACACCATAGAATGAAGAGAATATATATGAGGAAACAAGATAAAATATAGAGAACACGCTAGAAAACGAAGGTAGAAGGCACCATGGATCAACACAGGTCACTACAGATCAAATACAGATTCCCAATGATCAATCCCCATCAAAGGAATCTCCAAAAAACCTAGAAATAAGTCATTGTTTTCTTGGAATCAAAAGATAGAGCTATTGGTCATATGTTTTGGATAAAACTATATCAGCTAAAACATTTAAATATGTACATCATTAGGTATTTATATGATGTGTATTCCCCTTTCACATCATGTAATCCTCAGGGATCAGTTTTCACCAAAATAAAACCCACCACCTTCTTATTATTTAACCCATAAATTTACACATTGTGAACAAACCTTCCACAATCCTTGAACTATACATACATGGTGTATAATATTTAAATGCTAGTTATTCACCCTACTTCCAGCATTTGATATCCAATGCCCTCTAAAATATTTTCAATCCTCCTCTAAGCACTATCAGCCTCATATTCATGAAAATGGTCGGTCAACATAGATCTAGGCCCTTAAATTAGATACATATAAAAAAATTATAATCCTCAAGAATCAACACCCAAAATAAAGATAAAATAGAAAAGGGGTCTTTTAAATAGCCACCCTGTGAGATACCTCTCAATGATCATGCTGCCACAATATCTCAACAACTTCATCATATGAACATGTGAAAAAACACAAAACAACTGAGAACATCTTATAAACACTCTACGAAGGGAGATACCACTCAAAAAAGAGTAAATCTAGAAAAAAGGCAACAAGATAAACCAGGAAATGAGATAAAAAGGTCAATATCCACAAGAAAACAACATTGTAAGTGGATAGATAAACATCAAAGATATTAGGTTAATGAGTGTGCTTATAAAACTCATGTTCCAAGGTAATCTCTACCATGCCACTATACCACCACAAGACATGAATCAAGGGAATATCATTCCCACATAACACCTTTTCTTGGAGGTCCTTGATCTCCACAAGTCACTCCTTGAAGGTCGCATAACCATCAGCATCTATCTCCCCTGAATGAATGGCATTTCAGTCATAATAAAGATAATGATAAATATAGTATAAATGAAAAAAAAACATCTTTAATTTGGATCATATACAAGAAAATTTCAATCCAATATTATATGGCTTCAACATGAGGAAACTCCTCGAAAGGTCCAACAAACCGGGGAGAAATCTTACTCCCATGACTAAACCTTCACTTCCCACAATGAGGAGTCGCCTTCTGGAACACATGATCTCCAATGTAAAAATATAGAGGTCTCCTCCTCTGATCCGCATAAGATTTTTGGTGATCATATGTTGATTTCACCCTCTAGTGAATTACATGAATCATATCTATCTTATTTTGTACTAGTTCTGGTCCAAGAATTTCTTCATCTCCGACCCCCGTCTAGAAAAATAGAGAACATAAATTATTTCCATACAAGTATAGAAACTATCCAAACCAATGGTATAATGAAAACAATTATTTTAAAAAACATTGACCAATGATAGGTGAATCATCCAAAAACCTCAAAAATCACAGACAAAAGAGCGCAACATGTCTTTAAGGGTGTGTATTGTCTTCTCAATATGATTATATATCTATGGATGAAAAGATGTATTAAGGAATAACTAATAACCAAAAGCATACTAGAGAACTCTCTACAACTTAGAAGTAAAATGAGGATGTTTATTAGAAATGATCTTCCTTGAGACTCTGTAGAGTCACACCACTTCTTCCAGATACTACCTCAAGAAAACCTCCAATGAGTTTGAATCCCTAATCCCCATAATGTGGGATAATTTCTTCAAAGTATCCACTATCACCAGTATAATATCATAGCCTCCATGATCTCAAGATAAACTAGTAACAAATTTCATCGAGATTTATTCCCAATTCTAATGGGGAATATGTAACTACTATAGAAAACCATTGGGAACATGGTGGTCTTCCATCTCCTTCTGGAAGACAGAACATCAAGAAACAAACTCTGAAACTTCACAATTCATCCCAAGCTACCCAAACTAACCTCTCAAATATCAATACATATTTTTTATTTTGGTATGTATATCCAAAGGAGAACTATAGAACTCATGTAGAACCATATCACACATCATTTAAGGAATTGAAATACTTCTATGAAATAACACCAAGTATTGTCAATCCTTAGACCAAGAATTACTGAAATTTACACAAAAAAACTCAGTGTCTCTAGAACTCCACCTCAGAATCACCTAGTTAGGAATCCTTAACATTCTACATCAAATATGACTGCACTTTCATCTAGAAAAGATAACCTCTACCACCAACTTATACCATGCCAAGATTAAGCAGTGATACTTCCTACATCGTACCCTAGGAATCCCAAGATTCACACAAGGCCTCACTATGTGAATTCCTGATCAGCGCTTTGGCTAAAACATCTACCTTGACATGAATATATGAAATTTAAAATACATAATCCTGAAACAATTACATCCATCAATGTTGACCCAAGTTCATGTATTTCTTGGAGAATACATACCCCAGGATCTTATGGTTAGTAAAACCCACAAAACGCTCATCAATGAGGTAATTACGCCCCAAATTCAAAGAAAACACCACTTCCATCAACTCAATATCACGGATGAAATAGTTATTACAATGGGGATATAACTATCAAGACCAATAATAAATAACTAATCTATTTTTTCATCAGAAAACAACCAAAGAAAAGACACTAAGATTAAAAAAACATAAATTGAACTCCCTCTACTGGAAAACAAATAACTAGAGTTCTGAAAAACTTATCCTTCCAGTACTCAAAATCTTCCTAACATAGGAATGTCCACAAGAATGACTTATCCTTCTAGGTAAAGGTCGTCACAGGATTCACAACCCAATATAAATAAGCTATGAACATCCTGTAATAGCATTCAATACTAAGGAAACTCCACACTTCTTCCATTGCCTTAATGGCTTCCCAACACACAAGTGCCTCCATATTTGAATTATCCATAACTGATCCATGTAGGGATTTCATAATGAACAAGAAAATTAATTCACAAGCACATAAATCACACTTTCGAAAAAATTCAAAAAACTTCTAATGATGAAGGTCTCCCAAAACAAAATCCATATTCTCTGCATTCTTCTCCTAATACAAGGAGTAAAAAATGATTTATTTAGTTAAAACCACCATGAACATGTCGAAAAACTCTCTGAATAATATATTGATAAAATCCATGAACATATTCGGATCATTTATCACACCGAATGGAATAAAAATGAAATCATAATTCCAATGACGATAATGAAAATAAGTCTTTTGAATATCCTCATCCTTCATCCGCATATGATCATATCCCTACCAAAAATCGATCATCGAGAACTAACATGTTCCCTTCAATTGATCTAATAAATCATTAATCCATTGATAAGGGTTTTTATTCTTCAATATCACATGGTTAATGTGATGATAATCAATAAAATGTATCAAACTACCACTAATATAATTTTGATCTATACCAATAGACATATATCAATGGTTTGGAAAACCGTTGGTGTAGGATACCAATATCATCATTTTGGAGAAAAAAATGATCTAGGTGCCTTATAGAGAACCTATAATAATGGTTTTGGAAAAACCATTGGTATAGGTACCATCGATAAACACTATAACAATGGTTTTGAGAACAAATATTGTTATTGGCCCCCTGTAGAGACCCTATACCAATTATTTCTTCACAACTATTGGTGTTGGTCACTTATATAGACCCAGACCCATCGTTTTGGAAAAAACTAATAGTATAGGCCACTTATTTGGATCTATACCAACAGTTTTGGCCAAAAATGTTGGTATATGTACATTTTAGAGACCCTATAACAACGGTTCTTCCAAAACCATTTTTATAGCTCCACCCTATACCAACACTTTTAGAAAAATAGTTGGTCTCAAAAAATCAAGCTATATAAGCCAAAAGATCTCAAAACCATTGGAATAGGTACCCATATAATTTATGGAATATTATATGACATAAAAAATGAATTAAAAGTTAAAATAATTGTGTGTGTGTGTGTGTATTTACGAAATTATGTTTACAAAATACATCTTAATTTATTGGTTTTTTTCTTGGGTAATAAATGGGAGTTGTTCGGATACAAACCAACCTGGGTTTTATTTTTACATTATATATACTAATGGTTTTGTAATAATGTTGGTATAGGTTTTCCCTATGAAATATATTGAAAGTTTTACAAAAAAATTGGTATAATTCTATACCAACACCATAATATGCAATGCCCTTACAAACCATTGGTATAGTCTATATGAGTAGTTTATGGACCTATACCGATAGTTCCAAACTATTTTTATACGTTTTTTTCTATTAGTGTTCCATATTCATTCTTCATGAACAAGACTAGTGCACCCTAAGGTGACACACTTGTCCAAAAAAACCTATATAGAACAGATCATAGAGTTGTACTCGCAACTCTTGAAACTCTAATGGGTTCATCCTATATGAATACGTCGAAATAGGATACATGTCTGGTAATAGCTCAATTTACAACTCGATCTTCTATAAGGGGGATAACTCCACAACCTCATCTAGAAAGAAATTAAGGTACTCTTCTACAGCCTAGGGAAACACCAAGTATTGAACCTATGATGATCTCAGTATCAACTCATCCATCAAAGTTGACAAATTTGGAACACGCCTCTGACCCATCTTAATGTCTCACTTGACAAAAAACCTTATTGTATCTCTATTAGATTCATAGAACACAAACTGGATCCTAAATCACTCATTTATAGACTACACTGAATACATCCAATCCATGTCGAGGATGATGTCATATGGATATATCCATAAACATAGAAAATATCCCCAATAGTGGTTCTTCTCTATAACTAGATCACTATCTCAAAATACATCAAACAAGCCATATCAACCTCCAACTAGTGAATTCAATGATAAGGGCACTAGAAACCTCTCTACATCAAGTCCCAATAAATGGAAAAGGGTACGTGATATAAAGGAGTGTGTTTCTCCTAAATCATAAAAATCATGTACCCATATAGAAAACAAGTAATGGGTACCTTGAAAGACATCTGGCTCGCAGGGATTTAGAAATGCTAATTCCTAAATGTGACTATGACCTACTCTATGGCCTCTCTATCCCTATTGACAACCACCTCCATGGTTTCTATCTTCTCTATGGGGATGAGGAGAGTCTCAGGGATATCCTATATTATACCTATCTCCCATTAAATGATATAAAACAAAAGAACTGTGCTATTTTTTCCTTGGATAAAACTTACTCAATAGAGGAACATGAAGTGGAACACCTTGAATGCGTTGACTACATAGAATGTTTAGTTTATCTCACTACTGATGACCTCATCCTCGACAAGAAAAAAAACATCTAATCCTTTTTCTTAATTCTTAGAGTCGTATACCTTAAATAAATGAGATGATGAGGGCTGGGACCTACCCACGGTTGACCAAAAAATTTATTTCCAGACAACTCGGAACACCAAACCATAGCTATGAGTCACGAGGAATCCTGAAGACTCCCCCTCATTAGGATTTGGTTCTAGACATCTTCCTATCTATAACCTCTTTTATACCTTTATCCTCAATATATGTCTTCATCATAAATAGGGTGAATTAATTATAGATCATTGGACACAAATAATCTTCTAAATGCCTCACTCTATCCTCGTCATCTGGAAATATTTCTGAACCATATTGTAGAAGTGTCCTCAAATGGATCTTGAACTCTCACACACTGGAACTCCTCTGTCAAAGTGTAAGCAGCTCCTGGAGACTGGCCACGTTCACATTAAAAGAAAGAAAATATACTCTAAATTATTCTTATAACTTCTCCCCTAAGACTATTAACTCCTCATAATCCTCAAGGAAAAAAGAACCACTAATAACTCACTACTTCATACAGCATTGTCACAACCAACAAAGACCAATTCTCCTACTGGGCATAGATCGAACTGAAAGTTATCTCAACCTTTTCCAACCAATATTCTTTAAATTCATCTAAAATTAAGCCATCACACTTTAACTGTCTCTGGTTATGAAACTCTCATAGTGTCCTCCTCCATGTTTCATCTTCGTTGACCTCCAAATTTCAGTGATCTGTGGGAACATCTTATTGAACATCTTCAGTGCAAACCTTAAGAGGATATCGACCTAGATCCATCCCTACAGAAAGAAAAAAAATTAGAGCTGCTAAACCAAAAATATAGAATACCTGTAATTAATTATTTATTTATTTTATTATCTTGTTTAATGTTTTAACCTATCTCTAGGTATACCTATTGAAAATATAGTTGAGAAGAATAATGATGCATGATCCTTTCCAAGATCTCTGCACTTTAACTAGTATCACTTCATTTAGTAGGCTCAGTAAACATGAAGGTTCATGAATCAGATAACAGGGGGTCCTAAATACCCATGTATCATCTGGTATTCTGTTATTTCATGGCTTACTAAACTTAGTATGGACTTTTTCTCTAATAACCCATGAAACATCACTTATCCCTAACTCAAAACCCATCGTATCCCTCAACCTTGACCTTGGATACAACTCTATCATGACCCCCACCCCAAAAAGATAACAGGCTGAGGGGATACATATTTTTACTACCCTAGTCCTACTAGAGAAGGGAATCTGGTAGTCATTATCTCTCTCCCCTCATTAGGGTATCTTTGTGGGGTGGCGGTCTTGACACCAAGGGTTTCAACACCAGATTCTACAGAATTATGGGGGGTCTATTTTGGATTTAGTTATAGAGGACTAATTTGGGGATGTGAGGATAGACATCGGTTCAATATGTGCTTTGAAGAAACACTAGGTTCCATTGGCTGTAATGATTATATATAGAGAAGTGAGGTATTATAGGTTCTTATTCCTCGACGATTGTGGGAATTTGCCAGACTCATGGGATAAGTTTTGAGAACAGTTTCAAGGTGAGTTTCTTTATTTGACCATAAATGTAGCTATATGTCATTAGTTTCATAACCTTCGGAAGGGGAGTTATATGTGTGGTAGTTTGGGATATATTTCTAGATCCTTCTCCAGTAATATTCATAACTGTTACTAAATGATGAGGCAAGGTACAAGAATTTCATATAGTCTTTGTATGTAGATATCCAGTATAAGGTCGACCTAATTATGTTGTCAACATATATCAAGGTACTAGTGTGAGAATAAGTTGTTGAAAGGAATCTGTCCTGGACAATATCATCACAATAGGGGAGTCATCAGGATTCATCTCATAGAAAAACTATAGATTGGGGTTCCCAGTTTGTCGTAATAGAAGATATATCAAATATCCATGGGTATGTATCATCCATCAACATCTCATTTCTATAGGGGTGTATCACATACCTCTGTCAAGGGATCAGACGCATGTTTTTCTATTTATGATGTAGTCAGA
The DNA here is from genome assembly GCA_963277665.1 of Viscum album. NCBI lineage: Eukaryota > Viridiplantae > Streptophyta > Magnoliopsida > Santalales > Viscaceae > Viscum > Viscum album. The sequence continues at coordinate 1,740,232,659 of OY728146.1, read as the reverse complement.
AATGGTGGGAGTGCCTGACCATTCTAATTAGGTATAATATACTCAGTGTTCCACATCAAGCACTACTATTAAGGTAGATTTAGTTGAGGATGTCGCATCAGGTGCCTTGTATTTTTATTGGTAGTGAGTCGATAGGGTAGTTAGAGGATAGCCCCAATATACTCCATGTACTCAAAGAGTAGAGCATGGTTGAGGTGTTGGTTTCTAATAAGTTCGTATAGTTCATAGAACAGTTTATAGTCAACTTCATGCTTTAGAGTTCCTAGTGCTAGGTGAACCAGATGTTAATTGAGGTACCCTTTTCTTTTTTTCTACTTGGGTGAAATATTTGTCTAATTTTTTAGCAACATAAACCTTTATATCACTTTCCATAGTCCAGGATTTGGGACCTGAGGTGGAGATCCTTCTAGTTCCCTTGTTGTTGAAAACTCTAGTTGGAGGTTGAGATTATCTATATGAATTTTTTAGAGACTACAATATGGTTTTGGAGAAGCACCACTCTTGGAAAGACTTAGTATTCTTACAGATACATCTATAGAAAATCATTATGAACATGGATTATATATATTCAGTGAAAGTAATTATGGATTTCTTCAGGATTTAAATTTTTCTATTATTCTGATGTAGATTCTTTCATGTCTTTTAGAAAGTGATTTCTTCATATTGATTATAGGTGTGGAATTTTCTTTTCTTCCTTTATGGATGAGATGGTTTTGAGTTCTTCATAGTCTTGCTTGGTGGTGTCTCCCAGGGTTATAGAAGAGTACACCAATGAAATTATTGAGGAGATTATGGCATTATCCCTTGATGGGATATCAAGTTTGGGATAGAGTTATAGGATGGTGCTTCGATGATATTTATATATATATATATATATAGGATGGATCTTTTATATTTTTAATAGCTTCAGGAGTATATTGATGATCCTTTTCAATGAGGTTTTTTTTATCTGTTTGTTTCACCTTGGGGTGCTCTAGTTATATTTATAAGAAAGGATGATGGAATTACATATCTTTGTATCAATTATTTTTACTCAAACCCAGTGAAAGTCATGAACCACTACCCTATTCCAATGATTGATGATTTATTCTATCAGTTTAAAAGAGATAATTTGTTTTCTATGATAGATATGCAGTCGGGTTGTCATCAGATGTGGGTCAAGGATGAGGATATTCTGAATATTTATTTCAAATGTCATTATGGGTATTAAAAGTTTGTTGTGATTTAATTTAGTTTGAAAAATTCTCCAATTATTTCATGGTTTTAAGGAAAACAGTGCTCAAAGAGCTTCGAGATCGGATCATAGTGGTTTTTATCAAAGAAAACATTTTGTAATCTATGTATGAGGAGGATTATATAGAGCATCTGTGTGTCATTTGGGGACATTTTCATCATCATCATTTATTCAAGAATTTATTTAAGTGTGAGTTTTAGGATTATAGAGATAGTATCATGGAGGCTATCATGTTCTAGCATGTTTTAGTTATAGATCCTCAAAATATTAATGAATTTATTTCTTAAGAATCCCCCAAGATAGTTACAGATGGGTAGGGTTTAATTGGCCTCGAAGGATATTATTATAGGTTCATAGATGATTTCTCAAAAGTTTTGAATCCTGTAATAGCCTTGATAATAAATGATTAGGTGATCTTGAATATTTATTAATTTCAGGCAAATTTTGAGTACCTAAAGGATTTGTTAGATAGAACTATAGTTCATTATTTCCTATAATATGGAGTTTAGTTCAATGTTTTTTATGACACATAAAATCTTGGTTTGGGATATGTTCTATTGTAATATAGATTATATGTTTCTTATGTGTCTTGGAAGTTACATCCCCATGATGGTAACTATGGAACCCATGATCTCAAGTTAGTGGTAGTCATGTTTTCATTAAAGGTGTGGTGACATTACCACATCCAAGAATGTTTTATGGTTTTTAATGACTATAAGATCCTATAGTATGCCTTCTCCTAGTATAACATAAATTTATGACAGTGAAGGTTGATGGAATTATTATTGGATTATGACATCAAGATTTCATATAAACCAGGAAAGGGTAATATTGTAACTATTTTTCAATGTAATAAGTCATCCAATGATTCCATTCAGGAATATGGATATTCCTAGAGAATAATATAAGAGCTTATATCAATGCATATTGATAGAGGATAGGTTGGTGATACTAGCTTTTTTTCAAATGAATGATAAGAAATCTTTGGTGCAGAAAGTTGAGCAGTCACAGGTCAGGATTATGATATAGAGGTATAGAGAGGCTGAGTTTTATTTAGTGATATGCATGATGGTTGGTATGAGGAGAAACAATAAATGGTTTTGTTTTCAGGTAGTGTATCCCAACATTTGGTGACATGTTAGGGGGTCTATTTTAGTTTCATATCTCAACCTTATTAGTACATCCTGATATTTTAAATATCTACTGATCATTGAGAGGTCAATTTTGGTGGCCTAGGTTGAAATGTTTAGTTCCAGAGTTTCTATTTTGATATTTTGTCATATATAAGGTGAAGTTTGATCCCCATGTTCCGATTAATATTCTACAGTCATTGGATATTCCTCATTGGAAGTGGGAGGAACTATTTATGGACTTCATCACCAGTTTATCTTGAGATTAGGGAGGCTTTGATACTATATGTATAATATTGGATCATTCAATGAAATAAGAAAATTTATAGGGATAAATGAGTCAATATGAGTTCAGTTTTTGTTAATATAGTTCCAAGAGGAGGTGTTGAGAATCCACAGAGTCTTGAGCATGATAATCTCTAATCATGATCCTCCTTTTACCTATTGGGTATAGAGATTTATCCATTATTCTTTTATCTCTCTATTTTTCCTCAACACTGATTTTCATGGATAGATGAACATTTAGTCATAGTATACTATTTAGAGTTTTAAATCCATTTTAAGTGTTTGTGACTTTGACTTTGAAGGTTCATGAATGAGGCACATGACTTTGGTTTAGTTTTCTTAAAATAAAAATTTTCACTCCACCATTGGTATGTCACCATTTGAATATTTTTACTACCAACCTTATCATTATTTGTTATGAAGGAAAGGGGTCGGAGAGTTAGCAACTCTCAGGATGGAATTAGAGAAGAGTATGATAGAGATGGTTCAGGTGGTTCGTGAGATGGTGAGGGAACAGAGTATCAATAGATGTCCAATGAAAATCATAGGATGATGCCTATATGGTAAGATTTTGGAGACCATGCTTTCTTCAAGGTGTCTCCTCTTCATGGTAGTGAAGGTTTGTTTGTGGGATTAAGCTTTCTCCCAAGTTTTTGGGCCTTTTGAGGTGTTGTATCATGTTGGATTCATGGAATATAAGACTGAAATTTCCCCACAAATGAGCTGGACACATGATGTATTCCATGTGTCATTGCATTGTCGTTATCTTCATATTGACTCTCACATCATCTATTAGAGTGATATTGATATTGAAAATGATGTGACCTTCAAGGAGTGGCCTATGGAGATAAAATACTTCTAGGAGAAGGTGTTGAAAATATAGTATATTCCTTTAGTTTAATTCTATTGGGGACAATTTTTTGTAAATGAGACTACCTGAGAATGTAATTCATAGATGTACACTCAATACCTTGAGTTTTATGATGTTTATCTATTCTAATTTATAAATTCTAATTTTTTTCATTATTGGAATTTATTTGGAAATGAGATGGTTTTCACTTCATCGATGCCTTATTTATGGACTTTCTCTTTTTTGAGAGGTATCTCCCTTGGAATAATGTTTGCGATCCTATTATTAGTGTTGTTTTTTTCAACTTATTATTCTAATAAAGGTGGTTGATCTCCTATGATAGAGATACTATATAAGGGTATCACAATGATTGGATATTTGGAGGACCCATTTTTCTTTCCTTACTCTTCGGGTTTAATTTAATTTATTGAGGATGAAAATTGTTTGAGTGGTATATGATGTAAGGGTTTGGATCCTTCTAGCTCCTCCCTTTGTGTGTTTTCATATCCCTTAGTGGTTAGAGTAATTATATAGCAAATTTAGTAGTGTCTAGGAGCTAAAATCTGGATGTATGAGGATTTCATGACCTGAAATATATTTAACATTGTGATTGGGAATTTATCTACCTATAGTGGGCAGTTCACGGACCAAAGTGGGTGGTTTTTTCCTAAAGTAGAAGTCCAAATATTGTGTTGGGTTTCTTTGTAGGGTGAATTCTTAATCTGTTTAGTATATTCAAAATATATAAGGGTGGAGGACCTTATTTAATAAATATATCTCTAAGAACTGACAATATGGACATGATTTTCATGGTGTGAATTAATTTCATGTTGGTTGGATCTAGGAAATTTATTTATCAGAGGGTCGAAAACTCAGGAAATTAATGATGTGAATAGCCCATTCATTGCATAAAATCAAATCTGGAATAATTCCAATAATGTCTACTGCACCATCAGATATTCATAAAACCTCTTATTATCTCCCAAACCAAGGTGAATATAGGTTATTATTCATGGTGTTTTGAATCCATTTAGAGATGGATTGATTCTTAGTTTCCCAAGATCCATTTTGGGTAATCCGGTATGGGTTTTCCCTCTTTATCTTTTGTTTTCTTCCCTGATCATTCATGTTTCCTCTCATTCCTTATTTTCATGTTTTGGAGGTTAATCTCATTTTTTCTTATGGATTTATTTTTATATTTTTTATGGCGGTGGTGGGACGACGTCCTTAGAGGGATGTAGTATCCTTATCGGAGAGGTGATTGGACCTCTAAATTGTTATTTAGTTCCCTATCAAAGAACATTGAAAACCTTGAGGTAAGGGAATCATTGATTATCTTATTATTTTATATGAAATCATAAATTAATCATGATTTATTGCTTTTATGGATTGTGTAATTAACCATAATAAATAATAAACTATATTATTGAAATAAATTTTTCATGTTTGTAATGATCACATCTATTTTTTCTCAGAGATAATATCTTGCCTCTTGATTTTCTAGATTCTGTGTTATCTATGATATATTTTGGTTAATATGTTTGTTATGTTGTTGTTTAGAATGTATCATTTAATGAAAAATATAAATAATATAAAGTAGGTAATGTTGGTTGGATAATGGATTAATGAGGCATCTTTTGTAAACCATTATTCTTAAGTTTTATGGGAAATAAAAAGTAATAATTAATGCTTTTTACTTGAAATTGTTCATCCATATGTCATTGTGATTGGATAAATAAAATTAAGGTCTAAATACCTGTTGTTTACAATATTAAAGATGTGTGTTAATGACAATTATCTTCCTTAAAGTTTGTTGAAACTATATGTTATACTAGAAATAAGGTTTAAATAATTTATAGATTTAATATTTAATGCCTTAGGTAGCATGTGGTTTTAACCAATGATAAATGAATCATTTATTTCAAGAATGAAAAAAATATTTTTTTTGTAAAGATAAATGTTTGGGGATGAGCAAGCCCATTTCATTTTTAAGGATGGGTTAATTTTTTTAGGTCCAAGATTCCTTATTGACTCTATTTTTTTTTTTGGGTTTCCATATTTATTTTCTCTATATATGAGAATTTTTTGTGAAATGATGTGAGACTAGGAGGGTTGATGTATGATGAGGTATATGTAGGGTGGCTAGAGTTTGTGGTATAAGTCGATTCCTGGGATGTACATATGTATGGTGTTGTTCCTGGAGATGTCAAGGATGGAATTGATATTGATAGAACGGATTAAATTTGGGATTTTCCACTATTATGATGAAATTAGGACTATTTCTAGTGAAAAATCTTCTATAAAGGCTGGCTGGTCGGGTTGTATGTTTCTGCACTCCTTTTTCACGGATTGAGGAATTTGGTTGTGTTTGGTTATGAATATCTTTTAATGTGTATTAGTATGTTTCCTAAAATACATGGAATTATGGAATGATAGTTATTAATAAATATTTTAACCCATATGTTTGGTGTATGAATGGAATTTAAATTTTGATAATCTTGAGGAACCATGGAATCAAATAGATTCTGTCTAGATGGCAGGGAATCCACTTCATAGTTAATAAAATGTGATTATAATAAGTTTAGTTAATGGAAATGAATTAATATAAATAAATAATAAATGTTTAAAGAAAATAACTTATTAAATTAAAATCCATGAATTCTTGTGTGGTTAGAGGATATCTAGTACTTAGTTGTGGCAATTAGGTGTCAAAGTGTCGATAACTATAGTTAAAACATATACTAAGTAAATACCCATAGTGTGGTTGTGATAACTATTAAATCCTTTCTATTTTTTATTTCATATGCTACACCACATATATCAATAGGGTGATTTACACCTAGTGGGATTTGGGTTGGTGTTTTCCCAATATCTACGTTGGAAAGGAAGTCATGGCTGGTTACCCCCTTTAGCCCTTCTATCTTCTCATAGTAGTATTATGAGATAGTATTCATAGTGTTTATCTTTCAATATATATTTGTATAAAGAAATATAATGGATTGTTTTCATTTCACACACATGTATCTCAAAATATATTATCCCATGGATTATTATATGTATGAAATGTATGGTCTATTGTGGATTGAGGAATAATACAAGATAAAGAGATTTTGGTTGATCTGATAAACTACTCAATGACAATATAGAGATGTGGCATGGGATGATGTGAAGATTTTATGTCAAGGGTACATGGTATGTGATTTGATTATGTGTTTTTATGGATTAATTTTATCATACCATATCATTGTGTCTTTTGGATAACTTATTTTTTGGAGATACTTCATATGATGTGCAATATTGGGGAACAGAAGTAGGAAAGTTCGGAGGTTTTATAAGGGAACCTTCTTCTAATATTATACCATATGGTCTCTTATTTGTTATAATTAGTGGGAGATATCCATGGTGAGGCTAGGAACTTAGTATACCTATTTAGGGGAAAAGTTATCTTCACTTTTTATTCCCTAGTATTTTGTAGTATTTCTTTAACTTTTTTATAGGAGGATCTTGGGAGGATTATTTTATGTATACATTTTTGTTCTCAACCTATGAATATATAGAATGTTGTTCCATAAGAGTTGGTTGGTGATTGAACTGGGAATTACTAGATCATGTGTTATTTAGGGGGTATTTGGGCATCCATGGTTAATTCCTAGAACTATATTTTAGTACACGATTTATCTTAAATTTTTTAGTTTTATGATGTTACATTCATGTATTAAAGATCCTTATTTACTTTTATCTTTATCATGATTAATTTTTTGTTTCTATCTTATCTCTCATTTCTCATATCTTAGAGAGTAATTCTCCAATCAATGTGTATAATATACCCTCTATGCATGTCACCAACTCCTGGAATATTGGAGGTTAGCCTCAAGCATCATAATCTAATTTCTATCATTTTCATCCCAAAATGTGGGATTCGGGCTTCATTATCTTCATTCTCTCATTATCGACCCAAGATGGGTACCTGTGGGGGGAGGGGGTCGTGACATTCACTCTTTCATAGATATGAGAAATTGTTTACTGATTTAGACCTAGTAATAACTTGATCTTTCCCTATATCAAATTCTTCAATAAAATATATTTTCATAATGTTTTCCTCTAATATACAAAAACAACATAGTATTTTGGAGTAATTACTATTTGGAAATTAATTCATAATCATTTCATATGGTTATCACCACTTAATTTCATCATGAAATTCTTAACCAAAATCAACAGGATATAAAGATGAAATAACCATAAAAAATTTGATGTGATTTTATTATGTTTTAGATGGGTTTTACATAAAATAATTATATAATAATAAAGTATCTTTTAATTTGTAGTTTTTTGACTAAAAAATATTCATTACAATTTCACATAAAAATATCCAAAAAACCAAAAGATTGTTTTTGATCATATTGAAAATAAATTCAACCACCAAAAAGATCCATATATCTTGATTCCATAACATAGGTGCCGAGTATTAATAATCTCCTCATGTGAGAGTTATATAAGAAAAACAATATTGGATTGATTAATTATTGATAAATCACTTCAAATATATATATACAGAATATTATTAAGGTAACCTGGTCTCGTTGAGGGATCCTTAGTCTCCCCCTTTACTCTTTATTTCATCAAGTCCCTTTCAACAAGGGAAGTTAAATAAAAAAACTAAATATATATAGTATTAAATTACAAATTATTTATTTGTATATTGATCGTTAATAAGAATTATAAAGCTATAATTAATTTATAAGTAACTATTTCTGATTGAAATAATTACCAAATATAGAAATTTTTTGAATTTATTCCTTTAAAATCAAAAATGTATTTAATATAAAGATATTGAATTATTTAAAATATTAGTATTCTTGAACCTAAACTATTATTGAGATTATAAACTCATGAATATGAAACAATTTTAGATACCAACATACCGAAATATGCCTAGATAAATTGGAAATCCTAATATCCAGTGGTCAATATAAACAATGACAATGAAAATAGAAATAATAAATCAATATAATGGATTACTAATAAAATTATATATAAATAAAAAAATAAAAAAAAAGTTAATAGTATATTGATATTTTTATATGGAGTTATAGTATTTTTTAGAAATCTTGGAGTTAAGGTTAGGGGAACCCTTCATGACAAATTTTTTTATTTGATAATTCTCATCCATATATATGTTCATTTATATCTTCTTTTATTAATAACCCCTGTATGTTTTTATAGTAATATATCATTCCAATTTTTTTATTGCATCCAAAATTATGATGTTGGTAAGGGGATCCCTCTCTCTGATTTGGTGGGTTTAACAATTACTCTCCCCCTCTATTACCTCATTCAATTTTCTTTATATATTATCCTTTAATTGATTTATTTTCCATATTATTTTAATATTTTTCTCCATTTAACATTTTATTTAATTAATAAATATTTATTTTATATATTTATAAAATAATAAAATTGGTGATGATATTTGTTGATAGATATTGTATCAATTACTCTTCTATCCTAATGAATCATCATTTTTTAAATTTTCCTCTCATTATTTTAATATTTTATGTTACTTAAAAAACATTTTCTAATATAATATATGCATATAAGCTTTTCTGATATATTTTCAGAATAATTATCGATTCTATCTACTCTCCCTTTGTAACATCTTGTTACGTTTTATAAGTTATGCCTTGTCCTTTAGTTTTGTGACTTTCAGCAGAATTTGGGTTTTCTACTACCTATTTAGAAATTACACACTGTGTAATTGGATTACACAAAGTGTATTTTTTTAGGAATATTCCAAGAGGATTTTTTTATGGAATAAAAGGATACACACCATGTACTTAGAATTAAATTCATGTAAGGGAAAATCATCTTTTAATACAAAGGTGGTGCATTTCTTGGAATTTTCTACGTTCGTGGATTACACAGTGTGAAATGGGGTTACATGATGGGTAATTATTGAAATTTGGGGTTTTAAGTGTTCTGCATATCTGATTTTTTTCATAAATTTTCATCCCACCCTCTCATGACCTAGATCCTTCCCTACATGATTTTTTCACCTAAAAACACTTTCCTTCCTCGATTGAAGAAGCCTTGAACTCATTCTATCGCATTTCTGTAACTGGATCTCTTATCAAGTGTTTTATTCTGATATCTATTTCTATCCTATTTGTATTTTGATGGATCATCATGTAATTGATGGATCTAAACTCTTTTTTATCATGTTTCTATGAGTTCCTAGACCATCGGCATCCTCATTCATCATAGTTGTTCTCCATAAAAAGTGTAGTTTTCATTGATTTAAAGTCAGGTGGTTCGATAATTATTTTCCCTATAATTTAATCCTTAAATTTCTTAAGTAAGCCAAAATTATTTTTCAAATTTTGATTTAAAAACATGAGTTTTATATTTGATTTCAAATAGGAACGATATTTGAGAAAAACATCAATTCCAATAGAATTGAAATAGTGGGATGGATTAATAGATTGATTTAGAAATCATTTTGATGAAATTATTTGATGATTGATCTTGATAAAATGTATTAAATTGGAATTTCTTGGAAATGGAATGAAATGATGAAAACATATGATTTAGTTTTGGAATAAAAAGAAATGTTTAAAACTGAAATTTTTTATTTTTATTTTGAAATATTTTAAATTATTTATTTAAAATGTGATTGAATTTTTGTTTTCAAAACATGTTATATTGTGTAATTAGTATTAATAAGAACAAGAATACTAAGACCTTAACTCCTCATAAAAAGTTTGATGGTGAAAACTATTTCTAAAACAACTATTTCTATACTCCCCGTGATAGGTTCCCCAATTGGGGGGGGCAGACTTCCCATAATGGGTTCCCCTTTTGGGTTTTATTTCTATGTTCACATATCACTAGATCCGAGATCATTTTGAGATATTTAAGGATCCTATTACCTGATAAACTTACATACTCCAAGGATTTTTTTTACATGGTTATTTTCATTGAAATGATTTGTGAATTGGTTATACTTTTCATTGATTATTGAAAAATTTTATTCATGCCAACTAATTTATATAAAACACTTTATTTAAAATGTTCACTTAAGCCTGCTTAAAAGTTGTTTTGATTTGTCAGGCATATTTTTAAAAGAAATAATTTTTATTTGAAAATGTGATTCAAAACCTTTTTTATTTAAACTAGTTGCAATGATGGTAAATTTTTATGGTATTGATTATAGAAAAAATTGTGAGAAAAAACTAGGCAATATAAATTATACCCTACCTTTTCCTTCGGGTGTTAATAGACTTTCTTATTCCAGGTATGAGCAAAGGGAAATTGATATATGGAGGTGGTGTATGTTTTAGATCCATTAGACCATGGAGTGATGATGGATGTGACTAGTGGATATGTTATCCACTTTTTTCTTATGATGTTTGATTTTACATATCATTTCATAAAAAGTACATTGATGATGTAATTGTTTTGGTTTTTTATGCCTATTGTTTTCTAGTACTCTTTCTTTTTAGAGTATTGAGAATAATAACTTGTATATTTTATCTTCTCTTGTTTAGTTGAAAACCTGTTCCCACTTTGTTCTAATATGATGCTAGGTGCTAGTCACCAACCCTTGTGGATCGATAATTCCCTTTAATCCATGTCATGTATGACTCTTTATTAGGTTATTAGGGGATGGTTCATGAAAAAACGGTATCAGATATATGATAAACAACCTTTTTTATGTTAGTATGTTTTATGGGATGTGTTTTGGGACATATGGGATAGTTTTGAGTGAGTTTATGGCCATATCTCTTCATAATGATCTTGAGGTCATGAAAGATGTTAGGTAAATGTTACTTTAAGTAATTTTTTAATATATTTATTGTATTTTCCCATCTTTTTATTTTGGTATGTTGAATTAAAAATATTGATATTTATTTGATGGGATTGATATTCCTCTTTCTCTTATTTGGGTTATTGATCTATATATCCTTTTTTGATGTCTTTAGTGTTTTATATTATTTTTTTTATAGCATCATTCCTCAAATAAGATGTTTGAAAATTCTCTAAGAGTAAGCTACTAGTGAATTACAATGACTGGATCCTCCCATGGACCAGAATCCTATTGATATTTTTGTGCCTATTTTCCAAGATCTTGGATAAGCAGTTGAACCTATTAACATTCAATATCCATTTGTAAAACCTCAAAGGAATTAATCTCATAATCATTCTCAATAGTCTCTTTTCTAGAATCCACCTTCTTTCCAAGGAACAATGGATCCTCAAGAGGCTGAGGATTGGTTGAAAAAAACAGATATAACATTTTCATTCAGGGAAATACATGTTTTTATTAAGGTGAAATGTGAAACATTTAGAATGTATGGTCCTATAAGAAGATGGTGGGATTCAATGGTAATGGATAAAATTCGTGTGTGTTTAGAGTGAAAGGAATTTATAGTTATTTTCATTGATCTTTTCTATCATAAAAACTATGGAACTGTATAAGGCTATATATTTTTTTAACCATCAGTAAGATGGCAGGTCAATGAAGTGGTATGCGAATTGCTTTTCTGAGCATGTGAAGTTTTCACATGATATTGTGTCAAATGAGAATATGAAGTCTTTATGGTTTGAGATTGGCATTTAACCTAATATTTTTTTCTTAAGTTTTCTTACATAATCTCACTTTATATGTTGGCGTACTAGATAGGGAGTTAATGGTTGAGATTGATCTGTCAAGTAAGTGAGGGTTAACGGGATTTTTTTTCCTTATAGTGGTCATTATATGGGTTCCTTTAAAGTAATTAGATAGAATGAAAAGTCTCATGGTGTTTCTCTATATTAAGAATCCTCAAGACATCCCACAGTTCCAAGAATAGGCCCTCTAACTTTCTTCCAGTTTAGAGAGGTTGGGAATTCAAGTCATGTTAGTAATAAGGTGCTAAAGATCTGTAGTTATTATGGTTTCTCAAGATGCTTATCGAAATTCTTCCATTTCTTTTCGGCCTGGTGTAGTGGAATGGGATCAAAAACAATTAAACTAAAATAGTAAAATCAAGTGCCTTGAGATATAAGGGTTTCCATACATAGGAATCTGGGACAAAGCATCCTCATGCAGTAGAAGTGTCTCCATAGGAAGATGATACTGGTCCAGTGACTCTGATAGGTTCCACCACTATATATTCATATTTTGTGAATTCTTTGATTGATACTGGTGAATCTCACTTTTTTATATTGAATTATATTTTGAACCTTCTTAATATTCCTATGTTTCTTTTATCTTAAGTGATGAATATTACTACATCCTTCTAAAAGAATAGATAGTAGGGTCTATGTTGTGTTTATTGTTTTCTACCATTATCATAAATTAAAATTGAATGGGATTTTATGGTTATTGATATTAAATCTCTTGATTTCATTTTCAAGATGGATTGGTTCATTACTAAGAAATCATAAATTAACTATTATCTTCAATGGATCTCATTTACTACACCAGATGGGGTGTGTCATTTCATTTAGGGAGAATGGGACATGATTTCGGGTAGAGAGAGACCTTATTATCTATATCTGGGGAAAGTAATGTCAACATTTTTTTACTTTGAGTGAGAAGATTATATTCCACCAATTTTCATTGAGTTTCCTGATGTTTTTTCTTCTAAATTATTTGGTTTAAAAATGATAATAGAGGTATAGTTTTCTATTAATTTAGTACCTCATACTCAACCAATATCTATTACTTATTACCATATGGCATCAGCTATGCTGAAAGAGTAGAAGAATAAGTTTGATGATCTACTGAACAATGGATTTATTAACCCAATTTTTTCACCAAGGGTGGTGCCTATAAGCTTTTCAAATAAATATGATGGAACAATTTTTATTTTTTTATTAATGTAAGATCAATAAAATTATTTTGTAGAACAAATATCCATTTTCACAAGTTGATGTTCTATTTTACCTATTGGAATGGGTGAAGTGGTTCTCAATGATTGATCTTTGATTGGGTTACCATCAATTGTGAAAAAAAAAATATCATTAATAAGATTGCCTTACAAATATGGAATGGTCATTATGATTATCTTGTTATTCTATTTGGTCTAACCAATGCTCATGCAGCCTTTAATGGTTTGATGAATAGAATCTTACATGAGTATCTTAATATGCTCATGGTGGTCTTTTTTAATGACATTTTGGTTTACTCTCAGTCTGAGGAGGATCATGTATCTCATTTTAGATAAGTTATATATATTTTTATAAATCACTAACTATATTTCAATATATCAAAAAGTGATTTATGGATTTAGTAATTTTATGTTCTTTGTAGAAATGGGGCCAGATCATGGTAACTTATTTGATACTAAAAAGGTAAATATATTATGAAATGGGAGAATCCATGTATCATTTTTGAGATATGGAGTATCTTGGGTTTAGTGGGGTATTATTACCTGATTTTAAAGGATTTTACAAAGATGGATTCTCTGATTACTTCTCTTACTTGGATGGGAGTGATGTTTTCTTGGGATAATAAAGTTATTTTTTTGATAATAAATGTATTTTGACTTTTTCATAGGTTTTTAATCTTCCAAAGGTTGGGTAGTTCTATGTGGTCTTTTTTGATGCATCATTTTTAGGTTTGGGATGTGTTCTTATACAGAGTAACCATGTGGATTTCTATGTCTCCTAGTATCTTAGGGAAAAAAATTCAAACCCATGATATAGAACTTTAACTTATGATTCAATCTATTAAAAGTTGAAAGAATTATGTTTTTGATAATGGTTTAAAATTTAATATGACCACAAGATCCTAAGTTATATCATCACTCAGAAATATTTAAATCTATGTCAAAGGCATTGGGTGGAGTACATATAGTCACTCGATTTCTAAATTTCTTATACCATTTAAAGGTTAATTTGATCATTTATTCTTTAATAAATAATCTTCTGACACGGGCCATGAAAGAATAATTTGAAGAGAGAAATTTTAGGGATCTTTTTTCTCAGTTTCACTTGGGAATCTAGATTAATGAGTCTGATGCTATTTTTACCAGTGTTTAGTTCACCTCTAATATTCTTAAGATTACTCTTTAAAAACACCAAATATATAATGGATTACATAGCACTATGGACTCCCTTTATAGTGGTGAGACATTAGGTGTTTTCTTTCTCCATAGAGGGTATTCTTTGTTTTTGGAATCAGTTCATTTTTTCATAATTTGTGACAAAAAAAGTAATGCAGGTTTTTCATAATTCTCGGTAGGCTATGCAACCTAGAAACATAAATATGTTTTATGGAATGAATTGATGATTCTGTGGCCATGAATGAGAAAGAACATCACTGGATTTATTTTACATTATTATACATGTCAGTAGGTCATGGTCAAGAACTATATACCTCAATGTTTCCTTTTTCCACTTCCAGTACCGAGTTAGAATTGGGTTGAGATCTTAATGGAGATTTTGGTTTGGTTTTCACATACCCGTTAAGGAAATAATTTTATATGGTTTATTATTAATCAGATTAACAAATCATCTCACTTATGACCCATTTGAGATACAACTAAATTTTAGTAGTTAGTAAATATATATGTGAAAGATATTGTATATTTTTAGGGAATTAATACTTTTATAGTCTCCAATAGATATCCTCATTTATATTATTTCTTTTGGAGAGGCCTATATGAGGAACTAGGATCTATGGAACATTTAATTATAGCATATCATTTGTAGATTGATGACTAGATAGATAGGGATCTAATGATTCTTGAGGACATTATTCAGGTATGTGTCCCCAATTTTCGGGGAGCTTGGAACATCTATTTGGAGAATGTTGAAGGAACTGAACCAATACAAATATAATGATGAATGTTATAGGAAAGAGTTGGAGTTCTCAATTGGTGACCACGTTTTCTTAATAGTTTCACCTCGTTTGGGTCATCGACAGATTGTTGCTAAATGTAATCTTTCTCCTCATTTTATGGTACATTTTCGGGTTTTTTGGAGGTGGGAAAAGTTGATTATGATTTGTCAATTCCACTGCAAATGATGTCAAAACATAATTTGTTCCATGAATCTCATATATGAAATTATCATTCTATCCCATCTCATAACTTGAGCTAGTGGGATATTAATGTTGAAGATGATTTGTCTGTGACGAAGAATCCAATCAATATTATTGATTTTTAGACAAAGGAACCTTGTGGGAGTAAAAAACCATTGGTTAGTGTGATATGCCAACATGGTCCTCATGAGATGTTGGTTCATGAGGAACTGATGAGAAAATAGTGGCTACATCTCTTTGATAAGGAAACTTCATGATAGTATTTCTGGGTAAAAAATTCTTTTATAATAGTGTGTCTATAACATCCCATTACAATTAATAAGGTTTCCCTTGTCCTTTGGGTTTTTGTTTGGGGATATTCAGTAGAATTTGGGTAATTTACACCCTTTTGGGAAATTCCCCACCATTTATTTTTTTCTAAGAAAATACCTTGAGGATTTTTTAGGGAGTTAATGGTTACATGCCATGTAATTGGAACTCATAACATTTAAGGAAAAATAATATTTTGATAAAAATGTGATACATCTCTCTACGTTTTAATAATTCATGGATTACATGGTGTATAATGGGATTACATGTTGTGTAATTATCCAGAGTTGTGGTTTTAAGTGTGTTGCACATCTAATTTTCATTTCATAGATTTTTATCCATCCCTATCATGACCTAGATCCTTCCCTAGGAAATTTTGGCTCCTCCAAACCCTTTCCATCATGAATCAAAGTGGATTTGAACTTGTATGATATCCTCCTGATAAGTGGATATCTGCTAAAGTATTTTCTTTATGTGACTCTTCCTATACTTCTTATATTTTGATGGATTATAATTTAACTGATGTATATAAACTTCATTTCATTGTATCTTGTTTCTAAATGGAGTTGCAAGATCTTTCACATGCTCATTCTTCATTTGTGTTCTACATTATGAGTATTGTTTTCCATGATTTAAAGTTAGGTGGTTCCAGAATGTTTTTCCCTACAATTATAATGTTTAACTTCTTGATTAAATGGAAATGTTATTTTAAAATTGATCTAAAAACATATATATTATCTTTTATTTGAAATGGGCATGAGATTTTAAAAAAAATCCTAATTCCAATGGAATTGGAATTATAGTATAGATTTATGAAAAATAATGGATTTATTTGGAAATAATTTGGGTAAAATGATTTGATGATTTCTCTTGAGAAAATGGAATAAATTTTAAGTGTTTTTAAATGGAATTAAATGATGAAATTCTTTTATTTGTTTTGGAATTAAAAGGAATGTTGAAAACTGAAATTGAGAAATTATATTTTGAAATGTTTTGAAATTATTGACTAACAATTTAATTGTTTGATCATATAAAAAACATGTTATCATGGGTAGTAGGTGGTAAATACGAAAATCATGACAGGACCTTGAATCCCTAGAAAATTGATTCATGATGAAAACTATTACTAAAAAAAGTGCATCTAGACTACCCTTTATGGGTTCTCCTATTGGGTGTAGACTACCCATAATGGGTTATACTTTTGGGTTGTATTTGTGTTAATACACATGACTAGATGTTTGATCATTATTATATGTGTGAGAATCCTATTAACATAATAAACTAACTTACTCTGAGGATTTTATACATGTTTCCTTTCTTTGACATGATTTTTGACTTGATTATACAATTCATTGATCAGTAAACTATTTTATTCATGGAAAATTATTTATATAGGACATGTGCCTCAGCCTAGTTGGTGAGGTCTCTCTAAGTGAATCAAAGAGACCCATGTTCGATACTAGGTGGAGGCATAATTCCGGGTTACTTTATGAGTACTCTAGAAGCCACAACTATTCACCATGAACCACCAGTTTGGGCTTGGATTCCTTAAAGTCTTTGGGCCACCCAGGCCTTTGGTTCAGTAAGGATTTCGCCCCACCTCTAGGCCTTTGGGCCACCTCAAGTCCTTCAAGGCCACCTGATGTGTAGATGCACAGAATGATTCTATAAGGAACCAGCTATAGAGAAGGATTAAAGAGCATGGCACATTCACGAGAGAAGAGATAACGGATTTGGAATAATGAGAGGGTATGGTGTTTCCATCAGTATCGAGCCTCTGTATCTCTACACATTATAGCTAGCCAAACATCCATGCAAAGGTAGAGTGATGATCATGATGCAGATACTAGGGAGGGGCGGTTTCAAGTAGTCATAGTCTATATGATTTCTTTAATACATATGGGTCATGTAATGTCTCCAATCCAACGGTCCTTGTAAGGGTTCCCCATCATCCCTTGAAAGGGGATTATCAAAAATAAATAAAAAGAAGGCATTTGGGCCATTTGAGCACAACTGATTTATATAAAATAACCATTTATGCCAACTCTAAAGTATATTAGATATATCTACCATCTTTTTGAAATAAATCAAGTTTTGGATTATAATATGAAATGTGGTTATAAGCCTTTTTTAGATGATAGAATAGACCGAAAATTTTTATGGAATAGATTATGAATCAATTGGTGAGACCCAACAATGATTTATATCTCACACCCTACCTTTTATTTTGGGTGGTTATATAATTTCATAGTCCAGGTCTGAGAAAAATGAATTCAAAACTTGTAGGTGTCGTATATTATTGATTCTTTGGACCGTGGAGTCATGATTGAGGTTACCGGTGGAGAATTTATCCACTTTTTTCATGGGATGTTTTAGTTTTTACCTCATTTTATGATAAGTATTTTAAGATGTAATGGTTTGGGTTTTGTTATTCATGTAGTTTTCTAATACTTTCTACCTTTTTCATGTGGATCATACTATCTTTAAATTTTATCTTCTGTTGTTTTGTGGAAAAATCGTTCACTATTTTTTTCTTATATGATGTCAGCTGCTAGTCACCAACCTATGTGGATTAGGAATTCACTTTGGTCCATGTCAGAGTTGGCTTGGTTATTAGGGTACGAATTTATCTAGAATGTTCAATGATACTCTTTCTGAAAACCTCAATGTAAGTTACCAAGAAATACACCACCAAACTCAAGCTACCAAAATCATTATAGTATATCACATGAAGTATTTTCATCAACTATATATACATGAATGATAGATTGATCAAATCTATGCATGGATCTATTATATAAGAAAAGAAAACCAATTGAATGATGAAGTTATAATCATAATGGTATGTGAACAAACTATAGGAATATGGAAGGATCAATTATGAAAAGTAACATTCCACATAAAGACAACCCAATCTACTATGATCTAACATGACCATTCTCAAGAAAGATAAACCAACATCATAATGAATGATTGACTATGTATCTGATGATTGACATGAATTTTATATGTAAAACAAATTGATGATCAAGAAAATAGAGGAGGCATGTTTGATATTTTATATTTATAAAAAAAGAGTGTGTGTGGATAGGTGATTTCATGAAAAAAATAAATACATGAATAATTGTATACATGAATGTCAATTTAGTGTAATAATTAAACATGATGTCCACATGTTTCAACTACCATATAATATTTAAGGAGATCAAGTTCCTATATTTTTATTTGAAATCTTTTCATGAAATAAAATCCGTTACAGAAACTAGTTTCATACAATAGAATATAATAACAACAGAAATAAATAGGATATTAGTTCTCATTTAATTTTTAAATAGTATGATATAATGATATATGAAACCTTATGGTATTTTAATATGGAATCCATGTACATGTGACCATGTGATATTCATTCATGAAATGTATGAATATATAGAGATATTCTATTAATGGGACTTATAAATAATCCACATGAATAATGTAATTATTATTCGTAGTGATAGGCATAATTTACATAAAAATTTTAATGAGGTTTTTTTAGGAAAAATGATATTATGGGTATTCATTACCCTTTTAATAAATAAGTAATATGAATCAAGTGATTTGATAATTTAACTACTTTTTTAAGAGTAATATAAAAAAAATATTCTAATCAATTTTAAATATAATGACTTGATAACTAAGTCTCGAGGGGGTTTAAATAGAGATAATTACTTTTATTTTATTGATTTATTTATGAGAATTCATTTGAGAGAAATATCCTTCACAATTGAATATAAATATTTCTAATAAACTAGTATTTAAGGAGAATTAATATTTAAAATATTAATAACATTATTTATGATATTATTATTCTGAATATAGATTGAATATATAGAAGTTGGATAGAATATTAAAGAATTAAGATCTCATGTATAGATTGTAATATTATTCATAAAGATTGATACATCAAGTATCAAAGAGAGAAGTTAAGTTGAATTAATGAGTCCTTAGAGGTGATACTCCTGAGTATTCAATGAATCTAAGAAGAATTTAGATCACACAAAATGTGGAAGAGGATTTAAGACAAGAATATTTTTTCATACAAATGTTTATGATATTGATGGTTTTAATAGGAGATAAAGATCATGTATATTGTTAGAGGAATATATTATAATTAGGAAGGATTAATTTCTTCTACTTGGTAAATTATAAGGAATAAGAATAATAACTTGTGATTTTGGTGTTTAATTCATTATTCAAGACATTCATGACTAAGGAATATAACTACATGGGGATAAGGATAATTTTTGGAGGGTCAACTAAAGTAGATGAGTTGATGATTATGGATAAGATATATGTTCAACTAGAGGATTTATTATTATATTTTATTTCCATTATTTTCAAATAATTTGTAATCCAAAACTATATAGTACGGGAGACTCCATATTGTGGAATCAAACCAACATGGCATTTTGTAGCTATCTATATCAAACCTTGTAAATATTATGTGATTATAACTCTACCATTACAACTACACTTGAGGTGAGGTGTGTGATATTGTTGTGTGGATCATGATCCTTAATATGTTCAAAAGGATTAATTAAATAATTGATAATTTGTAAAATACTCCATCGAGTATCCGCCACACCCATTCTCAGTGGCCATGTGTCCTGGGGCTCTACAAATGGTATCAGAGTGTGTTCCTTATAAATATTCAAGAAGTATTTAGGATAAAAATAAGTAACTTTGTAATTAATACGAGTATACTATCTCATAATATAATTTATAAGTATTTCAATGATCTATTTACCATTATTTTATTAATGTTCCAAGATGGTAATGAGAATATAGAATGAAAACAATTACCAATAGATGGTAATTATAATGGAAATAAACATGTTTCCATGTAATTTTCCATGAATAATAATAGAAGGAAAAAATAGAAAATTGATTCATCATTATCATGAAACTAGTCAAGTGATAAAATCAATCTCTATTCTGTTAGTGATAAAAATATAATAGAAGGTAGAATGACGGTGCCAAGCCTTGAGAAGAAAATAATAGATCTCGAGGGGAAGCTGGATAAAAGGGAAAAAGAAATATCTGAGTCAAAATTAATATTAGTTAAAGTTTAAAACTAGATAAATAAATACATAGGATACATAAACTATTTTTTAAAAGTTGATACATCTCAAGTTGGTTAGAATAAAGGTTCTTGTAAATAAGGTATAATGTTTTTTTCTAACATTGTATATGGTAAAACATTAATGTGATTTAGGCCATAAAAGTTATGGTTAATTATTCTTCATTGAACACAATCATTTCATACATATATATTAAATCATTTTAGATCAATATTTACTACATACCACAAAACCACACCTTTGAACCATAAAGTTTTGGTGTATTTGGAGACTACATACATAAATCATCTTATTTCATGAAATTTATTCAACTTCCCCCACAAAGATCTTCTCACACAGTACACTTATTATATATTACCTAATTAAAACCTTTATTTTTTTACTTGGAAAAAGAAACATGATAAATATTGATCTTATATAATCAATATGGTTAATCATAAGCTATATCAATCAATGATCATAAGTTAGTATAAGATAAAAAATTGTGTGAGAACATGATCCTAACTTACAATAATCATACACAATCAGAAAAAAAAAATTAATTATAAATCATGGCATAAGTTTATGTCAAAAAAACATAAGTCATAAGTTCTTATAATCATCAACAATAAATCCTAAAAAATGAGATCATATCATATGAACAAGACATAAACTCATAAACTTTTGGCATACACATAAGAATGGAAAATATTTTCATTAGTCATTTATCACTATTAAAGATATCATAGTAGAATGGGTTGAATCCCCAGTCTATTATTTTCTTAGTCATTCGTCACTCCCAATACTATCATATTGGATAGAGTCTCTTACAGAGCTAGGTTTACTCCACATAGTCCATATTAACATAGGATATATCCATCGTTACCTTATACATTATGGGGATATATAATGCTGGAACCACCCACATCAACATGAAAATAACACATATTTCTTCCAAAATATAATGAAATAATAATTATACCATTATATCATAACATGTAGAAAGGAAACTATATTTATAAAGATTTCATCATTTCATCATAGCAGAACCTGAGGAAAAGAAACATGTTTCAATAAGGTTTCATAATAACATAATTAACCAGTGAAAAAGATATGGACTTTATATAATCAACCTTAAATCATTATCCTCATAATAAATCTATAGAAAAAATTATATGGTATCATAACATCATATCCCTAGTGAAAAAAAAACAATCCTTAAAGGATGTTTATATAGATGAAAAATATAATTAAAAGAGTGTTTAAACCTTTCTTTAAAAACATGAGAAAATATTTTGTTCTTTTGAGAACATTTTCATTAAAAATTAAAATAATATTTATATAATTATTTTATTTGGAAGGAAATAAATAAACTTTTAAAGTATTATTTAAATAAAATAATAGGCATGATGGTTTTAAAATTCATTCATTACGTATACGTTAAAAGAAAATATTCCGTTCACACTTTTGTAAAAATTAAAAAATAAATTGTTTGGAAAACATTTAGAAATATTATTTTTTAAACCATTTTAAATAAAAAACTATAAGAAAAATAAACTTTTGAAAAATTTACAATTATTGGTAATAATATTCAGAAAGTAATTTTTAATTTAATGGACCGAGAATAAAATGTTTGTAGACAAAAGAGAAAATAAGGTCAACTTTTCATTTAAAATATTATCTATCATCATATATTTCAAAGAGAGGAAAATTGTACTACTGAATTAAAATTACATGAATAAAAAAATATAAGAAAATAAATGGGGTTTAAAGTAAAAGATATATATAATTTCTGTTAATGATAATTCAATCCTAAATAACCCAATTAAAATGAGATTGAAACATAAATCTCTTACCTCATGTTTTTCCATTCTTTGTAAACATTTAAATATCTTATATAATAAATATATATTTATCATTTATATATATCATAGAGAAATATTAATATATGACTTTCTATGTATCATTCCATTATAGTTTCTAATTATCCTTTTATTAATAATTTCTTCATTAAAATGATCCTCTTGGTGAAAACTGGTCCATTTTCCAAGCATGTTTTGGTTTACTAGCTATGGTAAATTCACCTTGTTCATTGTTTCATAATCACTTGAATATTAATCATGAAATAATTATCATATTTATTATTCATATACACTTTTATAATTATTCAAATAAATTAGGAATGAAAAATGAGTCACATTGTAGAGTGGAGGTGGTAGTCCATACAAATGCACAAGCAATGATGAAATTTTACAAAAAAATGAAATCTAAGAATATAGATAATATATTATTTTTAAAGAAGAATAATTATTACATAAATATAATTTATAGACATTAAATCCATCATAATAAAAAAACATGAATGATTGTGATGGAAAATGAATCATCTCACTCTATAGTGGTGGTAGTCCAGACATACTCATGAGTGACACTTTAATTTCCAATTTGATGGGAAAAAGTTGGAAAATGCTTGATACATCATCATAATAAAAATTATTTATGTCAAAGATACTTAATTAATTTTTTTATAATGTATTTCATAGATTTATAAGAGGTATAATATGAAATAAAATTAAAAGTAATCATTCAAGAGTTATACCTCTTTGTTGAGAAACCGCCATTGTCTTACACCATATTCCTTGAATGGATTATATTATAGTAAATATAGGACCAAAACGGTGTGGTTATGGATATTAAAAAGTTATTATATAAGGTTTTTTATTCTAAAGGTCTCATAAACTATTAGTAGGCTAATAGATGTTTTATTGTTTTATAAGGGAGGGAGATGACACACTTGGATGTTTTCAAAAGATTAAAATATAAGACATGTTTTACTCCAGTATAGTGGCTGAAAAATGAAAGAGTAAAATATAGGATGTATATGTTTGAAATAAAATAATCAAATTAAATTAAATCAAGTTTTCTGTGATATTCTAAACCTTATCTCTGATTTAACCACCCGGTAAACATGTTTAAACCTTAACTCTCGCAACACATTATTACTATTTTTACTATTAACTATGATAAAAAAAATTAGTTGACCTTGTTAAATTAAAATTTTTATTATAATAAAAATATTTAATAAATTTTACAAAAAATAAATTTCTATATGTTTTAGGAATTCATTTTATAATAATTTCAAAAACACAATAGAAATCATTTTTAGCAAAATCATTTTTAACCATAAAACTGAGTTTACCTTCATTCTATTCCATGTGAAAACAAAAAAATGAATGATAAAATATTTTATGGAATATAAAATAGAAAAATTTCACTAAAATAATTAACTAGTAGATATTAATTTATTTTATTATGATAAAAACACATTGTTCACACAAAACAGTTTTTTGAAAAAAAAGCATATCTTTTTCCTTCAAGTGATTTTATTTTCATTTATAACCAATTAATAACCAATGAATTCATTTTATACATTGGTAAACAATAATCTTTCATAATTAATTTTATTGATATTAATACATATCAATCCAATGTATATGTGATAACTATAACATTTAATAATAATATTTTAATAGTATATCGTAGTTTGTTTAGAGGCTGCATTGGATGTTAAGAAATCTATCAAAAATGTAAATTTATTAAAGAGAAATATATAACAAAATATAAGGGTTTTAAATTATAACCCCTTATAAGAGTTTTTTCCAAGTAATTCCATCACTATGATAAAAACAAATAGGGATACTTCTACCTCATCACATCTTCAGGTTCCCTTGTCGCTCCTCAAATTTATGGCTTGGCAACAAAAAACTAATTGAGTGCTTGGTCTGGATCTACAACACTTTCTCTATTTGATCTCTAATCTCCGACAAATTTTTATCATAAGAGATATTATACTCTATTGGTATGAAATATTATTTTAGTATATTTAGAGGATCAAGTTTATATTTACTTAGTAAAGTTACATGGAACACATCCTAAACTTGAGAGAGATTTTATGATAGTTCTTTTTGATAATAAATGACCTTAATAAAATAAATAATTTCAAAATTAATTTTATATATAGGGATAATTTTTTCCTTAATTCCACCTAATAAAACATTATTACATATTGAAATTCACATTAATACATTATTATAAAAATAAAACTCAAGATCTTTTCCATGATTGTTAGCATAATATTTTTTCAACCCTGGGCTGCCCTAATGTACTACCAAATAACTCATACCATCTCAACAATTTCCTTTTCTATATTAGGTCCCAATAAATTTTCTTCCCCAAAGTTATAATGGTATATTAGATTTTTTTACTTCCTACTATAAAGGACTTCATAAGGATCCATTTGAATGTTATAGTGAAAACTATTATCAGGAAAAAAAATATCAACCATAGAAATAGGTTTATCACAATAAACATGAAAATAAATATAACATAATCTTAATATATCTTATATTATTTTAAGGGTATTTCCATATTGAATATATAACAGAGGATAATATAATGTATTAAACCACAACTATGTCTGCAGATCTAACTAAAGACATATCCAGAACTTCAAGGCATACCTCATATCCCTATATGATGTAATTGAGAGTGATACTCCATGAAATATAACAAATTACTTAAAGTATATCCTGGAAATTTGGTCATGATAGAAATATTATATATTGATAATAAAGTTTTTTGACTTAAAACGGAGATATACTATAACCCAAATATCATTTTACAATTTAAATGTTTTGGGGAATCCTTTAATGAGATCGATGGTAATGATTTCATATTTCTATTCACGTATGGGTAATAGTTGTAAAAACCCCTTAGAATTCTATCTCTTTTCCTTTCCTTTATGATATACTGATCATTGATATATATACTCTACAATATCCTATTTCATGTTATCCCCCCAAAAATACTCTTCTATAATCTATATACATCTTTATACTCTTAGGATGAATAGAGAATGCTGAATTAGGGGCTTTATATGAAATATACTTTATCAAGTCTGATATTGATGGGACACATGTTGTAATCCTGAACCTTGTCATTATATCACTTTTATTATTGAAATTTGGAACATTTTCACTTATTCTATAGTTCCACATTCTCTCTTTGTTCCAATGTATTCCTAAAGTAGATGGATGGTTGACCATTCAATAAAGAAAGATAATATTTATCTTTTTTATATATGATTTTGTGACCCATCTTCTTCAAATCCAAAAATATTGGATCTCTTTAATTAAAAATCATGGATAGTTAGAATGATATTTCTAAATTATAGCATCATCCGCTTTGTTAATCTTCATAGGCTGGTAGTGTATTGATTCTTTATAAAAATTAATCAACTCCAATCACAGAATTTGTTTAATTTTCAACAATTTCTATATAAATATATTATTTACAATCTTCTGGTCACTATATATATCACAATGTTCACAATCATGATAATAACTCCATATTTTCAATGAAAAATTAGCTGATTGTAACTCCAAATCCTGAGGTAGGTAATTTTTCTCATTAATTTTCAATTGTAACATGGAATAAGCTATCAACATATCATTGTACTTGAGGATTCATCATAGTCCCATATTCAATTCAACTGTAAGGATCACAAACCCTTCTCTACTATAGGGTAGTGTAAGTATAAGTGGTATGGACAACATTATTTTTATATCCTTGAAATTTTAAACAAATAAATCTATCAAAATAAACTTGGTTCCCTAATGATTAAACTATGTTATTATATTAGATGGATATGATAAATCCCACACAAAGAAATAATAGTATCCAGCCAACCCAGGAAAACTATAGATCTTGGTTTCCATGTTTGGTTGAGTCCATTGGTCAATAACTTCCATATTCAAAGAATCTACTGATATACCACCACTTGAGATTATATGACCCAATAATGAGACTTTATGTAACCAAAATTAAAATTTTAATAAATTTAGAATACATTTTATCTTTCATTGGGACCTTCATAACAAACTTCAAATAATATTCTTACTCTTCCTTCCACTTTGAATGTATAAGAATATCATTAATAAAGACTACCACAAACATATCAAGGTATTCTCTAATGACTCTATTAATTAGATCCCTGAATATAGAAAATTCATTGGTAAGTATAAATACAATCACTATAAATTTACAATGACCATACCCCAAATGGAATATTATCTTGGATGTATCCTCTTTATTGTCCCTCAATTGATGATATAAATAATAAATATCAATCTTGGAAACATATTGAGCTATATTCAATTAATAAAACAAGTCATCAATATAGGGTAAAGTATAATTATTATTGATATTGATCTTGTTAAGTTATTAATAATCAATACAATGACTCATTTAATCATCTTTATTCCTAACAAAAAGAACCAATGAATCCCATTGTGATTCACTAGGGCATATAAATCCCATATTAATATTATCCTGGAGTTTATTCTTTAATTACTATAACTCAATAGGATTCATTCTATATATATTATTTGAAATAATTCTAGCTCTAGTTATGGGTTCTATTGAAAACTCAACTTCATGATTTTGGGGTAGACTAATAAAGTATTCTAGAAATACATAATCATGATCTAGAAAAAAAGGAATATCCAGGATATTGATATTCTTCATTAACATTTGTAAAATATATACCTCATGAATAGTTAGTAATACCTATATAACTGATGTAACTTATATTGGAAGATCATATTCATATTTTCACTGAAATATAGTCATAGTTTAATTTGGAATACAATATGTGATTTACATTACTTAAAAATGGATATGGGATCAATATAAACAAATCCAATCCATGCCCAACATCACATTGAATTAAACCTGATAAAGAATGAAAATATATGTAGGAATAAAATTCCCACAATATTCTATATAAAAGGACTAGTAAAATTAATATGTGATCATCAAAACATTTTGATTTTTCAATGATAACTCGATATCTAATAATTAAGGATTTGAATAAACATCCCAAGAGACATTTATTGATATAAATGAATTTATATGACTAATCTTAAACAAGATATTTCAATATACGGTCATCACTACATCAACTTCACCATTTTATCTCTATTCCATAAATAAAACTAAAATACCTTTAATAAGAATTAAACATCATAGTGAAAATTCATGTAATCATGAAAACTCATTCATAGGATATTTAAATCATGTCACCATATTTTAAATTTATAACACCTTCATTTTAACTTATCCAATTCACATTCATCGGCTATTAAAATCTTTTAAAATGTTTTATAATGAAAATTTTGATTAACCTAAGCATATCCCCTAAGAGTGTTTATCCAGTTGTGTAGTCTTAGGCCCAATAATTTTATACTTGTGACATTTAAGTTAATACCCAATTTTCACTATTCATAGTTGTTACCTCTATTGGAATTTTTTCCACAGATATATCCATATTCCAGCAACCATACAGGGATTTATTTTCATGTAAAACCTTATAATATCGTCTTTATATAAGCTTTAGGGTATTATTATATTATTAAAATTTCCCCAAATATTTCAAAAAAAATCTCTAATCCTAATTTATAAATATTATCTTAACCCCACTCTAATACCAATAGAGGAAATCCAAAAATTTCAGACATAGAATCATCTTTAAATCAGCATCATCATCATACATCCATATAATTAAAGTGGATGCTATCATAAGATCATATCCTTTTTCAATCATAAAAATCCTTAATGGATGTTTAAATTGATGAAAATATTTTTAAAATATCATTCAAACCATTCTTTGTGAGCATAAAAAATATCTTGTTCTTTTGATAACATTTTAACTAAAAAATTCAGAATATTGAGAAATTTATTTTCCATGGAAATAACCAATGAAACTTTTAAAGTAAGATTAAATGTAAGGAACGATCATAAAGGTAGGAAAATATATTCATACCATATAAGTTAAAAGAAAACATTCCTTTCACAATATCATAAATAATAAAAATTGTTTATTAAGAGTAATTTTTTAAGGATTCATTTTTAAATCACTGTAAAGAATGTCAAATGTTGAAAAAATAAACTTTTTTTCAAACTTTTTAGTGTAAGTAAGAACATTAATAAAACTATTTTGAAGTGTATGGACGTGGAAGAAAATTTTAATTGACCAAAGACAAAATAAGGTCAACTTTTCATTAAAAAAATTTTCTTGATCATTTTATATACCAAAAAAGGAAAATGGTTCTATTACAATAAAATTCCATGTATAAATAAATAATAAGAAAAATTATGGGGTTTAATTGACATGATCTTTATAATTTAACTCAATATAAATTCAAGAATAAACAATTCTTATTAAATTGATATTGAAATATAAATCCTTTACCACATGTTCTGTTTTGATTTTTACACGTTCAAATATTTTGTATAAAAAATATATATATATTATACATATATTCCCAAAATTTATTAATATATAAAATACTATATATCAATAACTAATAATTAACATTTATCCTCTATTTAATAAATTCTTCATTAAAATGAAAATCCTGTAAAAAACTGATCCATTTTCATGTATATTTTTGGAATGATGGTTCTGATACTTGCACCTTGGTCAATGTTTCATCATCTATAGAATATAAATCAAGAAAATAAAATCAATTTTATTTATTATAAACACTTTTATAATTATTTATATAAATTGATGATGAAAAATATGCAAAATAATTTCATAGAGGTGGTTGTATACACAAATGCATGAGAAATGTTATCATTTTCAAACAAATGGAAATGTAAGTATGTAGATAATATCATACATTTTAATAAGAATACTTATGTAATAAATATAGTATATGAACATTAAATCAATATTAATAACCAACCATGAATGATAATGTGGGTAAATAAATCATATCTCTTCATGGAGGTGGTATTCAACATGTATGCAAGAGTGATGCTATAATTTCATATTTTATGGAAAGGAGGTGGAAAATAGTTGTTCCATCATAATAATGACATTAAGTAAATTTATGATATAAAAGTGAATATTTTATAATGGATACTATAGATTTATAAGAAGTAAAAATATTAAAAAAATTGAAAGTACTCGGTTAAGATTTATTACTCTTTGTTGAGTTATTGCCATTGTATTACACGTTAATCCATGAATAAATACTATTATGATAAAAATAAGACCTCAATAACATATATAGGTTATTTTAAAGTAATTATTGTAGGTCTTGGTTGATTTATAAGGCTCATGAAGTGTGAGTATGAGAGGATATGTGGAAACTTATAATAAAAGAGGGAGAGAACACACATATAATTTTTAAAAACATTAAATATAAAAAAGTTTCTCTCAGTTCAAGTGGATCCAAAATTATAAAGATTATAGTATAGGAAGGATAAGGTATAAATAAAACCAACAAATAACACATTTTAAATATTTTTACTATTATCTTTGACAAAAATAAGTAATACATATTAAATTATATTAATTATTCTGAATAAAATTTTAGAATACATTTTAAAATATTCAATTTCTATAAGGGGTATATTTTGTTTTTATGATAATCCTGAAAAATTCAATAAAAATCATTTTTAGTGAAATCAATTTCTAAGAATAAAACCAAGTTTACCTTCATTCAATTCCATGTAAAAACTATTTGATGAATGTTAAAATATTTGAGTGAATATATTATATAAAAATTTATTTAAAATCATTTATCAATAGATATTAACTAAATTTATTAGTATAAAAAAACATTGAGTGCATAAAAATAGTTTTTATAACAAAAAAATTACCTTCAAGTGCATTTATTTCAAATTATAACTAATTTATAACAAATGAATTAATTTTAAAAATTTGTAAAAAATAATTTTTAATGATTTATTTAGAACTATTCATACCCTCTAATCTAAGGACTACGTGATAACTATAACATTAATAATATTTTAATAGAATATTTAAGTTCCTTCAAACTTAGTGTTTCATTTAATGAAATTTATAAAATAAAATAAAATCTATTAATGATAAATATATCATCAAGTCATAGGGTGCTAAATTTACCCATAAAATGGATATAATATTAAGCCAATGTAATTGAATTATTAGTGACAAAATATGGATTACATGGAAAATTAATAGAGAAAACTGAAATCCGGACGACAAATACATTTTGGGATTTATTAGTGTTTTTGTATGTATAGACTCAAAGCCTATTCTTGTAGGTATAATTTTTCATTATTTTGAATGAAACAAGAACCATGGTGGAGTTATGGTGAGAAACTAAGGACAAAATAAAAAACTAAATCAGTGCCTAGGATATCATAAAATCTTTCCATTGTACCATATTTTAGAAATTGAATGAAGTATCTTGAAGATGTGGCCATAAAGGTTTCAAAGATATATGTTTCATGAAAGGTATACCAAGATAATTTCCTTTTTGTATGAATTGAAAAATTCAAAATAAAACTATAAAAGAGTCATTAAAGGTTAAAGAGTTTAACAATACATGTAAAAAGACCAAATAAGCTGGGAAATAAATGAAATAGTGCTTTTTTGACATGGATAATTCACCAAGATGTTGAAAATTATAAAATAATGAGTGAGTACTATAAATCATGAAGATCCATTCACAATAGGTTTCTTGATAACTGATCTAGAGAAAAGAAACCCACATTAGGATTAAATTCATTATAGGAAAATATGTGAAAAATCAATGAATTTTGTGAATAAGGAAGAGAGTATGTTCCATTATGATAATGGAAATAGGAAGAATGTAAGTATTATCGGAAACACTCACCTTGAGTTTTTATTTTAAATAAAACAAAGTTCACTCCAAATTCCTTATTATCTTATTGGTTTTGAGCTAAAATTTAGGGAATTAAAGGAGTGGTGTTGAGATTGTCACATTAAGAAATAATAAAGATAATCCTTCATTGATTCTGTAGACTACAATGAATCTTAAGTTGAAGTGTGAATCCCATTTTGGGGACAAACCCTATGGAAATCAATCATGTATTAAATTTCAAATTTTTGAAAGTAATATGAGATGGGTGAAAATTTTATTGAAATCACAGTTTTGTTATTTTTAATTTTTTATATAAATTATATTTATGAAGGTGGTGTCAGTTGATGAAAATATGAGACAAAGGTGGAGTTTCATGCTTTTTACTTGAACATTTTAATATATTTGTTAAAATTTATAATGGATACAAATATATTTCTTGATAAATTTCCCATATTTGAGAAATGATAAATTTATGATAATGATATCACATTCCTGGAAATTTATGTAATGCATAGAAAATCATGTTTTTTATTTCTTTTTTCTTATCAGGATAGCCCGTATGGACATAGATTAGACTAATTAAGTTATCTTTTCTTGGAAAACCATGAGGAATCATCCTTCTCTCATATCTGAAATAGGTGGAATAAAATTTTATTTACTTAAATAGATAAATAATATAAGGAAATACTTACATTTACTTTTTCATTGACAATCAAAAAGGGTTAGAAGAAATAATCTATCTGAACACACATATTGGTTCTGAGGATTTATATTAATGACAAAAAAACCAATTTTGGATATTTAAGTTCACAAAATAATAATTTCATTTGTTGTTAATGTCTCTCAATATGTTCTTAAGGTAGGTGATAGTGAAATAGAATTTGATTTCTTACTTGATTATAAATTTATGACCATAAATTGAAGTAATTTTTTCTATAATGAATGGAAAACATATGGTTTTTATTTATGATAGAATGAGAATTTCTAAAGAGTTTTTGAGAAGACCATGAAAAAATATTATATTTTTTCATGAAGAATATTGATAAAAGGCCATACAGTATTTTATTGTTAAATGAGGCTATTTTATGATAATTAATGGAAAAAATAAGAAAAATAAGGTTTTTGTAGGATTTTTTCTATTTTATTTTATTTAGTAAATTATTTTTTTATGCATAGTATTTTACTAAGTGTTTTGTGTTATCAAAAAATTATCCATTCATGGATATCGATGGGAACCAGATCACTGCATGCAGTAGCTAGATCATCTACTGCTATCCAAACATTAAAATTAGAAAGTGTATAGTAAATGTATTGCTTGTTCATGTGTAGGAAAGTGTAAATTAATAAGCATGACGGGTTTATAGTGGGTCATCACTGGGAGGCATGACCAATAAGGCATATCTATGTAGTTTATCCAATAGATGACCCATGTGTCATATAAAGAAGTTTTTAGTGAGAATAATAAAATTAAGTGATGGAAAGACCCTTTTAGAATCAACGTTGGAAAAAAGATATACCGATATTTTTCACCCACTATTATAAAGACAGAGAAAATTTCATATGATTAACAAGACAACTATAATTCATTTTAAAGTCACATATTTATTTTCCCTTGATATCCCTAACATGACATAAACTGTAAGATCTAAATTATTGACCCAATAATGATCTACCATACATATAAGAATGGATCAACACATTAATCTACTATAATCACAATTACAATTTCTACATTGATTTTATAATGAACTCCTGACTACCCACATTCTTTCTAGCTAAATAATAATTAACTGGCCTAATATAAGAAGTTCATTACTTATCATGAGCTACTCTGGGACTTCCTGGATAGTTCATGATTAGTTTTCATCATCTATATAAAATATTAATTGTAGATGGAGCTACAGTATACATGGAGCTAACAAACATACAAAGTGGAGTGACCGTATGAAGATGTGTGAGTCATCACAATAGTTCAACCTACCCCAAGAACATGGTATGATTGATTATGAGCATGAACCTATATAAAGATGTGTGAATAAACTAATTTGAGCTATAATGATCATCCTCATGAAATAGTGACCTTCTACATGAAGAATGAGGGACTACACGTCTAAAAATGAACAACATGTTCTTCAATAAAACAAACTGAATCTTGAGAATATAGAGGAGACAATTGAAATATTTTTTCTATATGATAACTATTGTATTTAGACAGGTCTGGTCATAATAATTGTTCAATCCTGAATCATTGTATTCTTTCATGTAATATAGTGCAATAATGAATTGAAATTTTAATGTGTTTATGCATCCATTATAGATTTTAGGAGCTAAAGTTTCTTGAGTTTAATTAGAAATTGTTTCATTAAATATCATTCATTCCATGTATAAGTTTGATACTAGAAAATAGAATCATTATGTAAATAAATGGGAGTTGAGTTCATGGTTATTACAGAAATAATATTATATAAAGATATTTAAATCCTTCGAGTATTTTAATAAGTAATCCATGGTATTTATTCCATGTGATATTCATGCATTACATGATTGAATTTAAATATATGTTCCATCTATGGAATTTATAATGAAGCCAGAGGTAGAATGGTATTTTAGTAAGTAATTTTATTCAAAATTTATGAACATAAAATAATGAGGGGACTATATGAATAATGAGATTTAGTATTTTCAATAGTTTTATAAAGAATAAAGAATATGACCCAAATATTTCAGGAATTAAAATGATTTTTAATGATTTATTTAAAACAAAATATACATATCAATTTTAAAAATAAAAATTCGAATAAAAAGACTATTGGGGAATTAAAAAGAGATATTTTTTAGATATTATAGATTTCACTAATAGAATTCAAATTTGAGAAATATCATATAGAATTTAATATGAAAATCACCTTATAACTTGGATATGAGTAAAATTTATATTTTGAATGTAAATCACATTACTTATAATATTATTAGACTTAATATAAATAGAAATACATATTATTAATAAATATTTTGAGAATTTAGAGCCCATGTACCTATAGGATTATTATTCTAGGAGAATGATACAACATGTATCAAGGAAATAATTTGAAATAAATATATGAGTCCCTGAAGGAGACATACCAATGTATTCCATAAATCTTAGGAGAATCCAAATCCAAATAGATCTGGATGAAGTTTCTGGAGTAGTAGATCTATTCAGATAGTTGTTGAAGATCTTTAAGGAGTGGATGAGAAATATAGATCTTGTAGGATTATAGAGGAAGATCATATGATGAATAAATATGTATGTATTCTACTGGATCTTATTTTTTAGAATATCACAAGGAAATTTTGATGAGGATTTTTAACTAGTTATTGAAAAGGCTCATTTTGGGGGGTTTTTAACAAATCATGTAGGACAACAGTTTGGTTATATAACCAACTAACGAAGAACAGGTAGTCATTGGGGTGTATAACCATAGTAAACTAGAGGATATATTATTGGCGTTTATAAATATTTGTTGTCTAATCCATTTAGAATTTGAATAATATATCAGTGTAGAATCCATGTAAAGGAATCCAAACAACATGGAGAGTAGGTTTTAGTATAGAGACTTGTAAATATTTTCTATGGATATCTCTCACATTACTACTACATAATTATAAAGGTGTGATATATTATTTAGTGTATCAAGAACCTTAACATGTTAAATATATTGAATTAAAACAAATAGAATTCATAAATGAAATAACTAATTTACACCCCCCCCCCCCTCAAAGTGGTGATTCTGACCTGGGGATCAAAATAAAAAATTGTGAATACTTTGGTAATTTATTCTAAACATGATTATATTTTATTCCCTTCCATATTAATATTTTTCATATATATAATAATATTTTTTGTTACATCCTTTCTGAATTAACAATTTGAAATTTCCTCTCATTATTTATAAATTTAATTTCCCTATATCATTTTTCATTTCTTTATGAATGTTATATTTACATTATGAATTAATTATGTAATACCTATTTATTTAAATGGAAAATAATCCAATTATTTTGGTTGAATCTATTGTTGTACACATTTTCAGATGTAAAAATATTTATGTTCACAGTATTATGTTTTAGATGGTAATATAATGATGTATTCTCCAAATTCACTAGGTAAATATTATATCTTAAAATATTACTATGTATGAGGCACGGGAAGTATGCCACATGTACAATATTATTATTTTTTATTAGAGTTTTGAATTAGGTATACTATTTACTATGATTATACATATATGAAATACTAATGTTTTGTTTTGTGTATATGTTTTTATGATTCATGATTATTTGGGAGTGGAATTTATATTCTTATGAAACTTTTCATGTTTATTCTTCCATACATATTTCTTTTTATATTCTCACTCATTTTTTATATTTATCTTCATTACCCACGTCACTCAAATCAATATCTCATATGCTTAAACCCATATTTTGTTATTTACTAAAACGTTTTCATGTTTATGAATACTTTTATGGATTTATATTTAGTGAAATTTCTAGGTTGTATTCAGGTGTGTAATTGTTTTAAAAAATATATATATTTTTTATAGCATGAAAAGATAAAATATATATATATACATATATAATATTTATTAACACTACCACACTATGTTCATTTTTCTATTTTAAAACAATGTTGTTATATATAGTTCTTCAAAATGACATAAAATTTATATATGTGTTTTTTGGTTATTATAATATACACACTGGTTTCATGGGGAACGTTATTTTTAAGACATAATTAATGAATGTTTTAACTGAATTCATTCAAAATAATATCAAAAAATTTCTATTTTTAAAAAAATTCACAGTAAATAATACTTATAATATTGTGAATAAATTTTTATCTAATAAAATTTATAATTTTAGGGATGAATCACAATGACCATCCATATTTTTGGGAGATAAAATGGGACAATTTATTAATATTAATACTTAAAAATATTAATAAAAAATGAAAATATTTCTAAAAATTTGTTTTGATGAAACTAAATTTTTAATTTTTATAATTAATTTATAAATTCAATAAATTTTAATATATATAATATATAAATTTTTAGTTCATATATTTGGATATTAAATGAATCAACATTATGAGTGAAATGATTCAAGGTATGTGACCAAAGAGTATAAATTTTCCACTAAATATAAAAGAGTATATTTCTATAAATAATTTATCAATTAAATTTATGTTATTCATCATTTACATAGTATAAAAATTACAAAATTTATGACTCATATTATCTAAGAAACATTTTTCCATTATTTTCTTTGTAATATTTGAAAAAATCTAAAAAAATAGTATTTTCCTATAACAAAATTTTAAAAAATAAGAAAATAATTATTACAAATAATGTTAAAATTAAAATCAAAGTTAAATATTAGGTACATAATATAAACATTTATAACATTAAAAAAATATTTTTAAAATTCTCAGTCTTCCTTATAAATATTTAAAAAAAATAGGATTCAAGAGGTATTTTTGAAATAATCCAGAGGATATAGATTGATTTTTGGATTTCTAGTGTCTAAAACACCAATTTAAAGGTATTTTCAGGCCATGATGGAATTAATTTATAATACGTTTGTTATTTAGATAATTTCATTTTATTATTTAATTAATCAGTTTGCATAATACTCATATCGAAATATTTAGGCCATTCTCAAGGAGTCCTATCCTGAAATCATTATTTTGGAATGTGTTAAGATATTTTTTTGAACATGTTTCCCATATATACTTAATGTAATCCTTATATATAATAGGGGGGATAAAAACAACTATTTTAGTGCTAAGTGGGTTTTATATTGCGTTCTGAGGAGTTCTTCAGCATGGCCACCTGGGCAGGCTACTCTAAAATGGGGAGGCCAATTCCCTTACACTATTATGGTTCCTGGAAAATTTTTAATTTGAATTATGAAATGATCAGTTTAAGAATCATTCTGATATGGTTGTGGTAGATATGGTTTTTAAAATGGCCATTTTGTCTATGGAAATCAAGGAGGATGGTCCATTTCATATACTTGGAAAACTAGATCTAGCTCTGAACATGGCTAAAATTGTATCCTTTGTGTTAAAAAATACATGTTTTGAGTGTTACCAAAGTATTCAAATAAATTGGTTTTGAAATCTCCCATTATATTGAATTTATTTTATGTATAAGAAGTGTATATAATTGAGGCTTCATTATAGTTCACTTTTGGTGATCTCATTAGTGGTTTAATCCCCTTGGATCCTGAAATCGATCTCCTTAGGATTTGGTGTAATATTTCATACTTCCTTATAATTATATTCAACCCTACTTGCATCATTCCTTAACAAAGGTTATTATTTTTATTTCTATTAATTTTTTTATGCTTAATTTAGGGATTGATGGTTATTTCAAATGGTTATTCCTTGTATTGGATCCTTGAAATTTCATTAGTGTGTATTCATTAGTTTTTCTATATTATTTATTTGTGTTCTTGATGATTTAATAAAGGTAGTGTATTCAAAATATCTCAATTTTTCTATAATATAAATTTGGTATTGATCATTATTTAACTTTCAATGGATGAGTGGTCAAAATTGACATAAAAATATAACTAATCAAACATTGATAAAATAATTAGAGTAGTGTACTTTAGCAAGAATTACATGTTTCTTATATTATTGTTAATGATGATTTACATTGATCAGTGTTTTTTTTATGATCATTATGTTGTGTTATATTCTTAATGATGTGATTTAAGTTGATTTTTATGTGATTTAAATGTTCATAATGGTTTAATGAAATAAAAAACATAACTAGAGATGAAATATAGAATCTAAAATATACTAATCTTTTGACTAAATAATGGAAAAATTACTTGAAAATAAACCACGTTTTAATAAATTACTTAGGAATATTTTCCCTCATTTTTCCTTGATTGTGTGATATTTATTTCTGATTGATCATATATTTTTTCTATATTTCTTCTATGATTAACTAATTTATTTTTTTTCATTTTATTATGTTATCAAGTTGGATCATGTGGTGTTATTTATTATAAGTGTGAGATTTTTTGTTAGATTCCTTGTTATGAAATGATATAAAAGATGAAGTAAAAGAATGATAAATTAAAACAAAATATATAACACTTAATTGAATGAAAATGATTGGTAATAGAATGTGACAATTCAAATGAAGTTTGGAGGAAGAGATAAATTAATTAATGGAAAAAATATGTTTCAATGTAATTTAATGTGATCGGTAATGTGAGCTACTAAATAAAAAAATGAGATGGGGTTTTTTTTAGTTTGTGTGGTTTTTTCTTTGGAATTTTTAGAGATGGTTTCATCTATAGTGATGATGTCTATTATAAATAGAATTAGTGATGATTTAATGGATGTCATAGTCTATAGTTTTTTTTAATTAGTGTGTAGAATTTGGAATGATTTTTTTTATATTATATCCACTGTAATTTCTAATTATTTCTTACACAACCCCAACTGAGTATGGAAACCTTACTAATCCCTATATGGTTTTGGGTTTCTTCTTTTCTCTGAACATACAGGTTATTGATGAAATTATTGGTTGATTGATCCCTCTCCCACACTCTCCCTATATAGTATGATTTATGTTGTATTATGGTTTATATATATATGTTTTAATTGGTTTAGTTATTGTGATATGTATTCATGGTGTGATAAATTCTTGAAAGTAGTATTCCACAATGAAAATGTAATTTATGTTTTTATACCCTTATTTTATAAGGATGTAATGTATGGTTGTGATATGGTGATTTGTAATGTGGAATTTATTATCATTGGGGTTTTTATGTAATTAATTTCTCATGTAGTTATGTGTATAAAGAGGGGATTGAAGTATAGAATTTAATTAGTTGGGATGTGAGAGTGACAAGAACATTATGAGGTGTTTTCAAGGAACCTTTTAATATATATTTTTTATTATTTTAGTAATACTCAATGTGTAATTAGCAGAGTATGAATTGTTGTGTAATAGAGATTGTTGACCTTGGATATATGATAAGTCTGTTTCATTATTTTCTAACTATATATTTAATATGATATATCCACATTTTTATGAGAGATTTTGAGAATGATACTTTGGCGTATTCTTATTTATATTTTTAGGATGGAATAAGAGATCTGTTTGGGTCATACTAGACCACAGTGATCATTTTAGTTTGTATGAGTTCATTATTTATTTTTAATATGAGTTATTGTTACTATTTTCATTTGGATAATTTTTTTCTTATTTTCCATTTACAATCATTTTTTATATTTCTAAAATTTATATTCATGAACTTTATTATATGATTTCATTTATTTTACTTATATTAATGAGTGTAATTTTTCTAAAACATATTTTTATATCATCTGTGCTACTTTATAACTCATGGTACATTAGAGGTGGTAATCGATTGTTACTCTCATCTTCAGTGCTTTCCCAGGAGGAGATTCAGTGGGGATGGTCATGATAAAGTGGTATCATAGATATATATTTGAGTAAGGTTGTAGTTTTGACTAAGGATACAGTACATAATTGTGACATTCATTATTTTTGGATATTTAGTTCTTCATTACACTATTTACACTATTGATGTTTCATGAGGTGTTGTAAAATGAAGAAATGATAAGGAAGATGCATTAATGGATCAAATTATCTTAGGATGGGTGATATCAAAAAATCACTATGAGTAGGTTTTGAGATGGAGGATGTCATATTTTTTGGTATTCAAGGTTTGAACTAAAAGGGAGTTATACTTAACATTCATATTCAAATTTCTCTACATCTCATAGTTACATTGATTTTACTTGGAGTTCTGTTGTAAATTTTTTTTCTTACAAAGGTCACAGTCATCAGAAATTTTAGTGCATCATATTTATTAGTGGTCAACAAAAATTATGTGGTTTGTTACATATACTGCCTCATAAATAGTTTCATCTAATTATTTACCTACAACATTTGGGTTAATATGATTTTAAAAGAAAAAGGTGTAATTAAATTGGTATAGGGAACTGCCATGACATTCCTTACCCTCAAGTAAATAGGTCTAATTACAATAATGGAAATGGATATCATTAAGTCCAAGAAAGAAAAATGAGATAGGCATAGTTATCTATATAAAATTTAGTACCATGTTATTTCTGGTATAATGATCATGTGAGGTTCCATATATCTATATTCTATAACAAATTATACTCTATTTTATTTGGGATCATTAATCCCATTTACTACATATTGGTTCGAGCTCTATGAATTAATGTATGGAGGATTTAAGAACCCATTATGCGGTTAATTTATGTTAGATTATATTTATAATTTCATGAGATTTGTTGATGTTTTGAGCTTATTATTGGAAAGCATATATTGATTGGGTATCATTTCATGCTTTAGATAAAAAAATAAGATTTCATCTAGGGAGTGAATTATTAGTATAATTTTCATGAAATTATTCATTTCTTATAGAGGAAGAATGTTTTCAAGGATATGGAAGTTGAGTTTGTGGTGTTTATCAGTGAGAAGAAGAATCATGTGGGTCACAAGTGTTTGTAGATCCTTTCTTCTTTGTTATAATAGTAGGTGTTGTTCTCTATAGAGGTTTAGGAATTGGTGTTCCCAATAAAAATTGATGAATTTCTAGAAGTTTATTCTAAATAGGTTGAGACTATTCTCCATAAACCTAATGTCAACATAATGATTATGTTATAACCCAGGGAATATCCAATTTTTATCAAGTCATATCAGATATTACATTACATTTTTTGAGAGTTTAGAATTTAGATCGGTGATCTGTTGTATAAGGGTTTGAACCATCAATGTGGGTCACCTAGGGGTTCTATGATATTATTCACTAATTAGGTGTTTGGTAATTTTGGGCTATGTGTTGGGTATTTTTGTTTGGAATAGGTGAAATAAAGATCCAATGACCCCTTACATGGATTTATGACATATTCAATCTCTTTAACTGAGTTAGTTGGTTCTCAATGGTTGATATATAGTCTTGATATCACTTAATTAGTGTAAATCTAGAAAGTATCTAGATTATTATGTGAACTTAATGTTTGTAGTTATTCCATTCTATGACACGAACATCGTAACCATTTTCAAGGGTCTGGTGTTAAATGTGTACATGGATTCATTT
This sequence comes from Viscum album, assembly GCA_963277665.1. Taxonomy (NCBI): domain Eukaryota; kingdom Viridiplantae; phylum Streptophyta; class Magnoliopsida; order Santalales; family Viscaceae; genus Viscum; species Viscum album. Next base: position 1,740,190,836 of record OY728146.1, on the reverse strand, counting down.
TTAGTAGTGTTAATTGATGGTGTTCTACTATATTAAAAGTTATAGGACTATCAAGATTAGCATCTGAGAGATACTTTTGAGGTTCTTAAATCACATCGTCTTTAGGGGAATATTTCATTGAAAATTTCCTAGATAGGGGATCTGAATTTAATTATCCATGTTCTTTCTCAACACAGAGTGAAAATAGATCTTTTGAAAATAGAGGTTGTTTTTTCTTGAAAGTCTCCCAATAATATTATAGTGGTTTATATATTATTTTGACTTTTAGAATATTATATCAGGTTAGTTTCTACCTTATCTCATGTTTCATCATTTTTAAAACTTTAACTATTAGAACCAAACCTACATAAAGACAAATTAGTGTTTGGTAACCTTTAAATACTTATAATATATGTTCATTAATCCTCAAATTCTCTATTTCTTTGAGAAAGATTCATGTTATTGGATTTTTTTATACTTCCCATCCCATCCTTAGATTTTTATTAATGTATCTAAGGAAAGTAATCTCTAATGGTGTTTAGTATTTACATCTTAATAAACAAAATATGTAACACCCCGACCCCAGTTACCCAGAGTCAGTGCATTATTACATAACATTGGCATGATCACAAGAAAGATCAAATCTCGAAAGACCGATTGTTTTAGTAGCCTTGGAAACACTAGATATATTCATAAGTTTTACATTACATCATAAAATGAAAAACTACTACAACAACATAATGTTTCCACAATCCACACTATTAACCCCTCATAAAATCCATGCAGGTCATTCATAACTTACTTCATCACATCCTGGGAAAAATAAAACATAGAAAAGGGGTGAGCTCAAATGCCCAGTAAGGATAACAATATAGCGGAAACTTTCATAAATAAGAATAAACATTTAAGGCAATGTATAACTAAAACAAAAGCCTTTTAAATATGAACTTTCAACATGGTATGGCATAAATGAAATAATTCCATTTACTTATTCACATGGATATTCTACTAATCGAATAATCACATGCAAAAATCAATAACCACTTTCATAATGTTGGAATGCATAATGCTAAACGTTAATTTCTTTGTCTAGGCCTCATCCCAAGACCTAGGGGTTACTTCTAACCGGAACCCAACCCGGAGTGCCTCTAATAACCGGACACCAACCCGGAGTGCCTCTAATAACCGGACACCAACCCGGAGTGCCTCTAATAACCGGACACCAACCCGGAGTGCCTCTAATAACCGGACACCAACCCGGAGGGCATACTTTTACCAGTCCCTAACCTGGAGGGATTACTTTAACCAGTCCCCAACCTGGAGGGCTTACTTTTACCGATCCCCAACCCGGAACATACTTGTTTAGCACATTCATCTGAAGAAAAGTTTGAAATATAACATAAACATTCGGGTTAAAACTAGCATACGAAATGTCAATAGTTTCACCATAAACTATGAATGGTATAAAATAGCACATCCACATTCAAACATATCACAAAACCTTCAATACAATATAGAAGTTTTGTATTATAATAAATCAACTTCAATTAATCTTAAAATCCATCAAAGGATGTTGACATAGATGAAATCAAAATTCTTTTTAAAGAAGTATCTCCATTTATTTTGAAACCATTTAAGATCCATATAAAATAAAACATTTTCTTTGAAAATATTCTTATAAGCTTGTATGGAAAGCTTCGAAGATTTCATAATGGCAGAAAATAACCGCACCCGCCGTATAAGTTAAAAAAACATTCTTAACTCAATTCTATCGAAAAGGTTAAAAAGGACCTTGTTTTGAAAACGACGGAAAGATTCCTTTATAAACCTCTTATAAAAAGTCAAACAAGGGTATAAATGACTTTAACCCATATTCATGTAAATAGTAAAAATGTTTTGAAATACATTTCGAAGAAACATGGATGTGGATGATAAAGAGATCCCAGTAGATTATTACGTATAATACAACCTCGGATAATGAAGAGATTGTGAAATAACCCTTACCAATTTGGTAAATTATGAAACATCCAACCCATAAAAGAGGTATCATACAATTAATATGTAAATACACATAAATTAGAGTGTATTACACAGAGAATATAATTATGGGTAGTACATACACCACAAAAAAGGTGATGGTGGCAATATGGCATGAATCTCACGGAAATAAAAAGTGAGATGAAAACCCCTTACCACGTTAATCAACTGAGTTGTACGGTCAAAAGTTAATAACCACCAAAATATTTACAGAATAACATGAATATAAAGATAATCATGATAATATATATCAAATGGCAGTACACAATACACCACTTTCAATAATTTAGTGGCGAACAATGGAAATCTCACGGAATTGAATGTGAGATAAGAAAATCTCTTACCTTGAACTTTTCCTTGGTTGGGGTAGGTTAACCTCCTTTAATTTAGGTAACTCACTTTGGTTGGAACCAAAGGACTTCTTGAAATGCTTTCTGCCTAAGGGGAAGCTTCAAGGAGGAGGAGAGGGATGTGGGGAGCTTAGTTGGGCAGAGTTTGGATGAGCCAAGTGGCTTGAGAGGTGTGAGGAAAAGAGAAGGAGGAGTGCCCTTTTATAAGAGGGGTGAGGGGCACTTTTGGAAAAGCTAGAAATATTAATTTATAATAAATTCATATTCGGTTTCCAAAGGCTCCAAAGTTGACTATTCAAAGGATGAGGTGGGGATAGGTCGAAAACAACTCATCCAATAGAATTTAGACAGGTTTGGGTACTTATATTAACCTTATCTTTAAGTATTAACTCTAAGTTAATTAGTTTCACTTTTACAATGTCTCTTTGTATTTTTATATAATATGGTTAATAAACTTACTATATACATCCAAGCGACCCAGAAGTGGTCCATTAATGATGAACCTATCATGATATAAGTCTCTTGGCCGAACCTTAGATTTTTAGGAATTTAATATCAATTAAGAATATAATATTTGTTTTAAGAACTCTTTTATGTCAATTTTGACACTATTCAATAGTTGATTTTTGTGAAACTCATAACAGATTGATTACTTCGAACAAAGTCAATTAAACCAATCCTAATATATCATATTATCCTAGAAAATTAGTTTAATTCATTAAAAGTTTCATATTATATTTATTTGGGTATTTATAATATTAATTATTTTTATTTTTCACTATTATAGTAATTACTGCATCATCATTGTGTCATTAATAATTTAAATTATTTGATGTCTAAAAATTATAAATAAAATATCATTATGTAGGAAATCTTTTTATCTTTCTAATTAATATTTATAATCGAAAATCCAACAGGTATAACACTATGTAAAAATTGTTCTTCTAAAAGATGTAAGCTTTTGCCATTTTTATTTTTATTTTAGCTTTATTAATATAATGTGTCATTATCACTTACAAGTGGATCCATGGGGTCCCAAAATAGACCCAAAGATTCCCATGGTCGACCATGTATCAACCAATAGGGTTAAGACACGTTTTAGGGTAATTTAGTATTATTATAATATTATTTTTTTAACCCTTATTTACGGGATTTAACCCTTAACCATGGTAAATAAAATATTTACCGCAGTAATTATTCAAAATGTCTAAAAATAAAAGTTACCTATTTACACAATTTGAACATCCTGATTCCAAATATGGAATCCATTTTTCTAAATTCAAAACACAGAAGTGGCAGAAATTAATTTAAAATTAATTCCCGCTGTCAAAAAAAAGCGTGTTTTTAAGAGGTAATAACTATCAAAAGATTGACACTTGTTTATGTTCGGTTTAATTGTAAAATTATGTCCAATGACCAACATTATATAAAATGGTAAAAATATATTCTAAATATACTTTAAAACCACTCAAATTCACAATATATCACTATTAATTATTTTGATTAAAAAAGTTGTTTTTAATTAAAATTTAGTAATTTTCACTATTCATCAAAATATGAAAGTTATCCGAAATGTACCAAAATTTCACCTTAGGCTAAATTCGATATTCCGAATCCAAAAATGAAGTCCATTTTAAAATATAAAATATATATAACTTCAAAAATTAGGTATTACTATTCATAACGGCTAGTTTGATTGGTTGTTAGAACTCGGTGTTGCGTACAACACACGCTATCGCATTATTCAAAGAGAAGCGTACCGTAGAAGCTTGGGATGTTTCATTTTAAATTTTTTGATTTCCCAATTTATTCAGACAGTTTAAAATATTTTATTTAAAAAGGTTTCACTATTAAAAGGTCATAAAAGTGCAATACTGGAAATGAATCTGTTCTTGCATTATGACTAAGAAACTCATAATAGGGATTCTAAAATTATAAAGATTATATAAAGTTCAAAATGTAGTTAATACTATTCATGACCTCTTTTAATGGCCTTTTTTTTGTACATCATGGGGTGATTGAACTCGGTGTTGCGTGTAGTGAAAGTTATTGAATTATTTTGAAGAAATAACACACTATGAAATCTTGGGGTGTTACATTCTCCCCTCCTTCAATAAATTGCGTCCTCGCAATTTGAAATTGTTCTTCGAAAATAAAAGGTTGAAAATAGAAAATATATTTGTGGGAAAACCCACATCGGAAATTGGGTTACTAAAATTTAGTCTTAATATGAGGAAAAGAGAAATGAAAGGGTCACCACCAAATTATGATCTCGATTTGAAGAACATTGGTGGCAATTAGAGACATATAATTGGAGGGAAAACGTAAATATTTATAGGTAGTGATTGAGGTCATCAATCACAAACAAGTATAAAATTGAAGTCCTTAAACTCATCAATCTATGATGATTTGAAGTACCATCGGTTCAACAAAATATAGGGTATTGGGATAACACATTTTTGACATTTCAAAATATCTTAGTTGAAATCCCACATCGAAAAATGAATTAATGAGGCCTCTATTTAAAATAAAGAGTCGAAAGTATGAAGATTACCGAAAATAACACATACTAGGGTTCCATGTAGTAAAATATGGATATGGAAGAAAAATCTAACCATCAATTATCTGATGGAGAGTGGTAGAGAACATGGCTATGAAAAGGCCAACAATCCCAAAGCCATAAATTAGTGATGATTTAAGGTACCATCTAGGAAAACATTTTTGTTCTAAGTTGATTTTCTTAATATTGAGGAATTTATTTATGAGATTGGCTAAGATCATAAGGAGATATACTTACTTTATAATTAGAGTTTTGTCCATTAATAAATTTCTACCACAAACTCATCTTTCACTCGTAAAAAAAATTCTATTTATACTATTAGTACAGGGTTCCAAAATAAATTGATTTATAATTCATCTACAAGATATTTTAATAAAAACTACATTATTTAATCCAGGACATCTCGTGGGCCATTGGTAGGTGATACACCCTTGTCGCCCTTCAGTTGCGGGTTTAAGTCTCGCGGCCTTTCCGGTCACGACGGGTTGCCGCCCGACCTTCGGGTTGTCCTTTTATGGCAATCCAAAATTAATCTCAAACTTAGAATTTATCCAAAATACTTCTGTCCAAACTCACAGTCCAACATTTATAAGGAAGGTAAGCATAATGTAGATCCTTTTTACCCCGTAATAGCATATGAATACCTTCATCATGTATTCTTTTAATACACTGAAACATCCTGAATTACCATATTCCTTATTGATTACATTCATGATCCCTTATTCCATATAGAATGCTGGATATACTTCATTAATCCAAAAAATGTTTTAAACCCCAACAATGATGGAATATAAAAATCATTAATCAGTTCCAAGGTAGTCAAGAATATCCAATATAATTTATCCAAAACAATCATGTATTATTCTAAAATCACTAACTCGGTATCAGAACCATATTATGGTCTATCTTTCTCTCAACCATATATTTTCCAAAAATTTATCCTGCTATTGAGTCACTTTTGTTTGTTCCACACAATCTCAAGTCCTTAATGAAATAGTACTGCAGTACAATCCTTATATACTCCATAATTATTATAACAAGTACATTGTTGATACAACACTCAATTGACATAGTCAACATAAGAACTCTAATCATTCCTCTTCATCTGTGGTAGTATCATAACTTGATTATTATCCAATAGCATCATTTGCGGCATAGTCTGATGACTGGGGCATAGGTTCGTGTAGTGTCCAAACTCCTTGAAAATGAAGCATTGTACATTTGAAACCATTTTCTCACCCTTGCAGTCACGTACTTTGTGCCCTTTTCCTCCACACTTATAACAAACTCCCATTCCTTTCAGGCAAGTTCCAGGGTGTTTCTTCCCACAGTTACCACATATGGGAAAATTCTTCTTTTCCCTCTTCCCTTTATCTATTTTTCTCTCTTCCATCCTTTTCTTCTCTTGCTTCCCTTCAACGCCATAGGACTCAGTAAACTCTTTACTTATCTTATCAACACAGGATATTATTTCTTCATATGATGATAATACACGGGAGACTATTTCTCTTATAAATTCTAGCTTAAGACCATGAAAGATATGATCCTTCCTTCTCTTTGGATCATGTGCATTTCTGGAGTTCTCATTCCTTCTACTGGGTGCCATTTCTAAACAATGGCATAAACTAGATCAGTTTATGAATCAAAATACATAATCCCATACTTATAAAACACTTAACATAAATTGAACTATTTATGGATATAATCCATAATCATAAGAATGTTTTCTTTAAGGAAGTATATACTCATAAACCCTTCAAAATGATTTGTAAAGAAAATGAGAGTTATCCTAAGCATATCCCCCGGGAGTGTCGTAACCAAGAGTGCAGCAAGGCCCGTTGTCGTGCACCAGTTCCCGTTCGAGTCTAGCTCAAAGCGGTGTTTTCGGGTTTTACCCCTAGGTACATCTGTGCCAGAGCCGCCTCTACCTTCTCGTATCCAGACAGGGATGTATTTCTCGGAAAACTCACAAAATCTCTACAATACCAAAATTCTAGGAAGTTCTTCTATACTAATCCTCAAAGTTCATCTTAGGTCTACGTGTTCTAATCAGAGTTTATCTAAATCTAGCTTCCAAGGTTTGTACTAAACTTCCTCTGATACCAACTGTAACACCCCGACCCCAGTTACCCAGAGTCAATGCATTATTACATAACATTGGCATGATCACAAGAAAGATCAAATCTCGAAAGACCGATTGGTTTAGTAGCCTTGGAAACACTAGATATATTCATAAGTTTTACATTACATCATAAAATGAAAAACTACTACAACAACATAATGTTTCCACAATCCACACTATTAACCCCTCATAAAATCCATGCAGGTCATTCATAACTTACTTCATCACATCCTGGGAAAAATAAAACATAGAAAAGGGGTGAGCTCAAATGCCCAGTAAGGATAACAATATAGCGGAAACTTTCATAAATAAGAATAAACATTTAAGGCAATGTATAACTAAAACAAAAGCCTTTTAAATATGAACTTTCAACATGGTATGGCATAAATGAAATAATTCCATTTACTTATTCACATGGATATTCTACTAATCGAATAATCGCATGCAAAAATCAATAACCACTTTCATAATGGTGGAATGCATAATGCTAAACGTTAATTTCTTTGTCTAGGCCTCATCCCAAGACCTAGGGGTTACTTCTAACCGGAACCCAACCCGGAGTGCCTCTAATAACCGGACACCAACCCGGAGTGCCTCTAATAACCGGACACCAACCCGGAGTGCCTCTAATAACCGGACACCAACCCGGAGTGCCTCTAATAACCGGACACCAACCCGGAGGGCATACTTTTACCAGTCCCTAACCTGGAGGGCTTACTTTAACCAGTCCCCAACCTGGAGGGCTTACTTTTACCGGTCCCCAACCCGGAATATACTTGTTTAGCACATTCATCTGAAGAAAAGTTTGAAATATAACATAAACATTCGGGTTAAAACTAGCATACGAAATGTCAATAGTTTCACCATAAACTATGAATGGTATAAAATAGCACATCCACATTCAAACATATCACAAAACCTTCAATACAATATAGAAGTTTTGTATTATAATAAATCAACTTCAATTAATCTTAAAATCCATCAAAGGATGTTGACATAGATGAAATCAAAATTCTTTTTAAAGAAGTATCTCCATTTATTTTGAAACCATTTAAGATCCATATAAAATAAAACATTTTCTTTGAAAATATTCTTATAAGATTGTATGGAAAGCTTCGAAGATTTCATAACGGCAGAAAATAACCGCACCCGCCGTATAAGTTAAAAAAACATTCTTAACTCAATTCTATCGAAAAGGTTAAAAAGGACCTTGTTTTGAAAACGACGGAAAGATTCCTTTATAAACCTCTTATAAAAAGTCAAACAAGGGTATAAATGACTTTAACCCATATTCATGTAAATAGTAAAAATGTTTTGAAATACATTTCGAAGAAACATGGATGTGGATGATAAAGAGATCCCAGTAGATTATTACGTATAATACAACCTCGGATAATTAAGAGATTGTGAAATAACCCTTACCAATTTGGTAAATTATGAAACATCCAACCCATAAAAGAGGTATCATACAATTAATATGTAAATACACATAAATTAGAGTGTATTACACAGAGAATATAATTATGGGTAGTACATACACCACAAAAAAGGTGATGGTGGCAATATGGCATGAATCTCACGGAAATAAAAAGTGAGATGAAAACCCCTTACCACGTTAATCAACTGAGTTGTACGGTCAAAAGTTAATAACCACCAAAATATTTACAGAATAACATGAATATAAAGATAATCATGATAATATATATCAAATGGTAGTACACAATACACCACTTTCAATAATTTAGTGGCGAACAATGGAAATCTCACGGAATTGAATGTGAGATAAGAAAATCCCTTACCTTGAACTTTTCCTTGGTTGGGGTAGGTTAACCTCCTTTAATTTAGGTAACTCACTTTGGTTGGAACCAAAGGACTTCTTGAAATGCTTTCTGCCTAAGGGGAAGCTTCAAGGAGGAGGAGAGGGATGTGGGGAGCTTAGTTGGGCAGAGTTTGGATGAGCCAAGTGGCTTGAGAGGTGTGAGGAAAAGAGGAGGAGTGCCCTTTTATAAGAGGGGTGAGGGGCACTTTTGGAAAAGCTAGAAATATTAATTTATAATAAATTCATATTCGGTTTCCAAAGGCTCCAAAGTTGACTATTCAAAGGATGAGGTGGGGATAGGTCGAAAACAACTCATCCAATAGAATTTAGACAGGTTTGGGTACTTATATTAACCTTATCTTTAAGTATTAACTCTAAGTTAATTAGTTTCACTTTTACAATGTCTCTTTGTATTTTTATATAATATGGTTAATAAACTTACTATATACATCCAAGCGACCCAGAAGTGGTCCATTAATGATGAACCTATCATGATATAAGTCTCTTGGCCGAACCTTAGATTTTTAGGAATTTAATATCAATTAAGAATATAATATTTGTTTTAAGAACTCTTTTATGTCAATTTTGACACTATTCAATAGTTGATTTTTGTGAAACTCATAACAGATTGATTACTTCGAAAAAAGTCAATTAAATCAATCCTAATATATCATATTATCCTAGAAAATTAGTTTAATTCATTAAAAGTTTCATATTATATTTATTTGGGTATTTATAATATCAATTATTTTAATTTTTCACTATTATAGTAATTACTGCATCATCATTGTGTCATTAATAATTTAAATTATTTGATGTCTAAAAATTATAAATAAAATATCATTATGTAGGAAATCTTTTTATCTTTCTAATTAATATTTATAATCAAAAATCCAACAGGTATAACACTATGTAAAAATTGTTCTTCTAAAAGATGTAAGCTTTTGCCATTTTTATTTTTATTTTAGCTTTATTAATATAATGTGTCATTATCACTTACAAGTGGATCCATGGGGTCCCAAAATAGACCCAAAGATTCCCATGGTCGACCATGTATCAACCAATAGGGTTAAGACACGTTTTAGGGTAATTTGGTATTATTATAATATTATTTTTTTAACCCTTATTTACGGGATTTAACCCTTAACCATGGTAAATAAAATATTTACCGCAGTAATTATTCAAAATGTCTAAAAATAAAAGTTACCTATTTACACAATTTGAACATCCTGATTCCAAATATGGAATCCATTTTTCTAAATTCAAAACACAGAAGTGGCAGAAATTAATTTAAAATTAATTCCCGCTGTCAAAAAAAAGCGTGTTTTTAAGAGGTAATAACTATCAAAAGATTGACACTTGTTTATGTTCGGTTTAATTGTAAAATTATGTCCAATGACCAACATTATATAAAATGGTAAAAATATATTCTAAATATACTTTAAAACCACTCAAATTCACAATATATCACTATTAATTATTTTGATTAAAAAAGTTGTTTTTAATTAAAATTTAGTAATTTTCACTATTCATCAAAATATGAAAGTTATCCGAAATGTACCAAAATTTCACCTTAGGCTAAATTCGATATTCCGAATCCAAAAATGAAGTCCATTTTAAAATATAAAATATATATAACTTCAAAAAGTAGGTATTACTATTCATAACGGCTAGTTTGATTGGTTGTTAGAACTCGGTGTTGCGTACAACACACGCTATCGCATTATTCAAAGAGAAGCGTACCGTAGAAGCTTGGGATGTTTCATTTTAAATTTTTTGATTTCCCAATTTATTCAGACAGTTTAAAATATTTTATTTAAAAAGGTTTCACTATTAAAAGTTCATAAAAGTGCAATACTGAAAATGAATCTGTTCTTGCATTATGACTAAGAAACTCATAATAGGGATTCTAAAATTATAAAGATTATATAAAGTTCAAAATGTAGTTAATACTATTCATGACCTCTTTTAATGGCCTTTTTTTTGTACATCATGGGGTGATTGAACTCGGTGTTGCGTGTAGTGAAAGTTATTGAATTATTTTGAAGAAATAACACACTATGAAATCTTGGGGTGTTACAAAATAATTCCTTCCATGATACCAGGTTTTCAATAATGGATTTTTCTCTAAATATGTGGTGATATTAACACATTAATGAGAACTTTGATTTTTCATTATTCATGAAATATAGGGGAATATAATCTATCAATGAATTATAAATATATGTAAATAGCAGTACATGGAGTTCATATAAAAATATTAATTTCATATCTTCCAAACATATAGTAAAAGTAATGTGGTTTATGATGCGCAAAGAAAGAAGTATCATGGATGTGTTGTTTTTTATTATATAGTTGTATAGAGGGTGATGGAGTAGATTATAGATTTTATTCTCAATTTGAAGTAGGTTATGGGTAATTACAACCTATAACATATGATTGTGCTAACATCCTTGGTGCAGTAGGTTGAGGAGACATAGTTTGAAGATCTTGAGGTAGAGGTCATGTTATACCCAAATACTATTTTTCCTATTATATTTTTTATTCTTATAATTTTATAAAATTATTTTAATTTTGATATGAAACTACAGTGCAATATGAGTTATAATTTCAATATTTAAGAACTTCATTTGAGGTGCATTTTTTATCATAGTTAATAGAAACCTTATGGAAATCATGAATCTTCCTCTAAGATTTTAAAAGAACCTAATTTCATAGTTGAAGTATAGTTTGTTTGAGTGTCAACCCTATCCATTCAAGGTATCATAGGATATTCAGTATGGGGAACACGGTGGGTACCCCGTATATCCATTCATGTGTCCAAACCATGCTCAATACCTAGAAAATTAAAATTTGGAAAATATTAATCAAAATATACCTCTGTCTATTCTACTCTCATATAAACCACCCCTTACCTTTTCTCATGTTCACCATTCCTCATCCCAATGGGATCCCATCCATACACTCCTCCCTCTTATCTCCCTCTAATCATGATTTTTTGGGAGTTTTTTAAAGATTTATTCTTTGGTTATTCTTGGTAAGGCTTCCACCTCCTTCAACTTCTCAATTCCCACAGTTTTCTTCTCCCTCTCTCACTGTTCTTAACCCTTGGTTAATCCATGATCTAATTAGGGTTTTTTTATTTTGTTGATTTTTGGTTCCAACGGTTAGATATTTTCTAATTTAGTAATGTTCTAGAAATTTTCATTTAATCATAATATTTACTCTTTGAATGTTTCCCCTTTATTTTTACATTAAATCCTAGAACCATAATTTCTTTATCATTTAATTTAGGTTTTTCAGTACGAGTAATTTTATTATACATGATAGTAAGTCTATTTAAATGGGTATACAATTTTTACTAATTTTCCATGAAGTTTGAATTTTATTCCTTATTAAAATATATATTTTTAAAATGTGTAACCATTTCCTTGTACACCAGATATTTTATAAAATTACCAAATGGGTTTTACTCGGGAGTTTTCATATTTTAATGGGTTTTTTAGTTTTTGAAATGTATTTCAAATTTATTATTTATTGATAATTTGGAATTAATTTAATACATGAAATTACGTATATTGAAAATATTTTTTCAAGATTGGTTTTGAAAAAAAATATAGGGTGTGTAAATGTTTTTGGAATATTTAATGTTTATACACATGTACGTGGGTATAAAAGTATATAAATACATAAAAATTTACATAAAGATGTATTAATTTGTAAAATTAGATATATATGTATATAAAGTGTATATTAACTTGAAAATATATTGAGACCTTGGGTTTTGTTAAATGTGATACTCGTGCATAATTTTCAAATGGGTTTTTATGTGATATATAAATTTAATTATAATGCCTTGGTTGGAATGATCATCCTTTCTAGTTATATTTTATAAAGGGTGTTTAAATTTTTTTAAATACATTTAACAAATTTATTTATGATTTATCACACATCTCTTGGATATCTTAAATGATTTCACATTGATATGAAAAATGAAATAGTATAAGGTTCATTTTTTATTTGGTTAAGTGAAATGGTTTGATAAATTGATGATAGCCCCCATGATGTGTTTTAAATGAAATGTGATAGTTTTTAAATTGGTGAATCACATGGTAATATGAGTGTATAAAGGAAAAGGATCATTTAATTATATCATTTAAATTAAAACAAATTACTTACTAAACTAAACTAGATGAAGGTCATGGAGTTTTGGATAGGGGACACTACACAATCAGGCCATTACATGTACTCCTTAGTGGGTGATTTAAATATGGTGGCATGGATGGATGAAAATATAGCATAATCCCAACGAATTACCTCTTTAGGTTTAAACCGCTATGATAAGTCATTCACTTCATATTGTATTGGATTTGGTGACATGGATGGACTTTACCACACTACTAGGTCACGGTATATTCTCCTTAGTGGTTTCGTGCACTTTATATTTTGATTGGATTCTATCCTGAGTGATACGAGTAACTATAGCTCCCAAGAACCATATATGATGTAAGTATTTTACCAAGTAACATTTATATCAAACAATTTTCTCTATGGGATTGTATTCCTTTTTATAAAATTGTTTAAGTATGGATTTCTCTCTCTCTCTGTGTGTGTCTCTCTTTTATGAACTGTTAAAATTTGATGCTTAGTTATTTCTCCATTAAAGTGTTTTTAAAAAATATTTGGAGAAATGGATGTTCTAAAATAGATTTGAATATGGTTTATAAATGGTTTTCTATAATAGATATGTAGGCCAATAAATGTTTTATAGGTTATTGTTTTCATTTTTAAAGAAAAAATTGGATATTTTTAAAACATTGATGATCCTTATGTTGTATTTTATATAAAATTAAAATTAAAACTAATTTTCCAAATTTTATTTCAAAAATTATAAAGATGATAATGTATTTAAAAACTCACACATGGTATTTGTTTTACTTTGAATTCCTACTGATATATTTTCCATATTCATATATATACCTAATCAATTTAGGTTCAAAAACTATTATTAAAACTCATTTAGAACTTATGAGTTTCTGGTTATATATTGACTTGTGTAGTCACATGGAGATGTTTTAGTTTTTAATTTTCTTTAGGTTTGTTTTATCATGTCATCTATATTGTCCTTTTATAAATTTCTATGGTTGGAGGTGTACTATTATTTTGGTGGTTGAGGATAGTAATCTAGTGGCAGCTATTTTTACTTGAGAGGGTTTTGGGGTTGAGTGAGGGACTTCGTTGTTTAGATTTATTTTACTAATTTATTAAAAAAATTCTATTTAATTTTGGGAGTTCATAAAACATATGTACATTTCATGATAATATTTTATTTAATTTCCATTACTTCTTTTCTAAATTCTGTATTGGGAGAAATCATTTCCAAGTTATGTTTCATAGATGTTCAGGCACCTGTGCCCACCCTTAGGGATCAGTAACACCCTTTGTGTGTGTTATGAGCCCGCTTGGGATTGAAATGGAAGGATGGACTAGGTTTCTTCACAAAACAATGTATCATAGCATAGATTTTTAAGTAGTACTAGTTTTCCAATAGTGTTTTTATTAATTTTTATGCCTATCAGGTGGTGATAGGATTATTGGAACCTGAGAGGTAGGATTTGTAAGTGTGTTGCAAGATAATTCACATTATGAATATTAGGTTTATAGGGATTCCAGGTTATGAATTATTATTTTGAGTTTCTTTATTTATATTATAGTATTATTTAATATCTTTGTGTTTAGGGAATGCTAATGAGTATCAATTGGGAGTATCGGTTTAGCTAACAGGGCCAATAAAGCCATTTAAATTTTGTGTATATGGTTAAACATGACTCCGGGTGGTGATTTTTTAGTTGGTATCTAGTCTTTAAATACATCTTTCCATGATTTACACAAACACCACTCCTATTCCATAATCATGTTTAATAATTCTTTTATTTTTAATTCATTTTTTTATGATAGGATGTATTATTTGAGTAATGTGAGTATTTTAATTTTAAAAAAAATCATACTAATTAGTGATGTTTGGTTTAGGGAAATTATAAATGAGTTTTATTAGATTAATTAAAGTACATACAATGTTTTTTGATTAAAAATAAATGGTTTTATTGTAAAAAATGGATTTTCTCAAAAATATAAGTTGATTGGTTTTAAAATGTTGGAGTATTTTTGTAAAATGTATTCCAAAATAAACGCTAATTATAATTCCAATAGCCTCCACTATAATTAAAAAAATTATAAAATGTTTTAGAAATAGATTTAATTTACTTTTTTAAATGAATAAAATATATTTTATATTCAGAAAAGGACACGTGATTTTATTTTTTACTTTATTTTATAAAACATGTTTAAATGTAGATGAAGTGGTTTTTGATAAGGTGTATTTTTGAATCATGGTAAGTGTATTTCTAGTAATTCCCCTTATTTTGGTTTAAATATATTTTTTATATAAGGTATGGATTAGTCAGGACTAGGATTTATATACATTTTATTGGGCCTCTAGAAATGTATGGATGAAATGATTGAGTTAATTTTTAGTGACTTATGATTTTAATAAATAGATATTATATATTTTTAGATTTTTTTTAAAGGTTGGGGATTTTATTATTAAATAAAATCAAAGACCTCTTTTAACTTGGTAGAGGAAGACCCATTACATAGCCCGAAGGCCCAGTGGGCTTATAGCCCATTACATATCCTGTAAGCCCAATTTTTGGCCCAATTGCAATTCTATGAATAGTAACTGAGCTGCTTCCGTACCTGCACAGTACGGTCGCTGCTACAGTGCCCTACCGCCGCTATAGTACCCGCTAAACAGTACCGCCACTACTACAGTGTTTCTTCTGTAACCTGCGCCCAATGGGTTTTGAACCCCCATTTTCATGTAAGATTACAGGGTTCTTACCCCTTTTTTAGATTAATATTACATAAATTAAACAAATTAATGCCTCGGGACTATAAATTTTTAGTGTCTTCAGAGACTAGGTACATAATCTTCCCATTTGGTAAAATATCTTCAACATCTCCATTAAAGATCTTCCCCTTTAGTACTCTTCGTAAACATGCCCTATGTAAAACCTTTCTTCACAACCTAGTGAAAGGAAACATAATAAAGTGTGAGATGAAATGATCATTAAGGGTAAAAAATGAAGATACATAAGCATAACATGAACATAAGGGTTTGAGAAAATAAGTATAATATTTTAAAAACTGTATCCTATATATCAAATATTATAATCTTGAGTCATGACATAAAAATGGAAGTCCATAAGGCATGAATCATAAGAAAAGAAAATAACATTAGCTAAAATATCATAACATTGGAATAAGACAAGGAATTGCAGCATACACATAAGCATAGAAAATAATTTCGATTGTAGTCAAGGCTTACTACCAATGATATTATAGTGTGTTGGGTTCATGTCCCAAGCCATCGTAGTAGTCAAGGTTCACTCCCAAAACCATCATTGAGGATAAATTCACTTACTAAACCCAGTTTACTCCCCATTCCAATCATTTCTATATCATGAGATATAAATCTTTACCCAATATATTAGAGGGAGATATTGATCCAACCCATCACATAATGAAAATCATATGTATGTGTTCCACAAGACTATAAAAACTTCATCATATCATAACCAATGAAATGAAATGGGTTTCGAAAACATTTCATTATATCTTAACATGTGAAAATGAGATAGGTTTTACAATAATTTAAAAATTTCATCATAGTATAACCTATGAAAATATGTGGGTTTTATAATCATTTCCACATAGTATAACCCCATGGAAGATAAACATGTTTTGTAAACATAATTCCATCATAAACAAAAACCAATTATAGAAATAATAATAATGTTATCCTTGGATCATATCTATATTAATACATCATTAACATCAATATATGTCATCTATGGAAAATGATTCTAAATATAAAATTCAAACATTTCTTTATGAAAATAAATTTTGTTTCACTAAAACATTAATTGCCTTTTGTGGTGGGTTTTTAGCGACTGTTTATTAAATCCCCCATAAATTTTTTATAAATGATTTAGCTGTGGTTTTTATTGAACCACCACTAAACCTTTTTTTCAATCCCGACACTTATCCCCCCCCCCCAGCAACCCCCGAATCTCTAGCCCCTCTCTGCCTCGCCACACCTCGCCGCCTCACCGACATTCTGGTAGGTTGGAGGTGAGTTTAGTATTCTTTATTACATTTTTTGTATCATACGTGTGGTGTGAATTTTTTGATTTATAACCTAAAATATAAATGGACATGACTTATATTATCTTATATATTAGTTTGTTGGAAGTAATAGAGCCTAGTTTCAATTTTCATAATTCTTAAAGCTAATTATGTACCATTTTTTGTATTGGTATTTGGGGAAAAAATTTACAATCATGATAGTTTTGTAATGAGGAATTTTTTATGAGTTTATATATGTTAAATATTGATTTTTGGGATTAGAATATGGATTATTTCTATTTATTATTTAGTATATTCTTCTTGGTTACATAAAACTACTTATCATTTTTGGTTCCCCTAATCTTTTGGTGTATTTTCAATGTTCTGAGGCCCCATTACTATGTATACATGATTCAAGTATGTCATTGGTGTTTTTAAAACATTTTAGCTAACAAATAAATATCAATGTTTTCTGAAATTAGGTACAGTCTATCCATCATTGAATTTTAAATTAGTTTAATTAAATCCTTACTAATAAATATCATATGATCATTTACATTTATATTCTATGAAATAAATATACCTTCTAATATCCACTTCACTACTATTCTAAGAAAAAGGAATTTTATTAATCTTTCATTTTAGCTAAATCCTCATTGATTCCTTAAATTATAAAAGTTTTAAATTCTAATGTATTATTAATACCAACTCACTAACATAAATACAAGAAAAAAAATATACCAACATTTTTGTTTCATGTGATAAGGGGAATTCTTGAAACCTTATTCCATTATATTAGTGGAAATATATGTGTACTAGGGAGAAAGTAACATTTCTTTCCTTATAATTATTTTTTTACCCATTTATAGTATAACTAATTTGATTCATTAAAGAGAGTACTTATTTAAAACTTATTTAATATTTAATAGATAAAATTTTCATTGGATGTTAGTTTCAAGTAGTATGATCTTTCAGATGGTATCTATTATAAAATTGATTAAAATACCTCAAGATAATATTTAAAGAATTATTCAATGAGACATAAAATCATAAAATGTTTCTTGTTTTGAAATTAAATGATAAGTAAAGGCATTATTTTTTTATAAAAAATGTTTGATATTGGTTTGGGAAATGAATGGCATGTTTTGAACATTTAACTTGGGGAATATTTATTTGATTGATTTAATTATTGATTGTATTTAATGATATCCCAAATTATGAATAATTTCCTTAAAGCACATGGGATTAAAGGTAGATAGGATAAAGAATATTCATTCTAGGTAAATTGATATCTTACATGGACATGATGATGAAAATGAAACAAAACTACTTGAGAGAAAGTAGTTCATTGTTTTGGGTGCTATCATATTCCCCCTAAGCCTGTGTATTTAAGGAGTGTGTGTAAACCTAAAGGCATATTTCACTGAGATTTTGTGAAGCCTTGTGACTTGTACTAACCCTAGATGTTATCATCATGGTTCTATTATTGAAAATGATGTAAAATGATTTATACATGCTGATTATTGACTGAAATGATTTAATCATTTCTGTTTTGATAAAAATGCTTATTCATTCTTATTTTGACATAGATTGTTATGTCTCCAAAATTTTATGGAAATTCAATTTGAAACATGTTTTAACTTAGATATTGAAATGTTTTATAAATCATGTTTTTATTCAAATTGAAAAAATATTTCTAAGCTAAATTTTATTTAAAAATGATAAGTTTTGTTATATTTTTTATATATTGATTATTAAATTATTAGTGATATCCTACTGATATTTTTCATTACATCCTACCTTTTTCTTTAGTAATTTATATATTTTATTATTCATGGTCCAAGAAAATGGAAATATCCACTCAGAGGTGGTGGATGTTCTTAATTAGAGAGACCTGGGGAGTTAGTGCTGACTACTAGAACGTGAAATCCACTTGTTACATGGAGTTTCTGGGTTGTAATATTAATGGTTGAATTGATGAAACATACCATTTTTTAGACTTGTATCTATTTACTTGTGCTTTTATACCACATAAAGTGTTTGGAATACCAACTATTTTTTATTTTATATTCTCTAATTTTTCCTCATTAGTTTTACTTATGATGAAATATTTCCTTCTAGTTTGTTTTGATTCCCAGAAACTAGTCACCATCCTTTGGGGATTGGGAACACCCACAGGGATATATCAAAACTCGATTATGTGCCACGTAGGAAGGTAATCTAGGTTTGTTTGTGACAAATTTGTATCAAAGGCATTCATGCCTTTTCTTTGAAATTTCTATATAGTTTGGGATTTCTTGGTATACATGAGAAAGTATTTTTGAGACTTAATAGGTATATTATGAGAAATGTTTTAGTCAGATATCATCTAAAATTGGCTTAAGTTACCATAGGATATTTGGAAAAGGTGTCTTTGATGATTTTTTTCATCTATTCCTAGACTTCTTCCAAATATTTAACATATTTATATATATTTTGAACTAGTATATATGAATATTTTTCCATATTTATTAATAGTTATGTATTTTAAATTTTTTTAATATTGTCTTGGAACTTTGTGATATACAAGGATAAAAGCTATATCACATTACCGAGGAACACACCTAAGTGTGTTAAGGGGTTGGAGGTGTTTTTAGATTTTTCAGTTTCTAATCGATCCGTTGAAGGGATAATAAGTTGTCCATGTCCTAAAAGTAAATTTATAATATGGTTTAAGATAGATGAGGTTTATGAATATTTAATATTGAAACAATTACCTTGTCAATATTTGTGTTGTATTTGGAACGGAGAATTGAACTTTACAGAAAGTTTGATCACTGATTTCAATCCACAAAATGATCTACCAAATTCATCGACAATGGGAAAGGAAATGAAAAACCTTTTAAATGAAGATTTTGGCACTGAAAGACACAACCATAAACATAAAAACATATCAAAGAAACCAGATGAGGGTGCTAAAAATAGCAACATGACAAGTTATGTTTTTTAGACTTTAGGACAACCAGATGAATATTGTAAGATAGTAGTAGATCCCCCTCTTGATTATGTGCAGACTAATGTAACATAAAACATTAATGAGGAAAATACTTTTCATGATTTAGTTGATGATGGAAATAAAGAGTTGTATAGTGGATGTTTGAAATATTCAAAACTTGTTTTTCTGCTAAAGTTGTACCATATCAAATGTCTATGTTGAATAACTAATAAGGTAATATCCATGATATTGGCATTGTTGCATGATGCATTTCCTAAAGCAAATATCCCTGGGTCTTTTTGAGATATTAAAAAAGTTTTTAACGGGCTTGGTTTGAATTATACAAAAATACATGTGTGTCCCAATGATTACATGCTTTATTGACGAGAGGATTCAAGTAGACAAGATTGAAAAAAATGTTATTCTTGTAGATGGTAGTCAATGGGTAATGTTGGAATTCTGAATCCACATAATACCATGAAGAAGAAGAAAAGGAATACATATTCAAGGGTTTTTTGTTACTTTCCTTTAAAGCCATGATTGCAAAGATTATTCATGTCATTGAAAACCGCTGAACACGTGAAGTGGCATTCTATAGATAATAACAATTATGGGTTAATGTGACATATATGTGATTCAAAATCATGGAAAAAAATTTGATTCATTAAATCTGTATTTATCATTGGATCCAAGGAATGTTTGATTGGGATTAGCTACCGATGGATTCAAACCATTTGGGACTTTCAGTGATAGTTATAGCTTTTGGACTGTTGTTTTCATCCCTTACAGTCTTCCTCTATGGATGTGTATGTAACAAATGTATTTTTTCATTGCGATAATTATTCCTCAAAAACAAATGCTTGGAAAAGATTTTGATTTATATTTATAGCCTTTAATTGAATAATTTCAGGAGTTATGGTGGAATGGTGTTGAGACATTTGATGATTCTTCTAAAACAATGTTCAAAATGCATGTTTCTTTAATGTGGACCATTACTGACTTCCCTGGGCTTGGGAATTTATTTAGTTGGAACACTTACATGGGTTTGTCTTGTCCTGTTTGTAACTTTGATTTTGATCCAAAACAACTACCTCATAGTAGAAATGGTGCTTCTTGTTCTATCGAAGATTTCTCGATGAATCTCATAGATTTCATCTGAACAGATCAAAATTTAACGGTTTCATTGATCATGGACCACCTCCAAAGTTGTTGATTGGTTCTGAAATGTTGACACTACTTTGAAATGGTGAATAATAATTTTGGGAGGTTTATCATTTCAATGATAGAGGGAAAATAATTCGAAGTGCATCGTCAAGTGAAATCAAAATGCAACAATCAAAGAAAAAAAATATATTCTTCAAACTTCTATATTGAGAATTTAATTTGTTGTGGCGTAATCTTGATGTGATTCATATTGGGAAGAATGTATGTGAAAATTTGGTCTTCACATTGCTTAATGAATATGTAAAGTTGAAGGATCATCTCAATGATCCGAAAGACTTACATTTAATGGACATAAAACGTGATCTATGGCCATATCAGAATGAAATGTACGCTTCGGCAATTTTTGCAATGAAAAATAGGGATAAATATACACTATTTAGAATTTTAAATAATGTAAAAGTATCTGATGGGTATTCAAGTAACATCTCTAGGTGTATTGACTTAAAGAATCATATGTTTCATGGTTTGAAAAGTCACAGTTCACATATTTTGTAACATTAGTCACTACCAATGGCATTGGGTACATTATTACATGAAAATGTTACTGGTGTTGTACTCCAATTCTACACATTTCTCAGACAACTATGTGGGAAATCTCCATATCCATTTGAGCTAGAAAATCTTTAGGACAGGTTTTTATTGAAACTTTTTTCAATAGATATTATCTTTCCTATGTTGTTTTTTACTATCATGATGAATTTAACTGTGCATTTGGTTGAGGAAGTTAAATTAGGAGGCCCCGTTCATTATCGATGGATGTATCCAATTGATATGTAATTTATTTATATGTTTTTTAGTTAAGTAAACAATTTTTGGAACTTAATTATATTCATTATTATCTTTGTTTATTTTATTTCACAAATATCTTGGGCATTTGAAATCATACGTGAGAAATAAAGTTCCACCAGAAGGCTTTATTGCTGAAGGCTATTTGGCATAATAGTGTCTCAAATTTTGTTCTATATACTTGGATGATATCGAGATAATATTTAATTTAGTTGGACATGTTGACGACACATCAAATAAAACTCAAATACATGGTAAATAAGAAATATTTCTTGTTATAGGCTGGTCATTTGGGAGTACCTCAAATGTTACACTGATAGAAATGAAATTTTTACAGAGACATAGATATGTGTTTCTGAATAGTGAAATTGTAGATCCATTTTTTAAAGAGTTTAGGATACTAAAAAAGAGATGAATTAGAGGTCAAACATGAAATTAGAAAGATATAATGAAATCTGTCAATAAAGATCTTGTAGAATGGATTTCAAGATGTGTAATTTCATAAATATTACAATAAAAGAAAATATTAGGTTGACACATATATTTTTAATTATAATAAAGTAGATTTCTTTTTTTAGATCATGAATCCTAGTACTCGAGTAGAGTTTTCAGAAGATTTAAAGTTTCTTGCTCGAGGTTCTCTAAAACAAGTTAGAAAGTTCGACACTTACAACATAAATGGATTTCGATTTCATACAGTCGGTCGATAAGAGGCTTTAAAAACACAAAACATTGGTATATTTACATTTTATTAAGTGGTCTACTATGGAAAGCTGACCAATATTATTTAATTAAACTACCATGGGAATTTTTTAGTTGTTCTATTCAAATGAAATTTGGTCGATAATATCAGTGGTGTTAAAAGAGATTCCTTACAATTTACTTCTGTGAACTTCTTTCACTTTATAGATGTTGGTGATCATGAACTCCATGATCCATATATCTTATCATCGCAAGAAAAAATGGTATATTATTTGAATTATGTTATATATGAAGGGTGGAGTTTAGTTTTTCACGTAAAACAAATAGATTTGTATGATATTGGTGATGAAGTGGAAGATTTTACCTTTGACCTTGAATATCATCAACAATAAGAATCAAAATTATTTTTCCACAATGATATTGAAAATATTAGTCTAGTAATGATGAATTAAGTGTATGAAGTAATGGAGTAGGAAACTGACATGATTGAAGTAGAAAATGATTTTATGTACATTTATGCATTCATTTTGTAACCACATATTTCATTTGTGAAAAAATTAATTATCATTGTTATGTATATTTTATTTGCTATTATTGTGCATCTATTATCTTCTTAATTTTTTTATACATAAATTTTTTGAAATATAGGTTTTGAACTTAATTTTATTTGATTAAAACATAGTAATACCAAAGAGTAAGTGATATAAGATTTCATCAACCACTACGACAGATGACGATCCATATGTCTCCCTCCCTAAGACATATGGGACACAATACAATTCCCACCATACACCATCTCCCCCTTCACCATTTCTAACACCCTCTATGAGCATCCCTTCAGCAGCTCAGTCAACACCTACCACTTCAGAAACCTCAACAGTGGGGGAGCGATGGGCCCCTTCCAGTTCTTCACAGGGATACTGTAGGGTGATTACTATAGGTACAAATCACAATATGAATAAATTTATTTCACTTTTTTTATACTAAAAGTTTGTTAATGAAATATGGAAAAAATGCAATTTTGGAAAAAAAAATTAAAAAGTTCAGATGTATGGAATCTGACCAGAGAGAATATTGTTTTCTCATTTGATTCATATGGGGTCCCTATGGATGACGTCGCAGGATTACTTGGCCATATTTTAGGCCAGCTGGCCGTGGAGCCCGTTTTCCTTCCTATTTCATATGATGATTGTAGACATATACCTGAAAGTTGTAAAATGGAATGTTTTTATTCCCAAATAAAGTTAATTGTAATATATTATGGTGCAATTGAATTTGATTTTATTAATATTTTCAAAATTCATTTCTGTGTACAAATGTTTTTCCACTGTATGGTTGCTGATATGAAAGCATGAAAGTGGACATTGAAAAATCTTGAAAAATGGAAATACTTTAAATAGAGATTGTGGGGAGATTTCAATGATACTTCGTTGACTACCAAATAGATGTATGACAAGCTACCTGATGGGGTACCCAAAGAGAAATGGAAAGTTTTGGTTGACAGACATCGTGATGAGAAGTAGATGGTATGTAAATATATATTACTATAATAATCTCATTTAACATTTATACATGTTTATTAATAGGATATGACATTTAATACATTACTATTAAATTGAATTTTGTTTATTTTAGGATCTTTCAAGAAAGAATGCATCGATTAGGGCTAAGTAGGTCATCCCTCACACTACAGGGTTAAATAGTTTTTCAAGAAGATGATCTTACTTGGTAATATTTTTATTTGTTTAAATATTTATAAGACAATATTATTTGTTTAATATATTAAATTGTTGATTTTTGTTTGCTTAATGCAGTCGCAGAGTTTAGGGAAAGAAGAATCCCAAACAAAAGTCTAGTTGAATGTCCACCAAAAAATCTGATGGAAGATTTGTTAATGATCCTTCCAAAGAAGTTGGGGTATGAACTTATTTTTCATTCTAATAACATATTATCAGTTTTAATTATGTTAATATATATTTCTTATAATATGACTGTTATTTGATTGATAGGTAAAAATTAATGAACTGTGGAATGCCAATCCTACGCAGTCCTACCCAGTCTCCCAGGATGACCCGGTTGCTAAAGTCCTTAGGAAGGAGCATTATGGTAGAGTGCACGGGATGGGTTTGGGACCCCCTCTATCTAAGTTATTTGGAAGGAAGCTAGGGATTTTAGCTACAACTACTCTTGGTTGTAGTTAGTCCATACCCCGAGATAATCATAGAGATATTGTTTCTCTATGAAACACAGTTCAAGACTAGGGGGCTCGGATATCCACTTTACAGAAAGTTTTGATTGATTTATATCAAAAGATGATCAGATCTACCCCTGGTGGTATTTCATCTACTGTTTGTGAGAAGGTAAATCACAAAATTTAAAAATAATTTAGTTTTAAAACTTTTATTGATTTTAATTTTAAATATAGATATACAACAGTATTTAATTTTCAATATAATGTTCTTTCAGGTGGTATCTGGAAGTAGAGATAAAGGTGGAGAGGGTGACGAGTTCTGATCATCATCAGATCATGATTAGTTGTTTTGTTGATTTGTTGGAAAAATATAGTTGGTTTGTATATGTATCTTGTGTGGAAAATAAGTTCCACCAAACATTTTCATGACCTAACATTTTCTTTATTTCTCATGTTTCCTTTTATGTATTTTATTGATTTCTGGTATTTATGTTTATGTCTTGATTTATCGAGTGTGGTATGCACCATATATGTTGATTATTTATTGTCATGAATCATTTTTTATGATTAATTTTCCTAAATTTATTATGTTTGTTACCCTAGGATGAATGATCAAAAAAATATCCTATAGTAACAGGAATCAATCCATTTAAACTTCTTGGAAAAGGTCATCTTTAAAAAAATTTCTCGTGTATAGGAGGAGTTGTATGAGATGTTTGGGAACCATTATGTGAGAAAAATTAAAAAAATAATTCATTTGAATGAGGAAGGGTCTCGCCTTTAGGATATAACCAGTGTGATTATAATTTTCACCAAGGCCTATTATTACAGATCCCTACATCATTATATATATTGAAACATCATGAATCAATACACATATAGTTTCTATATAATACCCCTATGCATATTAGGATATTTCCTAGGTAAGATTTATTTTTTTCCAAATATATTTTTACGGATAAAGAACCACATGCTAAAGATCATTTTCTATATTTGGATAATTTGTAGATGAAGATAGTTCTTACTAAATAGACTTCTCTAAGAAATTTCAAGTCTTACAAGATGGAACATGCATCACATAATTTAACATCATTTGAAAATGACTAAAATAATCTATAGTTTAAGATAATATAAAAAATACCTTATTATATGAGGTTTTTTTTAGTTTTAAATCATGTTTAAAATGAAATGAACGTGCATTGATTCCAACCCTATGGATGGAAAAACAATGTGAATGAAGAAACCCAGTCACTAAGATAAAGTGGTGGATTTGATATTGGTTTTTCGGTAGGGTTTGAGATAGGATATCTAGGAACCACTATGTATTCCAGGAAAATAGGAATCAATCCACCCATAGTTATTATAATTTTGGGGAAAATAAGATCACCTTGACTTAGAATTGAGAAATAACAGTGAAACCGAAATAAATAGAATAAGTGTAATGGTACATAACCTTTAAGAACTTCCATTTGTACATTATCAAGTCTTAGGGATGTATAAAGAGATTTTTGTGGTGATTTTGATATTTTAATTGGTGTTTTAGCCTTTTGAAGGCCACCACATCTTGTGAAATGACTTGTCTATATATGAAGGAGGTAGTTTTACTTTGGGCATTCTATTTTGTAAAATGGGATATATAACCATGAATTGGGGATGACATGGTGTTAAGAGTGTTTTCCTAGTGGTTTTCCTATGCACCATGAGAATCTTGAAATGCCATTAGGTGTGTATAGAATCTTGGAGGACTACCTGTCCAATATAGGAAACCCAATCTCACCACATTGTAGCCCTGAGCATAGTGAGGGTAAAATTATTAGTAAATGGGAACTAGGTCATGGATTATATACATGGAAGAATATAGAAGAACCTCTATGGATAAGACCTCTCAATGTTATAACATTTGTGGGAGGCCAAATTCCATTTTAAAATAGTAAAAAAAGATAAAATGACAATGAGGGTTCTAGATAACACTTTTACCAAACCCACCACATGAGTTTTGGATATTAACCATTTTTTGGTAGAGTCTAATGTGATTCACTTATAAATAGGAGTTTTATTACCTCTTTTTTTTAATTTTATACTTTACCTCAATTCTTGGTTGACCCTTACTCATCCTCCCTTTCCCCAGTCGCCTCCCTTGGTTTTCCAAACCACTTGGATCATATTAGATAATTTAGATTGAAGTTATTTGATTCATGGTAGATCCCTCTTCCACCATTACTCCTTTATAATCTTTATATTTTATTCAAGAGTTCATTATGGTGGTAATTATCCTATTTTTTGGGTAGTTTTTGATGGAGTCTTATTAGTCATTAGATTCAATTGTGATTCACTTGAGATCAGTGGTGGTTTATCCTTGGTTCTTGTTCATTTCTCCATGAAGATCTAGTCATAGTTTTGGATCCTTCATCTCCCATTCTTTATATGTACACTTGGAAATATCATGCTTTTGAATTTATTTGTTTAAATGGTACATATCATATTAATAAAGATAATGAGAAAGATTAATTGAATTTTAAGGGGAATGGAGAAATCACATGATTTTTAATTATTCTTTTTATTTATTCTTATATGGAAACACTTACTTGGTTTTCCAATAATGACTTATTTTGAGATAATGTGTTGTTTTGATTTTTATAAAACTTTCTATAAATATTTTTATAATCTCACCACATATGAAAATGACTAAGAATATATAATGAACTATTAAATTGGTTTTCCATGCAATATTATATTTCTATGTGAATACCCTTCATAATAATTTAGAAATTATGGTAAAAACCATTATTGAAACAAAATTATGTGTGGTGGTTGTGATGGGTAGTGGTTATGATTTGTGGTGGTGGTGATGTGGGTGGTTGTGATGTGGGGTGTTTGCGATGTGTTGTGGTTATGATGTGTGGTGGCGGTGGTGTGGGGTGGTTGTAAAGTGAGTTTTTTTGGAATGGATGGATGGTTTATTACATGTTTATTTTTGAAGATTCTTGATAAATATATAAAAATATCATAATTTTAACATGGGTATTGAAATATAATGGGATGGAATGATTAATGAACTCATATAATTAAAGTAAGATGTGTGGTTAAAGTTATCATCTTTAAACATGAAATAAATGTTCTTATTAAATGAATATGATTGGTAATCATAAAATCGGTAATCATAAAATCTGTAAATTGGTTGAATTTAAAAGAAAGATGAAATGTTGTTTTGTGCATGTCTTTTTTATACGGTGTAGTGAATTTATATGTGGAAATCATAGTGGAGGAAGTTGTGAAACATTTTGTTGATGTGGTGATATATGTTAGTTTTCTTTCTATGAAACCCTATAGCTTTTATTTTTTCTAATCCCTTGACTCAAATCTCACAATACCATATTTATAAATCATCAGGTATCATTAGCCTCATCATTTCACATTCATATATAGATCCTCTCATCTCAAATCACGCATTATCATCTACATGTAATATGTTGTATCAATTGGAATGGTTTTTTTTCAGCGCATTGGTAATGGGCCTGCAATATCTGATGCTTTTTTTGTAAATCTGGCTTTAGCATTGGTTTTAACCACTGAAAAATAAATATAATATATTTAGCGGTGATTTTAACAGCCGCTATAATTAATATATTTTTCTATCTATGGTGGTTAAACCCGTCGCTACGGAAATCAATTTAGCGGCAGTTAAAACCACCGCTACACAGTTTTCATATTCCTTTATTATTTCATGACAGTTAACTTTGATTTAGCAGTAGTTTTTTCTGGGGAAACTGACTTTTCATGTAGCGGTGGTTATAACCAGTGCTAAAAAACACTTTCGCTAGGGAAACCACCACTAAAACCATACAAACCACCGCAAAATGCACCCACTATGACTGTTACTATAAACTGTCACTAAATAGAGGAAACTAACACATACTGTATGCGGACACACACTTTAGTGACAGTTTTTGAAACCACCGAAGAATCATATGGTGGCGTTTTAAACTGCCTCCATTTGAAAAAAAAACCACTGTGAAATGGTCATTTTTCTATAGTGTTTGAAAATTACATTTTAAAACTACAAATTCATGAAACATTTTTAAATTCCTTTTCATTGAAAATAAACATCAAAATTTACAATGGAATTTTTAAAAATAATTTAAAACATTTCTTGAGTAAAATATCATTTCTACTTTTTAAAACACTTTTTAAAACATGGAATATTTAAAAAATATTATTTATTGAAAATAAATATGAAAAAATATAAAGGAACCATTAAAATGTTATTGAGGGAAATATACTTTCTATTTTGAAATAAACATTTTAAAACATAAAACATTTTAAAATTATTTTCTTTTAAATAACCTTAAAAACATATAAATGACTATTTAAAAATCATTGAAAAGATTTCTTGAAAAAAATATTCATTTCTATTTGAAAAACCCTTTTTAAAACATAGAAAAATTTTAAATCTGTTGCTCTGAAAATAACCTTGAATTTTATAATGGATTATTTAAAAATAATTTAAAATAATTTTGATGTAAAATATTCTTTCCACTTGAAAAACAAATTTTAACAAACAATGAATTCTATAAATCCTTTTCTCTGAAAATAACTATGAAAATTTATAATGGAATATTTTAAAATTATTAAAACTTTCCTTTAGTAAAATATCCTTTTAGCTTTGAAAAATACTTTTTAAAACATAAAATATTTTGAAAATACTTTTATTTTAAAATAACCTTGAAAACTTACAAATTAAGATTCAAATAATATAAATGCCATGATAGTGGGAAATTCCGTTCATGTCATACATGTTAAAATAAATAATCCTTTCACATTTTTAGTAAAATAAAAAAACCATTATTTGGAAAATGACATTTATATTACTTTAAAAAATATATAAAAATTAAAACATGGCTAAAAATTTCTTGTAAAAATCATAGGTGAGTATTAATACATTTTGGAGATCATTTAACAAAAACATGGTTTTGGAAGAAATAAAATTTCTAGATGAAGAGAGAAATAAATTTTTATTTTATTAAAAACATATTCTAAAGTATTTTATGTACCAAAGAGGGAAATAATGGTACTAATACTTGAAAATATCAGTAATAAATGATAAGATTGTAACATAAAACTACTACCACTTTTGAAATATTTGAAACATAATTGCTATGAAACAGAGATAATAAAATAGGTATTTAATCACCATATTTTTATAAATAATAATCACAAAATAAAATCATGGGAATTATATATACCACATCATAAAAATTTATTGTGAATATGGCTTGTGTTTTAGAGAAAATAAAGGTGAGACAAAAATCCCGTACCTCTTTAGAAATTTTCTGAATTGTAAGATCCAATAAAGAATAAAATAAAATAAAACTATAAATATAATTAAAATAATAATATTCATTATATAACATGTTAAACTATCAGTATATACACCACACACACAAAACAAGGGGTGAATTTGCATTTATCTCCCAAGAATAAAAGAGAGACTAGAAATATCTTACCACACGAATCATAACATACTACATACACATTAGAACCACCTTTATAATAAATATAGTTTGGTTTTAAATACATTAAATAATCATACAAAAACTTATAATATTATATATTATCCCTTTATAATGTTTCCACACCCACTTATTAATCATTCCTTTATAAAATTCATACTTCAGGGTGTCAACTGATTCATTTTTTTCATGAGAGTTTTGGTTCAGTAGTTTTGGTTCTTGTAATTTGATCATCATTCCAACATATCAAGAATGTTAAATGTGACATTGATATTATATAATTAATTTTATACATATTTATATTTATTCACAAAATTTGGAGATATAAATATGTATTTCACTATTTATGGAGACGGTAGATCGTACGTACGCATGAACGCAGTTCCCATCTTTAGATGAATGGAATGAAAGAGGAGTAACTAATTATTTACATTTAAAAACCATTATGATTTAATATATGTCACATAATTTCATTAAAATAATATTTATTACCTTTTGTGTAAATATTCAGGGAGAATGAATCACATCCCTTGGTGAGGTGGTAATCCACTGTTCACACAAGGCCTTTGGGCCACCCAGGCCTTTGGTTCAATAAGTATTTCAAGCCACCTCAAGGTCTTCGGGCCACCTCAAGGCCTTCAGGGACACTTGATGTGTAGATGCATAGAAATATTCTATAATGAGTCAGCTCCAAAATAGGATTCAATATCAGGGCACATTCACTATAGAAGAGATAGTGCATTTGGAATAATGAGAGGGTATGGCGTTTTCATCTGTATCGGGCCTCTATATCTCTACACAGCACAGTTAGCTGGACAACCATGCAAAGGTGGCGATATTATCCTGATGTGGATACTAGGGAGGTGGGTTTCAAGTAGTCATAGTCTGTATGATTTTCTTTAATACCAAAGGGTCATGTAATTCCTCCAATCCAATGGGCCTTGTAAGGGTTCCCCATCAACCCTTGAAAGGGGGGTTATCAAAAATCAATTAAAAATAAGGCATTTGGTCCATTTAGGCACAAATGGTTTATATAAAATATCCATTTATTCCAACTCTAAAGTATATTAGATATATCTACCATCTTTTTTAAAGAAATCAAGTTTTGGATTATAATATAAAATGTGATGTTAAGCCTTTTTTAGATGATAGAATAAATATAAAAATTTTATGGAATTTATTATAAATCACTTGGTGAGACCCAACTATGGTTAACAGCTCACACCCTACCTTTTCCTTTGGGTTGTTATAGAATTTCATAGGCTAGGTCTGAGAAAAAGTAAAGTGTCACTTGGTGGTGGTGTATATTCTTGATTCTTTGGACCGTGGAGTGGTGATTGAGGTTACCAGTAGAGAAGTTATCCTCTTTTTTCATGGGCTGTTTTAGTTTTTACCTTATTTTATACTAAGTATTTTATGATGTACTATTTTGGGTTTTTGTATTCATGTAGTTTTCTAATACTTTCTCTCTTTTTCATGTTCATCATACTAACTTTTAAATTTAATCTTCTATTGTTTTGTTGAAAAATCATTCTCTATTTTTTTCTAATATGATGCTAGGTGCTAGTCGCCAACCTATGGGGATTGGGAATTCCCTTCGGGCCATTTCAGAGTTTGCTCAGTTATTAGGGTACCAATGTATCTAGGATGGTCTATGACACTCTTTCAGAAAATCCTCAATGGAAGTTACCAAGAAATACACCACCAAACTCAAGCTACCAAAATCATTATAGGATATCGCATGATTTATTTTCATCAAACATATGTACATGAATGATATATTGAGCTACTCTATGCATGGATCTACTATATAAGAAAATAAAACGAATCTAAAGATGTACTACTAGTCCTCATGGTATATGCACAAACTACAAGAATATGGAAGGATAAACTATGAGAAGGAACATTCCACATGAAGATAACCCAGTCTACTATGATCTAACATGACCATTCTCACGAAAGATAAACCTACAGCATAAAAAATGATTGACTATGTATCTGATGATTGACATGAAGTGTATATGTAAAACAAAGTGATGATCAAGAAAATATAGGAGACATGTTAGATATTTTTTATTTATAAGAAAGTGTGTATGTGGATAAGTGAGTTCATGAAAACAATAAATACATGAAGAATTGTTTGCATGCATGTCAATTTAGTGTAATAATTAAACATGATGTCCACATGTTTCAACTACCATAAGAAATTCGAAGAGATCAAGTTGCTCAAGTTTTTTTCAAAAACATTTCACGAAATAATATCCATTACACAAACTAGTTTGATACTATAGAATATAATGATGCCTAAAATAAATAGGATATTATTTCTCATGTGTTTTTTAAATAGTATGATATAATGATATCTGACACCTTATGGTATTTTAATATCGATTCAATGTGCATCTGGCCATGTGATATTCATTCATGACATGTATGAATATGCAGAGATATTCTATTAGTGGGACTTATAAATAAGCCACATGAATAATGTAATTTTTATGTGTTGTGATATTCATAATTTACATATGAAAATTAAAGAGGTTATTTTAGGAATAATGATATTACAGGTATTCATTATCCTGTTAAAAAATAAGTAATATGAATCAAAGATTTTGGGAATTTAACTAATTTTTTAAGAGTAATTTAAAACTGAATATTCTAATTAATTCTAAATATATTGATTTGATAACTAAATCTCTATGGGTTTTAAATAGAGATAATTACTTTTATTTTATTGATTTCTTTATAATAATTCATATGAGAGGTATATCCTTCACAATTGAATATGAATATTTCTTATAAGCTAGTATTTAAAAATAAGTAATATTTAAATTATTAATAACATTATTTATGATAGTATTATTTTGAATATAGACTGAATATATAGAAGATGGATAGTGAAGTGCACTGTGTTGCATTTGTTGTCAATAAGGTATGTTGTTGATCAGAAGATGTCAAAGAATGAATGGATGTCAAGGAGAGTCAATATGTGAATGACAAAGGCTATGATGGTGTTGGTGATGAATGGAGGATGTCCATTGTGTTAAGATGAATGTCACTTAGGAGATTCACTAAGTGGCATAACTGTTTATGGTTGAAACATTCATCCATGTTAACATATCAGACGATTGTAGAACTGTTCTTAATGTTTCAATACTTGTATCAAGGTGATACTAAGTGACAAAACTTGAAGAATGAATGATGATGGAACATATGACGATTGATGAGCTGATCTTAATGTTTCAATACTTGTATCAAGATGATACTAAGTTACACCACTTGAAGAATGGATGATGACGGAGCATAATCATTAT
Source organism: Viscum album (assembly GCA_963277665.1). Taxonomy (NCBI): domain Eukaryota; kingdom Viridiplantae; phylum Streptophyta; class Magnoliopsida; order Santalales; family Viscaceae; genus Viscum; species Viscum album. The sequence goes on along the minus strand of OY728146.1, from coordinate 1,740,157,081 downwards.
ATCAGACGATTGTAGAGTTGTTCTTAATGTTTCAATACTTGTATCAAGGTGATAATAAGTGACAACACTTGAATAATGAATGATGATGGAACATCAGACGATTGTTGAACTGGTCTTTAAGTTCAAAGAACTTGTATCAAGAGGATACAATGTCACAACAATGTTTGAAGACCATGCATTGTCATAACAATGCATGAGGAGATGAAGATGATCCATCCACAATCACTGAGTGGATGATGTGCATTAATGAAGACTGTGCACTATCTCTTAGTGCATGATGAATTGAAGATGATCCAACTTGATCTCTGATTGGATCATTGAAGAATGTTGAAGAATTATTTGATTCAGGAGCATCGGTTGAAGATGAACCTTCGGGAATTTCACTCCTAAGTGAAGATTAAATGTTTAAGAGGAATGGAGGAATTCTTAAGAAGAAGAGAAGAGAAGAAATGAAGAAGGGAGAATGGATTAGAGGAAGATGTGGCATTTGGAATTTGGCATTTGAACTTGGTCACTTTGTTTTTAAACAAAGGACTTGTTCTATACTCAGGAAAAAAGAAGCCACCAAGGGCCAGCCTTAAGGGTTCAACCCCAAGGCACATGTGGGACTCGAGGTCGCCACGCCCAAGGGGGGATCCCATGAGGCCAGCCTGAGAGGCCGCGGCCGTGTGTAATCTGGGGCCACGCAGAGATCAAGCCTGCGCAGCCGGGGCGCTGGCGCCCGTGTGTGCATAGTGGGCGCCAGTGGCGCGCCCGAGTGGCAGGATTGGGCGCAAGAGCGCGCCCGCAGAGTGAACACGGTGTGGGGGCGGCACCGTGAGGGGGGAAGTTCAACTGAGCGGCTGTAGGGAGCGCTTGGGTGATAAACCGCGGAAAAATTGGCCGCCAATTCGATGTGGGACACGCATTTTTTCCGCGGAGCAAATCGTGGCCATCCATCTGATCTCGCGGAAGATCTGCACCGCACATCTCATCGCGCCGCTCCCGTTCAGATCCAGGCTGTTGAAGATTTTTTGATCTCCTGATTCGACGGCTCCCCATCCGTCTCCTTCCTCAAGCTTGACCGAGGCACCCGCGACATCCCCGCTGAACCAGTGGGCCTCCTGAAGACCGATTTTGAGATTCCAACCACCTTTGAAGAAGCCGAAGACACCAATGAGTTCGTATGGATCTAACGAACACAGCCATTCTTAAAAATGAGCTTACATGCAACAAATGGGAGGAGGAAGAGGCGTCTCCTTCCTCGAGCTCAGTCGAAGCTAGCCCGCGACGCCGCCTGAACCAGAGCCACTCCGACCACCGTATTTTGAGTTCCCGACTACCTATGAAGGAGCTAAGGTGTCCATCCGGTTCTTCTGGACACACTGAACACATACATGCATAAAAATATACTTGCATGCGACAAATGGTGAAATTCGAGGTTGGCCGAAGCAACCGGAGGTGCGAGGCCACGTGATTTATGTTTTGTATGGATTAGCCTAAACTGAAGTCGTGCATGCGTTCTAAGTCGCATGCACGAGGAGAAAAATAAAGAACCCGCGTTGAAACAGAGAAGAAATCAAGATTTGAGAAAAATCTTGAAAACCCGAAAACTTCGGGAATTCGATTTATCCCACGCGGAAGATTTGAGGCATCCCTCTGCCTATAAAAAGAGAGTCTGAGGCCCTCGGTTTGTTTGCTGAAACTTTGATGATCCGTGAGTGTCTTTGCCTCACGAAGAAAGGAGCCATCGCGCAAATTACTTGCGCGGCTGTTGTCCTGAAGCTACCCGAGGCTTTGAAGGTGTTCCTTGCGTGAAACTCCTTTGTGCGACAAGAAGAAGGAGGTGAAGTGTTCCCTGCGCGCCTACTCCTTGCACGGCAGGAAGTACCCGGGGCAGTAGCACTTGCGCGCCCCGTGGTTGAGGTGCCTTGCACCCGAGGCTTGCGCGGCTGTTTGTGTCATTCACCCTGCACGGTAAGCACTTGTGCGCCCGCGGTGTTGCACCATGCACACCCGAGGCAGTGGCCCTTGCACTAAGACCCTATGCGGATATTGGAGAAAAGGATTGGCCGCACCCTTGCGCGCCTCCTTTGAGCTCAAGTGGAGACGACCACCTATGGACAGTGTGTGTGCTAAGTGCAAAGAAGGGCAGTAGGTGTTCGGGTGATGTGAATTACACACCTTGTGTGTGTGCTTAAGGATAATACACCCTAGCCAAGTGAGTGCACACCTACGGGTTGTGTGCAAGAAGGAGTGGAAGGCCACCACATTTGTGTGTGTGAAAAACAAGAGGAATTCCGAGGCCTTAGTGCCTTGTGTGCAAAGTGAACAAGAGGAGGCCGTAGCCCTTGTGTGTGCACACTTTGAATAACAAACTAAAAGAACACTAAAGTGTGTGTGTGAAACAAGAAGAGGAGGAGGCCAACTCATGTGTGTGAAAAAGTGAAACAAGTGTGTGAAAAGAGACACGAAGGCCGAACCTAGTGTGTGCACTAAAAGTGTAAACACTTAGAAGAAGAAGAAGACATCCACACAAAGAAGAACACACATTTATGTGTGTAAGAAAATTGAATTAATTGTGTGAAGTTCAAAGAAGGTGTGTGCTTAAAGAGACTATACCCTTTGTGGGTTTATTGCACCGAGAAGAAGAAGGGGAGTGCATGCTTACATGCATGCACGTGCACACGTGAACAAATCCAAATCTGGTCGTGTGCATCTGAGTTGTCCAAGACCAAGAGTTCTTGAAGAGAATTAAGAGGCCATGCAGTCAGTGCATGAGGAAGCAGAGATGCCATGCACTCAGTGCATGAAGTTGTGATGAAGTGAGACTGAAGCCAAGCTGAAGTGAAAGATATTATTTGGCTGAGTTTTCAGTAGTTGAGCAAGACCAACTAACCTTATCAGAGGTTGTTGAAGTTTCTTGAAGATAGAAGCCAAGTCATCCTGAGAAGAAGGATATAAAGCCTGAGCAAGACGAGGAGTCCTGTTCATCACAAGTGAACAGAAGAAGAGAGCAAGGCCAGCAGCCTTTATCCCAGGCTGATGAAGATACTTGAAGAGCTGAACAAGAAGAAGAGTTACTCGTGTGACTCGAGGAGCTAAGAGAAGCCCCCTGTGAGACTCAGGGTGGAAGAAGTCTTCAGTGGGATTCTGGAGCAGGCCAGTGGGACTCTGGTAACACTGTGGGACGCAGTATAAAGACCCTCCTATGGGACTCAGAAGAGATACAGTGGGACTCTGTATCGACCATTGTAATACTAACATATTATAATGGAAGAAACCATGTTGGGGCGTATAACCAACATGGAAAGGACGTAGGCCTTTGGTGTCGAACCTTGTAAATCCTTATGTCCTATGCCTTTACATTTACTGCATCACTCGAGGAAAGGCTGAGAGATACAAGAAGAGTGTATCGAGGCCTTAACAAGCCATAGAGGTTTAATTGATAAATAATCAATTAGTAAAAAGTTTTAAAGGATCACTGATTCACCCCCTCCCCCTCTCAGTGATCACACTGATCCGGGCACTTCAATTGGTATCAGAGGGAAGGTTACCTCTAAAAGATCCAAGGGAGTCTTTATGAAGTGCAGATTTGAGGAAGTGAGTGAATACCCTCAAATGGAGATATCTGCCAAGACTCAGAAAAATAGGATGAAGAAACAGGCCAAGAAGATGAATAAGAAGATTGTTGCTGATAGAGAAACACCTGACAATTCCTTTTATCACTCTTCTGGTGAAGCTTGTCCTAGCTGTGATGATGATGGAAGAATCAATGATCTTCTAAATGCAATCGAATATCATCGGAAGACAGTCCCCAGGGAAGTAGCAATGTGTATTACTACAGGCATCCTTGATCTTCAAGAAGAAAAATTACAGCTAGAAGAAGAATCCAATGCAATGGAAGATCAGTTGGCTAAAAGGGTTGTCATAACCAACACTCTCAGAAAGCTGGTGAAGGCTAAAGATGAAACAGTATCGCTTTGCAATGAAAGATATGAAGACACTACTGAAGAATTGCAAAGAAGCCTTTCTGAGAAATAATTCTTTAAGACTGTGGTCAAAGATATTTTCCATGCACTGGAAAAGAGGCACAAAGTTTCAATGAATGTCAGAGATGCTCAACTTGAAGACAAAGTAAACAGGGTGAAGGAGCTTGACAATTCATTGCTAGAAATAAAAAAGGTGCTTGAAGACCAGATAAAGCAACTGGAAGAGAAATGGGAAGGGAGGCTAAGAACTGTTGAGGATGAGAAGAACTCCCTCAACATGAAATTCTTAGAACTAGAGGTGATATTGAAAAATCAGCAATCACCCAAAGCCAAAGCCTCCCAGCCAGCTGAAAGGAGAAATGTTTCTACTCAAGTATGTATTGAGCAGGATGATTCTAAAAGAAAGACATCCTCTAATAAAAGGGCAACAACTTCTAAAAAGACGGTACCATCCATACCATCTTGTACTAATGCTTCTAATTGTGTTTCCACAAAAAGTGCAGGATGGAAGAATAATTCCAAACAAGTATGGATGAAGACAATGAAGAAAGAAATATCTCCTGAAGCCGCACAACAATTCAAGACAAGTACCCTACAATAAGAAGGAATCAAAAAGTCAAGATTTTTGGGTCAATGCTGGTGTTGTAACAAGTATGGGCATTGTGCAAAAGATTGTAGGTACAATCCTCTAAATGCAAAAGCACAGACCAAGCCCATACGAAGGGGGAGCAAGCCAGAAGGAAAGAAGCAACATCCACAGGTCCAGAGACATCTTTTTACTACAAATAGTTTTGGATTACTTGACAACATTTGGGATGATTGCAAAAGTGGTCAAAAAGATACATGTCAATCTCCAACTGTATCCAGATCTAAAAAGAAGAAAAGATCACAGAAACTGGCTCAGAAAGAATCCTTGGGAAGCAAGCATAAGAAAGTGGAAGATGCTCCCAAGAATATTATGAAAAAGGAATAGAAGACCTTGGAGTCTAAATCCAAGAAGGGTGATGCTTCCAGAAGGACCACCAAGAAGAAATGCTTCTACTGTGGAAAGAAAGGGCATACCATGGATCTTTGTAAACAAGCCATGGAAATGAATAGAACCAGACTGGAATCAAAAAGACAATCAATCCAGAAGAAGCAGAAGGGATTGGTTGAAAACAAGTTGCCTAAGAAAGGTAGCTTGAAAGCATAAAAGGAACCATGTGGAATTTCCAAAACTGAGGCCTCACTTCCAAATGACTTGTTATTCATATGGCCTAATCAGTAGCAACTTTCCAGAGAGCTGCAGAGAGCTGAAGATAAAGCACTGGAAATAGCTAAGGCAAAAGGGAAGAAGAATATTTCACATGAAGATCAAGTTCTATGTGTGAGGTGCAATCAAGCTGGACATACTAGTGATAAATGCATGATATTCATTCCAGCTCAGAAGGGATTCTTCAAAAGAATGAAGATTGCACCAGGAGACTCTAGTGCTCAGAAGGCACCTAGAAATAGAGGATTCACACACAAAGAAGTTAAAGAGGTGTTGAGATCCACACCATCACAAACATCATTGAAGATCAAATGTGCAAGTGTGAAGAATGGTGAAAATGGGACATCTCGGTTGAGAGAATCTTCTCAACCTTGTTGTTCACATTGATGAACTAAGGAGGTTCCATCTCATTCCCTAATCACTTGTATTTACATGTGCTGACATTGCATGGAATTGAAGATGATGATCATTCTCATCTGGAGAGTGGTTTGGATAGAATTGAGTGCACCCCTTGAGGGGGAGCCAATCTGGAGAAGATGATATTTTGGGATTTAATATCATCTTGAGAAAATTGAAGGTATTCCAATCATACTTTTATCCCTTGTTTCTTAATTGTATTCATCATGCCAATTAAGGGGGAGTATTGATTGAAGGAAAATGGATGAAAGGGGGAGCTTTATCTTTTCACCTGAACTTTCTAATGAGTTTTGTGAAGTTGTGCAGGATTTAGCAAATTCATTGTTATATCTGAAAAAATTCAAGCCCCTTGAAGCATGATCTCACATGTATAGTGAATGTTGGACAGCATTGAGTACCTTGGTTACATCACTCTTGTTTGCTACACCGGGTTAGCCCAAGTATACTTAGAATTGATTTACTAAAGTTTCTTTGCTAAAGAGAACATGTGACATCATCCCTCTCTCAGTGTTTTTCAAGAAAATACTTTTCAAAGGGAGGAAGTGATATTTTGAAAAGGAGCCACACCACACCTCTGCATTTGGTTTCCAATAAGGGGGAGAAAAGCCGACATATTGCCCCAGAAATGTGTGGCACACATATTGACCCATTCATATGTGTTCTACTGATTGGATTGACAATATGTGCTCTAGTGGTATTGACAACAAATACAAAGGGGGAGATTGAAGTGCACTGTGTTGCATTTGTTGTCAATAAGGTATGTTGTTGATCAGAAGATGTCAAAGAATTAATGGATGTCAAGGAGAGTCAATATGTGAATGACAAAGGCTATGATGGTGTTGGTGATGAATGGAGGATGTCCATTGTGTTAAGATGAATGTCACTTATGAGATTCACTAAGTGGCATAACTGTTTATGGTTGAAACATTCATCCATGTTAACATATCAGACGATTGTAGAACTGTTCTTAATGTTTCAATACTTGTATCAAGGTGATAATAAGTGACAAAACTTGAAGAATGAATGATGATGGAACATATGATGATTGATGAGCTGATCTTAATGTTTCAATACTTGTATCAAGATGATACTAAGTTACACCACTTGAAGAATGGATGATGATGGAGCATCATCATTATATCAGACGATTGTAGAGTTGTTCTTAATGTTTCAATACTTGTATCAAGGTGATACTAAGTGACAACACTTGAAGAATGAATGATGAGGGAACATCAGACGATTGTTGAACTCGTCTTTAAGTTCAAAGAACTTGTATCAATAGGATACAATGTCACAACAATGTTTGAAGACCATGCATTGTCATAACAATGCATGAGGAGATGAAGATGATCCATCCACAATCACTGAGTGGATGATGTGCATTAATGAAGACCGTGCACTATCTCTTAGTGCATGATGAATTGAAGATGATCCAACTTGATCTCTGATTGGATCATTGAAGAATATTGAAGAATTATTTGATTCAGGAGCTTCGGTTGAAGATTAACCTTCGGGAATTTCACTCCTAAGTGAAGATTAAATGTTTAAGAGGAATGGAGGAATTATTTAGAAGAAGAGAAGAGAAGAAATGAAGAAGGGAGAATGGATTAGAGGAAGATGTGGCATTTGGAATTTGGCATTTGAACTTGGTCACTTTGTTTTTAAACAAATGACTTGTTCTATACTCAGGCAAAAAGAATCCACCAAGGGCCAGCCTTAAGGGTTCAACCCCAAGGCACATGTGGGACTCGAGGTCGCCACGCCTGTAACAGCCCAAGATTTTATAAAAAAATATTCTTTTTAATTTTATTAAAGTCTTGTGTTGTACGCTACACCAAAAGGAGCTTGCACAACACGCATCCTTGACTTGCCTTGCATTACACGCAATCACGACCTTCCTCGATAGCGTGTGTAATACGCAATACCGAGTTTCACTAAACAATGATATGCTATTAAAACTAGCTGTTATGAATAGTAATAATCACATTTTGAAATTTTATAAATTTTATTTTTCAAAATGGACTTCATTTTCGGACTCAGAATATCGAAATTAGCCTAGGGTGAAATTTTGGTATTTTTCTGAAAACTTTCAATTTTTGATGAATAGTGAAACCACTAAGTGGTAGGTTAAAAACTGAATTTTGCATAAAACTTAATTTTACCGCTTCTGTGAATGGAATTTCGAAAATCCGAGAGACACGGTTAATATCAATGACTAAAATGTGGTTCAATGAGATGAAAATAATTTTTTGGTGAATAGTAACTTTTTACTTTTTTTTTACCGCGGTTAATAGTAAATAGGGTAACTAAGGGTAAATATGATATTAATATTACCCTAACACATGTCCTAATTCTATTGGACAAGTGTAATTCGACCAAAAACAAACTTAGGAATAAAATATGACCATTTAGGCCCACTTGGATTAGATTAGGACATTTATTATTAATTTATTTAAAGAAGGGTTAAAATAGTTAAAATCAAAGTTTAATAAGTAAATCATTTATAATATGGGGTTCTACATAAGATAAATTCGATTGTAAATATTCCTTAGAAAGCTAAAAAGATTTCCTACATGATGGTATTTTATTTGTAATTTTTAGACATCATATAATTTAATTTATTTATGACACAAAGATGATGCAGTAATTATCTTATTAATGAAATATTGACATAATTGATAATATAAATACCAAAATAAATGTAATTTAAGACTTTTTATGAATTCCACTAATTTTATAGGTTACTATTATATATTAATGTTGCTTTAATCAACTTGGTTCGAACATATAATTCTGTTATGACTTTCACAAAAATCATATATCAAATAGTGTCAAAATTGACACAAAATAGTTTTTAAATCAAATATTATATTATTAATTGTTATTTTATTCCTAAAAATCTAAGGTTCGGCCAAATGACTTAGATAAGGATATATATATTAATAATAAACAATTTGGGGTTCGTTTGGCATGTTATAGTAATTTTATTAACCATATAGTGAAAGAAAACAAAAAGACATGGTAAAAGTTAAATTATTTAACTTAGAGTTAAATCTAATTGATAAGGTTAAAATAATACCCTAAACTTGTCTAAATCTTATTGGTTGATAGGATTTCGGCCCATCCCCACCTTATCTTTGAAATAAGACCCTTTGGAGCCATTATAAACCGATTTTGACTTTAATATAATATAATATTTTGAGATATTCCTAAGGTGCCCCTCTCCTCCCTTATAAAAGGGCACCTCCTCCCCCTCCTCCTCACACCAAATTGAGCACTCAAGCTCGGCCAACCCCTGCCATTTTCTCCTCTCCACTTCCCTAGAATAATCCTAGAGGTCCTGGTCTTCTCCAAAGACCAATCTTAGTTCCTTAAGTGGAGGATTCAAAGAGGCGTTCCAAAGAAGAGGAGCTTCGGACACGTACAAAGCTAATCGGACCTAAGGTAAGGGAAATATCACAATCTCATTTTTATCCGAGATTGTTTATTCGTAAGTATTTACTGGGGTGTATTTTATCATCCACATCCATGTTCCCTCAATATGTAATATTGTTTCCATCCACTTGAAATAGTTTAAATCCAATTTTACCCTTAGGTGAGTTTTTAGTAAAGAATATGAAAGGAATCTTTTGTTGTTTTCCCGTACGATGTACTTTTTGACTTTTACGACAAAAGTACGAAGAATGTTTTTTTTAACTTATACGGCATGAATGGATTTTTAAAACATTGTTTACAAGAAGCTTCCTTTACAAGTTTTCAAGTTTATTTTTAATCAACTTCTTTTATTTTAAATTTGTATGACATGTTATGAAAGGAAAAATGTTTTTGAAGAAGAAAGGATATTTTCCTCAAGAATGGAGTTCAAGTGATTTTCAAAATTATTTTCCATCTAAGATAATAAAGGGTTCTGTTTTTATCCCTATTATTACATTGATTTGATCATGTTGTGATGGAATTATTTTTATGAATTCCTTTATCTTATATGAATTGATTTATGATGTCATGATGTTTCAAGAGTCCCATTTTTGTTTCATGTGTTATGCGATGATGTATGTTTTATGATTAAGTGGCACACATAAGAAAGGATTCATTATAAGATGGGTGGGACCTATATCTCCCTCCAATGCATTGGGTAAAGATTTTATATCTCATGAGATAGACATGGCTGGAACGGAAGGTCATTTCGGTTCAGTGATACAGGACTGAAACGAGGAGTGAACTCGGTTCAGAAAGGGACTTTGTACACTAAGATAGTCTTGGCAATGAGTCATGACTAACAAGAAATGATTTTCCATGATTATGTGTGCATGCCACAAAGTTTCAAGTCTTATGTTATGATTATGGGGATCTCATTTTCACTTCTATGATTTATCCCATGTTATGATATTATGAGCTCTTTTGCAGGTTAAGATTTCTAAAGGCTATGTTCTTATGTATATGATGTGATTGATATTTATTTTGTTTACCCTTACTGAGCATTTGAGCTCACCCTTTTATGTTTTCTTTTCCCCAGGATATAAAGAAAGGTTTTTAGGTAAAAAAAAAAGGGGAAGATCTTTATGGGAGATATTGAAGATCTTTCACCACGATTAGAAGATTACGTTCCTAGTTTCCAAAGACACTAAACTATTACGATCCTTGTGTGTGTGTTTTTGTTATGTACTAAGTATTCCGCAAAAGTAATGTAAAGTCAATGTACGTCAAGATACGGGTCTCTACAGTTGGTATCAGAGGGAGGTTTAGTCAACCTTTGGAAACTAGGATGCGAAAACGTTAGTGAGATCCCTAGACATATTTCTAAGGTATGTCTAGGGATGTCCCTAGGGATAAGTATACGTATAGGTTATAGTAATAGAATTACGCTAACGATCATAGAATTAAACCTAAGATGTTGGATATTGAAGGTACTCCCCCTTTATTATGTTGTTTTCCCTAGCATGATTTTTGCCTCTCACCCTATTCTTTTTGGGTTTTAGACGATGGCTGGAACCCGAAGGAACCGTGTTGATCAATGCAATGGACAATGCAATGATTGCCCTCCTGAACAAACAAATGTTATGGGAGATGGAGTGCAAAATCTTATTGCTATACTTACACAAGCTATGAATCATTCTGGACTTCCAAATGAGCAGAGAAGGGAACAATATTCTATTGAGTCCTTCATGAGGCAACGTCCACCTTCTTTCAGTGGGTCTTCTGATCCACTTGTGGCTGAACAATGGATCAGTACTACTGAAAAGATATTTTCAGTTCTTCAATGTTCTGAACATGATAAAGTCATCTTAGCAGTATATCGTTTGGAAGGTGAAGCTGATCAATGGTGGAATCTTATCAAGAATACGAGGCCAAGAGATGAAATTGAGTCCATGGAATGGGACGAGTTCAAGAACTTGTTTTTCAGTAAGTACTTCCCTCGTATTCTTCGAACAAAGATGGAGAAAGAGTTTCTTGAACTGAAGCAAAGGGACGATGAATCTGTTGGTACCTATGAAGAAAATTTTACAAGACTTGAAAGGTATGCTTCTGGAATTATCATCCAACCTGAAAGTAAAGTTGATCGATTTTTCAGTGGCTTAAAACCAAGTCTTCGAAGGGCATTAGCTATAAGAGACTTCAGTAGCTATGAAGAAATTGTGCGTTGTGCTATCAAGGTAGAAATGGAAGTTGGTGTTACATATCCATCTCATGGTTTTGACAAGAAACGAAAGATGGAGTTCAAGGAGAAATCTCAGAATAATGGTGAAAAAAAGATGAATGTTTCCTTATGCACAAAGTGTGGAAAGAAGCATGGTGGAGATTGTCTTAAAGGGACTAGAAAATGTTTTAAGTGTGGAAAAGAAGGTCATCGAGCAGCTGAGTGTCGAAGTAATGGAAAAAGGGTTTCTAATGATGTGAATAAAGCAAACACTGTAGAGAACGCACCGCCAACACTTCAATGCTTCAAGTGCAAGGAAATGGGGCATTATGCTAATAATTGCCCTAATCCAAGGGTTAGTGATGATCAACATGAGCAACCACTGAAGGCAAAGGACAAAGGGAAATCACATGCAATCACTATTGGCAATGTTGAATATGACAACGATGTGGTGGAATGATTAAGTGTTTATGTAATGGGATTCCAAAATAATGTTGTATCATTGAGTATTGCAATATTTATTGATGTGGTATTCAAAGTGATTGAGATATTTTTTGGAAATAAGATGATATGCACATAGTGAAGACGAGAAAATGAAATGTTTAATAGTATTCATGAGCTCATGATTGATATAAGGACTAAGTGATATCATGGTTTGAGTATATAGAATTTTGAGGGTTTTGGTAACTTTTAACTGCACTCATGTATTCAAGAGAATACACGATTAAGGACTTTGAATGATTGGAATGTGACCAAAAAGACATATCTTATGATATGTGGGGATCAACGACAGTATTAAATATCTGGTAATCGTTGTCACTATATTATGAGAGTGGACTGCAGTATTATATATAAGCCTAAAGATTAGACTAGATTATGTTGGACATAAGTTAGTATTGTTTAAGGATAGAAGATTTTCGATATTATTGATGGGATGTTATAGTAACGTAGTTTTAGAAAAAGGGACAACCTGCAGGACGGGCGATAGCCCATTGCTTCGGACAAGGCTGTAGGAATCGAACCTACAACCGAAGTGCGACTGGCCTTTATCGCCTACCACTAGCCTACAGGAAGTCCCTGTTTAGTAGAAACTAGTTTTATTATATTAAGCAGTATGATATATGAAGTATAAGTCCATTTTAGGAACCATATGTGATTAATCTCACTATAGAATGACTTATGTATATTTAATAACTTTTTCTAACCTTTTGTTTGAGACAGATGGAATGACCCATCATTCTATCACATAATCTGCTAACACTTCACAAATAACAAATTCAACTTCATTTATTTAAGAGATGAAGTAGAAATTGTTCAAGGCACGAACAAAAGTGAGATTGTACCAAAATAAAGTAAGTATTTATTCTAAGCAAATTTTCAACTTTAGGGAAATGATCTTGAAAACCAAAAATGTTGTCCTAGTGATCTTATACCTGATGAATCAGATGATACCTTATATCATCACAAATCTATGAATTTGTGATTACTGGCTTTTCCATAGCCATGTTCTCTACCACTCTCCATCAGAACATGATGGTTAGATTTCTCTTCCATATCCATATTTTCACCTATGTGGAAACCCAGTGATTAGTTTATTTGGGTAATCGTTACATTTCATACTTTAGTTTTTAAAGACAAGTTTTGGTATTACTTTTTACGATGTGGGTTTCTATTAAAGAAACTTTCGAATAGTAAACTATTTATAACCCCGACGAATTTCGAGGGCGAAATTCATTTTAAGGGGGGTAGAATGTAACAGCCCAAGATTTTATAAAAAAATATTCTTTTTAATTTTATTAAAGTCTTGTGTTGTACGCTACACCAAAAGGAGCTTGCACAACACGCATCCTTGACTTGCCTTGCATTACACGCAATCACGACCTTCCTCGATAGCGTGTGTAATACGCAATACCGAGTTTCACTAAACAATGATATGCTATTAAAACTAGCTGTTATGAATAGTAATAATCACATTTTGAAATTTTATAAATTTTATTTTTCAAAATGGACTTCATTTTCGGACTCAGAATATCGAAATTAGCCTAGGGTGAAATTTTGGTATTTTTCTGAAAACTTTCAATTTTTGATGAATAGTGAAACCACTAAGTGGTAGGTTAAAAACTGAATTTTGCATAAAACTTAATTTTACCGCTTCTATGAATGGAATTTCGAAAATCCGAGAGACACGGTTAATATCAATGACTAAAATGTGGTTCAATGAGATGAAAATAATTTTTTGGTGAATAGTAACTTTTTACTTTTTTTTTACCGCGGTTAATAGTAAATAGGGTAACTAAGGGTAAATATGATATTAATATTACCCTAACACATGTCCTAATTCTATTGGACAAGTGTAATTCGACCAAAAACAAACTTAGGAATAAAATATGACCATTTAGGCCCACTTGGATTAGATTAGGACATTTATTATTAATTTATTTAAAGAAGGGTTAAAATAGTTAAAATCAAAGTTTAATAAGTAAATCATTTATAATATGGGGTTCTACATAAGATAAATTCGATTGTAAATATTCATTAGAAAGCTAAAAAGATTTACTACATGATGGTATTTTATTTGTAATTTTTAGACATCAAATAATTTAATTTATTTATGACACAAAGATGATGCAGTAATTATCTTATTAATGAAATATTGACATAATTGATAATATAAATACCAAAATAAATGTAATTTAAGACTTTTTATGAATTCCACTAATTTTATAGGTTACTATTATATATTAATGTTGCTTTAATCAACTTGGTTAGAACATATAATTCTGTTATGACTTTCACAAAAATCATATATCAAATAGTGTCAAAATTGACACAAAATAGTTTTTAAATAAAATATTATATTATTAATTGTTATTTTATTCCTAAAAATCTAAGGTTCGGCCAAATGACTTAGATAAGGATATATATATTAATAATAAACAATTTGGGGTTCGTTTGGCATGTTATAGTAAGTTTATTAACCATATAGTGAAAGAAAACAAAAAGACATGGTAAAAGTTAAATTATTTAACTTAGAGTTAAATCTAATTGATAAGGTTAAAATAATACCCTAAACTTGTCTAAATCTTATTGGTTGATAGGATTTCGGCCCATCCCCACCTTATCTTTGAAATAAGACCCTTTGGAGCCATTATAAACCGATTTTGACTTTAATATAATATAATATTTTGAGATATTCCTAAGGTGCCCCTCTCCTCCCTTATAAAAGGGCACCTCCTCCCCCTCCTCCTCACACCAAATTGAGCACTCAAGCTCGGCCAACCCCTGCCATTTTCTCCTCTCCACTTCCCTAGAATAATCCTAGAGGTCCTGGTCTTCTCCAAAGACCAATCTTAGTTCCTTAAGTGGAGGATTCAAAGAGGCGTTCCAAAGAAGAGGAGCTTCGGACACGTACAAAGCTAATCGGACCTAAGGTAAGGGAAATATCACAATCTCATTTTTATCCGAGATTGTTTATTCGTAAGAATTTACTGGGGTGTATTTTATCATCCACATCCATGTTCCCTCAATATGTAATATTGTTTCCATCCACTTGAAATAGTTTAAATCCAATTTTACCCTTAGGTGAGTTTTTAGTAAAGAATATGAAAGGAATCTTTTGTCGTTTTTCCGTACGAGGTACTTTTTGACTTTTACGACAAAAGTACGAAGAATGTTTTTTTTTAACTTATACGGCATGAATGGATTTTTAAAACATTGTTTCCAAGAAGCTTCCTTTACAAGTTTTCAAGTTTATTTTTAATCAACTTCTTTTATTTTAAATTTGTATGACATGTTATGAAAGGAAAAATGTTTTTGAAGAAGAAAGGATATTTTCCTCAAGAATGGAGTTCAAGTGATTTTCAAAATTATTTTCCACCTAAGATAATAAAGGGTTCTGTTTTTATCCCTATTATTACATTGATTTGATCATGTTGTGATGGAATTATTTTTATGAATTCCTTTATCTTATATGAATTGATTTATGATGTCATGATGTTTCAAGAGTCCCATTTTTGTTTCATGTGTTATGCGATGATGTATATTTTATGATTAAGTGGCACACATAAGAAATGATTCATTATAAGATGGGTGGGACCTATATCTCCCTCCAATGCATTGGGTAAAGATTTTATATCTCATGAGATAGACATGGCTGGAACGGAAGGTCATTTCGGTTCAGTGATACAGGACTGAAACGAGGAGTGAACTCGGTTCAGAAAGGGACTTTGTCCACTAAGATAGTCTTGGCAATGAGTCATGACTAACAAGAAATGATTTTCCATGATTATGTGTGCATGCCACAAAGTTTCAAGTCTTATGTTATGATTATGGGGATCTCATTTTCACTTCTATGATTTATCCCATGTTATGATATTATGAGCTCTTTTGCAGGTTAAGATTTCTAAAGGCTATGTTCTTATGTATATGATGTGATTGATATTTATTTTGTTTACCCTTACTGAGCATTTGAGCTCACCCTTTTATGTTTTCTTTTCCCCAGGATATAAAGAAAGGTTTTTAGGTAAAAAAAAAAGGGGAAGATCTTTATGGGAGATATTGAAGATCTTTCACCACGATTAGAAGATTACGTTCCGAGTTTCCAAAGACACTAAACTATTACGATCCTTGTGTGTGTGTTTTTGTTATGTACTAAGTATTCCGCAAAAGTAATGTAAAGTCAATGTACGTCAAGATATGGGTCTCTACAACGCCCAAGGGGGGATCCCATGAGGCCAGCCCGAGAGGCCGCGGCCGTGTGTAAGCCGGGGCCACGCAAAGATCAAGCCTGTGCAGCCGGGGCGCCGGCGCCCGTGTATGCATAGTGGGCGCCAGTGGCACGCCCGAGTGGCAGGACTGGGCGCAAGAGCGCACCCGCAGAGTGAACACGGTGCGGGGCGGCATCGTGAGGGGGGAAGTTCAACTGAGCGGCTGTAGGGAGCGCTTGGGTGATAAACCGCGGAAAAATCGGCCGCCAATTCGATGTGGGACGCGCATTTTTGCCGCGGAGCAAATCGTGGCCATCCATCAGATCTCATGGACGATCTGTGCTGCACATCTCATCGCGCCGCTCCCGTTCAGATCCAGGCCGTTGAAGATTATTTGATCACCTGATCCGACGGCTCCCCATCCGTCTCCTTCCTTGAGCTTGACCGAGGCACCCGTGACGTCCCTGCTGAACCAGTGGGCCTCCTGAAGACCGATTTTGAGATTCTGGCCACCTCTGAAGAAGTTGAAGACACCAATGAGTTCGTATGGATCTAACGAACACAACCATTCTTAAAAACGAGCTTACATGCAACAAATGGGAGGAGGACGAGGCGACTTCTTCCTTGAGCTCAGTCGAAGCTAGCCCGCGACGCCGCCCGAACCAGAGCCACTCCGACCACCGTATTTTGAGTTCCCGACTACCTATGAAGGAGCTAAGGCGTCCATCCGGTTCTTCTAGCAACAATGAACACATGCATGCATAAAAATATACTTGCATGAAACAAATGGTGAAATTCGAGGTTGGCCGAAGCAACCGGAGGTGCGAGGCCACGTGATTTATGTTTTGTATGGATTAGCCTAAACCGAAGTCATGCATTCGTTCTAAGTCGCATGCACGAGGAGAAAAATAAAGAACCCGTGTTGAAACAGAGAAGAAATCTAGATTTGAGAAAAATCTTGAAAACCCGAAAACTTCGGGAATTCGATTTATCCCACGCGGAATATTTGAGGCATCCTTCTGCCTATAAAAAGAGAGGTCGAGGCCCTCGGTTTGTTTGCTGAAACTTTGAAGATCCGTGAGTGTCTTTGCCTCATGAGGAAAGGAGCCACCGTGCAAATTACTTGTGCAGCTGTTGTCCCGAAGCCACCCGAGGCTTTGAAGGTGTTCCTTGCGTGCAAATCCTTTGCGCGACAAGAAGAAGGAGGTGAAGTGTTCCCTGCGCGCCTACTCCTTGCGCGGCTGGAAGTACCCGGGGCAGTAGCACTTGCGCGCCCCGTGGTTGAGGTGCCTTGCACCCGAGGCTTGCGCGGCTGTTTGTGTCATTCACCCTGCGCGGTAAGCACTTGTGCGCCCGCGGTGTTCCACCGTGCACACCCGAGGCAGTGTCCCTTGCACCAAGACCCTACGCGGCTATTGGAGAAAAGGATTGGCCGCACCCTTGCGCGCCTCCATTGAGCTCAAGTGGAGACGACCACCTACGGACAGTGAGTGTGCTAAGTGCAAAAAATGGCAGTAGGTTTTCGAGTGATGTGAATTACACACCTTGTGTGTGTGTGCTTAAGGATAATACACCCTATCCAAGTGAGTGCACACCTACGGGTTGTGTGCAAGAAGGAGTTGAAGGACACCACATTTGTGTGTGTGCAAAACAAGAGGAAGGCCGAGGCCTTAGTGCCTTGTGTGCAAAGTGAACAAGAGGAGGTCGTAGCCCTTGTGTGTGTGCACTTTGAAGAACAAACTAAGAGAACACTAAAGTGTGTGTGTGCAACAAGAAGAGGAGGAGGCCAACTCATGTGTGTGCAAAAGTGAAACAAGTGTGTGCAAAGAGACACGAAGGCCGAACCTAGTGTGTGCACTAAAAGTGTAAACACTTAGAAGAAGAAGAAGACATCCACAAAAAGAAGAACACACATTTATGTGTGTAATCAAATTGAATTAATTGTGTGAAGTTCAAAGAAGGTGTGTGCATAAAGAGACTATACCCTTTGTGGGTTTATTGCACCGAGAAGAAGAAGGGGAGTGCATGCTTACATGCATGCACGTGCACACGTGAACAAAGCCAAATCTGGTTGTGTGCATCTGAGTTGTCCAAGACCAAGAGTTCTTGAAGAGAATTAAGAGGCCATGCAGTCAGTGCATGAGGAAGCAGAGATGCCATGCACTCAGTGCATGAAGTTGTGATGAAGTGAGACTGAAGCCAAGCTGAAGTGAAAGATATTATTTGGATGAGTTTTCAATAGTTGAGCAAGACCAACTAACCTTATCAGAGCTTGTTGAAGTTTCTTGAAGAGAGAAACCAGGTCATCCTGAGAAGAAGGAGATAAAGCCTGAGCAAGACGAGGAGTCATGTTCATCACAAGTGAACATAAGAAGAGATCAAGGCCAGCAACCTTTATCCCAGGCTGCTGAAGATACTTGAAGAGCTGAACAAGAAGAAGAGCTACTCGTGTGACTCGAGGAGCCAGGAGAAGCCCCCTGTGAGACTCAGGGTGGAAGAAGTCTTCAGTGGGATTCTGGAGCAGGCCAGTGGGACTCTGGTAACACTGTGGGACGCAGTATAAAACCCCTCCTGTGGGAATCAGGAGAGATACAGTGGGACTCTGTATCGACCATTGTAATACTAACAGATTATAATGGAAGAAACCATGTTGGGGTATATAACCAACATGGCAAGGACGTAGGCCTTTGGTGTCGAACCTTGTAAATCCTTGTGTCCTATGCCTTTACATTTACTGCATCACTCAAAGAAAGGCTGAGAGATACAAGAAGAGTGGATCGAGGCCTTAACAAGCCATATAGGTTTAATTGATAAAGAATCAATTAGTAAAAAGTTTTAAAGGATCACTGATTCACCCCCTCCCCCTCTCAGTGATCACACTGATCCGGGCACTTTAGATAGAATACTAACAAATTAAGATCCCGTGTACAGAGTGTATTATTATTCGTATATACTGATACATAAAGTACTAAAGAGAGAAGTTGAGATGAATTAATGAGTCCTTAAAGGTGATACTTTTGAGTATTCAAGGAATCTAATAATATTATTGATCATAAAAAATTTGGAAGAGGTTTTGAGACAAAATGATTTGTTCAGACTATTGTTTACGATCTTGATGGTTTTAACAGGAGATAAAGATCTTGTATATTGTTAGAGGAATATAATATAATAAGGAAGGATTATTTTCTTCTACTTTGTAAATTTTAGGGAAGAAGAATAATAACTTGTGACTATGGTCTTTAATTCATTACTGAGGACATTCCTGACTTGGGTGTATAACTAGATTGGGATGAGGATAATTTTTGGAGTGTATAAACAACTAAGGTAGATGAGTTGATGGATTGGGATAAGATCTAGGTTCAACTAGAGGATGGATTATTATATTTCATTTCCATTGTTTCCTAATAATTTTTCACCCAAAACTATATAGTAGTGGAGACTCCGTGTTGGGGAATCTAACCAACATGGAATTGTGTAGCTATCTATATCAAACCTCGTAATTATTATGTGATGATATATTTACCTTTAATAATACACTTTAGGTGAGGTGTGATATATTATTGTGTGGATAATGATCCTTAAAATCTTCACAATGATGAATTAAATAATTGAGAATTTGTAAAATTATCCACTAAGTAACCCCCACCCCCATTCTCAGTGGTCATCCGGCATGGGGCTCTACAAATGGTATTAGAGTGTGTTCCCTATAAATATTCAAGAATTATTTATGATTGGAATAAGTAGTTTTGAAATTAGAATGAGTATGTTATCTTGTAATATAACTAATAATGATTTCAATTATCTATTCTACATTATTTCATTAATGTTCAAAGATGGTAATGAGAAAATAGAAAGAAAAAAATTACCAATAGATGGTAATTATAATGGAAATAAACAATTTTCCATGTAATTTTACCTGAAGAATAAAAGTAGGATAAAATTTAAAATTGATTCATCATTGTCATGAGACAAGTCAGGTCATGAAATCAATATCTATTTCATTAGTGAGAAAAATATAAAGGAAGGTAGAATGAAGGTTCCCAGCCTTGAGAAGAAAATGATAGATCTCAAGGGGAAGCTGGATAAAAGGGAAAACAAAATATCTAAGTCAAAATTAATATTACTTCAAGTTTAAAATTAGATAAATAAATATAATGGATACTTGAACTATTATGTAAAAGTTGATATGTCTCAAGCTGGTTAGAATAAAGGTTCTTCTAAATAAGGTATATCATATTTTCTAATAGTGCATGTGCTAAAAAATTAAAGTGATTTGGGCCATAAAAGTTGTGTTTAATTCTTCTTGGTCAATCGCAATCATTTCAAACATATATATTAAATCCTTTTAGATGAATATTCACTACATATCATAAAAACACACCTTTGAACTATACATGTTTGGAGTAATTGGAGACTAGATACATAAATCATCTTATTTCATGAAATTTCTTCAAAATCTCCCACAAAGATATTCTCACATAGTACACTTATTAGATATTACCTAATTAAAACCCCTATTTTTTACCTTGGAAAATGAAACATGATAAATAGTGATCTTAGATGCTCAATAAGGTTAAGCATAAGATATATCAATCAATTATCATAATATAGAATAAGATAAAAAAGGTTATGAGAACATGATCTTAACTTACAATAATCATTCACAATCATTAACAGATCATTAATCATAAATCATGGCAAAAGAGTATGTCCTAAAAAAATACATAAGTCATAAGTTCTTATAATCATCAATAATAAATCCTAAAAAATGAGATCATATCAAAAGAACAAGACATAAGTTTTTGGCATAAACATAAGAATGTAAAATCTTTTCTTTAGTCATGGATCACTATTAAGGAAATCATAGTGGAAAGGGTTCACTCCCCAATATAACATTTTCTTAATCATGGTTCACACCCAATACTTTCATATATGGATAGATTCCCTTACAGAACTAGGTTCACTCCACATAATCCATATTATCATAGGAGATATCTATCATTACCCTATACATTAGGGGCATATAGAATACTTGGACCACCCATATCATAATAAAAATCATACATATGTCTTCCACAACATAATGAAATGATTAGAATACCATCGTATCATAACATGTGGAAAGAAAACTAGATTTATAAACATTTCATCATTTCATTATAGAAAAACCCGAGGAAAATAAACATGTTTCGATAAGGTTTCATAATAACATAATTAACCGGTGAAAAATATAGGGGATTTATATAAATAACCTTAAATCATTATCATAATAATACATCTAGAGAAATAAATTAGATGGTATCATAATATCATATACCTAGTGAAAAAAAAAATCCTTAAAGGATGTTTATATAGATGAAAAATATAATTAAAATAGTGTTTGAACCTTTCTTTAAAAACATTAGAAAATATTTTGTTCTTTTGAAGACATTTTCATCCAAAACTAAAAAATTATTTAAAAAATTATTTTATTTTGGAAAGAAATAGGGAATCTTTTAAAGTATTATTCAAATAAAATAATTGTCATGATGGCTGTAAAATGGATTCATTACATATACGTTAAAAGAAAATATTTCTTTGACTCTTTTGTAAAAAGTAAAAAATAAATTGTTTGGAAAACATTTAGAAATATTATTTTTTGAACAATTTTAAATAAAAAAATGTAATAAGAATAAAATTTTGAAAACATTAGAGTTATTGGTAATAATATTCAGAAAACAATTATTAATTTAATGGACATAGAAGAAAATGTGTGTAGGAAAAAGATGAAATAAGGTAAACTTTTCATTAAAAAAATTATCTATCATATTATATTTCAAAGAGAGGAAAATGGTACTGCTGAATTATTATTACAAGAATACAAAAGAATAAGAAAATAAATGGGGTTTAAAGAAAAAGATATATATAATATCCCTCAATGATAATTCAAGCATAAATAACCCAATTAAAATTAGATTGAAACATAAATCTCTAACCTCATGTTTATCCATGATTTGTCAACATTTTAATACATTATATAAAAAATATATTTTTATCATTTATATATATTATAGTAAAATATTCATATATAATTTACTATGTATCGTTCCTTTATACTTTCCAATTATCCTTTTATTAATAATTTCTTCATTAAAATTATCATCTTGGTGAAAACTGGTCCATTTTTTCTATTATAACTTACTATGTTCTGGTTTACTAGATCTGGTAAATTAACCTTATACATTGTTTCATAATAACTTCTATATTAATCATGAAATAATAATCATTTTTATTATTCATAAAAACTTATATAATTATTCATATAAATTAGTGATGAAAAGTGAGTCACAATGAAGAGTGGAGGTGGTAGTCCACACATACGCACAAGCGATGTTTTAATTTTACAAAAAATTGAAAGCTGAAAATGTATATAATATATTATTTTTATAGTAGAATAATTATATCATAAATATAATTTATAAACGTTAAATCAATCATAATAACAAAACAATATTGATTGTGATGTATAATGAATCATATCACACTATATAGGTGGTAGTCCACAAATACTCTTGAGTGATACTTTAATTTCCAATTTGATGGAAAGAAGGTGGAAAATGGTTGATACATAATCATAATAAAAATTATTTATGTCTAAGATACTTAATTAGTTATCTTATAATGTATTTCTTAGATTTATAGGAGGTATAATATGAAATAAAATTAAAATTACTATGTCAACATTTATACCTCTTCGTTGAGAAACTGCCTTTGTCTTACACCTTATTCCTTGAATGGATGGTATTATAGTAAATATAGGACCAAAAGGGTGAGGGTATATATATTAAAAAGTTATTATAGAAGTTTTTTCATTCTAAATGTCTCATAAAGTGTGAGTATGCTAATAGATGTTTTATTCTTTTATAAGGGAGGGAGATGAGACACTTGGAATTTTTCAAAAGATTAAAATATAAAAAAATGTTTTACTCTAATATAGTGGAAAAAAATGGAAGAGTAAAATATAGGAAGGATATGGTTGATATAAAATAATACAATAAAATTAAATCATGTTTTTTTTGATATTTTAAACCATATCACTAATTTAACCACTCAGTAGACAATTTTTAACCTTAACTCTCGCAACACATTATTACTACTTTTATTATTAATTACGACCAAAAATTAAGTTGACCATGTAAAATTAAACATATTATTATAATTGAAAATATTTAATAAATTTTACACAAATAAATTTCTATAAGTTTTAGGAATTAATTTTAAAATAATTACAAAAACACAACCAAAATTCATTTTTTGCTAAAGAATTATTTGTAAAGACACATAATTTCCATGTAAATTTTTTTAAAATAAATGGGAATTTTATGAGTCCGCAAAACATGACGGCACATGAATATGAGGCCCAGAGTGCCCAAAATGACTTTCTAAACTTTATTTCGGGTATGTTCAGTAAACGTACGAGTGATTATTTATAACTTTTAAACTGGTACTAGGAATTGAAATCTGAGGACACTATTGAACTCGCAGCGCCGGTATTCGCTTAAAGAGACTTGCACCTTGATGGTAGTTGGTCGAGGGTGAAAGTTAGTTTTTGGTTTTTTCGTGAAAGCAAAAAATAAAAATAAAAATTTTCCAACATTTTATTTTTATTTGAACCACCCATTTGAATATTGTGGAGGTGGGGTCCACCAGACCTTAACCTCCCATGAGAGGTTATGGTGGTGGGGACCACCCGAGGACTAAACCTCTTGAAATCCTATCTTAATGACGTAGAAACCTCTCAACTCTCTCATTAATGTGGAGAAGCCTCTTGAGCTTCCTCCACATTAATTATTCCAATGCACCACTTTAATTGTCAAAACTTAGTTGATTAATTTAATCTAATTTGAAATTTTTCCAATAATAAAATTGCGGAAACATGTCTCTTTTTTTGGCTACATGGCATTTTTTTGTGGAATTGGGGGGAAGGATCTCTTGGGGGAAAACTCTCCAATGAAGAATGTATTCTTCCACGAAGAACACTCTCGCCGACGAAGAATGCTCGCACCGACGAAGAACGCCTTCGACTACGAATAACCAATGTACGAGCCTATGATCGGAGGCATGTGGCGGGCGTGAAGAACGCTGATATCTTCGACTTCCTTCGACGTGGTACATCTTCATCTACGATGAATTGACATACTCTTCTCCCTCATGATATCTGTCAAATAATCAATACTAGTTAGGGGTTTATTTCTATTTTTTATCACTTTCCATGTACACCCCTTCTATTTATTTTGTGGGATGGGAACAATCATTGCAGGAGGATAAGTTTTGACGTTCATGTTCATGATCTTGATGAGCCATATGCTACCACCCTAACGTTGAGGGTAAAGGCCAAAAAAACATTGTCCAACCCTTACTCAAATCTTGTGGTGTTCTTAGAGATGGAGTAGGATGGCAACCATCCATGGTTGGGACACGAGAATGGCGGTCGGCTCTGCCCCCATCCGTGACGAAGGCGATGGCGCAATGGCGCCACCCCACGGCCACCACTGTCATATCGCGGTCAAGGAAACTCCCCACGGCCGGACCACCACCCCGCAGCTAGACCCCCCCCCCCCCCCTCCCTTCCCAATGCGGTTAGACTGCCGCCCCCGACCAAACCACCACCCCGCGTGGTCGGACCGCCGCACCACAGTCGGACCCCTGCCCTCCGGCTGAATCGTTGTCCCCGACTGAGCCGCCTCGGGCCCTCGTGCCCTAGTGGCACTATCTGTGGCCCCTCATGGCCTATAGGGCCAGACCCAGTGGGTCAAGATGAACCCAAAGGTCTAAGACGCACTGCAGGTCGGCTCGGTTCGGTGTGACTGGGTCGGACCGAACCTGGGCCCACTATGATCCATTTACTTTCTTTTGGCCATAACATTGGCACTGGATTTCCATTTGACAAACCGTCAGTGGAACTGGAAATATTGCAGTGATACGGTCCCTTTGAGTATACCCCACTAGATTTTTTTTTGAGATGGGCTACGGTCAGGTTGGATCGAGCACGAATCCAACCGGGCCCCCTGGACAAAAGTCTAATAACTCACAGACCGGGCATCTGATTGACGTGTCTTCTATTACATTAAGACCTCTATTCCATGGTAGACCTTTGAGATAATTTTTTTCGGATTTCATGGTAGTTGGAGTATCGACCGGTATCTTATGGAGCAGATCCTCCCAGAGACGAACGAGCATAGTGCGGGAACCCAGTGGCTGGCTGAGACTTGATGACTGCTGACTATTTTGACTCGGAGTGAATTGAAAGGCCCAGTGGGGAGTACCTTGGTGACACGGTAGACCCAGGATGGGGAGTTCCTTGGTGATGTGGCAAACCCACAATACTCAACAGGAGGAGTACCTCAGTAGGCCATGAAGGGGAGCGCCTTGGTGACTTGGAAGACCCGCGGGGGGGAGCGCCTTGGTGACACGGCAGACCCACGTTACTCGACGGGAAGAGTACCTCAGCAGTCCAAGGTTAGTGGGAAGTTCCTCTGTGTGACATGGCAGGCCCACTGTACTGAATAGAGGATAATTTCTCTAGCATCTGAGGTGTTCGACATTGTTACTGGGAATGTTAGTTGTTACTACCCCTAGAATAAATCCTGGTGTGAGCTGAGTCAGTACCTATGTGTTTTTCTTCATGATTGAGATTGATTACTTGATATCTTAGGTATATGTATGAACATATACCTAAGTAAGGTAATATGTTGATTTCATAATTTTTGATTTATATTTCATGGATTTTGTAAGACCTAGAGGGTCTTGGGGTTCCTACTGAGTATCGTTATACTCACCCCTCCACGAGATATTCATGCACCTTGTTGTGTTGGTTTCAGACGATAGACAGCACTGACAAAGGCTGAGACTACCAAGACTAGATGGTACTTGGAGGTGGACCATACGGTGTGTCGGTACGGAGAGGAGACGGGTGGACATGGAGTGCTGAGGAGGAGATCTATACCTACCCTTTAGGTAGGAACCTCGGAGGACGATCCAGAAGATGTCTTTTCTCTTTCTTCATTTGTATTTTATTTCAGTTGAAATTGTACCTTTACTGTTGATATTGTATTCCAGCCCCCTTTTTTATTTTATAACTCTTTTTGTTATATATTTTTCTTGTGTTCGTATCTTGTTGTGTTCTTGGTTATGTGATTTTTTAGGTTATAATGGCAATTCCTTCCCATTTTTAGGGAAAATGCCTTTCGATGCTAGTCTCCAGCCCCTGGCCTATGGAAGGCTGGCTTGGGGTAGTCATGGCACGAGACCCGGGGGATGGGTCGTGACAAAATCGGTATTAGAGGAGTCATTTCTACCAAAGAAATAGGAATCTGATATTTTCTATGAAGCAATATTGTTAAGGTTAATTAGTGCGGTTTACAGTTTAGGGAGTCAGTGTTGGTGCGGTGGCCGGTGTAACCATACACCAGGACGCTGATGTCTAATTTTTGACTCAGTGCACTAAAAAACTGATTGTGAGTTTGTTTTAAAGATTTTTCTTTGTCATCTCTTGATTCAGCTCACTAGGTATAACTTATTGGTTGTGGCGCACCTGTTTCATTTTAGGATGCCTCCACGCAAACTACCAGCTAGGGTTTTGAGAGTTGTACACACTGATAGCCCTCGAGCGATGAGTCCTTAGTGTAGGGACATTTTCTAGTAGAGGCATTAGCGGAGGCACCAGTGATACCTTTTCCCATTTGTCCATCGATTCCACCAGCCCCAGTAGTAGACGGTACACGCCTCTTGAGCGCATTTCATGAGTTCCAGCACTATAGGCCACCTAGGTTCATGGAAGAGACGAACCCACAGGCGGCTGAGTATTAGATGGAGGTTGTGGTGAGAATCTTTCAAATCATAGGGACACCAGCAGATCTCATGGTGATTCTTGCTTCCATCCTTCTACAGGAAGCAGCAGGCAGATGGTGGAGCTTGATGCTCTAGGTTCACGATGAGGGGATACTTCTGTCGGTAGAATTCGAGAGCCTATTTTGGGCAGAGTTTGTTCCAGCGACTCTTCGCACAGTGCGCATTCAGTAGCTACTTAATATGCAGAAGGGAAGCATGATTGTGGCTCAGTACTCAGAGATGTTCACTAACCTCTCACGCTACTCCATAGATATAGTGTGAGACCCAATCTTCAGTGCCTGGACCTTCGATCAGGGACTCAAGCGAGACATAAGGGATTCAATGATCTCACTCAGCATCCTGACATAGGCGGGATTGTTAGAGAGAGCCCTCATGGTGGAGATTTTCCTTGCTGAGTAGTCACCACCAGTGATACCCAAAACTATTCATCACATACCGGAGTGTTCTACAGCTGGTAGAAGACAGACGCTATAGAGGTTCATGAGGACTATTCCTATAGGTAGACGACCACATGACACAGGATCGGTTGTGTGGGGCACCCGAGTCAGATCCAGTTATGCCATGACTGGGAATTGTATCACATGTGGTGGGTGGGGTCACATGGATCGTGACTGTCTGACCCGCCATACGGATGATCAGAATACGGTTGAAGGACTGCCCAGGCAGTGACAGAGATTCGACTGAGGAGATCCGTAGGGAGTATCCAGACGTGACAGAGGAGATGGTCGAGCAGCAGGTGGTAGGTGAGGATTCAAGATGTTATAGCCACCACCACCAGGAGGTCCACCCCAACCACAGGGAGCAGGTGGACAGGGGAGAGCTCAGCTCTAGGCAGCTGAGGCCTACGATCACGGTGCTCCAGAGATGATACAAGGTACGGTCTATGTCTACTCTACCTTAGCTACAGTACTTATAGGCAAAGGTGCCAGTCATTATGTTCTTTCCACTACCCTCGATTGGAGATCGAATATTCCGATGGAGTTGTTGGCTCGATCCCTATGGTTAGAGACTCCTATGAGAGCGGATTCGATGATTACACACTGGTGGAGGCAGTGTGAGATTACTCTAGGAGGAAAGAACTTCGACTGGGATCTCCTAGTAGCAGTGTCGATGCCTTATGATGTCATCTTTGGTATGGACTGTTTATCTACTATCCTTGCTCAGATAGACTATATTAGGTGCAAATTGTGGTGTGTTCGCATGGATAGGACCCGGTTTACCTTCACTGGAAATAAGGGAACCTTTTCTGCGCAGGATGGACTTACCCGGAGGAGAGTGAAGCTGATCACTCATTAGTTGGCTAGACTTACCCTCTAAGCTGTTGATGTGGATATTCTAAGTTATCTTGTAGTGGTGGACCAGTACACGGATGTTTTTCCTGATGATGTTCCGGGTCTACCTCCTCACAGAGAGGTGGAATTTTACATTGACTTGTACCCTAGTATGACATCGATATCTACACCAGCGTATCGGATGGCTCCCACAATGTTTCACGAGCTGTGGTTATAGCAAGAGTACTTATAGGGGAAGGGATTAATATTGCCCATTGTTTCTCCCTGGGAAGCCCCAATTTTGTTTGCGAAGAAGGCAGAAGGGAGCTTGAGGCTTTGTATTGATTATTAACGCCTGAACCAGGTGACCGTGAAGAAAAATTACCCACTCCTGATGATTGATGACCTCTTTGATTAGCTTAAGGGAGCACGGTGGTTCTCAAAGATCGACCTCAATTCAGGTTATCACCAACTCAGAGTGCGAGGCGAGGATGTGCAGAAGACGGCCTTCAGATGTTGGTATGGCCATTACGAGTTCTTGTTTATTCCATTCAGCATGACCAATGCTTTAGAAGTGTTCATGAGACTCATGAACAAGATCTTTCATCCATACCTTGATCGTTTTGTAGCAGTCTACATTGACGACATTCTAATCTACTAGAATATTGAGGAGGAGCATGCCTATTATTTGTAGGTAGTACTAGACACACTTCGAGAGCACCAGAATTATGGTAAGCTCTCGAAGTGCCAGTTCTGGATCCGAGAGGTTCACTTTCTGGGACATGTCATATCGGAGGCTGGATTTGTAGTGGATCTAGTGAAGATTGAGGTGGTACTTTTTTGGAAGCCACCCAGGAGTGTGATGGAGGTACTGAGTTTCCTGGGTTTGGTTGGATACTACCGGGGATTTTTACCATATTTCTCTAGAGTTGCAGTACCACTATCATCCTTGATGAAGATGGGGAAACCCTTCATGTCGTCAGAGCAATGCCAGTAGACTTTTCAGGAGATGAGGAAGAGGCTGACTAGTGCCCCCTTCTTGAGGCTTCCAGAGGAGGGCATAGGGTATGTAGTTTACTGCGACGCATCAGGGACCGGACTCGGATGTGTCTAGATGCAGGATTGAGTAGTGATCGCAAATGCTTTTCGACAATAGATACAGCACAAGAAGAACTATGCTACCCATGGCCTGGATTTAGCAACAGTGGTCTTCGCCTTGAAAATGTGGCAACACTATCTGATGGGAGAGTGTTTTACAGTGTACTCTGAACACAAGAGTCTCAGGAATATCTTCTCTCATAAGGACCTAAACCTGAGACAGCAATGTTGGATTGAGTTCCTCCAGGACTATGACTTCGAAATATTCTATACTACTGGGAAGGGGAACGTTGTAGCAGATGCACTAAGCAGGAGGTCTGGTATACAACTGCTAGGTAAGGCGATGGAGCAATTGGCTTCTTTGTAGATATCCTTTGTGGATAGAGATTGAGTAGTTTTTCTTCATTCTCTTACTGTCACTCCCCCACTCCTTCAGTGAGTTAGGGAGGTGCCGCGTGGGGACGCTGACTGTAAGACACGACGTGCTTAGATATCCACAGGACAAGCACCTAATGTGTAACACCCGAGATTTTTATGAGTAATATTTTGTTTTTTATATATCATCAAAGGAATCTTTCACTACATACTAGCTTGGCTTACTTTACACGCAATCGCGACCTTCCTCGATAGCTTGCGTCGTACGCAATACCGAGTTTCACTAAACAACGATATGCTATTAAAATATTATTAAAACTAGCCATTATGAATAGTAATAACCACTTTTTGAAATTTTATAAATTTTATTTTTTAAAATGGACTTCATCTTTGGATTCGGAATACCGAAATTATCCTAGGGTGAAATTTTGGTATTTCTCTGAGAACTTTCAATTTTTGATGAATAGTGAATCCACTAAGTGGTAGGTTAAAAACTGAATTTTGCATAAAACATAATTTTACCACTTCTGTGAATGGAATTTCGAAAATCCGACAGACACGGTTAATATCAGTAAGTAAAATGTGGTTCAATGAGATAAAAATAATTTTTGGTGAATAGTAACTTTTTACTTTTTTTACCGCGGTTAATAGTAAATAGGGTAACTAAGGGTAAATATGATATTATTATTACCCTAACACATGTCCTAATTATATTGGATAAGTGTAATTCGACCAAAAACAACCTTATGAATAAAATATGACCATTTAGGCCCACTTGGGTTAGATTAGGACATTTATTATTAATTTATTTAAAGAAGGGTTAAAATAGTTAAAATCAAAGTTTAATAAGCAAATCATTTTTAATATGGGGTTATAAATAAGATAAATTCGACTATAAATATTCATTAGAAAGCTAAAAATATTTCCTACATAATGGTATTTTATTTATAATTTTTAGACATTAAATAATTTAATTTATTTATGACACAATTATGATTCAGTAATTATCTTGTTTATGAAATATTGACATAATTGATGTTATAAACACCAAAATAAATGTAATTTGAGACTTTTTATGAATTCCACTAATTTTCTAGGTTACTATGATATATTAGTGTTGATTTAATCAACTTGGTTAGAACATATAATTCTGTTATGACTTTCACAAAAATCAAATATCAAATAGTGTCAAAATTGACACAAAATATTTTTTAAATCAAATATTATATTATTGTTATTTTATTCCTAAAAATCTAAGGTTCGGCCAAATGACTTAGATAAGGATATATATATTAATAATAAACAATTTGGGGTTCGTTTTTCATGTTATAGTAAGTGTATTAACCATATAGTGAAAGAAAACAAAAAGACATGGTAAAAGTCAAATTATTTAACTTAGAGTTAAATCTAATTGATAAGGTTAAAATAATACCCTAAACTTGTCTAAATCCTATTAGTTGATAGGATTTCGACCCATCCCCACTTTAGCTTCGAAATAAGGCCCTTTGGAACCATTATAAACCGATTTTGACTTTAATATAAAATAATATTTTGAGATATTCCTAAGGTGCCTCTCTCCTCCCTTATAAAAGGGCACCTCCTCCCCCTCCTCCTCACACCAATTTGAGCACTCAAGATAGGCCAAACCCTTCCATTTTCTCCTCTCCACTTCACTAGAATAATCCTAGAGGTCCTGGTCTTCTTCAAAGACCAATCTTAGTTCCCTAAGTGGAGTATTCAAAGAGGCGTTCCAAAGAAGAGGTAATATCCGTTACCGATCTTTTCAATTTCTTTCTTCTTCAACTTCTTCTCCTTTAGTTGTTTCACGATAAAGTAATAACATCAGTATTACTTACATACTGATATGTTATTATAAATATGAAACAACCCTAATTCACCTTCTATCCATCCTACGGAAAAATGAAATCACCGCTCGTGCGTACGTACGGAATACCGTCTCCACGTCGTGGTGTAATCTATTTTCCACCATCACTTTACAAGGATGGGTATAATGGTGTAATGAGTAACTATTTATGATTATTATAAAGTAATATTGATACTGAAATAATATATATATATACTCCAATACAATTCCACGATCATAGGAACGATATCATCACTCGTGCGTACGTACGGAATACCGTCTCCACGATGTGAAGCGACTCGTTCTACATGATCATCATTACATAATAATTATATAAATGAATTGAATGAATAAATATGATATATGTAACACTAATACCATTCTGTATATAAGGTATCTATAACCTTAAAAGAAGAATAAGAATTTATTCGACAAAACACGCATAAGAACAAAAGGCAATAAAGACCCGAGTAACAAGTAACAATGAAATGTTACTAATAAGAAGCTAAGAATATGACCATATATGATATCATATCAATACGTATGATTCTGGAATAAGTCAATAACATTATTTAAACCATTATACAGGAGCTTCGGACACGTACAAAGCAAATCGGACCTATGGTAAGAGAAATATCACAATCTCATTTTTATCCGAGATTGTTTATTCGTAAGTATTTATTGGGGTATATTTTATCATCCACATCCATGTTCCCTCAATATGTAATATTGTTTCCATACACTTACACTAGTTTAAATCCAATTTTACCCTTCAGTGAGTTTTTAGTAAAGAATATGAAAGGAATCTTTTGTCGTTTTTTTTGTACGAGGTACTTTTTGACTTTTCCGACAAAAGTACGAAGAATGTTTTTTTTAACTTATATGGCATGAATGTATTTTTAAAACATTATTTCCAAGAAGCTTAATTTACAAGTTTTCAAGTTTATTTTTAATCAACTTCTTTTATTTTAAAGTCGTATGACATGTTATGAAAGGAAAAATGTTTTTTGAAGAAGAAAGGATATTTTCCTCAAGAATGGAGTTCAAGTGTTTTATCAAAATTATTTTCCATCTAAGATAATAAAGGGTTCTGTTTTTATCCCTATTATTACATTGATTTGATCATGTTGTGATTGAATTATGTTTTATTAATTCCTTTATCTTGTATGAATTGTTTTATGATGTCATGATGTTTAAGATTCCAATTTGTATTACATGGGTTATGCAATGATGTATGATTTATGATTATGTGGCACACATAAGAAAGGATTCATTATAAGATGGGTGGGACCTATATCTCCCTCCAATGCATTGGGTAAAGATTTTTTATCTCATGAGATAGACATGGCTGGAACTGAAGGTTATTTCGGTTCAGTGATACAGGACTGAAACGAGGAGTGAACTCGGTTCAGAAAGGGACCTTGTCCACTAAGATAGTCTTGGCAATGAGTCATGACTAACAAGAAATGATTTTCCATGATTATGTGTGCATGCCACAAAGTTTAAAGTTTTATGTTATGATTATGGGGATCTCATTTTCACTTCTATGATTTATTCCATGTTAAGATATTATGATCTCTTTTGCAGGTTATGATTTTCAAAAAGATATGATATGATTTTTATTTCCTTTATTTGACCTTGCTGAGCATTTGAGCTCACCCTTTTATGTTTTCTTTTCCCCAGGTCAGGAAGA
This sequence comes from Viscum album, assembly GCA_963277665.1. Taxonomy (NCBI): domain Eukaryota; kingdom Viridiplantae; phylum Streptophyta; class Magnoliopsida; order Santalales; family Viscaceae; genus Viscum; species Viscum album. Next base: position 1,740,123,909 of record OY728146.1, on the reverse strand, counting down.
TGGATATTAAGTAGAATATGCTAAAACGGACCCTAGATATGATGAAATAAATGGGAGACACTGTAGAAGATTTATGAACCAGTTGTTTATGTTTCCCAGTTTCTAAAGACACTATACCTATACGGTCCTTTGTGGTTTTGTCATATGTTGTAATAAGTGTGCTTCAATTTTGAAGTATTAACAATGTATGTAAAGTATGGGTCGTTATAGTTGGTATCAGAGGAAAGGTATAGTCAACCTTTGGAAACTAGGATGTGAAAGCCTTAGTAAGAACCCTAAGGATAAGTCTAAGCATAGAACACAATCTTAGTGTTTTAGAAATGGCCATGAATACCCTAGGATAAAACCTTAAGTGTGAAATTTTATCCTTGATTATGTGGTTTTCCTATTATAATTAGTGTTGCTCACACTATTCTTCTTGTTTTTAGTCAATGGCTGGAACCCGAAGGAACCGTGTTAATGCGGAATGCGATAGGAAATGCAATGATTGTCCCCCTGAGCAACCAAACGATATGGGAGCTGGAATGCAAAATCTTTTAGCCATGCTCACACAACTTTCTCAAGCTATGAATCATGCAGGACTTCCAAACGAGCAAAGGAAGGAGCAACATTCTGTTGAATCCTTCATGAGGCAGCGTCCACCTTCTTTCAGTGGGTCTACTGATCCATTAGTTGCTGAACAATGGATTAGTACTACTGAAAAGATATTTTCAGTTCTTCAATGTTCTGAACATGATAAAGTCATCCTAGCAGTGTATCATTTGGAAGGAGATGCTGATCAATGGTGGAATCTTATTAAGAATACGAGGCAAAGGGATGAAATTGAGTCTATGGAAAGGGATGAGTTCAAGAACTTATTTTTCAATAAGTACTTCCCTCGTATTCTCCGAACAAAGATGGAGAAAGAGTTTCTTGAACTGAAGCAAAGGGATGATGAATCTATTGGTACCTATGAAGCAAATTTTACAAGACTTGCAAGGTACGCTTCTGGTATTATTATCCAACCTGAGAGTAAGATCGATCGATTCTTTAGTGGCTTAAAACCAAGTCTTCGAAGGGTGTTAGCCATAAGGGACTTCAATAGCTATGAGGAAATCGTTCGATGTGCTCTCAAAGTCAAGATGGAGATTGGAGTAACCCATCAGTCACATGGGTTTGATAAGAAGAGGAAGATGGAATTCAAAGGAAAATCTAAAGAGCACACTGAAAAGAAGATGAACTTTCACTTATGCTCAAAGTGTGGAAAGAAACATGGAGGGAGTTGTCTTAAAGGGACAAGTAAATGTTTTAAATGTGGAAAGGAAGGTCATCGGGCATCTGAATGTCGCGATAATGGGAATAAGATGTCTAATGATGCAAACAAAGGAAGGGATACACAGAATGAACCTACTACACTTCAATGTTTAAAGTGCAAGGAGACGGGGCATTATGTTAATCAATGCCCAAATCCAAGGGTTGATGATGATGGTCGACGTCAACAAAATCTTAAGGCTAAAGACAAAGGAAAGTCACATGCAATTTCTATCAGCGATGTGGAGTACGATAACGAAGTGGTGAAAGGTACACTTACCATCCACTCTAAAGTAGCAAATGTTTTATTTGATTCTAGATCCACCCACTCTTTTATTTCTGAAAAATTTTCTAAGGGTATCACCATACTACCTCAACAATTAGATGTTGAGTTAGCTGTGACAACACCTAATGGCACAACAGTCGCATCAAAAGTTTATAATTCTTCTCCGATCGAAGTTTGTGGGAAAGTGCTTCCTGCAAATCTTGTGATCCTTCCTTTAGTGGAATTTGATGTGATTCTTGGCATAGATTGGCTTTCTCTACATGGAGCTCATATCAATTGCCAAAGAAGGGAAGTCACATTTCATATTCCAGATCAATCTAGGATCGTCTATCAATGCAAGGATGAACATAACCTTCCAGTGGAAATTTCTTCCATCTTATGGGTATTGATTCCACTAAATGAAGGTTATTTATCTCAAATGGTTGGTGAGAAACTCACGATTAAGAATATGCCCATTGTGCGGGAGTTTGATGATGTATTTCCGGAGGAATTACCGGGTCTTCCACCAAATCGTGAAGTTGAGTTTTCAATAGAACTCGTACCGGGCGCTTTGCCAATTTCAAAGACACCTTATAGAATGGCCCCAATTGAGTTGCAGTAATTGAAGAAGCAACTCCAAGAGAATCTTGATAAGGGATTCATACGCCCTAGTGCATCACCTTGGGGAGCACCTGTTCTTTTTGTTAAGAAGAAAGATGGATCAATGAGACTTTGCATTGATTATCGAGAACTTAACAAGATCACTATCAAGAACAAATATCCTCTCCCACGCATTGATGACTTATTTGACCAACTACGCGGAGCTCAATACTTTTCCAAGATTGATCTTCGTTCAGGATATCATCAATTAAGGGTCAAAAGGAAGGATATACCAAAGACGGATTTCCGTACAAGGTATGGACACTATGAATTTATAGTGATGCCATTTGGTCTTACTAATGCCCCTGCTATCTTCATGGATCTAATGAATAGAGTCTTTAGAGACTATCTTGATCAATTTGTGGTAGTTTTTATAGACGATATTCTTGTCTATTCAAAGAGCAAGGAAGAGCATGAAGATCACTTGAGATTTATATTGAAGACCCTGACAAAGGAGAAGCTTTATGCCAAATTTACCAAGTGTGAATTTTGGCTTCAAAAAGTTGCATTTTTGGGTCACATAATCTCAAAAGAGGGGATATCTGTGGATCCAGCAAAAACAGAGGTTATCAAAAGATGGTCAAGACCAACAACAGTAACTGAGATCCGAAGTTTTCTTGGTTTGGCTGGATATTATCGACGTTTTGTAAAGGATTTTTCACGATTATCTAATCCACTCACCAAGTTGACTCAGAAAGGAGTTAAGTTTGTTTGGACAGAGGAATGTGAAGAGAATTTCAAGGAATTGAAAAGAAGGTTATCCAGTGCACCTGTGCTCACACTGCCTTGTAGTGGAGAAAGGTTTGTGATCTACAGTGATGCATCCAAGAAGGGATTGGGGTGTGTTCTTATGCAAAATGATATGGTGATAGCTTATGCCTCACGACAATTGAAAATCCATGAGCAAAATTACCCAACTCATGATTTGGAGTTGGCTGCGGTAATCTTTGCATTAAAGATTTGGAGGCATTACCTTTATGGTGAAAGGTGTGATATTTATACTGATCATAAAAGTTTAAAGTATATTTTCACACAAAAGGAATTGAATATGAGTCAAAGAAGATGGTTGGAGCTGATTAAGGATTACGACTGCTCAATCCATTACCACCCTGGGAAAGCAAACAAGGTGGCAGATGCATTAAGTCGACAAGACCATGCTAGTTTATCCATGATGAGGATCACAAAGGATCCAATATTTATGGATTTACAAAGGATGGATCTTGGAATTATAATAGAAGAGGAAAAATCTTATCTTTCTCAAATGAATGTTCAACCATCTATACATGTGAAGATTAAAGAGGCACAGAAAGAATATGTAGAGTTACAAAAGAAGGTGAGAAATGTTCCTGAATTCAACCTTGATTGTGATGGGATAATAAAGTTCAGGAATCGGGTTTGTGTTCCTCCCATCCCCGAATTAAAGAAGGATTTTCTGGATGAGGCTCATAGTTATTCATTCTCTATTCATCCTGGAAGCACGAAGATGTATAGGGACCTGAAAGAGTACTTCTGGTGGGATGGCATGAAAAGAGATGTTGCTGAATATGTCTCTCGATGCTTGGTTTGTCAACAAGTTAAAGCTGAGAGACAGAAGTCTAAGGGGATGTTACAACCATTACCCATACCCGAATGGAAATGGGAAAACATCACTATAGACTTTGTCACAGGACTTCCTAAAACATCCAAAGGCAATAATGCTATTTGGGTCATAGTTGATCGTCTTACAAAGTCTGCACACTTCATTGCTATTAGAGAGGATTTCTCTCTAGATCATCCTGCCAGCATATATGTAAAGGAAGTGGTAAGATTGCATGGAGTACCACTTTCTATTATATCTGATCGGGATCCGAGATTTACCTCGAAGTTCTGGAGAAGTCTTCAGCATACTCTGGATACAGAGTTGAGTTTCAGCACTTCTTATCATCCCCAGACAGACGGTCAGTATGAGAGAACAATTCAAACCCTAGAAGATATGTTGAGAGCTTGCTCTATGGATTTCAAAGGAGGTTGGGATCAACACCTACCTTTGGTGGAATTTTCTTATAATAATAGCTTTCACTCCAGTATTCAGATGGCTCCTTATGAAGCTCTCTATGGAAAGAAATGCAGGACTCCAACTTGCTAGGATGAAGTTGGGGAAAGAAAGCTGTTAGGACCTGATCTCATTGATGAAATGGCAGAAAAGGTTAGATCTATTCAACAACACATAAGATCAGCTCAGAGTCGACATAAAAGTTATGCCGACAACCGAAGAAAAGACCTATAATTTGAAGTGGTTGATAAAGTGTTCTTATGAATATCACCCTGGAAGAGGGTTATGAGATTTGGAAAGAAGGGGAAGTTGAGCCCTAGATATATCGGTCCTTTAGAAATAATGGATCGTGTTGGGAAGGTAGCTTACCGATTGGCACTTCCACCGAATCTCTCTCAAGTTCACGATGTGTTCCATGTATCTCTCCTGAGAAAGTACATACCTAATCCTTCACATGTACTCAGCTCAGAAGTTGTACCGCTGGAGCAAGATCTTTCTTATGAAGAACAGCCGATAGAGATTCTGGATCGTAGCGAAAAAGTCCTACGAAACAAGACCACTCGCTTGGTGAAAGTTTTATGGAGGAACCACCAACTTGAAGAAGCTACATGGGAGCTTGAGGATATGATGAGGGAGAAGTATCCTCATCTGTTTGTTATAAAGTGACAAATTTCGAGGGCGAAATTCTTTTTAAGGGGGGTAGAATGTAACACCCGAGATTTTTATGAGTAATATTTTGTTTTTTATATATCATCAAAGGAATCTTTCACTACATACTAGCTTGGCTTACTTTACACGCAATCGCGACCTTCCTCGATAGCTTGCGTCGTACGCAATACCGAGTTTCACAAAACAACGATATGCTATTAAAATATTATTAAAACTAGCCGTTATGAATAGTAATAACCACTTTTTGAAATTTTATAAATTTTATTTTTTAAAATGGACTTCATCTTTGGATTCGGAATACCGAAATTAGCCTAGGGTGAAATTTTGGTATTTTTCTGAAAACTTTCAATTTTTGATGAATAGTGAAACCACTAAGTGGTAGGTTAAAAACAGAATTTTGCATAAAACATAATTTTACCACTTCTATGAATGGAATTTCAAAAATCCAACAGACACGGTTGATATCAGTAAGTAAAATGTGGTTCAATGAGATAAAAATAATTTTTGGTGAATAGTAACTTTTTACTTTTTTTACCGCGGTTAATAGTAAATAGGGTAACTAAGGGTAAATATGATATTACTATTACCCTAACACATGTCCTAATTCTATTGGATAAGTGTAATTCGACCAAAAATAACCCTATGAATAAAATATGACCATTTAGGCCCACTTGGGTTAGATTAGGACATTTATTATTAATTTATTTAAAGAAGGGTTAAAATAGTTAAAATCAATGTTTAATAAGAAAATCATTTTTAATATGGGGTTATACATAAGATAAATTCGAATATAAATATTCATTAGAAATCTAAAAAGATTTCCTACATAATGGTATTTTATTTATAATTTTTAGTCATTAAATAATTTAATTTATTTACGACACAATTATGATTCAGTAATTATCTTATTTATGAAATATTGACATAATTGATGTTATAAACACCAAAATAAATGTAATTTGAGACTTTTTATGAATTCCACTAATTTTCTAGGTTACTATGATATATTAGTGTTGATTTAATCAACTTTTTTAGAACATATAATTCTGTTATGACTTTCACAAAAATCATATATCAAATAGTGTCAAAATTGACAAAAAATAGTTTTTAAATCAAATATTATATTATTGTTATTTTATTCCTAAAAATCTAAGGTTCGGCCAAATGACTTAGATAAGGATATATATATTAATAATAAACAATTTGCGGTTTGTTTGGCATGTTATAGTAAGTGTATTAACCATATAGTGAAAGAAAACAAAAAGACATGGTAAAAGTTAAATTATTTAACTTAGAGTTAAATCTAATTGATAAGGTTAAAATAATACCCTAAACTTGTCTAAATCCTATTGGTTGATAGGATTTCGACCCATCCCCACTTTATCTTCGAAATAAGACCCTTTGGAACCATTATAAACCGATTTTGACTTTAATATAAAATAATATTTTGAGATATTCCTAAGGTGCCCCTCTCCTCCCTTATAAAAGGGCACCTCCTCCCCCTCCTCCTCACACCAATTTGAGCACTCAAGCTTGGCCAACCCCTACCATTTTCTCCTCTCCACTTCCCTAGAATAATCCTAGAGGTCCTGGTCTTCTTCAAAGACCAATCTTAGTTCCCTAAGTGGAGGATTCAAAGAGGCGTTCCAAAGAAGAGGTAATATCCGTTACCGATCTTTTCAATTTCTTTCTTCTTCAACTTCTTCTCCTTTAGTTGTTTCATGATAAAGTAATAACATCAGTATTACTTACATACTTATATGTTATTATAAATATGAAACAACCCTAATTCACCTTCTATCCATCCTACGGAAAAATGAAATTACCGCTCGTGCGTACGTACGGAATACCGTCTCCACGCCATGGTGTAATCTATTTTCCACCACCACTTTACAAGGATGGGTATAATGGTGTAATGAGTAAATATTTATGATTATTATAAAGTAATATTGATACTTAAATAATACATATATATACTCCAATACAATTCCACGATCAAAGGAACGATATCATCACTCGTGCGTACGTACGGAATACCGTCTCCACGATGTGAAGCGACTCATTCTACATGATCATCATTACATAATAATTATATAAATGAATTTAATGAATAAATATGATATATGTTACACTAATAAAATTCTGGATATAAGGTATCTATAACCTTAAAAGAAGAATAAGAATTTATTCGACAAAACACGCATAAGAACAAAAGGCAATAAAGACCAGAGTAACAAGTAACAATGAAATATTACTAATAAGAAGCTAAGAATATTACCATATATGATATCATATCAATATGTATGATTCTGGAATAAGTCAATAACATTATTTAAACCATTATACAGGAGCTTCGGACACGTACAAAGCAAATCGGACCTAAGGTAAGGGAAATATCACAATCTCATTTTTATCCGAGATTGTTTATTCGTAAGTATTTATTGGGGTATATTTTATCATCCACATCCATGTTTCCTCAATATGTAATATTGTTTCCATACACTTACACTAGTTTAAATCCAATTTTACCCTTCGGTGTGTTTTTAGTAAAGAATATGAAATGAATCTTTTGTCATTTTTTTTGTACGAGGTACTTTTTGACTTTTCCGAAAAAAGTACGAAGAATGTTTTTTTTAACTTATATGGCATGAATGGATTTTTAAAACATTATTTCCAAGAAGCTTCCTTTACAAGTTTTCAAGTTTATTTTTAATCAACTTCTTTTATTTTAAAGTCGTATGACATGTTATGAAAGGAAAAATGTTTTTTGAAGAAGAAAGGATATTTTCCTCAAGAATGGAGTTCAAGTGTTTTATCAAAATTATTTTCCATCTAAGATAATAAAGGGTTCTGTTTTTATCCCTATTATTACATTGATTTGATCATGTTGTGATTGAATTATTTTTATGAATTCCTTTATCTTGTATGAATTTTTTTATGATGTCATGATGTTTAAGATTCCAATTTGTATTACATGGGTTATGCAATGATGTATGATTTATGATTATGTGGAACACATAAGAAAGGATTCATTATAAGATGGGTGGGACCTATATCTCACTCCAATGCATTGGGTAAAGATTTTATATCTCATGAGATAGACATGGCTGGAACGGAAGGTTATTTCGGTTCAGTGATACAGGACTGAAACGAGGAGTGAACTCGGTTCAGAAAGGGACTTTGTCCACTAAGATAGTCTTGGCAATGAGTCATGACTAACAAGAAATGATTTTCCAGGATTATGTGTGCATGCCACAAAGTTTAAAGTTTTATGTTATGATTATGGGGATCTCATTTTCACTTATATGATTTATTCCATGTTAAGATATTATGATCTCTTTTGCAGGTTATGATTTTCAAAAAGATATGATATGATTTTTATTTCCTTTATTTGCCCTTGCTGAGCATTTGAGCTCACCCTTTTATGTTTTCTTTTCCCCAGGTCAGGAAGATGAATATTAAGTAGAATATGTTAAAAGTGACCCTAGATATGATGAAATAAATGGGAGACACTGTAGAAGATTTATGAACCAGTTGTTTATGTTTCCCAGTTTCTAAAGACACTATACCAATACGGTCCTTTGTGGTTTTGTCATATGTTGTAATAAGTGTGCTTCAATTTTGAAGTATTTCAATGTATGTAAAGTATGGGTCGTTATATAACGGATTTTCTGAAGGTGAGGAGCACATCATCCTCTTCAGAGAATGTAACATGGTACCAGTGTCACTTCATGGGGGAATTGTTGAGGGAGTTCCACACATCCCCTCAAGAGGTACATCCCGGAGTGGCAAAGATGTACCCGGATATTCGACGACAGCACTGGTGGCCGGGAATGAAGAAAGAAGTTTCAGATTTTGTCTCTCGGTGCCTCACTTTTCAGCAAGTGAAGGTAGAGAATTAGGTACCAGTAGGCTTGGTTCAGCCTTTGGAGGTCCCAGAGTGGAAGTGGGATGGGATATCCATGGACTTTGTGATAGTACTTCCATATACATCTAGAGTCCATGAATCTATTTAGGTGATCGTCGACTGGGTCACCAAGATGGCTAGCTTCCTACCGATCAGAAAGCAGGGTTCAGTAGAGATCTTGGGACGTCTCTATGTGCAAGAGATTGTACGGTTACATGGAGTACCCTTGATGATTGTCTCTGATGGTCATGCACATTTTACTTCTCTACTATGAAAGGGGTTGTAGGAGGCTTTCGGGATGTAACTTTGTTTGAGCACTGCCTTCCATCCTTAGACGGAAGGCCAAACTAAGCGGACCTTTCAGACCCTCAAAGACATGCTACGTGCATGCATACTCGACTTCAGTCGCAGCTGGGAGGATCACTTGCCTTTGGTGGAGTTTCCATACAACAACATCTATCACTCCACCATTGGGATGGAACCTTTAGAGGCGTTGTACGGGAGACCTTGCAGATCACCCTTATGCTGGAGTGACCCAGAGGAGTCTGCACTAGTGTAACCAGAGATGGTACAGGCTACCACAAAGAAAGGGAAGATCATCCTGGAGTAGATGAAGACTGCACAGAGCAGGCAGAAGTCATTTACCGATAGGATACGGAGACCTCTGGAGTTTGAGGATGGTGATCACATTTTTCTATGGGTCTCACCTCACCGATGTTTGCAGATATTTGGCCAAGGCGGAAAGTTATCTCCGAGGTTCATTAGACCTTTTCAAATCCACAGTATAGTTGGAGAGTTGGATTACCGCTTAGATCTTCCACCCCAGTTGCACTGGGTTCATGACGTCTTCCACGTATCCCAGCTGAGGGGATATGTGCACGGCCCTTCTCACATCGTCGACCATGGTGAGCTAGACGTCGAAGATGGGGAGACTTTTATGGAGGTTCCAGAATATATTGAGGATCGATAGGAGCGGGTCCTTCATGGACGGTCGATACCTCTGGTGTGCGTTCAATGGCATTACGGGAACCTCCATGAGAGCACATGGGAGAGGGAGTGTCAGATGCGTGCTTAGTACCCACACTAGTTTACCTAGTTTGAGTTATGGATTACGGGGACGTAAATCCCTGAGGTGGGGAGAATGTGAAGGCCTGGAATTTCCATGTAATTTTTTTTAAGTAAATGGGAATTTTATGAGTTCGCGAAACATGACGGTGCATGAATCTGAGGCCCGGAGTTCCCTGAATGAATTCCTAAACTTTATTTAGGGTACGTTCAGTAAACGTATGAGTGGGTTTTTATAAATTTTAAACTGGTGCTAGGAATTGAAATCTGATGGCATCATTGAACTCGCAACACCAGTATTTTCTTAAGGATACTTTCACCTCAACGATAGTTGGTCAAGGGTGAAAGTGAGTTTTTGGCTATTTCGTGAAAGAATAAAATAAAAATAAAATTGTGCAAACATTTAATTTTTATTTGAAGAAGCCATGTGAATATTGTTGAGGTGGGGACCACCAATCCTTAACCTCACATGAGAGGTTATGGTGGGGGGGGGGACCACGTTAACCTAACCTCCCATGAGAGGTTAGGGTGGTGGGGACCACCCGAGTCCTAAACCTCTTGAACTCCTCTCTTAATGAGGGAGAAACCTATCAACTCCATCATTAATGTGGAGGATCCTCTTAAGATTCCTCCACATTAATTATGCCAACGCACCACTTTAATAGTACTAACTTAGTTAATTAATTTAATCCAATTTGAAATTGTGCCAATGATTAAATTGGGGAAACATATCTCTTTTTTTGGCTACTTGGAATTTTTTGGTAGAATTGGGAGGAAGGAGCTCTTGGAGGAAAGCTCTCCAACAGAGAACGCGTTCTTCCAGCCAAGAAGAATGCTCTCACCGACGAAGAACACCTTAGACTATGAAGAACCAATGTACGAGCCTGCGATCAGAGGCGTTTGGTGGGTGCGACGAACACTGATATCTTCGACTTCCTCCAACATGGGACGTCTTCATCAACGAAGAATCATCATCATCATCTTCCTCATGATCTTTGTCGATGAATCAATATGAGGTAGGGGTTTATTTCTATTTTTTATCACTTCCCATGTACACCCGTTCAATTTCTTTTGTGGGTTAGGAACAATCATTGCAGGAGGATACTTTTTGACGTTCATGTTCATGTTCTTGATGATCCATATGCTATCACCCTAATACGGATGGTATGGGCCAAAGAAACATGGTCTGACCCTTCTGCAAATCTTGTGGTGTTCTTCACGATGGAGGAGGACGGAAACCATCCATGGTTGGGGAATGAGATTGGCGGTCGTCACCACTGTCGGCCGCGACGGCGCAACGGCGTCGCCCCAAGGCCACTGCCACCACCCCGAGGTCGAGGCGTCGCCCCGTAACCGGACAGCCGCCCCGCCACCCAATAGCCGGACCGTTCCCCCGTAGTCAAGGTGCTACCCCACGGCCGGACCGCCGCCCCGCGGCTGTAACGCTGGCCCGCAGCCGGAACGCTGCCACGAGGCCAGACCATCGCCCCGCGGTCGGACCACCGCCCTGCACGGTCAGACCTCCTCAACATGGCTGCACCGCCACCCCACATGGCTGGACCGCCACCCCACGTGGCCAGACCGCTACCCCGCGGCTGGACTACCGCCCCGTGGTCCCGTGCCCTCGATGCACTCTCTGTGGCCCCTAGCAGCCTGTCGAGCCGAAACCAACGGGTCGGGCCTCACTATGGGCCGGGAAAGACCCAACGGTTCATGCCGGGTCGACCCGAACTGGGTCGGACCAGACACAGGACCACTACGAACCATTTACTTTCTTTTGGCCATAACTTTGGCACCGGTTGTCTGTTTGACAAACCGTCAGCGGTGCTGGAAATCTTGGAGGGAGACAGTCCCTTTGAGTATACCCCACTAGCGTTTTGGATTGACATGGGGTATAGTTAGGTTCGATTGAGCATGAATCCAACCAGGACTTCGGGACAAAAAGGATAATAACTCACAGATCGTGCATCAAATTGATGTGTCGTCTATTATATTGAGACCCTTATGACGCGGTGGACCTTTGAGATACTTCTTTGTGGGACTTCATGAAAGTTGGAGTATCGACCAGTAGCTTGTGGTGTAGATCCTCCCAGAGACGAGCGAGCATAGTGTGGGAACCCAGTGGCTGGATGAGACTTGACGACTGCTGACTGTTTCGACTCGAAGTGACTTGACAGGCCCAGTGGGGAGCGCCTTGTTGACACGGCAGACCCACGGTGGGGAGAACCTTAGTGACATGGTAGACCCACGGTACTCGAAAGGAGGAGTACCTCAGCAGGCCGTGAGGGGGGGTGCCTTGGTAATGCGGTAGACCCATGGTGGGGAGCACCTTGGTGACGTGGCAGACCCATGGTCTTCGACAGGAGGAGTAACTCATAAGTCCAAGGTTAGTGGGAAGCACCTCAGTGTGACGTGGCAGGACCACTGTACTCGATAGAGAATGAGTTCTCCAGTAGCTGAGGTGTTCGACATAATGGCTGGGAATGTTACATGTTACTACACCAAAAATAAATCCTGGTGTGAGATGAGTTAGTACCTCTGTGTTTTTCCTCATGATTGAGTTGGATTACTTGATAACTTAGGTATATATATGGGCATATACCTAAGTACGGTTATCTGTTGATTTCATACTTTATAATTTATCCTTGATGGATTTTGTGAAACCTAGAGGGTCTCGGGGACCCTACTGAGTATCATTATACACACCCCTACATGGGCTATTCCCTCACTTGTTGTGTTGGATGTAGAAGACAGTCAACGCTAATCGTGGTTGAGAGTACCAGGACTAGACTGTACCTGGAGGTGGGTTATATGGCATGTCGGTACGCAGAGAAGAGAGGTGGACATGGAGTGCTGAGGAGGTGATCTGTACCTACCCTTCATGTAGGATCCTCGGAGGATGATCTAGTAGCTTTCTCTACTCTTTCTTCAGTTGTATTTTATTTCAGTTGTACTTGTAACTTTTCTTTTGGTCTTGTATTCTGGCCCCCTTTTTACTTTCAACACTCTTTTGGTTATACCGTTTGCTTGTGTTTATATCTTGTTGTGTGCTTGGTTACGTGAGTTTGCAGGTTATAAAGGCAATGCCTTCCCAGTTTTAAGGAAAATTCCTTTTAGTGCTAGTTGCCAGCCACTGGCCTATGGAAGGCGGGCTTGGGGTAGTCATGGCACGAGCCCCGAGGGATGGTTCATGACATTTTTAACCATAAAATTGAGTTTGCCTTCATTCTATTCCATGTAAAAACTAATAAATGAATGATAAATATTTTATGAAATATAAAATATAAAAATTTCATTAAAATAATTCACTAGTAGATAATAATTTATTTTATTATGATAAAAACACATTGTTCACAAAAAACAGTTTTTTTAAAACACCTCTTTTGCCTTCAAGTGATTTTATTTTCATTTCTAACCATTTAATTACCAATGAATTCATTTTATACATATGTAAAAAATAATTTTTAATAATTTATTTATTGATATTAATACATATCAATACAATGTCTATGTTATAACTATCACATTTAATAATAATATTTTAATAGTATATCATAGCCTGTTTAAACGCAGCGATGGATGTAATGAAATCTATCAAAGAAATAAATTTATTAAAGAGAAATATATTATAAAATATAAGGTTGTTACATTATAACCCCTCATAAAAAAATTCCTATTAATTCCATCACTATGATAAAAAAAATACTTCTACCTCATCACATTTGTAGGTTCCTATGTAGATCCTCAAATTTATAGCTTTGCCACAAAAAAAAACAAACTGAGTGTGTGGTCTTGATCTACAACACTTTCTATCTTTAATATAGAATCACCCCCAAATTTTTATCATAAGAGATATAATACACTATTAGTATGAACTATTAGTTTGGTATATTTAAAGGATCAATTTTATATTTACTCTGTAAAGTTACATGGAACACATCCTAAACTTGAGAGAGATTTTATGGAAGTTCCCTGTGATAAGAAATGACCTTAATAAAATCAATAATTCCAAAATAAATGATATATAGAGGGATAGTTTTTTCATTAATTCCAAATAATAAAACCTTATTACATGTTGACATTCACATTAATACATTCCCATAAAAATCAAAATCAAGATCTTTCCCATGATTGTTAGCAAAACATTTTGTCAACCCTAAGTTTCCCTAATGTACTACCAAATAACTCATACCATCTCTACCATTTCAATAGATATATTAGGTCCCAATAAATTTTTTCCCCAATTTTATAATGATATATTGGAGTTTTTAACTTCCTACCATAAAGGTCTTCATAAGGATCCATTTGAATGTTATAGGGAAACTATTATTAGAAGAAAATTTCACCGTAGAAATGGGTAGATCCCAAACACCTTGAAAATAAATAGAACATGATTTCAATATATATTATATTATTTTAAGGGTCTTTTCGTATTGAACATATAACTAAGGATAATATGAATTATTAAACATCAAATACGTATGCAGATCCTACTGAAGAAATCTCCAGAACTTCGAGGTATACCTTATATCCCAATAAGATATAATTGAGAGTGATACTCCATGAAATATAACTAATTACGTAATGTATATCTATGAAATTGGATCTTGATATAAATATTATATAATTGAAATGAAGTGTTTTGACTTAATAGGGAGATATACTATAACCCAAATATCAATTTACCCTTTAGATTTTTTTGGGACTCCTTTTAAGAGAACCATGGTAATGTTTTCACATTTCTATTCCTGTATGGGTAATGGTTGTAAAATACCCTTAGAATTATATATCTTAGCCTTAACTTGATGATATACTTATCATATATATATATACTCAACAATATCATATTTCATGTTATCCCCCAAAAAATACTCTTCCATATTCTATATACATCTTCATACTTTTCGGATTAATAGATCTTGGTGAATTAGGAACTTCATATAAAATCAACTTTATCAAGTATGATATTTATGGAAAACATACTGTATTCCTAAACCATGTCATTATATCACATTCATTGTTCAACTTAGGATCATTTTAACTTATTCCATAGTTTCACATTCTCCCTTATTTCCAATATATTCCAAAAGTAAATGTATGGTTGAACATTCAATAAAGAAAAATATGGTTTTTCCCCATTATTTATGATTTTGTGATCCATCTTCTTAAAATCAAAAAAAAATATTGGATCTCTTTTATTAAACATCATGGATAGTTAAAATTATCTTTCTAAATTATAGCATCATCCACTTTATTCATATTCATAGGGTGGTAGTGTATTGATTCTTCATAATAATTAATCATCTCCAACCACATAATTTGTTTAATATTCAACTACTTATATATAAATATATTATTTACAATTTTTTTATCACTATATATATCACAATTTTCACCATCATGATAATACCTCCATATTTTTAGTGAAAAATTAACTGATTGTAACTCCAAATCCTGTGGTAGGAACTTTTTCTCATGAATTTTTAATTGGAACACGGAATAAGCTATCAACATATCATTGTACTTGAGGATTCATCATAGTCTCTTCTTCAATTCAACTGTAAGGATCACAACCCCTTCTCCACTATATGGTAGTGTATGTATAAGTGATATGGATAACCTTATTTTCATATCCTTGAAATTTTCATCAAATACAACTATCAAAAGTAACTTGGTTCCCCTATGATTCAACTATGTTATTATATTAGATGGTTATGATAAATCACACCCATACTGATAGTATCCAACCAACCTAGGAAAACTATAGATCTTTGTTACCATGGTTGGCTGAGTCCATTGGTCAGTAACTTCCATATTCAAAAAATCTACTGATATACCATCACTTGAGATTATATGACCCAATAATGAGACTTTATATAACCAAAATTCAAATTTAATAAATTTAGAATACATTTTATCCTTCTATGGGGCCTTTAGAACAAACTTCAAATAATCATCACACTCTTCCTTTCACGTTGAATATATAAGAATATCATTAATAAGGTGTACCATAAACTTATAAAGGTAATCCATAAAGACTCTATTAATTAGACCCATGAATATATAAAATTCATTGGTAAGTATAAATGCAATCACTATAAATTTTCAATGACCATACCCCATATGGAAGATTTTCTTGGATGTATCCTCATTAGTGGTCGTCCATTGATGATATGAAGAATAAATATCAATCTTGGAAACATATTGAGCTATATTAAATTAATAAAACAAGTCATCAATATAGGGTAAAGTATAATTCTGATTGATATTGATCTTTTTAAGTTATCAATAATCAATACAATGACGCATTTAATCATCTTTATTCCAAACAAAAAGAACTAGTGAATCCCATAGTAATTCACTAGGGGATATTTATCCCATATTAATATTATCCTTGAGTTTATTATTTAATTACTATAACTCAATCATATTCATTATATATGTACTATTTGAAATAGGTCTAGCTCTAGTAATGGGTTCTATTGAAAACTCAACTTCATGATTTGGGGTAGACTAGGAAAGTATTCTGGAAATACATAATCATGATCTAGAAAAAAAAAAGAATATCCATGATATTGAGTTTTTTCCTAAACATTTGTGACAGATATACCTCATGAATAGGTATTAATACCTATATAAATGAAGTAACGTATATTGGAAGATCATATTCATCATTTCATTGAAATATTGTCCTAGGTTGATTTGAAATACAATATGTTTTTCCCTTACTTGAAAATTGATATGGGCTCTATATAAAGCAATATAATCCATTCCCAAATCATATTGAATTAAACATGATAGAGAATTAAAAGATTTGTAGGAATAAAATTACCACAATATTCAATATAAGAGGACTGGTAAAATTAATATATGATCATCAAACCATTTTGGTTTTTCAATGATAACTCAGTATCTACTAATTAAGTATATTAATGAACATCCCAAGAGACATTTATTGATATAAATGAATCAATATGACTAATCTTAAACAAGTTATTTCAATATATGGTCATCACTACCTCAACTTCACCATTCTATCTCAATCCCCTAACTAAAACAAAAATAGATTGAATAAGAAATAAACATCATAGTGAAAATTCTAGTAATCATGAAAACTCCTTCATAGGATGTCTAAACCATGTCACTATATTTTCAATTTATATTACCTTCATTTTAACTTAGCTCTTTTACAGTCATCAGCTATTAAAATACTTCAAAACCTTTCATAATTAAAATGACAATTAACCTAAGCTTATCCCCCATTAGTGTTTATCCAGTTGTGTAGTCTTAGGCCCAGTCATTGTGCACTTGTGACATTTGAGTTATTACTACATTTTCCCTATTCAGAGTTGTTACCTCTATTTGCTTTTTTTCCAGAGCTATATCTGCATTCCAGTTACGATAAAGGGATGTATTTTCATGTAAAACCATATAATATCTTATTTATATAAGCTTCAGGATATTATTCTATTTTTCTAATTTCCCCATATTTTTCAAAAAAAAAATCTCTAATCCTAATTAATAAATATTATCTTAATCCCACTCTGATACCAATAGAGGAAATCCAAAAAATTTATACAAATATATTAAATTATTATAGATTATTATTCAATATATCTAATTAAAAACATTCCCTAGAATCATAAACGTTTATAGTATTTGGATAATATATAAAAAATCATCTTATTTCATGAAAGATCCCCGACATCTCCCAAAAATATATTCTCACATAATATATATCTAATACATACCCTATTTAAAACCTTTCTTCAAAACCTAGGAATATGAAACATGAGAAATGGTGAAATTAAATGTTCAGTAAGGGTAAACTTAAGATATATGAATCATTTATAATAAGTTAGTATAAGAAAAGAAAAATGGTATTATAACATGATCATAACTTATAATAATCATATACAATCAGTCAAACATCATAAATCATAAATCCTTGAATATAGATTTTTCAAAACAAAAGAAATAATTCATAAGGGTATTAAATAATTAATAATAAAATATAATACATGATATTATATCATAATCAAAATGAATAAGTTTCTATTATGTATAACCATATAAAATAATTTACTAATTCAATGATCATTGTTGAATCTATAATAGTGGATTAGGATCACTCCTCATTCCATCATTTCCAAAATGAAGTTTATCTCCTAAAACTATCATAATGTATAGATTCCATTACTAAACTTGGTCAACTCTACATTATACTATGTATTTTCTAATGAGATATCAGTCTTTACCCAATTCATTAGATGGATATATAATTCTGGTCTCACCCATCTCATAATGAGAATAATAAATATATGTTCCATAATATCATGAAATATTTTTCATATTATCATATCATCATATCATAACCCATGGAAATAATGTAGGTTTTATAAACATTTCATCATTTCATCATATCAATACCAAAGGAAAAGATATGAGTTTTAAAAATGTTTCACCATAAATTAATTAACTGATTTGAAATAAACAAGTTACATAGAATCATCCTTAAATCATCATATCAATACCAAAAGAAAAGATATGAGCTTCATAAATGTTTCATCATAACTAAATTAACCTATTTAAAAGAAAAAAGTTACATAGAATCATCCTTAAATCATCATCATCATAATACATTCATAGAGATAAAGTGGATGGTATCATAAAATCATGTCCTTTGTGAATCCTAAGAATCCTTAATGGATTTGAAATTGATGAAAATATATTTAAAATATCATTCAAACCATCCTTTATGAACATGAAAAATATATTATTCTTTTTATAACATTTTAACTAAAAATTCCAGAATATTGAGAAATTTATTTTCCTTGGAAATAACCAATGAAACATTTAAAGGAAGATTCAAATTAAAGAACGATCATTGTCACGACCCATCCTCGGGGCCCATGCCGTGACTACCCCAAGCCCGCCTTCCATAGGCCAGGGGCTAGAGACTAGCACCAAAGGAATAAATCCCGATATAAGGGAATACATTGCCTTTATGTAAGAAATCAACCACCATAGAGTATGCAAGATGAAGTAAACACTAAGTAAACTAAGTACAAAAGTAAGTGTCGTAAAGTAAATGGGCCATAATACAAACCCAACTGAAAGTAAAGTACAACTGAAAAGAGGGTACGACGGAAGAAAAGTAAAGCAGCGACACCGAGCCGTCCTCTGGAAATCCCACCTGAAGGGTGGGTACAGATAGTCTTTTCTGTTCCTCGGCTCCAGCCGTCTGCCCCATGTACGTCCCATCCAGGAATCCACCTCCAGGTACTGTCCACCTCCACGAGATCCTACTTCAATCAGCACTGTCCGTCATCTACATCCAACACAACGTAGTGCGGGCATAACCCATGCAGGGGTGAGTATACACTACTCAGTAGGGACCCCGAGACCCCCGAAGGTCTCCCAGAATCCACAGAGGATAATCCACAAAGGAAAGATACAATCACAAAGTAACAAACAACTCTACTTAGGTATATGCCCATAAATATACCTAAGTCATCAATTCCAACTCTTCTCCAGCACACGAGCCCAAGTACAACCCAGTCCACATAGGAAAACATAACACATTCCACATAGGAATTCACAACCCAATCCACACAGGAAAACACAACAATCATATCAATGATATTGATTGTAAGTTAAAGCTCAGCTCACATAGGTACACATTTCGTAAGATGATAGAGATGATCAAATGTATCCACTGATTCATCTAAGCTGTCGGACCCACGTAGGATACAAGACCAGCTAAGCTGTCAGACCCACAAAGGATACAAGACCAGCTACTCTGCCAGACCCACATAGGATACAAGTACATATACAAATACTGTCGGACCCACATAGGATACAAGAATAGTAGTCAAGTACTGCCGGACCCACATAGGATACAAGAACAGTAGTCATCGTCATCGAACCCACGGAGGATTTCAGTATGGTCGTCGTCGCTGCCGAACCCACGGAGGATCCCAGTGCAGTCGTCATCATCGTCACAGTCGCAGCCAGCTCTAGGGTTCCCGCACACAGCATGCTTGATTTCGGGAGGGTCTGATCCACGAGCCAAAGGGGTCGATACATCAACTGACATGAAGTCCGGAGTTGATGTATCCCAAAGTTCTTTCTCGTCAATAGGAACTCAACGCGACAGACGGTGCATCAATCAGACGCTGGGTCTGAGAGTTATTGGCTTTTTTGTCCCAGGGGCCCGGTCAGTTTTTAAGCTAAAACCAACCCGACCGTACTCCAACTGCATCCAACCCTTCAGCGGATTAATCCAAAAGAACCTTCTCACTAAGCATAATCCAACAAAGTCGACGGCACATCAATCGGACGTCTGGAGCTCAAGTTATAAGTGTTTCCACTCCTAGGGCCCGGTTGGTTTGGTGTTCGAACCAACCCAGCCATATCCAAATTTCTTCCAAACCGTGAGTGTAATATACCAAAACGACCTTCTCGGTCCAAGGATCGCTACACAGCTGATGGTACGTAGATCGGAGGTCTGTAGCCCAAGTTATGGGCGTTTGAACGGATCTGTCTGGAAACAGGGGGTTTGGGCCCGGTCTGACCCGACCCAATACCCCCTGGGTCCGTCCGAACTGGGTCGACCCGGTTTGGCCCGGTGGTGCATGGCCCGAACCAGTTGGTGCAGCCTGGATCGGCGCGGGCGGCCCGGCCCGGTGCGGGCAGTCCGGCCCGGTGCGGGGGGTCCAGCCCGGCGCGGGCGGTCCGGCCCAGGGCGGCCGGTCCGTCCTGGTGCGGCCGGTCCAGTCCCGTGCAGGGGTCCGCGTGCTGAGAGGACGTGGAAGGGGGGCGTTTCCCCCCTTGTTTTTGAAACGGCGGCCCCCCACGTGGAGGGTCCAGCCCTTTTCCAGCCACCTGGGGTTACAAGCCCCGGACTTCCCGGATCCGGCCGGCCGTAATGGTCGGCCGGTTGTGCCGCACGGGACCTTCTGGTCCCACCTCCTAAAGCACCAGCAGCCAGAGGATCCGGGCCCCCTCCTCTACACCACCATGGACTTAGGCCGCGGCCCTTGTCCGACCAGCGCGGCGCGAAAGCGCCGCGCCCCTCCTCTGCAGCCCGCCCCGGCCGCGGCCCTCTATGATGCTCTGGTGCGGCGAGACAGCGTTGCGCCCCTTTGTCGCGGCCCGCTCTTGTCCGCGGTTTACTTTGGCTTCACTAGCACGGCGCGACGACACCATGCTCCTTCGACGCGGTCTACTCCAACCTCGGTTCCCTCGTTCCCACGCGGTGTCATTGAACCTTGTCTCCTTCGTTCCAAAACATGAAGATAAATCAACAACAAAGGGGAGGAGGTTCGGTCGTGTTTGTGCGGTCCGACCTCCTCCCGTTATATTGATAACAGGAGGCCAAATATTTAACAACGATGCTCGTTAAATAAAACTTGAAAGATGAATTTAACCCCTACCTCAACATTGATGTCAAAATACGGTGTCGCGGTTGATACTGTATGTCCAAGATAGATGGCGTCTCACACCGGCTGCGGAGAGGAGAAGAATAGCACGTCCCTCACTCCTTGCGGTGACGGCGTTCTTCATTGTGGTCTTGACGCTCTTCGCGTTCTCCAATGAAGAAGATGAAGATCCTCAAGACTTTCAGTATTCTCTCCCAATCTCCTCCCACAACTAAACAACCCCAAATAAAATAAGGCCTTCCTTATTTTATTAACAAATGCCATGCGTTTTCAAATCTTCAAAAACTCAAACTCAAAAATAAATAAATTGAATAGCTTTAATCAATCAATTTAATGTGAGAGTTCACATGCAATAAAGAGGGGGAGGGGTGAGTTACATAAAAAAGGGGGGTTTCCAAAATTAATAGAGGGTTTAGGGGAATTGAAGGGGTGGGGATCGTGTGGTCCCCACCTCACTAAATCCTATCAAGAGGAGTTAGAATTTTTCGTGGGTCCCACCCCAACTCCCACACAAAGGGTTTAACTACCTATAAGTGGAATAAAATTTGTAAAAAAAATTTATTTCACTTAACACTTACCAAAAATTAAAACAACTCTTCCCGAGAAAACGAAACTCTAGTAAAGGTCTTCTTAAGCAATTACCGGCACTGCAATTTCATCGGTGCCCTCGGATTTTGATTCCAAGCACCGGTTTAAAAGTTAGAAAAACCAGCTCGTTCGTTCACTGAACGTACCCAAGCTAAACTTCGAAAATTGATTCCGGGCCCACCGGGCCTCCGAATCAGGTACCGTCAGAAACTGCGTACTCGTAGAATCCCAAATGAATTAATAAAAAACAATTCTTGAAATTTACAGGTCTTTACATTACTCTCACCTCAAGGATTTACATCCCCGTAAAGATACATCATAAACTAGGAGAAGAAATGAGGGTAATGTGCAAGCATCTGAGCCTCCCGCTCCCAAGTGCTCTTTTGGAGGTTCCCGTGCTACCATATGATGCGCACTAGAGGAATCGACCGCCCATGTAGGATCCGCTCCTGTCGATCCTCGATCTCCACCGGAACCTCCACAAAAGTCACCTCATCATCAATTTCCAGCTCCCCACGGTCGATGATATGCGTCGGGTCATGCACGTATCTCCTCAGCTGAGATACGTGGAAGACGTCGTGCACCCGGTGCAACTGAGTTGGTAGAACCAGGCAATAATCTACCTCGCCTATCCTGCTGAGAACCTAGAATGGTCTGAAGAAGTGCTGAGATAACTTTCCGCCCCGGCCAAATCTCCATAATCCATGTCGAGGTGAGACCCGTAAGAAAATGTGGTCACCATCCTCGAAGCCTAGTGGTCTCCGCCTCCTGTCAGCATAAGACTTATGTCAGCTCTAAGCTATCCTAATCCACTCGTGGATGACCTGGACCTTCTCTGTTGTGGCCTTGACCATCTCTAGTCCCATAAGTGCTGACTCCCCCGGGTCTGTCCAGCATAGAGGTGATCTGCAAGGTCAGCCGTACAATTCCTCGTATGGTTCCATCCCGATGGTGGAGTTGTATCTGTTGTTGTACGCAAACTCCACCAAGGGTAGGTGATCCTCCCAGCTACGACCAAAGTCAAGGACACATGCACGGAGCATGTCCTCAAGAGTCTGAATGGTCTTCTCCACCTGACCATCCGTCTGAGGGTGAAAGGCAGTGCTCATATGTAGTTGCCTCCCAAAAGCCTCATGCAGCCCCTTCCAAAGCTGGGAAGTAAAACATGCATCTCGATCTGAGACGATAGATGATGGCACACCAGGAATTCGTACGATCTCCTAAATGTATAGATGCCCCATGCTCTCCACTGAGCCCTGTTCTCTGATGGGTAACAAGTGGGCAGACTTGGTGAGTCGGTCGACGATCACCCAAATGGAGTCGTGTCCTCTGGAAGTACATGGAAGCCCAGTCACGAAATCCATAGATATCCCATCCCACTTCCACACCGGGACTTCCAAGGGCTGTACTAAGCCCGCTGGTACCTGGTGCTCTGCCTTCACCTGCTGACAGGTGAGGCATCGTGAAACGAACTCTGCTATAACCTTCTTCATACCCAGCCACCAGTACTGTCGTCTGAGATCCTGGTACATCTTCGCCACTCCTGGATGTACTGCTAATGGGGAAGTGTGAAACTCTCTCATCACCTCCTCCTAAAAGTCAGCCGGTACCATGTTACGTCCTCTAAAAAGGACGATGTTCTCTCCTCCTACATAGAATCCATCAGGTGCCTTTCCCAAGGATATCTGTGAACGTCGTGTCTCACAGTTAACATCCCCACGATGTGACTCTA
Organism: Viscum album; assembly: GCA_963277665.1. Lineage (NCBI taxonomy): Eukaryota > Viridiplantae > Streptophyta > Magnoliopsida > Santalales > Viscaceae > Viscum > Viscum album. Next base: position 1,740,100,257 of record OY728146.1, on the reverse strand, counting down.
TGACCTGCTAAAGAAGTGGAGGAGTGACTGTGAGTGACTGAAGAAATGCTGCTTTATCTCTATCCATGAAGGATATATACAAAGAAGCTAGCTGATCTGTCGCCTCTCCAAGTAGCTGAATTCTGGTCCTCCTGCTGACAGAATCATTTAATACATTCCCCTTTCCAAGAGTATAGACTATCTCAATATCATAGTCCAAGAAGAACTCGATCCATCGTCGTTGTCTCGGGTTTAGGTCCTTCTGTGAGAATATGTACCTGAGACTCGGGTGGTCAGAGTAGACTGTAAAGCGCTCGCCCATCAGATAGTGCCGCCACATCTTTAGAGCGAAGACCACTGCTTCTAACTCCATGTCATAGGTAGCATAGTTCTTCTCATGCTACCTCAACTGCCATGATCCATAGGCTATCACTACCTGCTTCTACATCAGGACACACCTGAGTCCGGTCCCTGATGCATCACAGTAGACTACGTACCCTACTCCCTCCTCTGGTGGCCTCAAGATGGATGCACTGGTCAATCTATGTCTTAGCTCCTAGAAGCTCTGCTGACATCTGTCTAACCACATGAAGTGTTTCCCCTTCTTCGTCAAAGCTGTAAGCGGTGCTATAACTCTGGAGATGTCTAGCACAAATCTTCAGTAGTACCCAGCTTAACCTAGGAAACTCCGCACCTCCGTCACGCTCCTGGGTGGCTCCCAAGCTAGCACTGCCTCGATTTTCGCAGGATCCACCACAACTCCCGCCTCAGAGATGACGTGTCCCAAGAAGTGTACCTCACGTATCCAGAACTGACACTTCGAGAGCTTACCATAAATCGGGTTCTCTTAGAGTGTGTCCAGTACAACCCGCAAGTGGTAGGCATGCTCCTCCTCAGTAGTCGAGTATATCAATATGTCGTCGATGAGGACTATGACAGATTGATCGAGATAAGGCTGTAATATCCTTTTCATGAGACTCATGAACACTACTAGAGTGTTGGTTACACCAAAAGGCATAACCAAGAACTCATAGTGGCCATACCGACATATGAAGGTCGTCTTTTGCACATCCTCGTCTCGAACTCTGAGCTGATGATAGCCTGACCCGAGGAATATCTTCGAGAACTAATGTTCTCCCTTGATCTGATCAAAGAGGTCTTCAATCCTCAGAAGTGGATACTTGTTCTTTACGGTCACCTGGTTCAGGCGACGGTAATCGACACACAGTCGCAAGCTCCTGTCCGCCTTCTTGGCGAACAAAATCAGGGAAGCCCAGGGTGAAACACTGGGTCGGATGAATCCATTTCCCTACAAGTCCTCCAACTGTATATGTAACTCTCGAAGCTCAGTGACAGCCATCCGATATGTTGGAGTAGATATTGGGGTTGTCCCGGGGTATAGGTCAATATAGAAGTCTACCTCTCTACGAGGAGGTAGTCCTAGAACGTCATCAAGAAAAACGTCTGCATACTGATCCACCACTACAGGAAAACTCGGACTCTGCACATCAACTGCTCCTAGGATGAGGGTAGCCAATTGATGAGTGATCGGCTATCCTCTCCTCTGCGTGAGTCCATCCTGCGCTGCAAAGGCTCCCTTCCCTCCGGTGAAGGTGAACCTGCTCCCCTCGGTGCTGACACATCGCACCTTGCTCCTAATACAGTCGATCTGAGCATGAACCGTAGATAACCAATCCATGCCCAAGATGACATCGTAAGGCCTCAATGTCGCTATAAGAAGATCTCAGCTAAAGCTCTCACCTCCAAGAGTAATCTCACAATGCCGGCACCAGTGTGTAATCATTGAGTCTGCTCTCGTAGGAGTCTCTAGCGGTAAGGATCGAGCCAACGGCTCTGTCAAAATCTCTGAGATCTGAACAAGGGAAGCGACAATGAAAGAATGACTTGCTCCTATGTCTATAAGAACAACATCAAGGGTGGATTAGACACAGATAGTACCTAAAATCATCTCAGGTGTGTCATGGTAATAGGCCTCCGCTGCCTGAAGCTGAGCCAGCCTCTGTCTGCCAGCTCCCTGTGGTCGGGTTGGACCTCCTGGTGGTGGTGGTGGTAGAGCCTCAAGGCATCGCCCACCACCTACTGCTCGGCTAGCTCCTTTGCCTCGTCCTCCTTCTCCCTATGGACCGCCACGGTCGAACCTCTGCCTCTACCTGGGTGGTCCCTCAACCGTCTGCTACACCTCTACATGGTGGGTCGTGCAGTCACGAGCCATGTGGCCCTGCCCTCCACATGCATAGCATTGTCTACTCCCTGTAAGGCTGGCTCTGTGCCGTGTGCCCCGCACCTCTGATACCAATTTTTTACGACCCGTCCTCGGGGCCCGTGTCGTGAATACCCCAAGCCCACCTTCCATAGGCCAGGGGCTGGTGACTACCACCAAAGGCATAAATCCTGATATAAGGGAAGGCATTGCCTTTATGTAAGAAAACAACCACCACAGAGTATGCAAGGTAAAGTAAACACTAAGTAAACTGAGTACAAAAGTAAGTGTTAGAAAGTAAATGGGCCAGAATACAAACCCAACTGAAAGTAAAGTAAAACTGAAAAGAGAGTACAACGACAGAAAAGTAAAGCAGCAACACTGAGTCATCCTCTGGAAATACCACCTAAAGGGTGGGTACAGATAGTCTCCTCCGCTCCTCGGCTCCAGTCGTCCGCCTCGTGTACGTCCGGTCCAGGAATCCACCTCCAGGTACCGTCCACCTCCACAAGCTCCTACTTCGATCAGCGCTGTCAGTCGTCTTCATCCAACACAACGTAGTGTAGGCATAGCCCGTGCAGGGGTGAGTATACGCTACTCAGTAGGGACCTCGAGACCCCCGAAGGTCTCCCAGAATCCACGGAAGATAATCCACAAAGGAAAGATACAATCATGAAGTAACAACCAACTCTACTTAGGTATATGCCCATACATATACCTAAGTCGTCAATTCCAGCTCGGCTCCAGCACACGAGCCCAAGTACAACCCAGTCCACATAGGAAAATATAACCCATTCCACATAGGAATTCACAACCCAATCCATACAGGAAAACACAACAATCATATCGATGATATTGATTGTAAGTTAAAGATCAACTCACACAGGTACACATTTCCTAAGATGATAGAGATGATCAGATATAGCCATTGATTCATCTAAGTTGTCGGACCCACATAGGATACAAGACGAGCTAAGATGCCGGACCCACAAAGGATACAAGACCAGCTACTCTGCTGGACCCACATAGGAAACAAGTACAGAGTCAAATACTGCTGGACCCACATAGGATACAAGAATAGTAGTCAAGTATTGCCGGACCCACATAGGATAAAAGAACAGTAGTCATCGTCGTCGAACCCACGGAGGATTTCAGTACGGTCTTCATCGCTGCCGAACCCACGGAGGATCCCAGTGCAGTCGTCATCGTCGTTGCAGTCGCAGCCATCTCTAGGGTTCCCGCACACAGCATGCTCGATTCCTGGAGGGTCCGCTCCATGAGCCAAAGGGGTCGATACATCAAATGACATGAAGTCTGGAGTTGATGTATCCAAAAGTTCCGTCTCGTCAATAGGAACTAAACGCGATAGACGGCGCATTAATCAGACACCCGGCCTGAGAGTTATTGGCTTTTTCATCCGAGGGGCCCAGTTGGTTTTAAGCTAAAACCAAACCAACCATACTACAGCTGCATACAAATCTCGAGCAGAGTAAGCCAAAAGAACCTTCTCACTAAGAGGAATCCAACAAAGTCTACGCCAAGTCAATCGGACATCTGGAGCTCAAGTTATAAGCGTTTCCGCTCTGAGGGCCCAGTTGGTTTTGTGTTCGAACCAACCTGGTCGTCTCCAAAGTTCTCCAAAACCTTCAGTGTAATATACCTAAATTACCATCTTCACCCAAGGATCTCTACGCAACTGACCGTGCATCGATTGGAGGTCCATAGCCCAATTTATGGGTGTTTGAACGGATCTGTCCGGAAACAGGAGGTTTGGGCCCGGCCGACCCGGCCCAATGCCCCCTGGGTAGGCCCGAACTGGGTTGATCCGACCCGAGTCTGGGTCCGGACCGGTGGGGCGCGGCCCAGCCCGGCAAGCACGGCCCGGCCCAGCAGGCGCGGCCCGGCCCAGCCGGCGCTGGCGGTCCGGCCCGGCGCGGGCGGTCCGGCCCGGCGCGGGCGGTCCGGCCCGGCGCGGGCGGTCCGGCCCGGCGCGGGCGGTCCGGCCCGGCGCGGGCGGTCCGGCCCGGAGCGGGCGGTCCGGTGCGCGGGCGGTGCCGCCCGGCGCGGGCGGTGCAGCCCGGCGCGGGCGGAGCGGCCCGGCGCGGGCGGTGCGGCCCGGCGCGGGCGGTGCGGCCCGGCGCGGGCAGTGTCGCCCGGCGCGGGCGGTGCCGCCCGTCGCGGGCGGTGCCGCCCGTCGCGGGCAGTGCGGCCCGGCGCGGGCGGTGCGGCCCGGCGCGGGCGGTCCAGCCCGGCGCGGGCGTTGCGGCCCCGCACGGGCGGTCCGGCCCGACGCGGGCGGTCCGGCCCGGCGGGGGCAGTGCGGCCTGGCGCGGGCGGTGCGGCCCGATGCGGGCATTCCGGCCCGACGCGGGCGGTGCGGCCCGGCGCGGGCGGTGCGGCCCGGCGCGGGCGGTGCGGCCCGGCGCGGGCGTTCCGGCCCGGCGCGGGCGGTGCGGCCCGGCGCGGGCAGTGCGGCCCGGCGCGGGCGGTGCGGCCCGGCGCGGGTGGTCCGGCCCGGCGCGGGCGGTGCAGCCTGGCGCGGGAGGTCCGGCCCGGCGCGTCGGGCGGTCCGGGCCGGCGCGGACTCTCCGGCCGGGTGCGGCCGGTCCGGTCCCGGGCGGGCGTCCGCGCGCTGAGCGTACGCGGAAGGGGGGGTGCTGACCCCCTTGTTTTTGAATCGGTGGTCCCCCACGTGGAGGGGCCCGCCCTTTGCCAGCAGCCGGGGCGACGGCACCGCGCCCCTCTGCCGCGGCCCGCCCCGGCCGCGACCCTCCATGGTGCTCCGGCGCGGCACGACGGTGCCGCGCCCTTCTGTCGTGGTCCTCTCTTGGTCGCGGCTTCCTTCGGCTTCACCGGTGTGGCGCAACGACGCCGTGCTCCTTTGACGCGGCCTACCCCGGCCGCGGTTCCCTCGTTCCCATTAGGTGTCGTCGCACCACGTCGCCTCCATTCCAAACCACGAAGATAAATCAACAACAAAGGGGAGGAGGTTCGTCCGTGTTTGTGCGGTCCGACCTCCTCTCGTTATATTGATAACAGGCGGCCAAATATTTAACAACGATGCTCGTTAAATAAAACTTGAACGACGAATTTAACCCCTACCTTAACAATGATGTCAAAAGACAGTGTCACGGTTGACGGTGTACGTCCAAGATGGATGGCGTCTCACACCGGCTGCGGAGAGGAGAAGAACGACACGTCGCTCACTCCTTGCGGTGACGGCGTTCTTCGTTGAGGTCTTGACGTTCTTCGCGTTCTCCAACGAAGAAGATGAAGATCCTCAAGACTTTCAGTATTCTCTCCCAATCTCCTCACACAACTAAACAACCCCAAATAAAATAATCCCTTCCTTATTTTATTAACACATGTCATGCATTTTCAAATCTTCAAAAACTCAAACTCAAAATTAAATTAATTGAATAGCTTTAATCAATCAATTTAATGTGAGAGTTGACATGCAATAAAGTATGGGAGTGGGTGAGTTACATAAAAAGGGGGTTGCCAAAATTAAGAGGGGGTTTAGTGGAATTGAAGGGGTGGGGCTCGTGTGGACCCCACCTCATTAAATCCTATCAAGAAGAGTTAGAATTTTTAGTGGGTCCCACCCCAACTCCCACACAAATGGTTTAACTACTTATAAGTATAATAAAATTTGTAGCAAAATTTTATTTCACTTAACACTTAAACCACAAATTAAAACAACTCTTCCTGAGCAAACGCAACTCCAGTAAAGGTATTCTTAAGCAATTACCAGTGCTGCGGTTTCATCGGTGCCCTCAGATTTCGATTCCGAGCAACGGTTTAAAAGCTAGAAAAACCCGCTCATTCGTTCACTGAACGTACTCGAGCTAAACTTCGGAAATTGATTCCGGGAACACCGGGCCTCGGAATCAGGTACCGTCAGAAACTGCGTACTCGTAAAATCCCAATGAAATTAAGAAAAAAATTTCCTTGAAATTTACGGGTCTTTACAATCATGAAGGTAGGAAAATATTTTCATACCATATAAGTTAAAAGAAAACATTCCTTTCACACTTTCATAAAATATGAAAATTGTTTATTAAGAATAATTTTAGAAATATTCACTTTTAAATTATTGTAAAGATTGTCAAATTTAGAAAAAATGAACTTTTTTTCAACATTTCAAGTGTATCTAGGAACATTCATATAACTATTTTAATGTGTATGGTCATTGAAGAAAAATTTTATTGACCAAAGACAAAATAAGGTCAACTTTTCTTTAAAACATTTTCTTGAACATTTTATATAACAAAAAAAATAAAAATGGTACTATTATAATAAAATTTCATGAATAAATATAGTATAAGAAATATTATGGGGTTTAATTTACATGATCATTATAATTTCACTCTATATAAATTCAAGAATAAACAATCCTCATTAAAATGATATTTAAATATAAATCCTTTACCTCTTGTTTTGTCTTGATTTTTACACGTTCAAATATCTTGTATAAAAAATATAGATATATTATACATATATTCCAAAATTGTATTAATATATAAAATTACATATATCAATAATTAATAATAACCATTTATCCACTATTTAATAACTTCTTTAATAAAATGAACACCATGTGGGAAACCGATCCATTTTCATCTATATTTTGGAACAATGGTTCTGGTACTTGAACCTTGGTCATTATTTCATTGTCTATAGAATATAAATCAAGAAAATAAAATCAATTTTATTTATTATAATCACTTTTATAATTATTTATATAAATCAATGATGAAAATATGCTAAATTATTTCATGGAGGTGGTTGTCTACTCAAATGCACGAGCAATGTTATCATTTTCAAAAAAATAGAAATGTAAGTATGTAGATAAGATCATATATTTTAATAAGAATACTTATGTAATAAATATCCTATATAAACATTAAATAAATCATAATAACCAACCATGAATGATGGTGAGGGTAAATAAATCATAACTCTTCATGGAGGTGGAATTCAACATGTATGCAAGAGAGATGCTTTAATTTATTATTTTATGGAAAGGAGGTGGAAAATAGTTATTCCATCATAATAATGAACATTAAGTAAATTTAGGATATAAAATTAAATATTTTATAATGGATACTATAGATTTATAGGAAGTAAAACAATTAAAAACTTGAAAGTAATCAGTTAAGATTTATTACTCTTTGTTGAGTAACTGCCATTGTATTACACCTTAATCTATGAATAAATGGTATTCTGATCAAAATAAGACCTTAATGTCTTATATAGGGTGTTTTAAAGGAATTATTGTAGGTATTGGATGATTTAAAAGGCTCATGTATTTTGAGTATGAGAGGATATGTAGAATCCCATAATAAAGGAGGGAGAGAACACACATAGAATTTTTCAGAAGAGTACATATAAAATAGTATCACTCAGTTCAATTGGATCCAAAATTCTAAAGATTATAATATAGGAAGGATAAGGTATAAATAAAATCTACCAATAACACATTTAAAATATTTTTACTATTATCAATGAAAAAAATAATACATATTAAATTTTGTTAATTATATGGATTAAAATATTAGAATAAATTTTAAAATATTCAATTTCTATAAGTGGTATATTTTAATTTTAAGATAAGCATGAAAAACTGAATAAAAATCATTTTTAATGAAATCAATTTTTAAGAATAAAATTGTGTTTACCTTCATTCAATTCCATGTAAAAACTATTTGATGAATGTTAAAATATTTGAGAGAATATATTATCTAAAAATATCACTAAAATCATTTATCAAAAGATATTAACTAAATTTATTAATATAAAAACACATTGAGTTCCTAAATATAGTTTTTTTAGAAAAAAAACATTTACCTTCAAGTGCATTTATTTCAAATTATAACTTATTGATAACCATTGAATTAATTTTAAAAATGTGTAAAAGATAATTTTTCATGGTTTATTTAGTACTATTCATAACCTCCAAACTAAGGACTTGGTGATAACTGTCACATTAATAAAATTTTAATAGAATATTGCAGTTCGTTTAAACATGATGTTTCATGTAATGAAAGTAATAAAACAAATAAAATCTATTAAAGATAAATATATCATAAAATCATAGGGTGTTAAATTTACCCATCAAAGAGATATGATATTAAGCCAAAGTTATTGAATTATTAGAGTCAAAATATGGCTTACATAAAAAATGAATAGAGAAAACTGAAATCTTGTAGACAAATCTTTTTTGGGATATACTAGTGTTTTTTGTATTTATAGACTCAAAGCCTATGATTATAGGTATAATTTTTTTGTTATAAATGAAACAAGATCCATGGTGGAGTTATGGTGAGAAACTAAGGATAAAATCAAAAAAAACTAGGGACTATGATATTATAAAATCTTTAAATCATAACATATTTGAGAACTTGAATGAAGTATGTGGAATATGTGGCCATAAAGGTCGCAAAGATATGTGTTGCATAAAAGGTATAACCAGATAATTTCCTCTTTGTATGAATGTTAAAATTCAATATACAACTATAAAAGATTCATTAAAACTTAAAGAGTTTAACATTACATGTGAAAAGACCAAATAAGCTGGTAAATTAATGAAATAGTGCTTTGTTTGACATGGATAGTTCACTAAGACTTTGAAAATTGTGGAAGAATGAGTCAATACTATAAATCATGAAGATTCATTCAGAACAAGTTTCCTGATAACTGATTTGGAGAAAACAAATCCACTTTAGTATTCAATTACTGATAGGAAAATAAGTGACAAATCAATGAAGTTTGTGATTAAGTATGAGATCACGTTCCATTATGATCTTGGAAAGAGGAAGAATGTAAGTATTAGAGGAAATACTCAACTTGAGTGTTTATTTTAAATAAAAAAAGTAGTTCACTCCATATTCCTTATTATCTTATTGGTTTTGAGCTAAAATTTAGGTAATTAAATGAGTGGTGTTGAGTTTGTCACATGAAGAAACTAATGAAGATTATCCTTCAGGGATTCTATATACTAAAATGAAAATTAAGTTGAAGTGTGAATCCTTTTTTGGGGAGAAACCCTATGTAAATATATCATATATTAAATTTAAAATTTTTGGATAGTAATACAATATGGGTGATAATTTTATTCAAATCACACTTTTGTTTTTTATCATCACTTATATAAAGAATATTTATGAAGGTGCTGTCAGTTGATGAAAATATGAGACAAAGGTGGAGTTTCATTATTTTTTACTTGAACATTTAAATATGTTTGTTTAAATGTATATTGGATACAAATATATTTCTTGATAAACATCCTTTATTTTAGAAATGATAAATTTATGATAATGATATCACATTCATGGAAGATTATGTAACGCATAGAAAATCTTGTTGTTTATTGCTTTTTTCTTATTAGGATAACCCGTATGGACATAGAGTGGAGTAATTAAATTATCCTTTCATGGAGAACAATGAGGAATCATCCTTTTTTAATATCTAAAATAGGTTGATTAAAATTTGAGTTCCTTTAATGGAAAAAAATATGAAGCAATACTTACATTTACTTTTTCATTCACTATCAAAAAGGTGTAGAATAAATAACTATCTGAACACACATATTGGTACTGAGGATTTATAGTAATGACAAAAAACAATTTGGGATATTGAAGTTCACAAAAAAATAATTTCATTTGTTGTTAATGTCTCTCAATATGTTCTTATGGTTGGTTATAGTAAAATGTATTTGAATTTATTTCATGATTATCAATTTATGTCCATAAATAGAAGTAATTTCTTCTATATTGAATGAAAAAACATGTGGTTCATTTTAATGATAGAATGAGTATGTCTGAAGAGTTTTTGAGAAGTCCATGAAAAAATATTATATTTTTTCATGAAGAATATTGATAGAAGGCCATGTACTATTTTATTATAAATGGGGATATTTTTTGGATAATTTATGGAAAAAATAATAATAATAAGATTTGTGAAGGATTTTTCCTAGTTTATTTTATTTTGTAAATTGGTATTTTATACATATTATTTTACTAAGTGTATTGTGTTATCAAAAAATTATCCATCCATGGCCATCGATGGGAACTAGATCACTTCATGTAGTAGCTAGATCAGCCACTTCTATCCAAACATTGAAATTAGAAAGTGTATATTAAATTTATTTCTTGTTCATGTGTAGGAAAGTGTACATGGAGAAGCATGCAAGGTTTCTAGTGGGTCATCATTGGGAGGCACGACCCATGAGACATATCTATGCAGTTTATCTAATATATGACCCATGTGTCGTATAAAGAAGTTTTTAGTGAGAATACAAATATTAAGTGATGGAAATACCAATTTGGAATCAATGTGGGACAAAAGATATACCGATGTTTTTCACCCACTATTATAAAGACAGAAAAAATTTCATCTAATTAAGATGACCTCTATCATTCATTTTAAAGTTGCATCTTCTTTTTCCATTGATAACCCTAACATGAAATAAAATATAGGATCTACATTATTAACCCTACAATGATCTACCATACATATAATAAAGGATCAACACATTAAGATATTATAATCACAATTTTGTTTTCTACATTGATTTCATGATTAACTTCTAACTACCCACATTCTTTCCAACTAAATAATAACTAACGGGCCTAATATACGAAGTTCATTACTTATCATGAGCTACTGTGGGAATTCCCGGATACTTCATGAATAATTTTCATCATCTATATAAATATTAATAGTAGATGTATCTACAGTATACATGGAGATACCAAGCATACAAAGTGGACTGACTGTATGAAGATATGTGAGTCATCACATTTTCTCAACCTACCACATGAACAAGGTATGATTTCCAGTGAGCATGAACCTATAGAAAGAAGATAGACTAAACTAATTTGATCTATAGTGATAATCCCCATGAAATAGGAACCTTTTATATGAATAATGAGTGACTACACCTAAAAATATGAACAACATGTTCTTCTATAAAACAAACTGAATCTTGACAATATAGAGGAGACAAGTGAAATATTTTATCTATATGATAATTATTGTATTTAGATAGTTTTGTTCATAATAATTATAAAATCATGAATCATTTTATTCTTTCAGGTAATCTAGTGCAATAAAAAATTGAAAGTTAAGGTGTTTCAGCTTCCATTATATATTTTAGGAGCTAAAGTGTCTTGAGTTTAATTAGAAATAGTTTCATGAAATATCATTAATTCCATGTAAAAGTTTGATACTGCAAAATATAATCATGATGTAAAAAAATGGGAGTTGAGTTCAAGGTTATTTTTTAAATAATGTTAGATAATGATATTTGAATCCTTCTAGTATTTTAATAATGAATCCATATTATTTATTCCCTGTGATATTCATGCATTCCATGCTTGAATTTAGAGATACGGTTGATCTATGGGATTTATAATGAAGCCAGAGGTATAATGGTATGTTAGTAAATAATTTTATTCATAATTTATGAACATAAAATAATGAGGGGACTATATGAATAATGAGATTGTGGATTTTCAATAGTTTTTACAAAGAATAAGGAATATGACCCAAATATTTCAAAAATTAAAATGAGTTTTAATGATTTATTTAAAATAGAATGTACATATAAATTTTAAAAAAAAAATATTTGAATAAAAAGACTCATGGGTAATTAAATAGAGATTTTATTAAGATATTATATATTTCATTAATAGAATTCAAATTAGAGAAATATCATATAGAATTTAATATGAAAATCACCTTATAACCAGGATATGAGTAAAATTTATATTGTGAATGTAAATCAAATTACTTATAAAATTATTATACTTAATATAAATGGAAGTACATAATATTAATAATTTTTTTGAGAATTTAGGTCCCCTGTACCTATAGGAATATGATTCTGGGAGAATGATATAGTATGTATCAAGGAAATAATTTGAACTAAATATAGGAGTCCCTAAAGGATACATACCAATGTATTCGATTAATCTTAGGAGAATCCAAATCCCAATAGATCTGGAAGCAGTTTTTGGAGAAAAAGGTCTATTTAGATTGTTTTTGAAAATTTTTAAAGAGTGCATGGTAAATACAGATCTTATTAGATCATTAAGGAAGATCATACTAAAAATAATGATGTATTTATTCGACTGGATCTTATTTTTTAGAATATGACAAGGATATTTTGAATAGTATGTTTAACCAATTACTGAAGAGTCTCATGTTTGGGGGTTTGTAACAAATCATGTAGTTGAAAAGTTGGGTTGTATAACCAACTAAGGAAGAACACGTAGTCATTGGGGTGTATAACCATGGTAAACTAGAGGATATATTATTGGGGTTTATAAACAACTTTTTTCTAATCCATTGGGATGTTTAATAATATATCAGTGTAGAATCCATGTAATGGGATCCAACCAACATGGAGAGTAGGTATTAGTATAAAGATTTGTAAATATTTTTTGTGGATATCTCTCACATTACTGCTGTACAATTCGAAAGGTGTGAGATATTATTGAGTGTATCAATAACCTTCACATGTTAAATATATTTAATTAAAACAAATGTAATTATTAAATAAAACAACTAATTTACCCCCCCCCCCCCCCGCAGTGGTAATCTGACATGGGGATCAACATAAAAAAATTGTGAATACTAAAGTAATTTATTCTAAATATGATTATATTTTATTCTCATCCATAAAAATATTTTTCATATATATAATAATATTTTATGTTACAACCTTTCAGAATTAAAAATTTGAAATTTCCTTTAATTATTTATAAATTCAATTTCCCAGTATCATTCACCTTTCCCTCATGAATGTTATTTTTGCCTTATGAAATTAATTATGTAATACCTATTTATTTAAATGGAAAATTATCCTATTGTTTTGGTTGAATCTGTTGTTGTACACATTTTAAGATGTAAAAAATATTTATGTTTACATTATTATGTTTTAGATGTGAAAATAATGATGTATTCTCCAAATGCAATGGGTAAATATTAAATCTTAAAATATTATTATGTACGAGGAATGAGAAGTATGCCACATCTATAATATTAATATTTCTTATTAGACTATTGAATTAGGTAAATTATTTACTATGATTATACATATGTCTAATCCTGAAGATTTTTTGTGTATATGTGTTGATGATTCATGATTATTTGGGTATGGTATTTATATTCTTATGAAACTTTTCATGTATATTCTTCCATAGCTATTTATTTTTATATTATCACTCATTTTTAATATTTATCCTCATTACACATGTCATTAAAATTGAAATATCATATGCTTAAACCCATATTTTTTATTAACTAAAACTTTTTTACGTTTATGAATCCTTTTATGGATTTATATTTACTGAAATATCTAGGTTGTATTCAGGTGTGTAATTTTTTTAAAAAAAATATATGTGCAGTTTAGTGTGAAAAGATAAAATCTATATATGTATATAATATTTATTGACACTACCACACTATGTTACATATTTTTATTTTAAAACTAAGTTATTATATAGAGTTCTTAAAAATGACATAAAATCTATATATGTGTTTTTTTTTATTAAAATATACATATCAGTTTCATGATGACCATTATTTTTAAAACACAATTAATGAATATTTTATCTAAATTCATTCAGAATAATATCAAAATAGTTCTCTTTTTAAAAAATCACATTAAATAATAAGTAAAATATTATGAATAAATGTTTATATAATAAAATTTATAAATTTATGGACGAATCACAGTGACCATACATATTTTTTGAAGTTAAAATTTGACAATTTATTAAGATTCGTACTTAAAAATATTAATAAAAATGAAAATATTTCAAAAAATTGGTTTCTATGAAACTCAATTTTTAGTTATTATAATGAATTTATAAATTCAATAAATTTTAATATAAGTATAATTAAGATAAAAATATAAAAATAATTAGTTCATATATTTTGATATTAAATGGATGAACATTATGAGTGAAACTATTCGAGGAATGTGACCAAATAGTATTAATTTTCCACTAAATATAAAAGAGTATATTACTATAAATAATGTATCAATGAAATTTATGTGGGTCATCATTTAAATAGTTTTAAAACTACAAGATTTACAAAACATATTATCAAAGAAACATCTTTCAATTATTTTCATTAAAATCTTTGAAAAAAATATAAAAAATATTATTTTCCTATAAAATTTTTTTAAAAAGAATAAAATATTTATTACAAATAATGTTAAAATTAAAATCAAAGTTAAATATTAGGTATATAATATAAAAATTGATAACATTAAGAAAATATATTTTGAAAATTCTCAGTCTTCCTTATAAATATAAAAAAATTTAAGAGCTAAGAGGTATTTTAGAAAGAATCCAGAGGATATTGATTGATTTTTGGATTTCTAGGGTCTAAAACACCCATTTAATGGTATATTCAGGCCATGAAGGAATTAATTTCTAATACATTGTTTTTTTTTGATAATTTGATTTTATTAGTTAATTAATCAGTATGTATAATACTCATTTCTAAATATTTTGGCCATTCTCAAGGAGTCCTATCTAGATATCATTATTTTTGGAATGTGTTACGATATTTTTTTAACATGTTTCCCAGATATACTTAATTTAATCTCTATATATAATAAAAAGGATATAAACACTTTTTTTAGTTCTAAGTGGGTTTTTTATTGCAGTCAGAGGAGTTCTTCAGCATGGTCACCAGGCCAGGCTACTCTAAAATAGGGAGGGTAGTTCCCCTACACTATTATGGTTCTTGGAAAACTTTTAGTTTGAATTATGAAATGATCAGTCAAAAACCCATTGTGATATGGTTGTGGTAGATACGGTTTTAAAATGGCCATTTTGACTATGAAAATCAATGATGATGATCCATTTTATATACTTGGGAAACTAGATATAACTCTGAACATGGTTGAAATTATAGCCTTTAAGTTAAAAAATGCATGTTTTGAGTGTTACTAAATTATTCAAATAAATTGGTTTTGAAATCTCCCATTAGTTTGAATTTATTTTTTGTTTAATAATCCTATATAATTGTAGCTTCATTTTAGTTCATTTTGGTGATCTCATTAGGGGTTTAATCCCCTTGGATACTGAAATCGATCTCCCTAGGATTTGGTGTAATGTTTCTTACTTCCTTATATTTCTATTCTATTCTACTTTCATCATTCCTTAACAAATGTTATATTTTTGATTTTAATTAATTTTTTTATTCTTAATTCATGGATATATGGTAATTTAAAATTGTTATTCCTTGTATATGATCCTTGATATTTTAGTAGTGTGTATTCAGTAGTTTCTCTCTGTTATGTATCTGTGTTCATGATGATTTAATAGAGGTAGTGTATTCAAAATATCTTAATTTTTCTATAATATAATTTAGGTATTGATCATTATTTAACATTAGATGGATGAGTGGTCAAATGTAAATAAAAAATATATCTAATAAAACATTGATAAAATAATGAGAGTAGTGTACTTTATCAAGAATTACAAGTTTCTTCTATTATTGTTATTTATGATTTACTTTGATCAGTGTTTTTTGATGATCATTAAGTTGTGTTATGTTCTTATTGATGTGATTTAAGTTGATTTTGATGTGATTTAAATTATCATATTGGGTTAATGAAATAAATAACATTACCAGAGATGAAATATAGAATCTAAAATATACTAATATTTTGACTAAATAATGGAAAATTTTCTTTAAAATAAACCACACTTTTTTGAATTACTTAGGAATATTTTCTCACATTTTTTCTTGATTGTGCGATATTTATTTTTGATTGATCATATTTTTTTCAATATTTTTCTATGATTAAATAGTTTATTGCTTTTTCATTTTATTATGTTATCAAGTTGGATCATGTGGTGTTATTTATTTGAAGTGTGAGTTTTTGTGTTAGATTCCTTGTTATGAAATGATATTAAAGGTGAAGTTAAAGTATGATAAATTAAAAAAAATACATAAAAATTAATTTAATTAAAATGATTGGTAATGGAATGTGATAATTAAAATGAATTGTGGAAGCAGAGATAAATTAATTAATGGAAAAAATATGTTTCAATGTAATGTAATGTGATTGGTAGTGTGAGCTACTTAATAAAAAATTAATGGGAGTTTTTTTAGTTTTTGTGGTTTTTTGTTAGGAATTTTCAGAGATGGTTTCATCTATAGTGATAATGTCTATTATAAATAGAAGTAGTGATGATTTAATGGATGTCATAATCTATAGTTTATTTTTTTCATTAGTTTTTAGAATTAGGAATGGTTGTTTTATATATGATATCCATTTTAATTTCTTATTATTTCTTACACAACCCCAACTGAGTATGGAAACCTTACTAATCCCTATATGGTTTTGGGTTTCTTCTTTTTTCTAAACATCTAGGTTATTGATGGAATCATTGGTTGATTGATCCCTCTTCCACACTCTCCCTTCATACATAGTATGATTTATGATGTATTATGGTTTATATATATAGGTTTTAATTCGTTTAGTTATTGTGATACATATTCATGGTGTGAGAAATTCTTGAAAGTAGTATGCCATAATGTTAACGTACTTCATGTTTTTATTACCCTTATTGTATGAGGTTGTAATATATGGTTGTGATATGGTGAATTTTAATGTGGAATTGATTGTCGTTGTGGTTGTGATGTTACTATTTTCTCATGTATTTATGTGTATATAGAGGGTATTAAAGTATAGAATATAAGATGTTGGGATGTTAGGGTGACTAGAACAATAGGAAGTGATTTCAAGGAACCTTTTTAGATATATTTTTTATTATGTTAGTAATAATCAAGGTGTTTTTATCAGAGTATAACTTGTTGAGTAATTGATATTGTTGACCATAGTTAGATGATGAGTCTATTTCATTATTTTCTAAATACATATTTATTATTATCTATCGACATTTTAATGAAAGATTTTGACAATGATACTTTGGAATATTCTTATATTGATTTTCATGATGGAATAAGAGATCTAGTTGGGTCATATTAGATCATTTAAATCATTTTAGTTTATATGATTTCATTATTTATTTTTAATATGAGTTATTGTTACTATTTTCATTTGGAGATTTTTTTTCTTATTTTTCATTTACAATCATTTTTTAGATTTATAATATTTATATTCCTAAACTTGATTATATGATTTCATTTATTTTCCTTATATTAATGAGTGTAATTTCCCTAAAAGATATTTTTATATCATCAGTTCTACTTTTTGGCTCATGGTACATTGGATTTGGTAATCGATAGTAACTCTCATCTTCAGTGCTTTCCCAGGAGGATATTTAGTGGGGATGGTCATGATAGAGTGGTATAAGAGCTATAGATTTGAGTAAAGTTGTAGTTTTTCTAAGGATATGGTGATGAGTTTATTTTTTTGGTAGATTAATAGTATTACTCAAGTTTACTTGTTATATAGGTAAAGAAGACTAGAAAATACATTTGTGTTTGGGGTCCACTTGATTTGATTCAATGATATTAAGATTACTAAATATACTATGTGAGATTATTCTTCTTATAGTTTAGTGTCCTAGTTAATGTTTATACATATTTCTTGATTTAATTTTTTTTTAAATTATGGTGATTCTAAGAGTGTTCAAACATATATAAATATTTAACATTAAATAAATTCCATTTCACGTGATTAGGGGTTTATATTTTATTTCCTTTAGTTGAATTTTCAAATGAAATTGATATCAATGAGGATAAATGTTTGACAAGGATGCGATATTATTTCAACCATCATGATTTACTAGAGTGTGAGGATAGTGTATTTGATTTAGGGACATATATGTGGTTATAAGTCCCCAAGATCATGATTAGTATAAACAATTCTTAGAAGGAGAAGTATATTTCATCTATTTTTAGTCTATTGATTAGAGATGCTCATCAATAGTGGATTCTTCTTATTTATTAGTTTATGGAGTTTTAAGTCTCCTATAATTATTTAGGGACGATTTTATGGGGAATACCTACCCTCGTTCGGGAGGTTTTTTGGACAGAAGAATTTTCTCACCATTTAATAAGAAAGTATGAGATTGTTGAGATTTGGAGTCTATATCAAGGGTTTCATTATTTTTTATTTGACTCCCTTTTGAATGAGTATTATATGGAACATAATTGTGACATTCATTATGTTTGGATATTCAGTTCTTGGTCACACTATTTACACTATGGATGTATCATGAGGTGTTGTAAAATGAAGAAATGATAAGGAAGATGCAATAACGGATCAGATTATCTCAGGATGGGTGATATCAAAAAATCACTATGAGTATGTTTTGAGATGGGGGATGTAATATTTTTTGGTAGTCATGATTTTAACCAAAAGGGATTCATACTTAACCTTCATATTCGAATTTCTCTACAGCTCATAGTTCCATGGATTTTACTTGGAGTTCTATTATAAATTTTTTTCCCTACAGAGGTTATAGTCATCAGAAATTTTAGTCCATGATAGTTATTGTTGGTCAACAAAAATTATGTGGTTTGTTACATATACTGCCTCATAAATAGTTTCATCTGATTCTTTACCAACAACATTAGGGTTAATAGGATTTTAAAAGGAAAAGGGGTATTGAATCGGTAGAGGTAACTTCCATGACATTCATTACCCTCAAGTACATAGTTCTAAGTACAATCATGGAAATGGATATCATTAAGGACAAAAAAAGGAAAATGAGATAGGCATAGTTATCTATATAAAATTAAGTACCAAGTTATAGGTCGTATAAAGATCATGTAGGGTTCCATATATCTATATTCTATAACAAATTATCCTCTATTTTATTTGGGATAATTAAACTAATTTACTACATATTGATTCAAGATCTAGGAATTAATGTATATAAGATTTAAGAACTAATTATGTTATTAATTTTAGTTAGATTTTATTCGTAATTTCATGAGATTAGTTGATGTTTTGAACTTATTATTTGAAAACATCAATCGATTGGGTATCATTTCATGCATTAGATAAAAAAATTGATGTCATCTAGGGAGTGAATTATTAGTATAATTTTCATGAAAATGCTGATTTCTTATAGAGGAAGGATGTTTTCAAGGATATGGATGTTGAGTGTGTGGTGTTTTTCAGTGAGAAGAAGAATCATGTGGGGCAAATTTGTTTGTATATCCTTTCTTCTTCGTTATAATAGTTGTTGTTGTTCTCCATAGAGGTTTGGGAATTGGTGTTCCCCATAAATATTGATGAATTTCTAGAAGTTTATTCTAAATAGGTTGAGTTTATTCCCCATAAACCTAATGTCAATATAATGGTTATGTTACAATATAGTGAATATCCAATTTTTATCTAGTCATATCATATTTTACCTTAATGTTTTTTAGAGTTTGGGATTTAGATCGGTGATATGTTGTATAAGGGTATGACCCAACATAGTGTGTCACCAAGGGGTTCTATGATATTATTCACCAATTAGGTATTTGGTAATTTGGGGGTAAGTGTTGGGTATTTTTGGTTGAAATAGGTGATAATAAAGATCCAATATCCCCTACTATGGATTTATGACCTATTAAATCTCTTTAAATGAGTAAGTTAGTTCTCAATAGTTGATATACAATATGTATGTCACTTAATTAGTGTAAATATATAGAGTATCTAGATGATTATGAGAACTTAATGTTTGTAGTTATTCCAATATATGACACAAACATCGTAGCCATTTTCAAGGGTCTTGTGTTAAATGTGTACATGGATTAGTTTTTAGCAGTGTTCATTGATAATGTTCTATTATATTAAACGTAATATGACTATCATCATTAGCTTCTGAGAGATAGTTTTCAGGTTCTTCAATCACATCAACATTAGGGAAAGATTTCAATGAAAAATTCCTAGACAAAGAAATTGAATTTAATTATCCATGATGTTTCTCAAGATACAGTGAAAGTAGATCTTTTGAAAATAGATGTAGTTGTTTCTTGAAAGTATCCCAAGAATATTATAGTTGTTTATATATTATTTGTCTTTTATAATATTATATGAGGTTCGTTTCTACTTTATCTCATGTTTCATCATTTTTAAAACATTAACTATGAAGAACCAAACCTACAGAAAGACCAATTAGTGTTTGGTGACCATTGAATACTTAGAGGATATGTTTATTAATCCTAAAATTATATTTTTCTTGGAGAAAGATTTGTGTTATTGGATTTTTTTTATACATACCATCCCATATTGTATTTTTTTAATGTATCTAAGGAAATTGATCTATAGTGGTGTTTAGTATTTACATCCCAATAAACAAAATAATTCTCACACTGATATCAGGTTTTCAACAATGAATTTTTCTTAAAATATGTGGTGATATTAACACATTAATGAGAACTTTGGAATTTCATTAATCATGAAATATAGGGGAATATTATCTATCAATGAGTTATAAATATATTTAAATAGCAGTACATGGAGTTTGTATAAAAATATTAATTTCATCTCTTCTATACATATAGTAAAAGGAATGTGTTTTAGGATGCTCTAAGAAAGAAGTAGCATGGATGTGTTGTTTTTATTGTGTAGGTGTATAGTGGGTGATGGAGTAGATTATATATTTTATTCTCAATATTAAGTATTTTTGTGGTAATTACTACCTATAACATATGATTGTGTTATCATCCATGTTGCAGTAGGTTGAGGAATCATAGTTTGAAGATCTGTAGGTAGAGGTCATGTTATATCCAAAAACAATTTTTCCTATTTTAGATTTTATTCTTATAATTTTATATAATTATTTTAATTTTGACCTCAAAGTACACTACAATAAGAGTAATTATTTAAATATTCAAGATGTTCATTTGAGGTGCATGTTTTGATCATGGTAAATAGAAACCTTATGAAAATCATGAATTATCCTCTTGGATTTTAAAATATTTAAATTTCATAGTTGAGATATAGTTAGTCTGAGCGTCAAACCATTCATTTAGGGTTTCCTATGATATTCAGTATGGGGTACATGGTGGGTACCCCGTATATCCTTTCATGTTTCCAAACAATGCTCAATACCTAGAAAATTAAAATTTAGAAAATATTAATCAAAGTATACCTCTATCTATTTTACTCTCATATAACCCACCCCTTCCCTTATCTCATGTTCATCATTCCCCATCCCAATAGGAGCCCATCCATACACTCCCCCCTCTTATCTCCCTCTAATAATGATTTCTGAGGATTTTTTTCAGGATTTCTTCTATGGTTATTCTTGGTAAGGCTTCCCCCTCCTTCAACTTCTCATTTTCCCTAGTTTTCTTCTCCCTCTATCACTATTTGAAACCCTTGGTTGATCCATTTTCTAATTAGGGTTTTTCCTTTTGTTGATTTTTAGTTCCAATCATTAGAGATGTATGAATTGAGGAACATGATATAAATTTTCATTAAATCAGAATATTTACTCTTTGAAAGTTTCTTCTTTATTTTTACATTAAATCCGAGAACCATAATGTATTGATCATTTAATTTAGGTTTTTCATGACCAGTAATTTTAGTATACATGATAGTAACTCTACATAAATGAGAACCTGAACCCAATTTTTACTAATTTTCTATGAATTTTGAATATTTTTCCTTATTAAAATATATATTTTTAAATTGTGTAACCATTTCCTTGTGCACCATATATTTTACAAAATTACCAAATGAATTTTACTCACGAGTTTTCATATTTTAAGGGGTTTTTTAGTTTTTGAAATGTATTTATAATTTATTATTTATTTATAATTAGATTTTAGAAAATAAAAAAAAATTCGAATATTGAAAATATATTTTTAAGATTGGTTTTGAAAAAAAATATAGGGTGTTTAAATGTCTTAGGAATATTTAATTGTTATACACATATAAACTGAGTATAAATGAATATAAATACAAAAAAATCACATGAAGATATATTGATTTATAAAATTAGATATATATGTATATAAAGTGTATATTAACTTGAAAATCTATTAAAACCTTGGGTGTTTTAAATGTGATACTCATGCATAATTTTTAAATGGGTTTTTAAGTGCTTTATAAATTTAATTATAATACCATGGTTGGAATGATCAACCTTTCTTGTTATATCCTATAAAGGGTGTTTAAATTTTTAAAATCCATGTTAAAAATTTATTGATGATTAATCATATGTCTCTTGGGTATATTAATTTTTTTCACATTGATTTGAAATATTAAATCGTATAAGGTTCATTTTTTATTTCGATAAGTGAAATGGTTTCATAAATTGATGAAAGTACGCATGATTTGTTTTAAAATAAATGTGATAATTTTGAAATTGGTGAATCACAAGGGAAGATGAGTGTCTAAAGGAGAAAGATCATTTAATTATAACTTTTATATTACACGAAATTACTAACTAAACTAAACTAGATAAAGGTCATGGTGTTTTGGATGGAGGACACTACACAACCAGGCCATTACATACACTCCTTAGTGGGATAAATAAATATGGTGGCATGGATGGGTGAAAATATAGCTTAATCCCAACAAATTACCTCTTTAGTGTTACACCACTCGGATATGGCATGCACTCCATTTTGTATAGGATTTTGTGACATGGATAGTCTTTACCACACTACTAGGTCATGGTATATTCTCATTAGTGGTTTCATGCACTTTATATTTTGATTGGATTAGATCATGAGTTATATGAGTAACTATAGGTCCCACTAACCATATATGGCCTTAGTATTTTTACCATGGAACATTTATAACAAAAAAATCTCTATGGGATTGTATTACTTTTTATAAAATTGTTTAAGTATTAATTTCTCTCTCTCTCTATCTCTCGCTCTCTTTCTCTCTTTTATGAACTGTTAAAATTTGATTCTTAGTTATTTCTACATTAAAGTGTTTTAAAAAAAACTTTGGAAAATAGGTGTTCTAAAATAGTTTTGAATATGGTTTATTAATGGTTTTCTATAATAGATATGTAGGCCGACAAATGTTTTATATTTTATTGTTTTCATTTTAAAAGAAAAAAATCGATATTTTTAAACCATAGATGATCCTTATTTTGTTTTTTATATAAAATTAAAACTAGTTACCCATATTTTGTTTCAAAAAATCGTAAATATGATATTTTATTTAAAAAATCAAACATGGTATGTGGTTTTCTTTGTAATTCCTACTGATCTGTTTTCCTCGATCCTATATATACCCTATAAATTGTAGGTTTTAACACTATTATTCAAAGTCGTTTAGAAATTATGATTTTCTGGTTGTATATTGACCTGTGTAGTCACATGGAGGTGTTTTAGTTGTTAATTTTTTTTAGGTTTGTTTATCATGTCCTCCATATTTTCCTTTTACAAATTTCTATAGTTAGAGGTGTACTATTATTTTGCGGGTTGAGGATAGGAATCTAGTGGCTTCTATTTCTAAATGGGAGGGTTTTAGGGCTGTGTGAGGGATTTCATTGTTTAAATTTATTTTATTAATTTATTAAAATGTTTTTTGTTTTTTTATGCCTATTTAATTTTGTGGGTTCATAAAACATATGTACATGTCACGATAAAATTTTATTTAATTTCCACTAATACATTTCAAAATTATTTATTGGTAGAAATCATTTCCAAGTTGTATTTCAAAGATGTTCATGCACTTTTTCCCATCCCTAGGGATCAGTAACACCCTTTGTGTGTGTTATGAGCACGCTTGGTCTTCCAATGAAAGTATGGCCCGATTTTCTTCACACACAAAAATTGTATCATAGAACAGATTTTTAAGTAGTATTAGTTTTCTAATAGCCTTTTTATTAATTTTTATGCCTGTTAAGTGGTTATTGGATTGTTGGAACCTGAGAGGTTAGATTTAGAAGTGTGTGGAAAGATACTGATCATTATGAATATTAGGTTTATGGGGATTCTAGGTTATGAATTTTTATTTTGAGTTTCTTTGTTTATTTATATTATTTTTTAATATATTTGTGTTTAGGGAACACTAATGAGTGTCAATTGGGGGTATTGTCTTAGCTAACAGGGCCAGGAAAGCCATCTGGATTTTGAGTATGTGGTTAAACATGACTCTTGGTGGTGATTGTTTAGTTGGTATCTAGTCTTTAAATACATGTGTCCATGATTTACACAAACACCATTTCCCTTCCATAATCATTTTTTTGACTTATTTTTTCTTTAATTAATTTTTTATTATGTTAGGATGTATTATTTGAGTAATTTCTGTATTTTAATTTTAAAAAAAATTGTAAAAATTAGATATGTTTTGTTTCGGAAAATGATAAATGAGTTTTATTAAATTAATTAATGTACATACTTTGTTTTTTGATTAGTAATAAATGGTTTGAATGAAAAAAAATGGATTTTCTCAAAAATTAAGTCAATTGGTTTTAAAATGTGGGAGTATTTTAGTAAAAGGTATTACAAAATAAACGCTAATTAGAATTTCCAATGGCCTCCACTATAATTAGAAAAGGTTTTTTAATTTTTTTTATAAATAGATATAATTTAGTTTTCTGAAAGAATAAAACGGATTTTATGTTCAGAAAAGGAAACATGATTTTATTATGTACTTTCTTTTAGAAAACATGGTTTATTATAGAGGTAGTGTTTTTTGATAAGGTGTGTTTTTTAAGCATGGTAAGTGTATTTCTAACAATGAATCTTATTTTGGTTTAAATATATTTTCTATATAAGGTATGGATTAGCTAGGATTTTGATTTATATACATTTTATTGGGCCTATAGAAATTTATGAATGAAATTATAGAGTTAATTTTTAGTGACCTATGATTTTAATAAATATATATTACATATTCTTAGATTAATATTCAACACATTAAACAAACACATGCCTCAGGACTATAACTTTTTATTGTATTTGGAGACTAGGTACATACTCTTCTAATTTGGTGAAATATCTTCAACATCTCCCTTAAAGATCTTCCCCTTTAGTTCTATTCATAAATATTCCCTATGTAAAACCTTTCTTCACAACCTAGTGAAAGGAAACATAAGAAAGTGTAAGATGATATGATCAGCAAGGGTAAAAAATGAAGATACATAAGCATAACATGAACATAAGGGTATGAGAACATAAGTATAACATTTTAAAAACTATATCCTATATATCAAAGATTATAATTTTGACTTATGACAAAAAAATTGGTAGTCCAAAATACATGAATAATAGGGAAATCAAAGAACGTTAGCTAAGAGGGGATAACATTGGCATTAGACATGGAATTGCGGCATACACATATCCATAAAAAATAATTTCAATTGTAGTCAAGGATTACTACCAAGGATATTATAGTGTAATGGGTTTATTTTCCAAGCCATCATAGTAGTCAAGATTCACTCCCAAGACCATCATTGAGGACAAAGTCCCTTACTGATCTCAGTTCACTCCTCATTCCAGTTATATCTATAGCATGAGATATAAATCTTTACCCAATATATTAGAGGGATATATTGATCTAAACCATCACATAATGAAAATCATATGTATGTGTTACACAAGACCATAAACACTTCATCATATCATAACCAATGAAATGAAATGGGTTTCCCAAACATTTCATTATATCTTAACATGTGAAAATGAGATTGGTTTTAGAATCGTTTTATTATTTCATCATAGTATAACCTATGAAAATAAGTGGGTTTCATAATAATTTTTTCATATTATAACCCCATGGAAGATAAACAAGTTTTGTAAACATAATTTCATCATAAATAAAAACCAATCAAAGAAATTATAGTAATTTTATCCTTGGATCATATCTATATTAATACATCATTAACATAAAAATATGTCTTCTATGGAAAATGATTCTAAAAATAAAATTTGAAAATTTATTAAAGAAAATAACATTTGTCTCACTACAACATTAATAGACTTTTGCAGCATTTTTTTAGCAGCAGTTAATTAAATCACTGATAATTTATTTATAAATGATTTAGCGACAGTTTTTAATAAACCGCTGCTAAACCTTTTTCTCAATCCCGACACTTCTACACCCCAAACCTTGTAATACCCCCCTTCTCCCCCCAACCCCCACGGGACCCCCCCCCCCCCCGGTGTCCCCCAAATCCCTAGCCCCTTGTTGCCACACCGCAACTCACTTCCTCACCACCTCACTGAAAATATTATAGGTTTGAGGTGAGTTTAAGATTCTTTATTACATTTTTTGAATCATACTTTTGGTGTACATTTTTTGAGTTATCACCTAAAATATAGATGGACATGACTAATATTCTATTATATATTAATTTGTGGTAATTAATAGATCCTAGTTTCAATTCTCATAATTCCTAATGCTAATTATGTGCCATTGTGTGTATTGGTATTTGGGGAAAATTGTTACATTCATGATCGTTTTGTAAAGAGGAATTTTTTATGAGTGCTTATATGTTCACTGATGATTTTGGGGCTCTGAATATAGATTATTTCTATTTATTATTTAGTATATTCTTCTTGGTTACATGAAACTAATTATCATTTTTGGTTCCCCTAATTTTCTAGTGTATTTTCAATGTTCCGGTGCCCCATTACTATGCATACACGATTTAAGTATGTAGTTGTTATTTTTAAGACATTT
Source organism: Viscum album (assembly GCA_963277665.1). NCBI lineage: Eukaryota > Viridiplantae > Streptophyta > Magnoliopsida > Santalales > Viscaceae > Viscum > Viscum album. The sequence continues at coordinate 1,740,073,459 of OY728146.1, read as the reverse complement.
CAGCTAACAAATAAATATCAATTTTTTCTAAAATTTGGTACAATCTATCCATCATTGAATTTTGAATTACATTAAATAACTCCTTACCAAAAAATATCATACTATCATTTAAATTTATATTCTATGAAATAAATATACCTTCAAATATCCATGTCACTACTATTCCAAGAAAAATTAATTTTATTAATCTTTCATTTTAGATAACTCCTCATTGTTTCCTTAAATTATAAAAGTATTAAATTATAATGTATTATTAATACCAATTCATTGACATAAATACAAGAAAAACATATACCACCATTTTTTTCATGTGATAAGGGGAATTCTTGAAACCTTGTTCCATTATATTAGTGGAAATATATGTGTACCAGGGAGAAAGTACCTTTTATGACCTTATAATTATTTTTGATTAATTAATTTTTTTACCCATTTATAGTATAACTAAGTTGATTATTTAGAGAGAGTTCTTATTTAAAACTAATTTAATATTTAATAGATAAAATTTCCAATGGATGTTAGTTTCAAGTAGTATTATTTCTTAGATGGTATCTATTATAAAAATGATTAAAACAACTCAAGATAATATTTGAAGCATGATTTAATGAGATATAAAATCATAAAATGTTTCATGATTTGAAATGAAATGATTTTAACTTAAAGGCATTATTTTTTGATAAAAATCGTTTGATATTGGTTTTGGAAATAAATGGCATGTTTTGAAACTTTAACTTGGGGACTATTTATTTGATTGATTGAATTATTGATTGTATTGCATGATATCCCAAATTATGAAAAATTTCCTTAAAGCACATTGGATTAAAGGTAGTTAGAAGAAATAATATTCATGCTAGGTAAATTTATATCTTTCGTCGACATGATGATGAAAATGAAACAAAACTACTTGAGGGAAGATAATTCACTCTTTTGGGTGTTATCATATTCTCCCTAAGCTTGTGGATCTAAGGAGTGTGTATAAACCTATAGTAATATTTCACTAAGATTTTGTGAAGCCTTGTGACTTGTACTTACCCTAGATTTTATCACCATGGTTTTATTATTTAAAATGATGTAAAATGATTTATACATACCGATTATTGACTGAAATGATTTAATCATATCTGTTTTGATATAAATTCTTATTCATTCTTATTTTGACGTAAATTGTTATGTCTCTCAAATTTTATGGAAATTCACTTTGAAACATGTTTTAACTTAGACATTGAAATGTTTTATAAATCATGATTTTATTCAAATTAAAAAAACATTTCATTGCTAAATTTTATTAAAAAATGATAAAATTTGGCTTATTTGTTAAAGATTGATTATGAAATGCTTGGTGATTTCCTATTGATATTTTTATCACATCCTACCTTTTACTTTAATAATTTAAAGATTTCATTATTCATGGTCCAATAATATAGAAAGTTATACTCATAGGTGGTGGATGTTCTTAATTAGAGCGACCTGGGGAGTAATGGGTGACTGGTGGAACGTGCAATCCACTTGTTACATGGAGTTTCTGGACTGTGAAATTAATGGTTGAATTGATGAAACATGCCATTTTTAGACTTGTATCTATTTACTTGTGCTTTTATCCCTCATGGTGTGTTTGGAATACAAACTATTTTTAATTTTATATTCTTTAATTTTTCTTGATTAGTTTTACATATGTTGAAATGATTACCTCTGGTTTGTTTTGATTCCTAGACACTAGTCACTAGCCTTTGGGGATTGGGAACACCCACTAGGATATATCAAAACTAGATTCTGCGCCGCTTAGGCAGGTTATCTAGGTTGGTTTGTGACAAATTGGTATCAAATGCATTCATGCCTCTTATTTGAAATTTCTATATAGTTTGGGATGTCTTGGTAGACATGAGATGGTATTTTTGTGACTTAATTGGTATATTATGAGAAATTTCTTGGCTAGATATCATCTTAAAATGCCTTAAGTTACCATGGGATATTGGGAAAGAGTGAATTTGAGGATTTTTGTATCTAATCCTATACTTTTTCCAAATCTTTAACATAATTATATATTTTTTCAGCTAGTATAAATGAATTTTTTTTCCATATTTATTAATAGTTATCTATTTTAATTTTATTTAATATTGTGTTGTCACATTGTGATATACATGGATAAAAGTTGGGTCACATTATCGAGGAACACATATCATTATGTTAAGGGGTTGGAGGATTTTTTAGATTTTTCAATTTTCAATCGATCCATTGAAGGTAGAATAAGATGTCCATGTCCTAAAAGTAAATTTTGAAGATGGTTTAAGAGAGATGAAGTTTATAAACATTTAATATTGAATCAATTCCCTGGTTAATATTTGTGTTGGATATGGAATGGAGAATAGAACTTTATAGAATGTTTGAGCACTGTTTTCAATCCAAAAAATGAGCTACCAACATCATAGACAATGGGAAATGAAATGAAAAATCTTATAAATGACGAGTTTGGCAGTACAAGGCACCTCCATCAACATCAAAACAAATCAGATCAACCAGATGAGGGTGCTATAAATACCAACATGAAAAGTTATGTTTTTGAGACACTATGACAACCAGATGAAGATTGTAACTTATTTGTGGATCCTCTTCTTGATTATGTGAAAACTAATATAAGAGAAAAATAAATTGAGAAAAATATGTTTCATGATTTAGTTGATGATGGAAACCAAGAGTTGTATAGTGGATGTTTGAAATATTCAAAACTTTATTTTTTGCTGAAGTTGTACCACATAAAATTTCTATGTGGAATTACAAATAAGGCAATTTCCATGATATTGGAATTGTTGTGTGATTCATTTCCTGAAGCAAACATCCTCGAGTCTTTTTAATATATGAAAAAAGTTGTAAACAGGCTTGGTTTGAATTATAAAAAAATGCATGTACATCCCAATGATTGCATGCTTTATTGACGAGGGGATTCAAGTAGACAAGATTGAAAAAAAAATTCTTCTTATAGATGGCAGTCAATGGGTAATGTTGGAAGTCTTAATTAACATACTACCATGAAGAAGAAGAAAAAGAGCACACGTGAAAAGGTTTTGTGTTACTTTCCTTTAAAGCCTCGATTTCAAATATTATTTATTTCATCGAAAACCGCCAAACACATGAAGTGGAATTACGTAGATAATAACAATGATGGGTTAATATGACATCTATGAAAGTTAAAATCATGGAAAACATTTGATTCATTACATCCATATTTATCAACTGATCCTGGGAATGTTTGATTGGGATTGGCTACAGATGGATTCAACCAATTTGGGACTTTGAGTACAACTTATAGCGTTTGGCTAGTTGTTTTGATCCCTTACAATCTGCCTCTATTGCTGTGTATGTAACAAACATATTTTATCATTTTGATGATTATTCCTAGAAAACAAATGCATGGAATGTTATGGATGTATACTTTTAGCCTTTAATTTAATAATTTCAGGCGTTATTGAGTAACAGTGTTGAGACATTTGATGCTTCTTCTAAAACAATGTTCAAAATGCATGTTGCTTTAATGTGGACCATTAGTGACCTCCCTGGTATTGGTAATTTATCTAGTTGGAACATGAACATGGGTTTGGATTGTCCTATTTGTAACTTTTATTTTGAGCCCAAATGGCTACCTCACAGTAAAAAACGGTGCCTCTTGTTCTATCGAATATTTCTCGATGCATCTCATAGATTTCAGTTGAATAGATCAAAATTTAACGGTTTCATTGATTGTGGACCACCTCTAAAGTTGTTAACTGGTTATAAAATGTTGACACAACTTGGAAAAGGTGAAACATAATTTGGGAATGTTTATCATGTGAATGATAGCGGGAAATGGATTCGAAGTGCATCGTCAAGTGAAATCGGAATGCAACAATGGAAGAAAAAAAGTATATTCTTCAAACTTCTGTATTGGTAATTTAATTGGTTGCAGCATAATATTGATGTGATGCATATTGAGAAAAATTTATGTGACAATTTGGTATTCACATTGCTTAATGAGTATGTAAATTCAAAATATTGTCTCAATGATCAAAAAGACTTACATGTAATGAACATAAAACGCGATCTCTGGCCAGATGAGAATGAAAAGTATGATCCGACAATTTTTTCAATGAAAAATAGAGATAAAGATACATTCCTTTTAATTTTAAAGAGTTTGAAAGTATTTTATGGGTATTCAAGTAACATATTGAGGTGTGTTGACTTAAAGAATCACATGTTACGTGGTTTGAAAAGTCACGGTTCACATATTTTGTTACATTAGTTACTACCATTGGTATTGTGTAAATTATTACTTGAAAACGTTACTACTGTTGTACTCTAATTCTACACATTTTTCAGAAAACTATGTGAGAAATATCTCTATTCATTTGTGCTTGAAAACCTTTAGGACTGGTTTTTATTGACACTTTCTGCAACAGAGATGATCTTTCTTTTAACATTTTTTACTTTCGTGATAAATTTAATTGTGCATTTGGTTGAGGAAGTTAAATAAGGAGGCCCCATTCATTATCTATGGATGTATCCAATTGAGATATAATTTATTTATATGTTTTTCTGTTAATTAAACAATTTTTGTAACTTAATTAAATTCATAATTGTGTTTGTTTATTTTATTTCACCCATATCTTGGGAATTTGAAATCATACGTAAGAAATAAAGCTGAACCAAAAGGCTCTATTGCTGAAGGCTATTTAGAGTAGGAGTGTCTTACCTATTGTTCTAGATATTTGGATGATATCGAGACAATATTTAATCGAGTTGGACATGTTGATGACAAATCGAATCAATCTCAAATACATGGTAAATCAAAAATATTTCCTGCTATTGGACGATCTGTTGGGAGTACCTCAAATGTTAAACTGATAGAAATGGAATTATTATAGACACATATATATGTGATGTTGAATAGTGAAATTGTAGGTCCATTTATTGAATATTTTAGGATACAAACAAATAGACAAATGAGAGGCCGAACACGAAATTAGAAATATATAATGAAACCTGTTAATAAAGAGCTAGTAGAATGGTCTTGATGACGTGTAATTTCATAAATATTGTAATAAATACAAATTTTAGGTTAACATATATATATTGTAATTATAATAAATTATATTTCTTTTTTTAGATCTTGAATACTGATACTCGAGCAGAGTTGTCACAAGATTTGAAGTTTCTTGCTCAAGGTCCTCTAAATCAGGTTAGAAAGTTAGACACTTACAATGTGAATGGATTTAGATTTCGTACAGTCCATCGAGAAGAGGGTTTCAAAACACAGAATAGTGGTGTATTTTCATTTTTTGAAGTGGGATACTATAGAAAGATGACTGATATTATTGAATTCAACTACCATGGGAATTTTTTAGTTGTTTTATTCAAATTCAATTTGGTCAATATTATTAGAGGTGTTAAAAGAGATTCCTTACAATTTACTTCTGTGAACTTCTCTCACATGATGGATGTTGGTGACCATGAACTTCATTATCCATATATCTTATCATTGTAAGAAAAAATAGTATATTTTGTGAATGATGTTGGGGATGAAGGGTGGAGTGTAGTTGCTCATGTAAAACAAAGAGATTTGTATGATATGGGTGATGAAGTGAAATATTTGACCTCTGACATTGAATCTCATCAACAACAAGAATCAGAATTATCAGTCCAACATAATATTGAAAATATTAGTCTAGCAAGGATAAATGAAGTGAATGAAGTAATGGATTAAGAAGCTAACATGATTAAAGGAGAAAATGATTTTATGTACAGTTATACATTCATTTAGAACCCACTTATTTCATTTGTACAATCATTCATTATCATTGTTATGTATATTTCGTTTGTTAGTACAGTGCATCTGTTATGTTTTTTAAAAAAAATTCTGCATAAATATTTTGAAATATATGTTCTGAACATAATTTTATTTCATTAAATGACAGGAACGCTAAGGAGAAAGTGATATATAGTTTCATCGACCACTACAACAGATGAAGATACATCTTTCTCCCTCCCAACAACATATATTCCACCATCTGCTTTCCCCCCTACACCATATATCAAGCCCTCTATGAGCATCCCTTCAGAAACTCAGTTGTTGCCTCCTACCTCAGGAGCCTCAGCAGTGGGGGAGCGATTCACCACTTCTAGTTCTTTATAGGGATACAGGAGGGTGACTATTATAGGTAAAAATTTTAATATGAATAAGTTTATTTCACTTTTTTGATACTGACTATTTGTTCATTAAATATGTAAACAAAGAAATTGTGGAGAAAAATGTAAAAAATTTTGATGTATGGAATCTGACCAGAGGGAAGATAGTTGTCACATTTGATTCATATGGGGTCCTTACAGGTGACGTCGTAGGAATACTTGGCTAGATTTTAGGCCAGCTGGCCGCAGAGCCCATTTCCCTTCCTATTTCATATGATGATCGAAGACATATTCCTGCAATTTACAGAAATGAACTTTTTGATTCCAAAATAAAGGTACTTTTAATACATTATGGTGTTATTTAATTTCATGTTATTAATATTTTCAAAATTAATTTCTATGTACAGATGTTTTTCCACTTTATGGTTGCTGATCTGATATCACGAAAGTGGATATTGAAAAATCTTGGAAAAAAATGGAAAGAATTTAAATAGATATTGTGGGGAGATGTCAATGATACTTCGGCGACTACCCAACAGATGTATGAGAAGCAACCGATGGGGTACCCAAATAGAAATGGAAAGTTTTGGCTGACAGACACTATGATGAGAAGCATATGGTATTTAAATATATATTACTATAAAAATCTCATTTTAAATTTATACATGTGTATTAAGAGGATATGACATTTAATACATTACTATTAAATTTCATTTTATTTATTTTAGGATCTTTCAAGAAATATTGCATCAAGCCGGGCTAAGCAGGTCATCCCTCACACTGTGGGGTCAAAGAGTTTTTCTGGAAGCCGATATGATCTGGTAATCTTTTTATTTGTTTAAATATTTATATGAAAATATTATCTATTTAATATATTAAAATTTTTATTTATGTTTGTTTAATGCCGTCGTAGATTTTATGGAATGAAGCACCCCGAACAGAAGTGTGGTTGAATGTTCACCAAAACTTTGATGGAAGTTTTGTTAACGATCCTACCAAAGAAGTTGGGGTATGAACTCATTTTTCATTATAATAACTTATTATCATTTGTTACTATGTTAATATATATTGCTTCTAATATGAATTTTATTTGATTTATAGGTAAAAATTAAAGAACTGTGGGATGTTAATCTTCTACAGTCCTACTCAGTCTCCTAGGATGACCCGGTTGCTAAAGTCCTTGAGAAGGAGAATATAGATAGAGTGTGTGGGATGGGTTTGGGACCCTCACTATCTGAGATTTTCAGTTGGAAACCAATTATTTCAGCTGCATCTACTTCTGGTTTTACTTAGTCCATACCCCAAGATACTCAAAGATAGATTTTTTCTCTATGAAACACGGTTCAAGACTAGGGGGCTTGGATATCCTCCTTACCGAAAGTGTTGATTGATTTATGTCAGAAGATGACTGGATCTACCTCTGGTGGTATTTCCTCGACTGGTGGTGAGAAAGTAAATCACAAAAATTAAAAAACATTTAGTTTTCAAACATTTATTGGTTTTAAGTTTAAATATAAATATACAATAGAATTTAATTTTCAATATAATGTTCTTTCAGGTGGAAGATTGAAGTATAGATGGAGGTGGAGAGGGTAACGAGTTGTGTTCATCATCAAACCATGATTAGTTTTTTTGTTTATATGTTGGGAAAATATAGTAACAGTTAGTTTGTATATGCATCATGTGTGGTAAATAGTTCACACCAAATATTTTCCTGACCTAACATTTTCTTGATATTTCATGTTTTCTTTAATATAATTTATTGATTTCTGATGTTTCTGTTTATGTATTCATTTCTCGAGGGTGGTATGCACCATATATATCAATTATTTATTTTCATGAATCATTTTTTATGATTCATTTTTTCTAAAATTATTAGGGTTGTTACCCAAGGATGAATGATCAAAAATATATCCTATAGTAACTGGAATCAATCCATTCATAGTTCTTGGAAAAGGTCCTCTATAAAAATTTGTCTCTTGTATATAAGGAGAAGGATGAGATGTATGGGAACCATTGTGTGAGAAAGAAATAAACAAATTGATGTGGATGAAGAAGGGTCTCACCTTTAGGGTATAACCTGTGTGATTATAATTTTCACCAAGGCCTATTATAGGAGATCCCTATATCATTACATATATTGAAACATCATTAATCAATCCTCATATAGTTTTTATATAATACCCATATGCATATTAGGATCTTTCCTAGGTTAAGATTAATTTTTTCATAACATAGGATTATGGATAAAGAACCACATTCAAAGGATCCTTGTGTAGATTTGGATAATATATAGATGAAGATGGGTCTTACTAAATAAACCACTCTAAGAAGCTTCAAGTCTTACAAGATGGATCATGCATCACATAGTTTAACATCATGTGAACATGAATAAAATAATCTATAGTTTAAGATCATATGAAAAATACCTTATTATATGAGGTTTTATGTAGTTTAAACTCATGTTTAAAATGAAATGAACTTGTCTTTATTCCAACCCTATGAATGGAAAAATAATGTGAATGAAGAAACCCAGTTACCAAGATAAAGTGGGGGATTTGATATTGGTTTATTGGTTGGTATTGAGATAGTAGATCTTGGAATCACTATATATCCCAGGAAAATGGGAATCCATCCACACATAGTTCTTATAATTTTGGGGAAAATATGATCACATTGACTTAGAATTGAGAAATAATAGGGAAACCAAAATAAATAGAATGAGTGTAATGTACAAACCCATTATGAACTTCCCTTTGTGCATTATCAAGTCTTGGGTCTGTTTAGGTAGAGTTTTGTGAAGATTTTGAGGTTGGAGGTGGTGTTTTAGCCTTTTTAAGGCCACCACGGCTTGTGAAATGAATTTTCTGGATATGAAGGAGGTAGTTTTATATTGGGCATGATCTTGGGTAAAATTGGATATATAACCATGACTTCAGGATGACATGGTGCAATGCATGTTTTCCTAGTGGTTTTCCTATACACCATGAGAATCTTAAAATTCCCTTAGGTGGGCATGGAATCTCAAAGGACCACCTGTCCAAAATAGGAAACCCTAGCTCACCGCATTATAGCCTTGGGCATGGTGAGGGTAAAATGGTTGGGAAATATGAACTATGTCATGGATTCTATACATGGAATAATATAGAATAACCACTATGGATTATACATCTCCATGTTCAAAGATTTGTGGGAGGCCAAATTCTATTTTAAAATGGGAAAAAAGATAAAACAACAATGAGGGTTATAGATCACACTCTTACTAAACCCACCATGCGAGTTTTATATATTAACAATTTCTTGGTAGAGTCCAGTGCGATTCAGTTATAAAAAAAGTGTTTTATAACTTCTTGTTTTAAATTTTATACTTTCCCTCAATTTTTGGTTGACCCTAACTCATCCTCCCCTTCCCTAGTCACATCCCTTGGTGTTCAAAATCACTTGGATCATATTTTATAATTTAGATTAAAGTTATTTGATTCATGGTATCCCCCTCTTTCCCCATTACTCCTTTATTATCATTATATTATATTCAATAGTTCATTATGGTGGTAATTCTATTATTTTTTTGGTGGTTTTTTATGGAGTATATTAATCATTGGATTCAATAGTGAATCACTTGTGATCAGTGGTGGTTTATCCTTGGTTCTTTTTTATTTATCCTTGAATACCTGGTCAAGGTTGTGGATCCTTCATCTCCCATTGATTATATGTACATATGGAAATATCATGCGTTTGTATTTCTTTGGTTAAATGGTACTTATCATATTAATAAAGATAATGAACAAGCTTAATTGAATTTTAAGGGGAAGGGAGAAATCACATGATTGTTAATTATTCTTGTTATTTATTCTTATATGGCCACACTTACTTGGTTTTCCAATTATGACCTATTTTGATATAATGTGTTGTTTTGGTTTTTATAAAACTTTCTATGTATATTTGTATAACCTCACCACATATGAAAACAACTAAGAATATATAATGAACTATTAAATTGGGTTTCCATGCAATATTGTATTTCTATGTGAATACCCTTCATAATAATTTAGAAATTATGATAAAAACCCTTATTGAAACTAAATTATCCATGGTAGTTGTGATGTGTAGTGGTTATGATGTGTGGTGGTAGTGATGTGGGGTGGTTGTGATGTGGGGTGGTTGTGATTTGGGTTGGTTGCGATGTGTTGGAGTTATGATGTGTGGTGGTGGTGATGTGGGTGGTTGTGAAGTGAGTTTTTTTGGAATGGATGGATGGTTTATTGGATGTTTTTTTGTGAAGTTTCTTTATAACTATGGAAAAATATCAAAATTTAACATGGGTAATGAAATATAATGGGATGGAATGATTAATGAACTCATATAATTAATGTAATAAGTGTGGTTAAAGTGATCATCTTTAAACATGAAATGAATGTTCTTGTTGAATAAATAAGGTTGGTAATTATAAAATCTATAAATTGGTTGGATAAAAAAGAAAGATGAAATGTCGCTTGTAGGAATGTATTTTTTATGCTGTGTAGTGAATTTATAGGTGGAAATGATAGTGGAAGAAATTGTGAAACTTTTTTTGATGTAGTGATATATGTTAGTGTTCTTTCTATGAATCCCTATACCTCTCATTTTTTATTTTCCCTTGAATCAAATCTCACAATACCATATTTATAAATCATCAGGTATCATTAGCCTCATCATTTAACATTCATATATAGATCCTCTCATCTCAAATCATGCATTATCATCTACATGTAATATGTTATGTCAATTGGAATGGTTTTTTTTCAGGCCATTTGTAATGGGCCTGTAGAATCAGCTACGTTTTTTGTAAATATGGATTTAGCGGTTGTTTTAACCACCACAAAGTAAATATAATATATTTATCAACGGTTTTAACCATCGCTACAATTAATATATTTTTCTATCTTTGGCAGTTAGAACCACCGCTAAGGAAATCAATTAAGCGGCGGTTAAAACTGCTGCTACACAAATTTTATATTACTTTATTATTTTGCGGCAGTTAACTTGGATTTAGTGGCAGTTTTTTCCAATGAAACTGACTTTTCTTGTAGCGAAGGTTATAACTGCCGCTAAAAAAACACTTTTCTAGGGAAACTACCGCTAAAACCATAAAAACCACTACTAAATTCCCCCACTATGATGGTTACCATAAACCACCACTAAATCAAGGAAATCACCGCATATTGTACGCTGACACACACTTTAGCGATGGTTTTTTTAAATCATTGTAGAATCATATGGTTTTAGTTTAAACCGCCTCCATTTTAAAAAAAAAACCTCTACGAAATGGCCATTTTCCTTTAGTGTTTAAAAATTACATTTTAAAACTAAAAATTCATAAAACATTTTGGAAATCCTTTTTATTGAAAATAAACATGAAAATTTACAATGGAAAATTTACAAATAATTTAAAACATTTCTTGATTAAAATATCATTTCCACTTTTTAAAACACTTTTAAAAACATGAAATATTTGAAAAATACTTTTCATTGAAAATAACAATGAAAACATATAAAGAAACCATTAAAAAAATTATTGATGGAAATATCCATTCTATTTTGATATAAACTTTTTAAAACATAAATAATTTTAAAATTATTTTCTTTTAAATAACCTTGAATTCTTCTAAAGTACTATTTAAAAATCACTGAAAATATTTCTTGAGGAAAATATCCCTTTATCTTTGAAAAAAACTTTTTAATACATAAAATGTTTTTAAAATCCATTTCATTCAAAATAACCTCAAAAAATTACAAAGGATTATTTAAAATTAATTTAAAATATTTTTGAAGTAAAATATTCATTCCACTTTGAAAAACAATTTAACACATAATAAATTATATAAATCATTTTCTCTGAAAATAACTGTGAAAAATTATAATGGAATATTTCAAAATCATTTAAATATTTCTTGAGTAAACTATCCATTTAGCTTTCAAAAAATACATTTTAAATCATAAATTTTTTTTAATTTTTTTTATTTTAAAATAACCTTGAAAACACACAAATTAAGATTCAAATAAAATAATGTCCACGATATTGGGAAATTCTATTCATGTCATATGTGTTAAAATAAATATTCCTTACACATTTTTGGTAAAAGAAAAAAACCATTATTTTGAAAATTACATGTATATTCCTTTACAAATTATATATATAAATTAAATAATGGATAAACATTTCTTTTAAATATCATAGGATAGTAGTAAAACATTTTACAAAAACATGGTTTTGGAAGAAAAAAAATTCGGCTGAAGAGAGAAATAAAGTCGTATTTTATTAAAAACATTTTCTAAATTATTTTAAGTACCAAAAAGTGAAATAATGGTAATAATACTTTAAAATATCATTAATAATAATTGTATAATAGAATTCATGATAATTATTAATATTTAGTTCATAATATTTTAACATTGGAAACTTAGTCATAAAGATTCCTGATAAATGACGACATTGTAACATAAAACCACTACCACTTTTGTAACATCTAAAACATAATAACCATGAAAGAGAGATAATAAAATAGTTATTTAATAACCATATTTTTACAAATAATAAAAAAATAATGGGAATTATATATACCACATCAATGAAATACATTGTGAATATGGCTTGTGTCTGAGTGAAAATAATGGTGAGACAAAAATCCCTTACCTCTTTAGCAATTTTTTGAATTGTAAGCTCTGAAAAAGTATAAAATAAAATTAAACTTTAAATATAATTAAAATAATAATATTCATTATATAACATGTTAAACTATTAGTATATACACCACACACAATAAACGAGTGGTGAATTTTCATTTGTCTCCTAAGAATAAAAGAGAGGCTAGAAATATCGTACCACATGAATCAAAACTTACTTCATACACATTTGAACCACCTTTATAATAAATATAGGTTTGTTATAAATACATTAAATAATCATAAAAAACTTCTAATATTATATATTATCCCCTTATAACGTTTCAACACCCACTTACTAATAATTATTTTATAAAATTGATATTTACGGGTGTAAACAATTTCATTTTTTTAATGGGAGTTTTGGTTCAGCAGTTTTGGTTCTTGTAATTTGATCATAATTCCATAATATCAAGAATGTTAAATGTGACATTAATATTATATATTTTATTTTCATACATATTTATATTTATTCACAAAATTTGGAGATATAAATATGAATTGCGCTGTTCATGGAGATGGTAGATCATATGTACGCATGAATGTAGTTCCCAACTTTTGATGAATGGAATAAAAGAGGAGTAACTAATTATTTATATTTAAAAAACATTTTGATTTAATATATGGCACATAATTTCATTAAAATAATCTTTTTTACCTTTCGTGTAAATCGTTATTGAGAATGAATCACATCCCCTCGTGAGGTGGTAATCCATTGTACACACAAGTGACATTAGCATATCCCCCATGAAATGGGATGTAAAAAAGGTAACTTGTGATATTATATTTCTGAAAGTGAAATTATTTTAAAATTTTCATATATATATATATATATACAAAATAAATCATTACACCCTTCCATGGTAGGGGTGATAAGAAAAAAATTGTGTTGGTTCACAAGGCGGTGGCCTCTCATTCACATAATCAACAGTCTCATTTCCCATTTGATAGAAGTGTAGATGGGTATAGGTTATTAAATTAATATAATGATGTATAATCATATACAATATAATTGTTTTATTATATTATAAGTTTTAAAACATATTTAATGGAGGAAAATGAAGAAATAAAAATAAGGTTCTTATTTAAAACAATTACCTTCGATTAGAAGAACCTCCTTTGGATCTCTTATTAAGGACCCTACTATTGTAGCTCTAGAACATGGATAAGTATTATGAGGATGGATTATTTCAGGGTTTTTCTGAACTGAATTTCTTTATATAGGTTAATACCTGAAGGTTATTGGTGGCATTTTATATGTGTGGGAAAGGAAACCACTTAAAAACTACATGAAAATATCACAAAAGAATCCAAAATGATAATTTAATTCACATGAAACTCACTTCTAAATGACCATATATAATAAATTTATAAACACCATATGTAAATATTCCCATAAAATAATATTTAGATTTTTTTGGTGCATTTTTAAGCATTTTAATTATAGTTTAACCCTCGGTAAACTCATTTTTTACCTTAACCATGGTAATTAACTTTTACTATTTTCCATATTCATTTTGGTAAAAAAATAAGTAGAAATTATTATAACTTATAAATTAGTATTATTCCAAATATTTAATCCATTTTCACAAATTCAATTCATATAATGCAAAAATTTTAATTTGAAATTAATCCCATAAATGTGATGAGAAAGTGAGTTTTCAAAGATAAAATATTCAAAGGATTACCATATTTTTATATCAATATTCATTATAAAAATGATTCAAATGAAATAATTTGGATTAATATAAATAATATAACTAATTTTAATTTATTTTAAATTAAAAATATCATTTAATTTTATAATTAATTTAAATGAAAAGGAAGATTTCATTAAAAATTCGGTATTTTTCACTACTCATCAAAAAAATAAATCTTTTCAAAAATTATCTAAAAAATCACCAAAATATGATTTTTACATGCTGATTTAAAAAATTAAATTTATTTTTCATATAAATCTTCAAAAAATTTCAAAAACAAATTCTATACTAAGTGTACCAAAAATCCGACAAAATTGTTTTTTAGGAAAATACATGTTTAAGCATAAAATTAGGCTTATTCTTATCTATTATCTATAAAACATATAAAATGAATATTAAATATTTTATCGAATATATAATATATTCAATTCATTAAAATCATTAACTAAATGCATTTTTTTAATTTATTGAAGTAAAATAAGTTTTTTGTATAAAATGGCTTTCAGAAAATTATTCACATTAATTTTGTTTCTTATAAATTGGTCTCCAAAAAATTAATTTTATATACATTTATAAACCATATATTTTAATAATATATTTTATACAATTCATACATTCCATTCCAAAACCTACGTGATTTCTATAATAAAATAATATATTAATAATATGTCACGTTTCATTTAAACTCAGTGTTATAATGTAATGAAAGCTACCCAAAATGTTACATGTAATGAAAAATATCAAAAATATTAAATTCAGTTAAATATATATATATATATATATATATTTCAAAAAATATCAGGGTGTTATAAACTACCCCCTTAAAATGAATTTTACCCATTAAATTCATCTTAGTCATCAAAGGTTTAACATCTGACAATTCCTTCATAGAAACACACATCATAAAAAGGGTTAACAAATCATCCTCTTGACAAAGAGAAAGTGATGTGCGAAAGTCATTTGAAATAACACATGATTTGTTTCTAAATATAAGAACATAGATGTTATGTGAATATATTAATATGGAATAAAGTCGTAAATAATCATAGCGAGTGATATAGATTATTGGTCACAAGATATTGAGGGATCCAATGAAGTTTAATGACCAAAAAACCATAATCAAAGAGATGTAAAAAAGTTCATTGATGGACTAAAAATGATTATATGAGGACAAAATTTTATTTCAATATCATTTTCATAATGTTGGTGAAATCCTTTTACATCTTGAATGGGAACATATGAAAATGTACTTGATAATTTTTTATTTCATTATCATAATTTCGTACTTTGGTTGTGCCTTGATCAAAATATACTTCTTCTATTACCCTAAGAGTTGAATTTTTTCATTTCTCAAGAACTGAATAAAATACATAAAATAATGATAATTCATTCCTTCAATCTCTAGTAAAAAAAGGTTAACACTGGTTTTCTAATATGGATAAATCATCATATGGTGAAGTAATAAATTAATCTATAAAACCTCATATAGAGTTAAAATTAATAAATTCTATAAATTTTTATCCTTTTGAAAATAAAAAAAATTAAAATTTTATAAATATGGTCACTAAATTTCCCAAAATATACATTAATCCTCCAAATATCATCAATCATCTCTTAATGTTCACATGCTAAATATGTGAATACATCGATCATATATTCTCTTGAATCTTGTTAATAACTAGAATCACCATAAATCAAAAATGAAAACATTCATTATTCCTCATTCCTTGAATAAAACCATAAATTATTGAATATATTCTATAGATCCAATAATGTTATAAACTCCATAAACCACTTTTTGAAAAAAAAATACTTTATCAGTTTTGAGGTCATAAATACTATCCAATTTAAATTATCCATATCAATAATATCTTAGTCCAAAGTAAACACCATTTTCTAAACATTAAGAACATATTAAGGGTTACATTACTTTAGTCTTTTATTTTTTATAAAATATAAACTTTCCTTTAAACGATTTTTCTAGGTCAGTAATACCATTCAACATATTATTTAAATACATTATGGAAAACATATAATAAACAATTATTACATATTTGATGATTAATATAACATAATTTTTGAATTCCCATACACAAACATTTTAATCATTAAACCTCATATTTAAACCACTAACTAGGATTCATCATCTAATTACTTAATACCTCCTCTGTTTCTAATGTAATTCATAGTCTCATCTTCATCAATAGAAAAACCATTACTTTTAAAACCATGATTATTCTCTTTAATAACATTCCCATAAGAAAATTTATTTTAATAATGCTCATACCTTCCACATTTAAAATATTCAATAGTTAATGATACCTTATGGAGACCATTATTCTCATCCATTGTGTAAACTAAAGTTTGCATCTTCCCTTGGAAATTACTTTCTTTGTTTCCTTATTTTCCACACTCAAAAAATATTCTCATTTTTTTTGAGAAATTATCTTTATTTATTTTTACCACATTCTTGATATATAAGAAATTTAATTTTCTTTCCTCTATGGTCTTCACTACCTAAAATCTTGGGGAACTCTACACTTCTCTTCTTTGGTGAGTTTGATAAGTTGTTAAGATGTATGTTGTTAATCATATTCAGTGATAAATAATTAGGAATAATATACTTTTCTCTTATCATAATCCAATTTTCATGATTATTATAAAATTTCCTATCACATTCAAATTAAATGTAGTTTCTTCTGGTTCCCACCACTAACTAAAACCAAAAATCATGGTGTAATCAAAACTAGTCATAGTTTAAAACCAAATAATCATGAAAGATAACTTATAGGATTTCTAAATCATGTCACATTACTTTTAATCTATTACACCTTAATTTTATCATAGGTCATTCATATCCATCATCTATTTAAATCATTCATGATGTTTCGAAAAGATTTTGTGAATTTCCAAAGAATATCCCCCAAGAGTGTCAAACCAAGTTTGAAGTAAATCAGGTTTTTATTCACTGATTAATGACTGATTCTAACTAAATGATACATTTTCAAAGTTATTAACCTTATTTACCTTTATTATAGATTTGTTCCCACTTTTAGTATCCATATAGGGATGTAATTTCTTCGAAACCACTCGTTATATCCTTTACCAAAATTCTAGGACATTTTACTATACTTTAAATAATCCATAAAATTATACTTTAGTACATCCCTAGGAATATCCTTAGAAATAACCCGATGGATCTCACTACATATTTCTCATCATGGTATCTAAAGTATAACTAAAACTTTCCTTTGATACCAAATATAATGACCTAGAATTTTCAAAAAGATATATTATATCTTTTAGATGAATATTATATACATTTATTAAACACACACCTATGGACCATAAAATTTTAGTGTATTTGGACAGTAGGTACACAATATTATAGTTTCTTTAAGGATACTCAACATATCCCATAAAGATATCCCCCTTTAGTGATCTTCACTAACATACCTTACTTAAAACCTTTCTTCATAAATTGGGGAAAGGAAACACAAGAAAGGGTGAGATCAGATGATATAAATATTTCCAGTTCGTAAGACAGAATCATATGGAAATCAAAGAACATGATCCTAGAGAGAATATATTAAGATAAAACATGGAGTTGTGGAATACACATAAGAATATAAAGTAATTTCTATAGTATTTAAGTACCATTTATAAGTCTATCATAGTGAAATGGGATCACACCCCAAACCATTATAGTTGTCAAGGTTCACTCTCATTACCATCATTGCAGAAAAAGTCCCTTACTAAACTGGGTTCACTCCTCATTCCATTCTTTTATATATCATAAGATATAAATATTTACCCTATTAATTGGATATAGATATAGGTCCCAACCCTCACATAATTAAAATCATACGTATGTGTTCCCTAAAATAATAAAACATTCATCATATCATAACCCATGAAATGAAATGGGTTTCATAGAAACTTCATCATATCATAACATATGGAAAAGTGATAGGTTTCATAATCATTTCATCATATCATCATATCATAATCAAGGAAAATAAGTTGTGTTTATAATAATTTCCTTATGGTATAACTCATGGAATTGAAACAAGTTTCATAAACACCTTATCATCATAAACCTAAACAATTCAAAAAAATAATAAGAATGGCATATTTGTATTATATCCCTATTATAGCATAGGTAACATCAAATGGTTTCATCTAATAAAGAAAATTATTTTTAAAATACCCATGGAACATTTCTTTAAAAAGAAAAATATTTCTTTAAAAATCACTTTTTATACTAAAAATTCATAAAATATTTTGGAAATCATTTTATTTTAAAATAATCATTGAAACTTATAAATTAATCTTTAAAAATCATTTAAAATATTCCCTTAGGAAAATTTATTTTCCTATTTAAAAACACTTTTTAAAAAATAAAACATTTTAAAAATACTTTTCATTAAAAATATCCTTGTAAATTTAAAAAGGAAGCGATAAAAATAATTTAAAACATTTCTTGAGGAAAATAACATTTCCAATTTGAAAACACTTTTTAATACATAAAATATTATAAAAATAATTTTCATTCAAAATATCCATGAAGACATAAAAATAATCTTTAACAATCATTTAAAATGGTTGTTTTGGAAAAAATCATTTCCTCTTTCAAAAACACTTTTTAAAACATAAAACGTTTTTAAAGTAATTTTATTCTAAAATAATCTTAAAAACTTATGAATGAATGTTCAAAATTAAATTAAATAAATTCTTTAGGAAAAAACCTTTCTGATTTGAAAAAGAATTTTTAAAATATAAAACATTTTAAAAATACATTTCTTTGAAAATATCCTTGAAAACTTATAAATGATCCTTTAAAATCATTTAAACATTTCATGAGGAAAATATCTTTTTTTCTTTGAAAAAATAATTTTAGAACATAAAATAATTTGAAAATATTTTCTTTTAAATTAAAATTCCAAAATTTTATATGAAGGTTCAAATTCAATAATGGTCGTGATAGTGAGAAATTCCATTCTTATCGTACATATTTAAACAAATATTCCTCTCGCATTTTTGGTAAAATATAGATAAATATTTTTTGGAAAAAGACCTGAATATTACTTTAAAAACATTTTGTAGAAAGTCAAACATGGGTAAAAATTAAATTTAAAAATCATATAATAGTGTTAAAACATTTTTATAAAACATAGTTTTGGAAGAAAATGAATTTTCGACTGAAGATGGAAATTGAGAAATATTTTTCTTAAAAACATTTTCTAAAATATTTTAGGTACCAAAGAGTGTCATAATGGTAATATTACTTTAAAATATCATTAATAAACTTTTAGTAATAAAATTTATGAGAATTATTCATAGGTAGTTCGTAATATTTCAACATTAGGGACTCAATCACAAACAATCTTGATAAACGATGAGATTGTACCATAAAAAAATTACCACATTGGTAACATTTGAAACATATTACCCACAAAGGATTGAAACTCAAATGGAAATTTAATACATATAATGTTTAGGATAATAATCATAAAGAAAACTCAAAATAATTATATACACAACAAAAAATAAATGCATACTGAAGATGGCTTGTGGCTTGTAGAAAATAAAGGTGAGATAGAACTCCCTTACCACTTTAGTAATATTTTCAATCTTAAGCAGAAATAAAGCATAAAATCAAATAAAACTTTAAATATTACAAATATAAGTATATAAATTATATAACATGTAAATGGTTTACTATATACAAAACACAAATGTAAGAAGTGGTAAATTTTCATATTTCTCCATAAATAAAATATAGACTACAAATCCTTTACACTTGAATCTCGAGTTCCTTCATACACATTCATACGTCTTATATCATAAAAACCCATCTCTTTATTACACGTTAATTCACAATTTATTACATAATTTTACACTTAATAAAATATTTAATATTGATAAGTAAAGTGTATTACTGTATTAGGTACATTACATAACATCTTAAATAGGAAATAAATCTTCCTTATTAAAAACTTCTATAACATGATCACACTTAAAACTGTATGGGATAACCTGGGACATACATAAGAAATGGGTCAGCTATATAAGACAGTAAGGGAATAAAAATGGAACAATATGAAGAAGATAATACATTTTACACAATATTCATATCAATGGGGGCATAAAATGGGTGATAATCATAAATATGAAAAATAGGAATGATATAGGATGATAATCGTAAAGGGATCTTGGGAAATGTGGAAACATATTAAAACACTTCATCATCAACATAGGCCAAGGATAAATCCAAATAAATCATGATGTAAAAATATCCATAAAGGGATTAGGATCACTCCCTATCCCAACATGACCTCTCAAGAGACTAAAAATTACCTAATGTATTAGAGAGTTATATAATTTTGGCTACACCTGTCACATTTATTTCTTTCTCATGCTTAAGTGTGCCACATAGATCATACAACATGGATTCATTCATCAAGATATCTAATTACATGATAAATTATTGTGTAATAAATAAATATAAATAATAATTCAAATAGTTATAATTGTATAAATGTGAACACTCTTGATAGTAAATGGGTATGGTATTCACTACACAGTTGTTTCAGCATGGAAAATTGTGTTGAAATTTCGACAACATAACAGTGTCACTTAATAATTCATAAAATTGGGAGATGAGAGGGAAAATGTTATATAATAATACGGAAATAAAATAGGTAGTAATATTAACAGGTAAATACATATCTCAACATAATTAATAGGAAATATAAGGCATAATATAATAAGGAATGTTGAATTAAGAAGAGAAAGTGAGGATCCCTTAGTTGAGTGTGTGACTCTAAATGCTTGAGTTTGCTATTTAAATCTAGGGGCACCATATTAGGACTCCATAGAGGGGAGGTAAGAGTAATTATGTTCTCTAAGCATCTTTATTGAAGATAAATGGGGTCCTGGGTGGGTTTATATAGGAAAATTGTTGGGATTTATTTATTATTTCTAAAACATAGGTTTTGGACTATATATTATAAAATAACCAAAACCACACAAATTTACTTGTTTTTTTACCATGTTTTCTAAAAAATGGAATCGTTTTTAATCATTTTATAATTAAAAGTACCTAACCTAAAAAATAATTCTCATGCCAACATGTAGGTGAGTCATACACTTAAAGAAATGATTTTAAAACCATAAAATATATTAATAATTTTGGAGAATTCATAATAGATTTATAAAATTAACAAAATAAACTCAAGATCACATTATTTCTAATAAAAAATATATATTTGGTCATAGATACCTTTTATAGTATTTATTACGTCATTTTAGGTTTATTAAAATGTCACAATACAGAAAGTATATTTATACTGCATTTAATTTTTACCTGAAAGTTCAATTTTCTCAAAAAATTATGAAAAATTAACCATTTTATAGTTTTGATGTTTTGAATATTAAAAAATATTAATATTATGTAATTAATTTTTTAAATATTTTAATATTTTAATTTTAAAATAAAAAACTATATTTATTAATAAATGATAGATTTTTTGATAATAAAAGTTTTAAAACTATTATAAAAATTAATTTTGACTTCAAAAAAAATTATATGATCATTTATATTTAATAAAAAAAATTAATGATAATAATTTATTAAAATATATTTTATTTATAAATTCCAATAATTCATCAAAATAAATTACTTGATTGAATTTTAATATTATAAAAAAAATCTATTTGTGTGTTATTGTATAAAAATAAAAATCATTTATAAAGTGACAATAATAGGATGAAAATATTTCAAGTAAAAAATAATGTACATACTTATATCACTAGGTTCTTGATACATATCCCTTAAATATACCCACAAATGTCCTAAGAGTTAGGTGTGTGGAGGTGATACTTTCATGGGGTGTTTCGGCGTACATAGTATGGTTCATTATCTCAGTGAGCTTGAACTTCTCCCATAAATGGTTTCACTCATGGTTAAGTTTTTGGATATCATCTTGGGATTGGTTGAGGGAAAAGACCTGTGATTTTACCTCCCATGGAAAATCCGATTAATGGGCTTCATAAGGTGCGATCCTACTGGTGAAGGCCATCACTTATTTTATGAGTCAATTGGATTTGTTAAAAGCCTATATTTATACAAATCATATGATCAATGTTCAATGAATATGTTATCAAGGGTATTGATTCTTAAAAATATTTTAAATGGGATAAAATAAGACCAAAAAAGTTCATGTGCTTTATATAACCATAATACAGAATAACATATTTCAATAAAATATAAGGGGAAAAATTTTTCGTAATGGTTTGGGTCATTAAAATCTTACAACCTTAAGAAATATCACACACTAAATTTTCAACCCCCACACTAGAACAGATGAGGGTAAGTTTTTTTCATCACTTCCTTTGGGTCCCACATCACTTCTTCAAACATTTAGTTTCTCCACATGACTTTGAAAAGGTGAATTGTAATATTTTGTAGAACATTGTCTCTATGATCAAAGATCATCCCTATTAGCTCCTCATAGGAGAGATCATTATCTAACGGTACCACATATGGATTTAGTACATGTAAGGGGTCTAGTTTGTACGTTCTCAAGAGTGATACATGTAATACATCATGTAGTTAAGATATATTATGTGGTAGTTCACTTTTTTTTGCCACTGCTTTCATGCGATCAAGGATATAAAAGGGATTGATGTATCTTGGACTATGATTTCCCTTCTTCCCAAATCTCATGAATTTCTTCCATTGAGATATTCAGAGGAATAACATGTCTCAAAGATCCAACTCTAGGTCTCGTCGATGATTTTCATGAACCATCCCAAGTACCCAGGTAAGTCAATAAATGATCTGAAACTAACATGGCATGAGGGTCATTCCCAATACCCATGGGTTGGAGACTAGCACCTGGAATCATACAAAAAAAATGGGAAATAATTTTCCACAAGGATTGTGGATGAAAGAAAAAAAATTGGATGCATACGAAATAACTCTAGAGAGAAATGTGTACTAGAATTAAAACATGTATAAACAACCCAATGTATTATAGCAAAGTACCAGAAAACATAATAGATTAACCATGTCCCAAATGAAGAAACTCCCCAAGTCCACAGGTCAATAGCTAAAACCACCTCAAATTTTTGCTTTACCCCATCCCAAATAGAGAATAGGATAATCTACAAAAACTTGAAGGAATAGGTAGGGTGTGATCTAAGATCCCAATAGGGTCTCTCCAAGGATTCCATAAAATATACCAACATTTAATTAACCAAATAAAGAATATTAAATTTTAAATAAATTTGTTATTTCATTTCAAAATCGTATTTAAAAAAAATAATTCTTTATATTTCAAGTGATGTACATACTTTAAAAAAACTGTTAAATATAAATTTAATAAAAAATAGTTTATATAAAATCATAAGACTTGTAAAATAGTTTAAAACAATGTAATATATTCATTTAAAATAAAAAAAAGCATGCAACATAGTCATCTTCTAAAAGGTGCGATTTTTTCAGGCTATAGGACTCCACACACTTAAGGTGAAATGGAAATATGTTTATGCACTGCCTCCTTCGACACTAATCAAGATTACTTCATCACCATCGCATTTTGTGTGTAGAATGCTACATTTATGATTAATTGATGTTGTAAAATCAAAGAGTATTGTCCTGAATAATTTAATAACTATGTAGGCTTCCATGTTCTCCAATATAATTAATGATGGTAAATTAACTTAAAATAGTTTAAAATGAAATTCATTCCATTATCCATTTCAAATATTCCAATTTCTCTTTAAAACCCAATACAATGGATTTTAATAAAAAACATGAATTTTCCAAGATAAACCTAAAGGTTTATATCAAAACCATTTTAAGCCATTTTTCTCATGTAATAATTTGAAATGAATTCCAATTAAATTTCACAATTCACCTTCAAAATATAAATTCAAAAATTTAAATTTCGCAAAAATCCATCAATTTCACAATAGATCCCTAATTAAATGAAATTAGGGTTTTCCATAATTTTTATGCCAAAATAAAATTTCCAAAACTAAATACCCCTATTAAAATGGAATTGTGTTTTTAACTAATTTCAATTTCATAAGAATCAAATACAACACATATAATTAAAATCAATTTAATTAAATCTAGAAATTTATGGTTAATTAAATTATCCAATTAAAACATAACCACCTACCTCGAGATCACTAGATCTCGAAACACCAACCCCAAATTAGGTTTCTCCAATGAAGAATGATGAAAAAAAATCTGGGAATCATACATAGATGCAAGATCCAAAATATATGGGATTAGATCCTCCAACTAACATAGTGATCTACCAAACTCTAGGGAGAAAAATAGAGAGAGCTATGTAAAGAGAATGGGAAGAGGAAACCTACCTAAAAAAAGATCAAACGTCATCTTCCCTGCTTTAATTCTCTTATAGATGGGTTCCGAGAGGCCAAAAACTTATATTGGGATATATCTTAGAAGGATAAATCAATTTGGGGTTTTACAGGTTCGTTGGGAACATTAAATGGGTGTTTTGGGTGTTTTAAAATTAATTTTTAAGGTTAAAAGTCATGTATTCATGGTGTGTTGGGAAAAGCCGCATAGTTTAGAAAAACCATGCACCTTAGTCGTGATCCCCCATTTTCTAAGGTTAATGGTTTCTACATGGTGGGAGAATGATTTTTTAAATAATTCTCCAACCATGGAAAATATTAGTGTCTTTGTTTGTAATGTTTTCCCTAGCAAGGCACATGGTTTGAGAAAACCATGCGCCAACCATGTATAGCCCAAGAACATTCAAAATTTCCAAAGTTTTCAGCCAAAGAAACCCCAGAAGAAACCCAACCAAATAATGATCAAAATAGGGGTTTGGGGATACCAAAAAACAGTAACCAAATGTTACAACCTCCCAAGCATAGAAACATTATGTCTCCAGAAAGCCTACTTAGAAGATTTCATCCCCAAAATTTGATGTCAGTGCTCTCTCATCAATGAATATCTCCCCCATGAGATGGATCAGATAGATACTTTCTCTTTTGTGATACATGAAACATGTTTTTTATCAACGTCAGCTGTGGTGGAAGTGATAAATGATAAAAAAAATATTTCCCACCTTCTCAACAACCTCAAAACGTCTCAAAAAATTAGTATCAAGTTTCCCTTTCCTCCCAAGCTGTCGATGACCCAAACGGGGTGAAACTTTCAAGAACATCAGGTCACCAACTAAGAATTAAAATATTATATGATGACAATAAACATAAGAATAATACTATATCTATTCCATCAATATACTCTAATGAATCAATTGGATCATTTATCTTGTCTATTGAACTAAGATCAGTCCAACCCAAGAACTTTCACCATTCTCTAACCAACACAATGGAGATCTGAAAGGGCGGTTGTACAAGGCCTCAAAAGGATCCATTCTGATCATATACTAGTAAATATTATTATAATAAAAATCAAACAGCCTTAAATGATCATCCCAAACCCCACTAAATTCAAGAACACAAATGTGGATCATTTCATCAAGAATCTATATAGCTATTTTTGTTTGTCCATCCGACAATGGATGGTATGTCATACTCAAACGTACCTGAGATCCTAGTACCTCCTGAAGACCTCTCCAAATATTATAAGTGAACCGAGGATCCCTATGAGAGAATATATTTGATCTAACACCATACAAACAAACAATATCTTTCGTATAGAGATTTACCAACTCATGAACTTTAGTTACATCATAAATTGGTATAAAGTGAGATGATTCCGTTATCTAATTGATAACAACCAATATCGTATTCTTATTTCTCTGGGTAGGTGGAAACTGAACAATAAAGTACATAGAGATCTCATCCCACTTAGAATTAGGGACTGGAATTGGTGGAAGAAAGACCAATGGTTTATTGTGCTCATCCTTGACTTGTTGGAATGTATATCAGTGAGAGACAAATTTGACAATGCCCCATATCATACCTGAATAGTAGAATCGATGTTTCATTTCATAGAACATCTTCAAGGTTCCTAGGTTCACTGCCCACTTGTAATTATGGAAATAATCCATCAAATCTTTCCTTACCATTAACGGAACTATGGAATGATTCTAATAGCATATAAATACCTATTTAGAGAGAAACCACTCATCAATGATATACCCACCACTAAGAGGGTCTCTAATGGTATGGAACTCAACATCAAGTTGATGTTCATGAATAATCATCTCGATAAGAGAAAGTGTCAACATAACACTTTTAATTACTTGAGTTTTATCCCAAAAGACTTGAAATATTTTTGAGAATATTTTTGGAAATCGGGTGATGAGTCGACATGGGAAGCTGAGGCCCGGGGAGCCTCAGTGTGGTGGTATTAAAAATATTAAATATATTTCTTTGTGTGTGTGCAGTTTTTTTGAATCATAAATAACACACGTTTAGAGTCTCAAATTTTATTTCTGATATTCTGGTTCAGTATGGAACATCATGTTTACACTAGGTATAACTTAAGTTCATCCACACTGGGATTTTCAATCATGGGTGTTTTGGTGATGGGGCATTATGAGGTGGATTGAATTTATTAAATGAAAATTTAATTAAAAATCTAACATAAACAAACTCCACCCCTTATGTTGGTTCTCAAAACCAAGGAGTTTGCATCTCCTCCAGCCTCTCCTCCTCTCCACTTTTTAGATGAATGAAACTGATGCCAAATCGATGAAGCAAGGTGTTTTTGATCTCCATTTTTGACGTAGATCATCATCAGATCGAGGAGAAACATGATTTGGTCATATTTATTCATCCAAAGCTTGATTATTTTTCCAACAAGTTAGGAAGATTTTATTTTTGGTCTATATTCATTCATTGTATATTATTTTAAGGTTATAAAGCCCAAATACAAATGTTACTAATGCTTTCTAGGAAGATTTGTGGGTTTTGGGGAAGAATGGGACGAATCATGTTGTTTTTTAAGTAATTCCCAACTAGAATTACCATCTATTTGGATTTTAGTGTAGTTAACCATGTTGTGTAGCTCTTCCTATTTAGAGAAGATGAACTTTCGGGACTACACGCCGTGTACCATGGTTACACACCAGGTAGTGCCCTAAACCGTGTGATCATGGGACATTGCTTGGGTTCGTTGTGTGAAATTATATGGTCATGTACTAACACATGAACAAGGTACAGGGAAACCAAGTCTGATACATGGACACAAGAAAACTACATGGATAGGTTTCCATTTATCATGAACACACCATGTGGTATGGGATTCATGGTGTGTCAGGGACACAGTTGGTCGGTCTATGTAGAAGAGGAACACGACCAGGGGATGAGTGCTGAGGGAAACATATTAAAACTCCTTTACACACCATGTACCCCTAAATGGGTTTATAAACCATGTAGATAGGATACACGGCCACGTTCTTGAGCTGGACCACATGTTTTTTGTACCCCAGTGCACACCATGTACTCCTAGGATATTCTCCTGGAATCTTCTGTCTTCTATATCTTCTTTACCGGGATTCAGATTCAGGATTATGGGTAGCCTATCATGGGTTATTTGTTTCATAGAATGTGATGTAGTAATATTTTATGTATTAAGAGATATGAGGTGGTTTGAACCAAGTAAGATGATCATAAATCTTTACTGAACTGATGTTAGAGACCGGTGTTGTTCGTGAAGAGAGGTGATGGGACTAATACTCCCCCATATATTTAGGGCACGGGTTTCTCTTACCTATCTACATAGTTAGAGACAGTTATCACCACATTTTGGGAATGGGTTAATTACCTTTGGGTAGTTTTCCTCTTGGGGTGTTACTCCTCTAATGGACTAGGGTGCGGGTTTCCCCTTTATGTTTGTAAAGATGGATAGTACTCCCATGTTGGACCTGGGCATGGTTCCTCAAAATATTAAGTATAAATAGAGTGGGTAGTCCCCTACCGTGTTAGGGAATGGGTCCTCTATCCTAGGATTTGGTACCCCCCCTATCATTTCAGAGCGTGGGTCCTCCATAAGTGTTTTTGTGGATAGTCGGTACTCCCCTATCATGCCAAGGAGTGAGGCCTCTAGCCTGGGGTTGGTACATACCTATCATATAAAGGTGCGGGTCCCCTATAGTGAATGATATGGTAGATATGGTACTCCACTGGCCTAATAGGGTTTGGGTCCTTTAACCACTGATTGGTACTCCCCTGCCGGGTTAGGGTACGGTCCTCGATCCTTGGAGTGGAACTCCGCTGTCATAACAGGGTGTAGGTCCTCCATTCAACAACTAGTAATCCCATATTGGATAAATGATAAGTTCCTCGCTTATGTAGTAGTACCCCCCCCCCCCAATCTCTAAGTAGTAGTGTTGAGCAGGTCCTCCATTGGAGTTGTAGCTCCCTCGGCTAGGGGAAACAGTTACAAGGAGCAATCCCATCTGATTGATTTGAATAATACCTATATAGGAATTAGTGCTCCCTTAACTAAATGATGTGAGGGAAACTCCATACAAGAGTGATAGAGGTTTCATGGATTATTTAGGAGCAGTACTCCCTTGACTGTAGGGATGTGGTGAGGCATGGTTCTCTCCATTATTTATCATTAGAGAGAATGCATGTGGTGTATAGGTTAGAGCAGTTCTCCCTCAACGTTTTGTAGTGATGAGGGGAGGGCCTCTTTATTTGGGTTTCTTTAGCTTTCACTAGGTGTAAGGTGATGACGAAAGGACCACTGGTGATGGTGACTAGAGCTGGACCCAGTAAGGTGTTCCTAATTTAGCATATTCTCTTAGACTTACCATTAGGAATGGTAGAGTTTTTCTCGATGGAGTGAATCTCTCGGATGGGTTCCATCTAGGATGCTTTTTTATGGAGTGTATTCTATTGGTTTCATGTTATGGTCAGATCCTACTAAGATAATCCTATTATTGTCTATGAGGTTGTAACCTTAGGAGACTTGGAGCCTGAAATGAGTATATATGAGTGATTTCTAGGTGATTTTTGAATGTGTCGCATGTCAGGGTTGACACCCCTTGTAGACTGAGATGACTTGTCCTGTACAGCCATGGATGGTTTTATATGGAGTTTATCTCTCGATTGTGGTTCCCTCTATCTAGGTCAGGTAGACTACTACCATTCAATTTCTCGCTTTTTATTTTTGGGTTTTTGTGTCTCCTATTGAGTATTTTTATAGTCACCCTTCCATGGGAGTTTCCCACACATTTTTCGTGTATTATAAAGACCATAGGCCTTTCAACGGATTCCGTTGAGGACCTGAGGCATGTGGAGCTTAGTGAGCGGTCCAGATTCAGGTGTTTACTGGAGCTAGTCTAAGGTGATTTCGTGAAATTGTATTTAACAATGATCGCCTCCTTCTAAGAGGGCCAGAATATTTTACATTTTTATTTGGGGGGTGTTTTTTTTACCTTCATTCGCTTTTAGTACTTTTTTTGTACTCTGGTTGTGGGAAATATATGTTTGCATGCATTGGTTACTTAGTGGTTTTTTTTACATTTCACCATTTTGTGAGCTTATAGATGTGTGTGTGTGTAGGCACATAGTAAATGCCTCTTACATTAGTGATACGCCTACTCGGCGCTATTCACCTACCCTTGTTCTATTAGAGGCAGCCTTGGGGAGTTGCGGCTTGGGCCCCGTCGGGTCGGGTCATGAAAAGGTGGTATTAGATGAGTTCGGTTCCATTTTGATACCACAGTGTCATGATATTTGTTTGGATTTTATAGAGATAGTTTTAGGTTGTTTAGAGTTCAGCTTTCAGGAAAAAGGTTCTAGTCTTGGTGTGGCAGGCAATGTATCCATTCCCCAAGACTCTGATAACCTACTTTTCAACTCAGTACATTAGGTCACTGGTGGTCGGTAAATAAATGATATGTCCATCATATAGGAATGGGTCTTTGTTTTTCATGTCCTTCTTGAGTCATCTCCCAAGATATAATCTTTGTCCATGGTACTTATTGATTCCATTTCAAGATGTCTCTGTGATGATAGCTAGACAGGATTCAACAGTATCATTGTGATGAAAATCCACCCTACGATGAGGTTTCAGTGTAGGGAACTGGTTATGAGGTTTTACCTATGTGTGGTCCACCAGTAGTGCCACCACCTGTTGAGAAATAGGTTTTACCGGAAGATGAAGCCAAGGATGTGTAGTGGCAGAATGTGCTACATGAGTTCCATAGGTAGAAACCTATGAGCTACCAGGGTCATCCAGAGCCCCAGGAAGTATATTACTAGATCAAGGAAGTTATGAGTGTTTTCCTATTAGTTAGGACATCTCTCGATCAGATGATGGTCTTAGAGGCGAGCCTTCTATAAGCTTTTGTTGGGCGACGGTGGGGTTTGGTGATATTGTCTCAGGATGAGGCGATGCTCACTTGGGTGGAGTTTGAGAGACTCTTTAAGGAAGATTTTTACCTAGCCACATTGATATGAGTGTTTATCCAGGAGTTTATGTAGCTTCGGTATAGTATCATGATAGTGGAAGTGTTTTCAGAAAATTTTGCAGACTTATCGTTATATTGCCTAGACATGGTTTGAGATTTGTTTTTCAGAGCACAGACCTTCGAGAGGGGTTTGTGTTGGGATATTAGGGTTTTTTATTCCTCTTTGCATTCTCACCTATGTTATAGTGCTAAAGTGGGATCTGGTGGTAGAGATTTTCCTCAATGAGGAATAGGTGTATGTGACCTGCAGCAGTAGTCATGAGGTTGAGGCATCGGTAGGAGCTAGCATATTAAAGGTTATAGGATTTCCGTATAGGAGTCATATACAGGCCCAGACTCAGGCATGTGGTCTTGTAGCGCAATAGTGGTGCTAAGGATCAGTTCATCTTTAAGAGAGGTAGTGTTATGCTTTTGACGTTTGGGGACATATCACTAGAGGTTGATCTACTTGACATGCTATATTGAGGGATTTGGATGATGAGCCTCCTTAGAAAATACAGTGCTTGGAGTAAGGAGTTCTACAGGCTGGAAGATGAGGTGAATGAGCTGGAAGAGTGGAAGGAGGTGGTACGCAGTTTGAGGTTTAACCAGGGTGACATGGGTCATTGGTAGAACCCCGTGTTGGTAGTTTCTACAGAGGGCCCAGTAAGACCCAATGTGTGTTCGAATAGCCCTTCGTTTTTCATGAATACCCTCATTTGTTTGGATTCGACTTTTTTACTTGACATGATTGATGAGGATATGGTTCAGTTTGACATAGATTCGACCTCACGGGGAAGGGGGGATATCTCCACTGAGATGCATTTTTGTGATGCCATCAAAACCTTGCATGTGAGTCAGTTACACTCAAAGTGGATAGTATTGAGGTTTGTTGGATGAGTTCCTTATACTTTCAAGTTCGGGGTGAGGTTATGAAATGGAGTGTAGGATCTGTTTCTGGCCTTTCTAACAGAGTTTCTCTTGTTGATCCCTTTAGCTTGGCAGCCTTAGAAGAGGGATATCCTTACCTAGAATCATTCCATAGTGGTATATTCAGACCCTATGATGTTTTTGTACTACGGATTGGTTTTCTACAATCCATACTTAGTTGGGATTACACTAGTAGGTGTTCTAGTGTTTTTGTTTGGGCAGGATGTGTTACAGTTGGAGGTTTGTAGACGAAGGGCCCAGTAAGACCTAGTGTTTACTCTTGGTCATCCCCATTTTTTTGTGAATACCCTCACGTGTTCAGTGTCAACCTTGAACACAAAATGCATGAGGTGGATATTGTACATTTCATCCTGGTCAGAATATGAACTGTGTGGTTCTGTTATTATATGTGTTAGGTTAGCGAGGTGATGTACCACTAGACACCATGATTATAGATGGATTTTTCTTGGTGCTTTCCCACCTATCACGTCTAGATAGACATGTTCCCATTTTATCCATGATTTTGGATAGGTAGAAGCTGAACATGAGGGTGTTTTGACCTTGGTGTTTCCTCTATGTGCATCCTTGTAAGTAGCATGGGAACCATTGGTGAGCTTGCTAGGATGGGAGTCTATTGGGGAGCACATTTTCTTCCCTTGTTCTTAGGAATTCTATATTTTGGGCAAGAAAATACCTAATGTGGGGAGAATGTAATGACTCGAGTTTTGAACCAAAAGACTTCATAATATTTCTGGATGTGGGCACTAATTCGATGCGGGAAGCTGGGGATTGGGGAGCCTCAATGCGGTGATATTAAAAACATTAAATAAATTTTTTCATGCATGAATAGTATCTATTGAGGCCTAAATAACTCTCATTTGAAGTCTTGGATCGTATTTTTTAGACCGCGGTTGAGTCGGGAACATAGTTTTTACCCTAGGCGCAACGTAAGGTCATCTGCACCAGGATTTTCAATCTGTGTTATTTTGGTGACATGGAATTATCTGGCGTATTAAATAAATTAAATGAAAATTTAATTAAAAATATAACCTAAAAACACCCCACACATCATTTTAGATCTCAAAACCAAGGAGTATGCATCTCTTCCTCCATCTCCTCTTCTCCACTTTAGAGATGAATGAAACCGATACTAAATAGACAAACTGAGGGGTTGTTGATCTTTGTTTCAGATGCAGATCATCATCAAATTGAGCTGGATCAAGATCCAGATATTATTATCCATCCAATGCTTCATTATTTCACCAATGGGGAAGGAGGATTTCATTTTTGGTCTCGATCCCTTCATTATGCATTTTTTTAGGTTATAGATACAAAATATGAATGTTATTGATCCTTACTAAGTAGATCTGTGGATTTTTGGGAATAATGAGAAAAATCAAGGAATTTTTTAGGTAATTGTGGGCTATAATTACCATCAACATGGTGTTTAGTTCTATGAAACATGTTGTGTATCTCTTTATATTCATGGAAGATGAACTTCTAGGACTACATTCTATATACTGGGGTTACACGATTTGTGGCACCCTAAACCGTGTGATCATGGGACATGTATTGGGTTAGCCATGTAAAACTACATGATCGTGTACTAATACACATCCAAGGTACATGGATATGAGTTCTGGTACACAAACATGGGAATAAAAATTGGAAGGTAGTTGTTTAGCCTGAACACACCAGGTAGAATGGTACACATGGCATGTAAGGGACGCAATTGGAAGGTCCATGTAAAAGAAGAACACAGCCAGGGGATGAGTGATGAGGGAAAATGTGTGTGCCTCTTTTACACCCTATGTACCTCTACATGGTTTGGTAAACCATGTAGATAGGATACATGTCCATATTATCAGGCGGGCTCACACGATATATGTTCCCCTGTGCATGTCATGTACTCCTAAGATATTCTCCTTGAATATTCCATCTTTCGAATCCACTTCTCTGGGATTTGGATTCAATCTTGTGAGTATCCAATACTGAGTGAATTTATACTTAGAATTAAACAGTGTCCTCTATTACGGCTTATGCGATATGAGGTGGCATAAATCAAGCAAAATTCTTGTGAAGCTTTGTTGTGTTGATGTTAGAGAATGGTGTTGTTCATGAAGAGAGACATTGGGATGGGTACTCCCATGTATCTCCAAGGTGAGGGTTTCCCTTACTTCTCTACTTATGTAGAGAAGGGACTCCCTACATTGTGGTCATGGTTTCATTAACTTTGGGTAGTTTTCCTCCATGTGTGTTACTCCCATAATGGACTACGGTGCGGGTTTCCCCATTATGTTTGTAAAGATGTACAATACTCCCCTATTGTATTAGGGCATGGGTCCTCCACATATGATGTATAAATAGAGAGGGTAATCCTCTAACGTGTTAGGGAATGGGTACTATATCCCAAGATTTGGTACTCCCCTGACAATCCAGGGTGTAGATCCTCCATATGTGTTGTTTTGGAAGAGTTGATACTCCCATTCTGTTTGAGAGAGAGGGTCCTTTAGTATTGGGTTGGTACTCCCTTATCATATTAGGGTATGGGTCACCCATATTGAATGAGCTGGTAGAGTCGGTGCTCCCCTGTAATACTAGGATATGGGACCTCTATCCTCTAATTGGTACTCCCATACCAGGTTAGGGTGTAGGTCCTAGGTCTATGGATCGGAACTACCATGTCGTATCAGGGTGCAGGTCCTCCATTATTTGAGTGGTACTCCCCTATTGGATCAGGTCATGTGTCCTCACTTATGGAGTAGTACACCCTTGTCTCTAAGTAGTAGTGGGGATATAGTTCTTCATTGGAGTTAGATCTCCCTTGGGTGTGGGATATAGTTACAAGAAGTATGCCCCTCCACTTGATGTGAACGATACCTAGATAAGAGTTAGTTCTCCCTCGATAAACTGAGGTGAGGGATACTCCATACAATAGTGACATAGGTTTCGTGTATTAGTTAAGAGCAGTACTCCCTCGATTGAAAGTTAGTTTCAATGTGTCGGACACTATGTTCCCTCTTGTTAGAGATAATGCATGAAACTAATAGGCTGGAGCATTTCTCCCTCAATAGTGTATA
Organism: Viscum album; assembly: GCA_963277665.1. Classification (NCBI taxonomy): domain Eukaryota; kingdom Viridiplantae; phylum Streptophyta; class Magnoliopsida; order Santalales; family Viscaceae; genus Viscum; species Viscum album. Next base: position 1,740,038,467 of record OY728146.1, on the reverse strand, counting down.
GTAGTGAGGCATGGGCCTCTTAATTTTGGTTTCTTTAGCTTGCGTTCGGAACAAGGTGATGGTGACAAGACCTATAGTGTTGGGCACTAGAGTTGGACCTAGTAAGATTTTCCCAATAGAGAACATTCTCTCAAATTTACTATTATGAATAGTATAGTTATTCTTGATAAATTGAATCTCTCTAATGGGTTATATCTGGGGTGGCTGAGCTCATGGAGTGTGTTCTCCTGGTTTCGTGTTACGGTTAGATCCTACAAAGAAAATCATGTTTCTATAAATGAGGTTCGAACCACATGAGCCTTGGAGTCTGAGACGAGTATATCTAGGTGAGTTATGGGATTCCTTATAGTGTTTTCACATGTCGGGGTTGACACACAATGTAGGCCGATCAGAATATTTATGTATAACCAAGGATGGTTTGAGATGGATTTTCTTTCTCAAAGGGAGTTCCCTCTGGCTAGTTTAAGTGAACTATTTCCTTTTATTTTCTCCATTTTTCTTTTAGGGTTTTTGGGTTGCCTATTGAGAATTTTTATACTCACCCCTTCACTGGCTTTTCCTACACATTTAACAGAGTCCACGGAGGACACAATGCAGGTGGAGCTTAGTAAGATAGATATATAGAGGTGTTTACTGAAGATGGGATGAGTATTTTTTTCAGCAGTTGCAGCTAACATCGATCCCCTCCTTCTGATAAAGTTGGATTCTTTTATAGCTTTTTTAGTGGGTGTTATTTTCCCCTTTTTTCACTTTTAGTACTTTTTTTAATGTCTTCATGGGATATATATGTACGAATTAATTAGTTACTTAGTGGTTTTTTACATTTCATCATTTTGTGAGCTTCGAGATGTGTTTGTTTATATAGGTTCATAGGCAATGCCTCACATGTTAGTGACATTCCTACTCGGAATTATTCTCCAACCCATGTCATGTGGGATGATGGATTGGGGACTTGTGGTCTAGGCCTAATCGATTCAGGTCATAAGAACACTTTTAGAGAAACTTCAGCCCCTGATTCCATAACTCCAATATGAAATTGTGAAAATAGAACCATCAAGTTCTACTCTTCCAAATATTATTTCATGGCCTGGGTCATAATTTTATATCTCAAAGAATCTTCAATGAAATTCCCTTTCCCCAAGGTATAGGCAATATCGAATTTTAAATATTGAAGGTATTCCGAACAATGCCTCATGTGGATATTCAAGAATTTTTGAGAGTAGATATAACTCAACCTCTTGTGGTCTGAAAACATGGTAATCCTTTCTCTATAAAGGTAATGCCATCAACTCTAAAAAGAATTCATCATAATTGTAAATTTGAGTTCATGGCATGTGTCCTAAGCTGACGAGATCCGTAATTAATGACATGATCGCCTTTCATCAGAACAAAACCCATACCTAAACTAAAAGTGTTACAGAAGACTGCATAGCCCTTCCCAACCTCTAGAAGAGTCAACATTGGAGAAGTCATCAAAATATGTTTCATCTCAACAAAATAAATCTAAAATTTCTCATCATAAGAAAACATTACTTCCTTCCAAATTATAGTATTTATCAGAGAAACCAACTTTTAGAAGTCCTTTAGAAACCAGAGATAATATCTTGCTAAACCCAAGAAGCTCTAAATCTATAAAACATTTTGTGGTTGATCCTATATCATAACAGCCTTCACTTTCTAAGGATGAACTGATATTCTATGTCCTGACACCACATGTACCAATAAATTCACTTCTCGAATCCATAAATCACATTTTAAAATATTTTTATAAACTAAGTGATTTCTCAACAATTCCAGAACTGCTCTCAGATGACGCAAATTATCCTCCTCTGACTTAGAGTGAACCAGGATTTCATCCATAATGACTGCCATGAAGGTACCCAAATACTCATGGAAAATCATTTTCATCAAAGATATAAAGACTGTAAGAGCATTGTTTAGACCAAATCTCATGAAAAGGTACTCATAATGTTCAAACCTATTCTGAAAGGTGGTGTTCTTAACATCGTGTTGTTTTATTCATAATTGATAGTAACCAGACTGAATATCAATATTCAAGAACCACTTTTCCCCATTCAACTAATCAAATAGATCATGAATTTGTGGCATGGGATACATGTTCTTTACCATAACTTGATTGAGTTTTCAATAATCAACACAAAGGTGAAGCTAACCATTATCCTTCTTAGAAAAGAGAAATGGCACTGCCCAAGGTAAAACACTTGGGAATATAAATCCTTTCTCTAGAATATCATCCAACTGATTCTTCAACTATTCTATTTTATCTTATGACATTCACTGAGAGGGAATAGAAACTAGTTAACTAGTAAGCACTAAATAAATAGAGTACTCAATCCCACCTACCGGTGGAAAATCAGAGAAGTCAGAAATAAAAACATCATGAAACTCGAAGAAAACTAGAGGGATATCACCACTAAAATATTCCTTCTCTAGATCAAAATCAAACACATGTATCACTTTCCCGAACTCTGGATAAGAATTTCTTGCTCTTCTCGACCTTGTTTCCTATTCTCCATTAAAGACATGGCACACACTATTGTGTGTAGTGAAGGATACTAATAAAAATAAAAATCAATCTTAGATTTATTAGCAATGATCCAATCAATCCTAAAAATTATGTCAATTTATTTCATGTCAAGAACCAAAAAAATACAATCTTTCTCGACATTTGATAGAGATAAAACAAAATCGGGACTATATATAGAGAATTATCTCTCTTATTTCCAAGGGGTCTAGTAATTTCCATTACATAATATAAAATATCCATAGGAAGATTTAGAATATTAACAATAAAAATTTAAATAATTGTGTGAGATGCACTAGTATCAAATAAAGTAGTCACTAATGATGAATATATATTAAAATTACCTCCCATGGTCACTAGACCCATTCTGGTTATTTGGAGACTCTTCCACTACATGCAGAAGATTCATTTTGGATTCCTATGGTTAAAACCCTTTTATATTAGAAGAATATGATTGCACCACAGTTTTAGAAGGTTTTTTTGACCCTTTGACACTACACAAAGTGGAATAGACATGGAAGAACTTCTTTAGGTGAACTGAGCATCTAGAAGAACCCCATAACTTGGGTGCCTCATTGCACACCCTCACTTAATTACCTAACATTCCACATTGGTATAAAATAAAATAGACTCTTACAGGATCTTTAGGAGTTCTATAAAAACCTTAATTTTGATATCCACCCTGAGAATCATAACACTTTCAATTTTCTTTGAAGGAACTCGCCCCGCCACTGGGAGAGAAAGGAACTCCTGACAACCATGACTTGTCTGCCAAGTCCATTTCAATCATCAGTGTTATTTCCATTACATCAGTATAATTGGGAATCTTTAGTAATAAAACTTGATAATAAATATCATATCGTAGTCCCAACTCAAACCTTCAAGCCTTGATCTTCTCATTCAATACAATCTCAGGTGTGAACTGCATGAGCTCAGCAAAAAGGTTTTCATGCTCTATCATAGTTCTTTTATCCTTCTAAAGATTTGAAAACTTCATAGCCTTGCCCAACTGCATTGACTCTAGATAGAACTGTTCAATGAAAATAACATTGAATTATTTCTACTCAATAACCTTATAATTCTTCATCTGCACCATCATGTCCAACCATCTCCTACACATTCCTTCAAGCATGAATGTGACACACTTCACCTTGATTTCATTGGACATCTCCAAGATCCCAAAAAAATGATCCATACTTCTAAATCATTCCTAAACCTCTTGAGGATCATTTGAGCCTTTGAACGCTACTGGATTCTTGTGAAAAAATTTCTAAGAATGGTTCTGGAGATCATCCTTTTGAGGTTACACAATTTTATCCTGAATTTGAGCTGGTACATATGCATATCCCATGGTTTGGATAGTACGCACAATCACCTCAACAAAATTCAATTCCATAATAGGATTCACTCACCATGGTTTAGAAACAGTTTCCTCCTGGATTTGATTCACACATCTTCTCTGAGGCATGATGCTACACAACATCAGCAGACAACAAATGAGATATCATATTTACACTCAACAAGAGAAACATGGGATATTAATCCCATAGATAGAAAAAAACGATTTCGAATTCAATCTATCCAAATCAAAAGAAGTAAAAAATATATAACTAATACTCAAGACATCTTTCCCAAACCACCCCTGGTGAGTTAAGGTTCATTGTAGTGAGATTTGGATAGGAACTCAATTTAAACTACCTCCTAATTCCCAACATGATTACACAATGCATACTGACTTCAAGACAAAAAGCTCAACCTAGAGCTCTAATACCACTTTTTCACAAACCATGTTGGGTAACCTAATTAATCAATAGCTAATCCAATACTGACATTGATCGAGGGGTTTTCCTGATCCCAATGAGTTTTTGACTAGCACCTAGTATCGTAAAAAATTAAAATGGGAACTAATTTTCCATAAACATTGCATAAAAAGAAAAAATCAATATACATACAAAAAACTCCATAGGGAGAAGTGTTCCAGAAGTAAAATATGTAAAATTAACCCTAATTACTATAGCAAATTACCATAATATAGAATAGATAAACCAAGTCTCAAGGGGAGAAACTCCCAAAATCTATAGATCAATAGCTAGAACCACCTCTAGGTGGTGGTATACAAATGCTCAAACGTAGAAGGGAATATTCTTTAAACACGCAAAGTCATAGGTTGGGTGTGAGCTAAAATTCTATAGGTTCTTACCACAGATTCCATAAAAGATTCTAATATTTAATTATTCAAATAAAGAGATTTCAGTTATAAATAAATTGATTTTTTCATTTAAAAATCATATTTAAACAAATAATGATTCACATTTCAAGTGATAGACATAATTTAAGAAAATTGATTAAGTAAAAATTTTATATAAAAAATTATATAAATTTAGAAGGTAGGTAAAACAGTATACAATAGTGTAATATATTCATTTCCAATACAAAAAAGTGATCAACATGGTCATATGCCAAAAGGTATGAGAGTTCTAGGATATAGGACTCCACACACTAAAGTTGACACAGAATTATGTGTATACACATGACCCCTTTAACACTGTTCAAGAGGACTTCATCGCCATCTCATCAGGGATATGACATACTGCATTTATGTTTTAGTGACATTGTAAAATTAGAGTGTTGTCCAAAATAACTCACAAACTACCTAGGATTTCATGTTCTCTAATGAAATCAATGATAGTAAATTCACTTAAAAACATTTTAAAATTCAATTCATCCCATTCCCCAATTCAAATATTCCAATTTCTCTTTAAAACCCAATACATAAGTTTTTGATAAAAAAACACTCCGTTTTTCAATAGAAAACCCAAAGGTTTTTATCAAAAACATTTTAATCCATTTTTCACATTTAAGAATTTGAAATAAATTCACAATTAAATTTTACAATTAAAATTCAATAATTCACAAGATTCCCTAAATTTTACAATAGATCCCAAATTAAATTGAATTGGGGGTTTCCCTAATTTTTATGACAAAATTCAATTTCCAAACCCAAAACACCCAATTCTATGAAGCTGGGTTTTTAAAAAATTTCAATTTCATAATAATAAAATACCACACATCCAATTAAAATCAATTTAATAAAATCAACCTATTTAGGATTAATTAAATTTTCCAATCAAAATGGAACCACCTACCTCAAGATCATAGGATCTCAAAACTTTAAACCCTAATCAGGATTTGCTAGTAAATAAGGACGATAATGGAATATGGTAATCACACCTAGATCCAATATCTAAAATATAGTTGTTTATATTATCCAACCAAAATTTAGATCTACCCAACCCTAGGGATAAAAATATAAAGAGTAGTAGGTAGAGAATGGGAAGAGGAAACCTACCGGGATAAGATCGAACCATGTTCTCAAAGATTTTATTCTTCTTTGGAGGAGTGTCGAGGGGAAAAAACTTCTCTTAGGAGCTCTCTTGGAAGGAGAAATCTCTCTAGGGTTATATAGGTCCGTCGAGTACTTTAAATGGGTGTTTTAGGTGTTTAAAAATTAATTTTTTGAGTTAAAAATATCGTAAACATGGTTATCTAGAAAAACCTACATGGTTTATACAAACCATGAACCTTAGTTGTGAGCCACCATTTTCTAAGGTTCCCGATATCTACTTGGTGGTCACACAGGGTTTAAAGTCATGCTCCAATCTTGAAACAACCCACTACCTTGGTTTACACGGTTTTCTCTAGTAGGGCGCATGATATGGGAAACTCATGTGCCAACTGTGCAAATCCACAAAACATTCAAAATTTTCAAATATTTCGCCTAAAGAAACCCCAAATTAAACCCAACCAAATATTGATAAAAAAAGGTTTAGAAATACTTGAAAATAGTAATAGTTTGTTACAATGATTGTAAGCATAGCTCTTTTGTCGACTATGAGCAACATTGATGTGCTAAAAAAATTTCCTAACATTTTCCCCCCATTTCCTCAACCATTTAATGACCTAAGATATTTTTTAAACTAAATTCATCCCATCATGTAGGTGTTCTACACCTATTACCATGAAAGGCTCCATATAGATCCATTTTGATGTTAGAGTGGAAGCTATTATTGTATGGAAACTCAGCCAGAGGAAGATGTTAATCCCATCCCCGTTTGAGGTCAATTTAACATACTCTCAACATGTATTCCAGTGTCTGAATAGTTTTCTCAGATTTTCTATCAGTTTTATGATTATAGGATATGCTGATGTTCAGCTTAGTGTTTAGAGCATGTTGGATTCTTTTCCAAAACTTTGAGGTAAATCTTGGATCTCAATCAGATATAATAATTAGTGGTACTTCATATAGCCTCACCAATTCTCTTATGTATATCCATTCAGGTTGATCCAGTGAGAAATCCTCTCAAATTTCAATGAAGTGTGAAGTCCTTAAAAGACGATCCACCAAAACCTAGATAGCATTGTTTCCTATATATATTCATAATTCCTGTGAAAAAAATTCATGGTGATTTTTCCGATTTTCATGTAGGTATGGGTAATGGTTTCATCAACCAATTAGACTTTTTTCTTTCAACCATTACATGCTAAAATAATAATTACTTTAATGTATATTTGTCGATCCTCTTATTTATATTGTCCCAACAATATATCTCTCAGATATCTCAATATACCTTTGTTCTCACTGGGTGAATGGAGAAGGTTGATCTATGTGAATCGTCAAATATCTCTTTCTTTAACTCATGCTTTACTGGTACACATAGTCTTGACCCAAATCTCACAACTCCTTATTCATTAACATTGGACTCTGAGGATATCCATTTTCCTATCATTTATAATTTCTTTTAAATTCCCATATCATTTTCCTAAGCATCATTTATCTTCACCAGGAGTGATGGCTGAGCAATCATTTCTGAATGTAATTATGAGGTTCCTTCCTTTATGATTCTCACGTTCATCCTCTTTAAGTATATTAATATTAAATCCTTCTAAATTATCTTCAATGATATAATTTTTGGATCATTTCAACATATAGTATTTTACACTTTAGTTTTCTTATCAGGATGGTAGTGGATTGAGAAATCATAGTCCTTGATCAGCTCTAACCATCATCACCAGTGCATATTCATCTCTTGCTATGGGAATATATACTTGAGGATTTTGTGATCCAAATATATCTCACAATTCTCCCCAAAGAGATAATACCACCATATTTTCAAAGAGAAGATCCCTGTATACATATCCATATCATGAATTGGGTATTTCTATTCATTAAATTTCAACTTCCTTGAAGAATAGGATATCATTTTTTAATTTTTCATTAACACACTACCCAACCCCTTTTTTGAATTGTAACTGGAAACTACGAAAAGTTATCCACTTTTTTGTAGTGTAAGAATAGGGTTACTGATAAGCCTCATTTTCAACTCAATGAAACTCTCTTCACATTCATCATTTTAAGAAACCTTGACTCCCGTCCGAGTTATCTTGGTTATAGGTTTTGACAATCATGAGAAATTTCTAAAAAATTGGTGATAATACCCAAATAGTCTAAGGAAACTATGGATATCTGTCACATATGTTGACCTTATCCATCATTAAATTAATTTTTTCTTTGAACGATCCTTAGATATCTTATTGATTTTGATGATATGTCCCAATAATGAGACTTCCTTCAGCCATAACTCACATTTTTCATACTTTTCATAAATATTTTCCTTTTGTAAGGCCTTTAGAATAGTGTTCAGATTATCCTTATGTTCCTCCATAATTTTTGATTTTATAATAATAATATCTATAAAGACTCCCAAAAATTTATTGAGATAATATATAAAGAATATATTCATTAATTCCTTAAATATTTCTGGGGAATTAGTGATCCTGAAAGGAATCACTATGAACTCATAGTTCTCATACCTCATACAAAATTCAATCTTCAGAGTATCCTCCTTCTTCACCCTAACATGGTAATATACCAACCGTAGATCCAATTTGTAGAATTATTTTTCTCCACATAACAGATCGAATACATAATCAATTCTAGAAATAGGATAATTATTCTTTATCGTGATCTTGTTGAGCTCGCTATAATCAATGCAAAGGTGTATTGACCCATCCTTTTTCTTGATGGAGAGGACTGGTGCACCCTATGGTGAAGCACTTGGGCGTATGAACCCTCTGTCTAGATTATACTATAGTTTTTTCTCAACTCTTCAAGTTCCAAAATATACATTCTATATGGAGTTTTGGATAATGGTAACACCCTAGGTATATGCTCGATTCGAAATTCAACCTCTCGGTTGGGAGGAAGACTATAAAATTCTTTAGGAAACACAATAGTGTATTCTCTCATAATGGGAATGTCCTCGAGACATATTCCTTCTTTAGAATCAATCATTTGAGATAGTTATTATTTCTCATTGGGTAATAATATACACAATTGTGATTTTGTTTCTAAATAAGATTCATCTTCTTCCTTTCACTTGTATAGAATTGGGGGTTGATTCATGATACAGAGAGTGATTTCATTCTCATGCTAACATATGTTGGATCTATGTAAGGAGAGATAGTCCATACCTATAATTGAAAAAAATTATACAAAAGGGGGTATCACAAGGTTTTATAGGAAGTTCATCCTACAAATTATGAAAAGGGAGGAGTTATATACTTTGAATGAAATAATTGAACCATTTTCCATTTTCACAGATAACTCTACTTCCATGATTTGTAGTGATATTTGAAAATTTCAAATAAACATTCATGATATGAAGGAATGTGTAGAACCAGAGTCAAAAATTATGTTTCTTAACCTTAAATGAATAACTAGTGTACCTATCACCACTTCACTATCGGGATCCACCTCAGAGGTTCTGATGGAAAGAGATCGCCCTTGCTACCTTGGAGGTTGTTGTCTGTCTCTAAAAACCCTTGGCATAGTTCATTGATTTGAAATTTTCCTGGGTTATTTATAGTTGAAGTAATGAACATTTCATTGAGAGTTGAATGGAGAGTTCCTTTCCTCCATCACGTTAGTCGGTTTCTCCTATCAATAATTGTTAGTTGTGTGTACTTCATTCCCACACCTAAATAATTTCACCATTACACTTAGGAAAATTTCAGGATTCTTTTTTCCAAACCTTTGGAAAGTTGGATACAAAAATTTCTTAGCATCATTATATTTCTCCATCAGAATGCCTGAATTAAACTCCACTTTTCGCTTCTTATCCTCCTGGTACCCTTGAGACACGACAGTCTTCACTTCAACATTGAGGGAACATTGATCAATTTACTCATAGGTATCAAATTCTCTGATCTCCAGGTATTTTCATAGACTACGTTTTATCCCACCAAAGAAGAGGTAAACATTTTATTTGAGGGTAAATAAAAAGGTAGATTTTTATCATGAAAGTCTTGTGATTTTTTCCTCATATGACCAGATAGATTCATCATCTTTTTTCTTGAGATAAAGGAAATCCCTTTCTATTTTAACACTGAGATTGAGAGGAAAATATTTATTGAAAAAAATCCTAGAATTCTTTATACCCCATCCCTTTGATATATTTCTCAGGTGTTGTATTCTTGATCAATGTTCACCACTAATCAGTTTCTCCCTCCATACAATAAACATTCGGAAGAACCTTCACATTTTTATAACATAAAATAATGGAGAATATCTTCTCAATGGGGTTGATCCATTGTTCCATGATTAAGGGATCTGATGACCCATTAAAAGTCAATGGTTTTTATCATATAAAGGACTCAATTGTAGCTTGTTATTTCCTAGGTAGATTTGGGAGCTCCTCCTGATCAAGGTTTCAATTAAAAACTTGAGTCACCTTGGAGATTATAATCATAAATTTTTCGATACTAACTCCCATTAGGTTGGGAATCTTATTGGTGTAGTCATCACATTGCTCGTCGCATTGATTATTTACACAATAACTCGTATTTCTAGCCATTGGTTAGAAAAAAGGGAAAATTAGGGATGATTATTTTATAAGTATTAAATACATATAATGGAATCCAATTACATTAAAGGTATTACGGATATATTAAATGCATTTCCTTGACTTGTAAATTTATAGGCTTTAATATTTGTAATCCATGGTCTATTTCCAAACATATACTCTTACGGGAATTTTTTTCCCCTTGATAATGGTTTGTAATGATATTATGAAGTTACAAAATCATATCCCACAAGAGTATCAAACTAGTTGTGCATTAATTTCTATTTTCATCTACCAATTTACGCTAAGTCATACTCAATGCACCTTTTCAGAGTCGTTACCACTAGGTACATCTGTACCAGAACCACATCCACTTGTAGTATCCAAAAAGGGATATATTTTCTTAATAACTCACTTAATAAATACTTACCCAAATTTATGGTTGTTTTCTTATACTTAATATTATTCCTAAGTCTTTATCTAGATTTTTATAATCCTAATCCCAAAAATAACACACTTTTCCTTTGATACTAACTATAATAACTCTTCTCTTTATTATACATTAATTCATTATTTATTGCATAATTTTACACTAAATACAACCTAGAATATCAATAATTATAGTTTATTTGGTGATTAGTTACATTACATAATAAAATAAATAGGAAATACATCATATTTATTGAAAACTTTCTTAACATACTCGCACGTAAAACTACACAGGATGTCTTGGGGATATACATAAGAAAGGGGTGAGATATAAAGCCCGGTAAAGGAATAAACATGGAATGACATGAAAAATATAATATATCATTGAAAATAGTAATATAAATGGGGCATAAAATTATTTATAATCATAAACATGAACAAAAAGGCATGATATAGCATGATAATCAAAAAGTAAACATGGTAAATGTGGCAACATATTAAAACATTTCATCATAAGCATAGACCATGGCTAACTGTTAATGAATCATGATGAAAAAAACCATAAAGAAATTAGGTTCATTACCTATCCCAATAATATGTCTCAAGATACTAAAAATTACTCAATGAATTGGATCATTATTTAATTCTGGGTGCACCCATCACATTCATTTCTTTTTCAAGCTTAAGTGTGCCACAGAGATCATATAACACGGATTCATTTATCATAATATTTTATTGAACAATAAAGGAGTGTATAAAAAATACATTTAATTCACAATTAAAATAATTATAAGTATATAAATGTGAACTCATTTTAAACGTGTGTGTGGTACTCACTACACAATTGTATTTTCAAGAAAAATCACTGTGAATTTCAACAGTGTAATAGTGTCACTTAATAATGCATAAAATGAGTTTATGAGAGGTAAAGGGGTATATCATAATTTTTACATAAAATAAATATTAATAGGGATGTGTAAATACATATCTCAATTTAAGGAATTGGAAATTGAAGTCATAAGTTAATAATGAAAATTGAATTAAGAAGAGAAGGTGAGGATCCCTTACTTGAGTGTGTGGCTCCAAATGGTTGGTAGGATCTTCTTGAGAGCTTGGGGGACATTTGGAGGACACTAGAGAGGGTATGTAATAGTGAAAATGTGTTAAAATGATCTTTAGTGAAGTTAAATGGGATATTGGGTGGGTTTATATAGGAAACGTGTGGGAATTTCTTTTTTATTTTTCAAACTTTGATTTTGTACTCTATATCATAAAATTACCAAAATCACAAACCTTACCATTTTTTTCCAAGGGGTTATTCAAAATGGAAGTTTTTATAATAATTTTATAGGTTTTAGAGATTAAGTTAAGAAAATAATTTCCTTTCTTATGTGGAGGTGAGTCATTCTCTTAAAGAAATGTTTTTAAAACCTAAAAATATATTAATGTTTTCAGAGGATTGATAATGGATTCATTAAACAAATAAAATAAACTTAAAAAAAATTATTTTAAATTTAAAACATATATTTGTTCTTGGATACCTTTTAAAGAATTTATTACATCACTTCTGGGTCATTATTATGTCATAATACACAAATTATATTTAAATGGTGTTTAATTTTTACCTGAAAATTCGATTGTCTCAAAAAATTATAAAAAATTACCCATTGGATAATTTATGTGATATGATTATAAAAATAATATTCATTTTATCTAAATAGATTTCTAAATATGTTGATTTTTACTTTTAAAATAAATTCGACATTTATTAAGAAATGGTGGGTTTTTTGACAATAATAGTTTTTGAACCCTTATAAAAATTACATTTGACTTCATAAAGATTATATGATCATATATATTTTACAAAAATAATAATAATAATAAATTTTTTAAAAAAATATTATTTATTTTAAAAATCCATTAATCCATCAAGATAAATTCCTTAATTGATTTTGAATATTATCCAAAAATATTATTTGTGTTTTATTGTATAAAAATAAAAAAAACATAAGTAAAGTACTAATAATAAGATGAGAATATATTTTTTAAATAAATGTACATACTCATATCGCTAGAGTCTTGATACATATCCCTTTAATACACCCACGGAATCTCTAAGAGTAAGGTTTGTAATGTTGAGACTTTCATGGGTAGTTCGGCGTACATGGTTTGGGCCATGATCTTGATGAGCTTGAACATCTCTTGTAAACGGTTTCAATCATTATTAAGTTATTAGATATAATATTTTTCTTGGTCAAGATAAAAGACCAATAATGTTATCTCCCTTAGAAGCTCTGGTAAATTGTCTTCAAAGGGTACAATCCTACTGGTTGAGGTCATCACTTCTTTTGTATTAGTTAATTGGATTTGTTAAAAGTCTATATTTATAATAATCATATGATCACTATAAAATGGCTATATGGTAAATTTTAATGATTCTTAGTATTATTTTAAATGTGATATTATAAGACCAAACAAGTTCATGAGCTTTCTATAACCATAATACATAATAAGACTTTTAAATAAAACATAAGGGGAAATTTTATTTATAACAATTCTAGTTGTTAGAAGTATAATAAATATAGGTTTGTTATAAATATATTAAATAATAATAAACATATTTATGATATCATATATGATCCCCTTATAAAATATAAATACCCATTTATTATTTGTTCCATTATAAAATTTGTTATTTCTGGGTGTTAACTATTTCATTTTTACATGAGAGTTTTTCTTCAGTAGTTCTAGTTACTGTTCTTTGATCATAGTCTCATAATATAAAGAATGTTAAATGTGACTTTAATATAATATATTTTAATTATATACATATTTATACCCATTCAAAAATTTATATATAAAAATATTAAATGCACCATTCATGGATACGATAGGTTGTATGTACGCATGTACGTTGTTTCTATCTTTTGAAGAATATACTGAAAGAATAGAAACTAATTATTGACCTTTATGGAACCGTTGTGATTTCATATATATCACTTATGTTCATTAAAATAATGTTCATTAACTTACCTTTAAATCATTAGTGATAATGAATCACTTCGCTTCACAAGGCGGTAATTGACTTTAAACACAAACAACATTAGTGTATCCCCAACGGAATGGAATGTAAAAAAAGGCTCATATGATATTATATTTACATAAGTGAAATTATTTAAAAATTATAATATAATATAAAAAATCCACCATTACACCCAACCATTATATATGGTTATGGAAAAAAAATTATTTTGGTTTGTGAGGCGGTAGTCTATCGTACACAGGATCAACGGTTTCATTTCACATTTTATGGAAGTGGAGATGGATATTATATATAAAATTAACATAATAATATATCAATATTTTTGAAAAAATATTTTTATTATATTATTATTTTTAATAAAAAAATTATTCGTGTAAAAATGTATAGAAAAAGAAGGAGATTGGTGAATATAGTTACCTTCACTTAGAAGCACCTCCTTTGGATATCTTACTAAGGACCCTAGTGTTGTCTTTTTAGGAGGATCTATAGCTCTAGAACATGGATATGGATTTTTGGGGGATACATTTGATAGTTTTTTATGAACTATAAATCTTGAGAGGTTTTAATAAGTAAAGGTTGGTGGTGTCCTTTTATAATTGGGGGAAAAGAGCCCACATGGAAACTACTTAGAAATTTCCCAAAAGAATCGCAAATAAAAAATTCATTAAAAAAGCGATTCTAAATGACCATAAATTAGAAATTGGGAAGTAATATATGTAAATATTTCAATAAAATAGGATTTATAAATTTTTTTGGATCAATTTTACCCCTTGTACATTTAGTTTAACCACTGATGAATCTATTTTGACCTTAACTGTGATAATTAGTTTTTGCAATTTCCACTATTCATTTTGGTGAAGAATTAATTAAAATGTATTAGATAATATAAATTATTCTAAATAAAAATATTTAATAAGTTTCTCCAAATTCAATTTAAAGAATTGGAAATATTTAATTTGAAATTAATCCTACATACATGATGACAAAGTGGGTATTAAAGGAGAAAATTTTTAAAAAATTTCTCGGTTTTTATATAAAAATTAAATATGAAAATGAGTCAAATAAAATAAATTTTATTAATATATATATATATATATTATATAATTTTAATTTAAAAAAGTATAATTTAACATTATAAATAATTTAAATGAAAAGGAAGTTTTCAATTAAAATTCTACATTTTTCATTATTAATCAAAAAATTGATATTTTTAGAAAATTCCAAACAAATCACCCTACATTAATTTATAAATTACTGTTTAAAAAATGAACTTTATTTTTTAAAATAAATTTTCTAATTCTTTCAAAAAGAAATTAAAATAAGTGTTCCAAAAATCGACAAAACTTCTTTTTAGAAAAATACAATTTTTAAGCATAAAATTGAATTTATTCTTAAATATTCTACATAAAACATATAATATGAAAATATTTTATTGAATATATACTTTATAAAATTAATAAAAATTATTCACAAAAAGTGGTTTGTATAATTTATTGATGTAAAATTCATTTTTTTCAAAAAAAATAGTTTTTCATTAAAATATTTCCTTTATTTCTATTTTTAATTAAACGATCACCAAAGAATTTATTTTATATACATTTTTAAAACATATAATTTAAATATTAATTTAATAATATTCTTACATTCTATTAAAATGGATATTTTATTACTATCATATAATAATATTTTAATAATATGTCACATTTCATTTAAACTCAGTGTTGTGTGCAATGCAAGCTAAACTCAGTGTGATATGTAATGAAAAATATTAAAAATATTAAATTAATTTGAAAAAAATATTTTACAAAATCTTGGGATGTTATAATCTTCCATGTATGATGTCTTTCATTAGTTTTCTTGGTTTAGATCTTTTGGTTGGTGATGGGTGACCTTTTATCCTATGGGGATGTTAGTCTTGTTATTGACCTTGTTTTCAGTGGTATGTAAATGTGGAAGTTTTGGGTGTGACCTTGGGTTAATAGGATGGGTTTTACCCCATAATAGTTCATACCCAATATGGTACCCTAAATATTCATATGGGATCATTGGTGTCTAGTTTTCTATGTGGGACACTCTAATTTATATCCTCTTCTACCTCTATATTATTTCTAGCATTGGGTGATTCTATTCATGAATGACTCATCTGAAGAAATTTTATTTAGTCCCTTGTATCTCATGTTTGGTTTGTCTCAAATTTTAATTTTTAAGGAAATGTTGGTCCTTATCTCTTATAGATGTCTTTTTACTATGGTACATCAGTATTTTTTATAGTTTCCTTTTCAAATCCTCTTTTATGAACATTCTACTTCCCTATAGAGATTCATTTTTCTTTTTTATGACCTCGATCTTAATCATTTATGGTAGTGAGTGATTTTATTAAAGGTTTAGGGACATAGTGGAATTCTAATATGATGGGTAAATCGCCATAGGTGTACCTTATATGGAATTAATCTTTTAATAGGGGATTTAGTTTTCAATAAATGGGCCTATTAATTCCATTTTATGACAATTCTATGAGTTTTTTTTTGGGAGCTTGTTATGTGATCGATGCACTAAAACTCCCACCCAAAATAAGTGTGTTGGTATTTAATCCTCATTTATTCATGGGAATATTTCTTTATGACCAAAGATCATTTTTATTTTAATTCAATATAATATTCCACTTATACTCAGGATATTTCGTTAGTAGTATTCCATTTTTTAGAGTCCTTATTGATTTTATGTAGGAATTTTTTATGGTGGTCTGTGGTGGAGGAATTGTATAACTATGAAATGTGATATTTTTGTATTAAGTATGAGATCATCTAGTGTTAGTTGTAATCTTTTCTGTTTATCATGTTTTTTGGATGACGTTTTTATGGATGAGTTGGAACACATTTTTTAGGTGAACCATTTCATCTGAGGATTTATAGGGGAAGAAAACATAATAGTGGGGAGTTTTATCACACCAAAACACCAATTTTCAGATTTTATTTTGTATTTACATGTATTCATATTGTACTCAAATTACAGACTTTGAAATATTAAAATTTAAAAACTTTGGATGTTCAGCCCATTAATAAGATTGGTACACTGTTAGTAAAAACCATGCGGTAATCGTGAACATGAAAATGTAATTTTAATTAAGATTAATTCAATTGTTTGAACATTTTTTCTTTGACTATGAACCATATCCATGAGGGAAGTCATAGTTCTTCCATTAGGGGTGTAGGTTTGGTGCATTATTTGGATTACCAGGCAACCAAACCTTGTGCAATTTCAAAAAACATAATGTTTGGGAAAAAATACTAAAATATCCCTCCCTCAATTTTAATCTCATGCAACCCCCCCCCCCTACCAAATATCCTAATATTCATCCCCCTACCCAAGGGGAACATATTCATGCTTTTCCTACACACTTCCCCCAATCATAATGATTTCAAGGACATTGTTTTGTGATTTTTGGTCTGATTGTTCATCGTAAGGATTCCTCCTCCTTCCACTTCTCCGTTCCCTTGGTCTGTTTCTCCCTCTCTTAAAGAGATACACCCCTGTCCAAAACCGAATCCAATTATTCTGTTTATTTTTATTCATTTTTGGAACCCAAGGTTTTTGAGGTTTTATTATTGGCCCATTATAGTGGTTTTCAAAGAAGGTGACAAGTTCCTCTTCGAGTCTGAGTAGGTTTCCCATTATTTTGTTCTTTAAATCCTAAATCCTATATTTCTTGTGATTTTAATTTAGGTTTTTGACTCAAAATGAATTTATTATACATGATTATAAGTCTATTAAAATGGGAAACCAAGTTTTACTAAGTTTTCATGAATAGAGATGGGTCTTCCTTTTTAAAACATGTATTTTTAGATTGTTTAAGAATTGCCATGTGCTGTAGATATTTAATAAAAAGCATGAATGGATTTTCCTCTTGATTTTTGATATTTTAATGCGTATTTTATCTTTCAAAATTAATTCCAAATTTATTTTTTAGTATTATTTAGAATTTTATGTTACACTTGAAATTACAAGTATAGAAAATAGATTTTAAAGATTGGTTCGTAATAAACCTATGGGGCTTGAAAATTTATTAATATTAATATACACATATAAATATTAATGGAATCCTTGGGGTCATAAATTAATATACACATATACACAATTATAAATATTAATATACACATATATGTGTAAAATTTTTCATTTGGATTTGTTTATTTTTGAAATGAGAGACATATATATAAGTTTATATTATCATAATAATTAATGGAATCCTTGGGGTCATAAATTTGATACAGATGCTTTATTTTCAAGTGGTTTTTTACGTGTTTTCAAAATTAAATTATAAATTCCAGGTTGACATGATCTACCTAGATTGTTTGATATTATAAAGTGTGTATAAAGTTTTTAAACACGTGTTAATATAAACATGATTATTTATCATATGTCCCTTGTGTATCTTAAATGTTTTCACTCAATTTGGAAAATGAAATTGTTTAAGGGGAAATGTTATTATTTTCATAAGTTAAATGGTTTGATGGATTGGTGAAAGGTCCCATTATTTATTTCAAATAAATGTCACCCTTTTGAAATGGGTAAAACATAGGTAATCTAAGTATCTAAGGGGGTTATAGTTTATATATATCTTTTGTATTTCCCGAAATTAGTAAAAAACCCCAAAATAGATGTAGGTCATGGTTTCATAGATGAGCGACACCACACCACCAGACCATGACATGCAATTTGTGGATGGAAAATTAAATGTAGAGTTTTTTATGGGTGGTGCCATACCAGTATTCTATGGAATGACCAACATAGTGGTATACCACTAGTACAAGGCATTTACTCCTTAGTAGATAAGAAGTGGTGTCGTATATGGACACCACCACAACACTAGGCCATGGAATGTTCTCCTTAAAAAATTTGTGTGATTTGGATTTTAAAAAAATTAGATCACAAGTGATACGAAGAACTAAAGGAATCACTAACCATACATTACCTAGGTATTTTACCGTGCTTCATTTTTTCAAATGATTATTTCTATGTCACTCTAGCCATTTTTATAAAATAGTTAAATTATGGATTTTACTCTCCCTCATTATCTATCTATGTTATAAATTTCCAAAATATGTTTCTTGCCTTTTTCTCCTTTAAATTATTTTAAAAATTATTTTGACAATTGGATGCTTTGAAATGGATCATAAATTGGTTTTCAAAAAGTTTTTAATAAAATTGTTATAGGTCAAGATTTTTTTTCAAGTGATAGTTTCATTTAAAAATAAAGATAAAATGGACATTTTTAAATGATTTATGAGATTTATATTTTATTTTATGTAAAAACGAAATGTAAACCAATTTTTAATACAATATTTCCAACTAAAATAAAAATTATTTTCTATTTAAAGGAATATAATTATGGTTTGTTTCCATTTATCATGTGTTCTAAGAACTTTTTCACACGCCTATCTATATATTTTTAGTTTTAGGTTCCACATCATTTATTATCACTCTATGTGTGTTGAATAGATTTTTCCAGGATGGTGACACATGGAGTCCTATGGGGGTATGTATGTTTTTTATTTGTAGTTTTATTTTCATCACATTATTCATGTAGGCCTTTTACAGATTTCTATGGTTGGATGTGCATTATTATTACGATGGTCGAGTATAGGAAAATGGTCATAACTATTTCTATATGGGAGGGTGTTAGGGGTAAATAAGATATTTTATTTTTTAAAATTTTTTTATAGCATTGTTATCAATCTGATATTTTACTTCTTACCTACTTTATTTGGTGTGAATGTCTGAATTATGGATGGGTTGTGCTAAAATGTTTTCTAAATCCCACATGTTTTTTCTTTAATTTTTATTTTCAATAAATCCATTCCCAAGTGGTGTTTCTAAAACATTTTGGAACTTTTCCCAGCCCATGGGGATTAGGAACACCCTTTGAGGGTATCGTGCACCATATCTGGCATTTGATAGAGGGATAACTTGGGTTTGTTCATAAAACATTTAGTTTCATCATATTTTCTAAATAGATACTCCAAAATGGGGGTTGAGGGAGGATTAACATGATGTGTTATTATGGGGGAAGCTATTTTCCCCATTGTTTTTTCATGATATGGTTCCTCATGGGTTTCATAGCTCACATTTTATAGTGTGTCTTAATATATCAATGATGTATCGTGCCTTAGGGAGTTTGTTTTAGTGATTAGGGATAAAGTGGTGTAGGTGTGAGCCCATGCCTTGATATTTACTATATCTATAAATAAATTCTATGATTTATGAACTCGTTGGTTTTTTGTTAACATTGTATGTTTCTATTTATATGTTATAGGTCATATCAATGGATTTAATCATCATTTTTCTATTTACATAGGGAGGATGTGATACTATCTGGGTGATTTTTTATTTAATGATGAAGGTATCCCATTTAATTTTTATTAAGGACCCATGTGTGTAACACCCCGATATTTTATGAGATAGATTATTTTTAATTTATTTTATGTCTTGTGTTGTATGATACACCAAGATTATCTTGTGATATATGCAACATTGTATTCACTTGCAGTATATGAAACATTATTCTTGGTTTGTGTTACACATAATTTCATGTTCTTTGATAGAATTCATTTCACACAACAATGAGTTTAGATTTTTTTTTCAATGTATAAATGAACTATGTTTAGATTATGTTATATAAAACACCAAAGGAATATTTCACTACACGCAACACTTACTTGGCTTGTGTTACATGCAAAAGTTACCTTCCTCGATATCTTGTGTTACATGAAAAAGCGACTTTCTTGATAGCTTGTGTTGTACGTGATATCGAGTTTCACTAAAAAATGATATATTATTAAAATATTTTTATTTAATGGGATGTAATCTAGATTTTATGAATATTATTAACCAAATTTTTAATTTTATATAACATTATAATTCATCTTACCTATTTTATGAAACATGATATGAGAATGAAATCAATTTTTCGGATAAAAGAAGTATTTTTCAAAAAATAAAATTTTACCACCTTTTGATGGTGCACCCATTTTAAATCTAGTTTTTTGAAATTTTTATATGTTCAATTATAAAAAAAATTATTTTGAATCGAAACATCAAAATTTACTTTGCATGAAATTTTGGTATTTTTCTGATAAAATTCATATTTTTAGAAATAGTGAAAAATACTGTATTTTAATTCAAATTTTCCATTTAATATAATTTATTTATATAGTTATATTGTACTTTTAATTGTTTTTAAAGTGTAATTAGATTATATTTTTATCATTTAATCCAATTCTATTCATTTTATGTAATTTCACTTTCAAATTCAACATAAATAGATGTCAGTCTTTTGAAAGTTATTACTTCTTAAAAACACACTTTTTGGTTTTGACAATGGGAGTTAATTTTAAATTAAATATTACAAATTATTTTTTTTAAATTTGGAAAAATGTATTCCATATTTGGAATCATTAGTTTTAAATTTTTTAAATAGTTACCTTTTATTTTTAAACATTATGAATAGAAACATTAGTAATTATTTTATTTACCATGGTTAAAGGGTAAATCTGGTAAATAATGGTAAAAAATAATATTATAATAATACTAAACTACCCTAACACATTCCATAATCATATTTAATGAGATAATTTTGACCATGTTCATCCTTGTGTCTATTTTGGGACCCCAACAATTCACTTGGATTTGAAAATGACATTTTATAAGAATTAATTTAAAATAAAGATAATTATAACATAAACTTATATCCTTTACTAAAAAGATATTTATTTGGGGATATATAAATGATATCTTCAACTATAAATAGTAATTAGAAATATAAAATTATTTCTTACATCGTGGTATTTTATTTAAAAAATTTATACATTAGATAAATATATTTATTTTTGACACAATTATGATGTAGTGATTACCTCAGTAATGAAAGATTTGAATAAATGAATATATAAATATTAAAATAAATTTAATTTGAACATTTTTATGTCATACACGAATTTTTTGGAAGACACTAACATATTAGGGATGATTTAATGCCTTTTTTTCTAAGTACTTAAGTTTTTATTTATTTAACAAAAATCAATTACTAAATAGTGTCAAAATTGACATAAATTTGTTTTTAAACAAATAATATTTTATTAAAGGATATAAAAATACAAAAAATATAATGTTAGTCCAAATAACTTTTATAGTGATAAAAATTTAACAAATTATCCACTTTATGTTTCCTTTGTCATTTTAATGTAAATATATCAACCATTCTATATATAAATACCAGAGGACATAGTAAGAATTAACTTATTTTACAAAGGGTTAAATCTAAAAGATAAGGTTACTTTTATGACCTAAAAAATTATAAAAACTATTGGATGAGAGGATTTATATCCATCCTCATCTTATCCTATAAATAAATCAATTTTTATATATTACAAACCAAAAATATTTTTATAATAAATTAATATTTCATGATTTTCCTAAAGTGCCCCACACCTATCTTATAAAAGGGAACCTCCCTTTCTCTTTAACTCACACCACTAAAGCCTTTTGGTTTATCCAATCCCTGCCCATTTATCCTTAAAACCTCCCTCAAATAATCCTATAGGAAAAAATTTGGGCATAGATCCATCCAATGGAGCCCTATTTTTTAAATCAAAAGAAAAATACCCGAAAAAGAGGTAATCATTTTATCTCTTCTTTGAAAGTTATTTTTTCTTATAATTCCTATTTCTATGTTGATTCCATAATAAAGTAATAAATATATAATATTATATATGATGAGATGTTATTATAATTATGGGAAAACTTTATACTTCCTGTTATCTATCCTATGAATTACAATATCACCATGCGTGTGTACGTACAACTTACCGTCTCCATGTCGTGGTTTAATTTTTTATTAAAAAATATTTTATTAGGATGGGTATAATGATGAATATAACAAATTTAAATAATTAATACAACACTATAATTAATATACCATCCAATTACATACCATATAACCATTAATATAATGATAATGTCACTTGCGCATATGTACAGCCTACTGTCTCCACGACGCGATGAGATTCATTTTCCACTTTAACCATCCAAGAATGATTATAAGTATATATATATATATTATTCATAATTATGAAATATATGAAATAATAAGTCTACTATAATGATATAAATATGTGTGTGTGTGTGTGTGTGTGTCTATGTCATTCACTTACTTCTATTCAACATGATAAGAAAACGGGAACAGAGTTCATACGTACATACAACCTACCGTCTCAATGAACGGTGCATTTAATTTCATTTATATACCAATTATATTATGAATATATATTATATATTATACATTCTTGATGTAATTAAATCATTATATAAGTAATTTTATCAAGAATAAAAAGTCAAAACACCTAAAATAAACAAATCAATATTACCAGAAATCTTGCATTCACTTGGAATTGTTAATAAATAGGTAATATAAAGTCATAAAATAATCATATGTGATATCACAAATATTATTATGATTCTGATATAAGTTAATAATATTTTTAAAAACATTATGCAGGAGTTTTGTACTCGTATGGAGATTATCAGACCTAAGGTAAAGGATAATTTTTCAAATCTCATTTTTTTATCCGAGATTGTTTATACATAAGAATTTACTAGGGATAGATTTATCATCCATGTCCATATTTTAAAAAATGTTTTCATAAAATGTTTACTATTATTATATGTATGTTTAAAGTCAGTTTTACCCCTTATTTACTTTTACTACATGGTATAGAAGATTTCTTTCTTTTGTTTTCCATAAGCGGTACATTTTAACTTTTTTGGAAAAAGCACTCAGAGAATGTCTTTTTAACTTATACGACATGAATGAGTTTTTACATCTTCATGACGTCTTATTTCCACAAATATTACTCTACACTATTTAAAGTTTATTTTTAACAGAATTATTTTTTTTTAAATTGAGCTGCATTTTGAGAAAAGAAAACATTTTTGAAGATGAAATGATATTTTCCTCAAGAAATATGTCCAAGTGGTTTATCAGAATTATTTTCCATCTAAGATGATACTCTTTAAATAAGGCTATGTTTATATCCCTATTAATACTATAATTTTATTGTGTTAATGATGGAATTTTATTTTATATGGATTATTTTATGATTGAATGATGTTTAAGAAAATAAATTTTATTTCTTAGGTTATACTATAATGAATGATTTATGTTTTTATGGAACATGTAAGAATTATTTCATTATGAGATGGGTGGGACCTATATTTCCCTCAAATGCATTGGGTATGATTTATATTGCGTGATATAGACATGAATAGAATGGTAATTAAATCTGGTTTAGTAATACATGGCTCGAACAATAAGTAAATCTGGTTTAGTAATACATGGCTGTAACGAAAAGTAAACTTGGTTCACTAATGGACTTTGTACACTATGATGGTATTGGCAGCATTACCTTGTATAATATGGAAATCAAATTATGTGATTATTATTTTTCTAAAATTAAATTATTTATACCAATTTTATTCTATCATGGTTAATGTTCCTTTATGATATATGCCTTACGTACTGCCAAGATTTATTTCATGACTCCAGATTTTTATATTTAAACTTTTTGTTCGTGTTTTTACTTTCAAATGTTTATAGTTTTTGTATTTTCTATAAGTTTTACTTTATTGAGTATTTGAGATCACCCTTTTTATGTTTTCTAATCCCTATTTATAAAGAAAGGATTTAGGTAGGAAAACAAAAGGGGAAGATCTTTATGGGAGATGTTGGAGACCTTTCACCTTGATTAGAAGACTATGTTCCGAGTTTCCAAAGAAACCAAACTAATACAGTATTTGGGAGTCTATTTTTTCATTTATTAAGTATTACGAAAAAGGAATGTAATGTCCATGTATTTCAAGTTTGGGTCTCTATATTCGGTATCAGAGTGAAGGTTTAGTTAACCTTTAGATACTAGGATGCAACTTTACTAATATCCCTAGAGATATATCTAAGGTATGTCTAGGGATGTCTCAAAGGTTGAGTATAAGTATAGTTTAGAGTCTTATAATTATGATAACAATCATGAATAACCTTTTATTAAACCTAATATGTTAGATATTTAAAGTACTCCCCCTTGATTATGTTGTTTTCCTAGTATGATTTTTGCCTCTCACACTATTCTTTTTGGGTTTTAGATGATGGCTAGAACCCGAAGGAACTGTGTTAATGATCAATACACTAGGAAATGCAATCAGTGTTCTCTTGAACAACCAAATTTTAAGGGATGTGTAATTAAAAATCTTATTTCTATACTTACACAAGCTATGAATCATTCCGGACATCCAAATGAGTAGAGAAGGGAACAAAATTTTGTTGAGTCCTTTATGAGGAAAAATCCACCTTCTTTTAGTGGGTCTTCTAATCCACTTATTGTTTAACAATGTATCAGTACCATTGAAAATATATTTTCCATCATTCACTGTTCAGAATATGAAAAATTCATTTTGGTTGTATATCTTTTAGAAGGTGAATCAGAACAGTGGTGGAATCTAATTAATAACACAAGGCAGCAAGATGGAATTGAATCCATGGAATGGGATGAGTTCAAGAACTTATTTTTCAATAATTACTTCCCACGTATTCTTCAAAAAAAGATAAAAATATTTCTTTGAGCTTAAATGAAAGGATGATTAATCTATTAGTGCATACGAGGTGAATTTTACAAGACTTTCAAGCTATGATTCTAGCTTTATCATCTAACAAGAAAGTAAAGTTGATCTATTTTTCAGTGGCTTAAAATAAAGTCTTCAAAGGAAATTATCTATAAGATACTTTAGTAGCTATAAAGAGATTTTTCATTGTTCCATCAAGACAGAAATGGAATTTGGTGTCACATATCCATCTCATGGTTTTGACAAGAAATAAAAGATGGATTTCAAAGGAAAATATCAAAACAATGGTGAAAAGAAGATGAATGTTTTCATAGGTTCAATGTGTGAAAAGAAGCATGGTAGAGATTTTATTAAAGGGAATAGAAAATGTTTTTAGTGTAGAAAATAAGGTCTTCGAGTAGCTGATTGTCGAAGTAATGGTCAAAAGGTAGATAATGTTGTGAATAGAGAAAAGACTACATAGAATTCACAACCAATACTTCAATTCTACTTGTGCAAGGAAATGGTGAATTATGGAAACCAATGCCCAAATTCAAGGGTTAATGATGATCAAAGTCAAAAACATCTTAAGGAAAAAATACAAAGGGAAGTCATATAGGATCACTATTGGTGATGTTGAGTATGAAAATGAATTGTTGTAATGATTAAGTGTTTATGTAATGGGATTCCAAAATAGTGTTTTGGAATCTAATTAAGAGTATTATAGAATATTGAAATATCTATTTATTGGTATATTGTGGTTCTCCATAATTATATGGTACTGGTAACCATAAAAAGTGGTTGAAATATTTTTGGAAGTCAAATGATATGTACATAATTAATTCATAAAGAGATAATGATATTTTTGATAGTATTAAGGAGCTCATGACTGAAATAAAGACAAAGTGGTATCTTGGTTTGAGTAAATTGAATTTTTGGTATTTTTGGAGTGTGGAAAGAGTTAATTTTGATAGAATGTATATTTTCACTAAGTTTCTACAATAATTCATGTTATTATCATGTTTCAACACAACAAATGATTAAGGAATTCACATGTTTGGAATGTGACAAACAAGAACTACCAAATGAGATATGGGAGACAAATGTGAAGTCATTTTAGTCCACCTCTTTATAAAGATTTATATTTTCAGTTTTTTTAGAAGGATTTTAATGTTATCCATTTATGGATAGTATAAATTATATTCTAGTTGATGTTTATAGATTAATGTATTATCTCACTATAGGTGGACTTATGCATATTTGATTTCTTATGCTAACCTTTTTGTCGAGATAGATGGAATGACCTGTCATTCTATCTCATCATCTACTAAAAATTCAAGAATAAAAAATTCACCTTAATTTGTTTAAATTGTAGATGAAGTGTAAATTGTTTAGGGAACAAACAATGGTGAGATTGTACTAAAATAATGTAAGTATTTCTCCTATTGTAAAAAATATTCAACATTACCAAAAGGATCTTAAAACCAAAAATGTTATTCTAGTACCTTCTTATCTGATAAATCATCTGGTCCATTAAATCATCATAGATTTATGGATTTATAGAAGTTAACTTTCTCCAAACTATATCACTATTTATCAGAACTTGATGGCTAGATTTATCTTCTATATCCATGTTTTCACCTCCCATCTATGTTCTCTTATGTGGAAACCCAATGATTAGTTAATTTTGGTAATCGTTGTGTTTTTAACTTTCCTTTTTAAAATTAAGATTTTGTATTCCTTTTTATAATGTGGGTTTCTATGAAAGAAACTTTCATATATTAATCCATTTATAACCCCGACGAATTTCGAGCGAGAAATTCATTTTAAGGAGGAGGAATGTAACACCCCATGATTTTTTGAGATATATTATTTTTAATTTATTTGATATCTTGGGTTGTATGATACACCAATATTATCTTACGCTATACGCAACATCGTATTAGCATTAAGTACATGCAACACTATTCTTGGTTTGTATTACACACAATTTCATGTTCTTTGATAGAATTCATTTCACGCAACACTGAGTATAGATTTTTTTCAATGAATAAATGAACTAAGTTTGGATTATGTTATACTCGACATAAAAGGAATATTTTACTACATGAAACACTGACTTGGATTGCGTTACATGCAAGAGAGACCTTTTTTAATAGATTTTGTTGTACGCGATACAGAGTTTCACTAAACAATGATATATTATTAAAATATTATTATTTAATGGGATGTAAACTAGACATTATGAACAGTATTAACCAAATTTGGAATTTTATATAAAATAATAATTCATCTTAAACATTTTCTATAACATTATATAAGAAAAAATAAATTTTCAGATAAAAGAAGTATTTTTCAAAAAATATAGTTTTACCGCCTTTTGATGGAACACCCATTTTAAATATAGTTTTTGTATCTTTTAAATGTTAAATTTTACAAAATAAACTTCTTATTTAGAATTTGAACATAAAAAATTTAAATTGGATGAAATTTTGGTATTTTTCTAATAAAATTCATATTTTTATGAATAGTGAAAAATAATATATTTTAATTCAAAACTTCCTTTTAATCTAATTTATTTATATAGTTAGATTATAATTTTAATTGGTTTTAAAGTATAATTGGATTATATTTTATTCATTTAATCCAATTTTGGTCATTGTAAGTAATTTCACATTCAACCTATACATCAACAGATATCAATCTTTTGATAGTTATTACATCTTAAAAACTCGCTTTTTTGTTTTGACAACAGGAATTAATTTTAAATTAATTAATGATAATTATATGACGTGAATTTGGAAAAATAGATTCCATATTTGGAATATTGAGGTCCAAATTTTTAAATAGGTGCCTTTTATTTTTAGACATTATAAATAGTAACTTCAGTAATTATATTATTTATCATAGTTAAAGGGTAAATCTGGAAAATAATGGTAAAAATAATATTATAATAATATTAAACTACCCTAAAACATCTAGTAATCCTTTTGGATGAGGTATCTCCCTCCATGGGCATCCTTGGTTTGATTTTGGGAATCTATATATTCATTTTAATTTGAAAATGACATTTTATAAGAATAAATTTAAAGTAAAGATAATTATAACATAAACATATATCTTTTCAAAAATAGATTTTTATATGGGGTTATATAAAATATCTCTTATACTATAAATATTCCTTATAAATATAAAACTATTTAATACATCAAGGTATTTTATTTATAATTTGTAGACATTGGATAGAAATATTTATTTATGATACAATTATGATGTAGTGGTTACCTCATTAATGAAAGATTCCAAAAAATGAATTTATAAATATTAAAATAAATTAAATTTGAACATTTTTATGTCATACACAAATTTTTTGGATGAAAAAAACATATTAGGGATTCATTAATGCTTTTTTCGAAGGAATCAAGTTGTTATGACTTTAAAAAAATTACTACATAGTTTCAAAATTGACATTAATGTGTTTCTAAAACAAATACTATTTTATTAAATGGTATAAAAATCCTATAAATCTAAAGTTAGGCCAAATAACACTAATAGTGATAAAAATTTCATAAATGATTTACTTTATATTCCCTTGTCATTTTATAGTAAAGATATCAACCATGTAGTATAAAAATACATGAGGACATGGTAAGAGTTAACTTATTTTACAGAGGATTAAATCTAAAAGATAAGGTTACTTTCATGACCTAAACATGTCTAAAACCTATTGGTTGAGAGGATTTATATCTTTCCTCATCTTAGCCTCCAAATAAATAAATTTTTAGCTATTAGAAACCAAAAATAGTTTTATAATAAATTAATATTTCAATATTTTCCTAAAGTGCATCTCACCTCTCCTATAAAAGGGAACCATCATTTATCTTTAAATAGCACCTATAAAGCCTATTTTTCGGCCAAAACCTACCCATTTATCCTCCCAACCTTACTCACTTCATCGTAGGGGAATAAATTTGGGCATAGAGCCATCCTAAAGATAAATTGTGTTCAAATCAAAAGGAAAAACCCGAATAAGAGGAAATCGTTTTATCCCTTATTTCAAAGTACTTTTCTTCTTATACTTCCTATTTATATGTTCATTCCATACTAAAGTAATAAATACATTATATTATAAATTCTAAGAATTTATTATAATTATTTTATAGCCTTATACCTTCTTCTATGCATCCTAAGAATAACAATATAACCTTGTGTGCATACGTATGGCTGACTGTCTCCATGTCGTGGTGTAATTTTCTATTCAAAAATACTTTATTATTATGGGTATAATTCCGAGTATAATAAATTTAAAAAATTAATATATCATGATAATTAATATACCATCCAATTACATATCATTTAACCATCAATATAATGATATCGTCACTCGTGCGTATGCATGACCTTATTTCCATGAAGATTACTCTACAATATTTCAAGTTTATTTTCATCTAAATTATTTTATTTTAAAATTGCATGAAATTTTTAGAAAAGAAAACATTTTTGAAGAAAAAATGAAATTTTCCTCAAGAACTAAGTTCAACAGGTTTATCAAAATCATTTTCCATCTAATATTATACTCTTTAAATAGGGTTATGTTTATATCCCGATTATTACTATGATTTGATTGTGTTAATGATGGAATAATATTTTATATGGATTATGTTATCATGGAATGATTTTTAAGAAAACCCATTTTATTTATTGGTTTATGCTATGATGAATGATTTATGATTTTTTAGTACATGAAATAATGATTTCTTTATGATATGTGTGGGACATATATCTCCCTCCAATAGATTAGATAAAGATTTATATCTCATGAGATAAACATGAATGGAACGACAAGAAAATATAGTTCATTAATAAAGGGATGGAACAGAAAGTAAATCCGGTTTAGAAATACATGGATGGAATGGAAAGTAAACCAGGTTTAGTAATAGACTTTATCCATTATGATGGTCTTGGCAGAGATTCCTTGGATACTATGGAAATAATATTATTTTCTTATTAGTTTTCTATAATTACATGTTTTATACCAATGTTATTCTATCATAGTTAATGTTCTTTTATGATCTATATCTTATGTACTACCAATATTTATTTTATGACTCAAGATTTTGATGTTTAAATTTTATGTTCATGTTTTTACTTTCAAATTTGTATGGTTTGTTTTATGTTATCCATGTTTATCCTTACTAATCATTTGAGATCACCCTTTTTATGTTTTCTTTTCCCCAGTATATAAAGAAAGTTTTTAGGTAGTAAAAAAAGGGGAATATCTTTATAGGAGATGTTGAAGATCATTCCCCTTGATTAGAAGATTATGTTCCTAGTTTCAAAATACACTAAACTAAAACAGTCTTTGGGTGACTGTTTGTGTCATGTATTAAGTATTCCACAAAAGAAATGCAATGTCCATATACATCAGTATTTCTTCTCTGAAGTGTGTGGGGAATACTTTTACAAATTTGTATATAGAATGGGTCATATAGATTCATGGGGTTCTTTGGATGGTCCTCTCTTATAAATATCTTCATTTTATCTAACGGGAAATAAAGAGTCTTTTATGTTATTTTGACTCTAAATTATGACTTAACATTAGTTTTAATCAACATATTTATTGTTAAATAGAGCAGATTATCCAAACACTAAAGGATATGACACAATCATTTGTTATGGATATTAGAGGATCATGGGTATGTCACCTATATTTTTTGAGTTTCATTATAAAAGTAGATTAATTTATTTCATTGGTATTAATCCTTTTGAGAAATTTTATTTGGGTACGTGAACATGTATATTATGATATAAAGATATCGGGGAGTTTTTAATAGTTGGTGTTGATTTGTTGTAGGCCATGAAAGAGAAGTTTTTGGATATTTTTTAATGAAATAAGGTACCTCTAGATTGTCATAATTCATATATTGATCATAAGACGAGGCCCATGGTGTTCGATGTTCATGATTTTTTGTTAAGGTTTCCCGTCATTATGGGTGTAAAAACTCCATTTTTTTTATTATAGCCTTTTAATATTTTATTTAACAATTATGAATCCAGTCATATAGTTGGTGTAGTGTATCGTACATCATAATTCCTTGACATTGGTATGATAAATATATTAAATTTTTTTACACACGCATTCATATAATCTCATAAATAATGGTTCATAAATTGAATGGATTGTAACAGCCCGAGATTTTATGAAAAATATTCTTTTTAATTTTATTAATGTCTTGTGTTGTACGCTACACCAAAAGGAGCTTTCACAACACGCATCTTTGACTTGCCTTGCATTACACGCAATCGCAACCATCCTCGATAGCGTGTGTAGTACGCAATACTGAGTTTCACTAAACAACGATATGCTATTAAAATATTATTATAACTAGCCGTTATGAATAGTAATAACCACCTTTTAAAATTTTAGAAATTTTAGCTCTCAAAATGGACTTCATTTTTGGATTCGGAGTATCGAATTTAGCCTAAGGTGAAATTTTGGTACTTTTCGGATAACTTCCATATTCTGATTAATAGTGAAAATTACTAAATTATAATTAAAAACAACTTTTTTAATCAAAATAATTAATAGTGATAAATTATTAATTTGAGTTGTTTTAAAGTATATTTAGAATATATTTTTACAATTTAATACAATGTTGGTCATTGGATGTAATTTCACATTAAAACCAGTTATAAACAAGTGTTAATCTTTTGATAGATATTGTTTCTTAAAAACACGCTATTTGTTTTAACAGCGGGATTTAATTATAAAATTAATTAATGAAACTTCTATGTTATGAATTTGGTAAAATAGACTTCATTTTTGAATTCGGAATATGAAATATAGCTTAGGATGAAATTTTGGCATTGTTCTGAAAAACATCAATTTTTGATGAATAGTGAAACTACTAGGTGGTAGTTAAAAAACTGAATTTTTCATAAAACTTAATTTTACCGCTTCTATGAATGGAATTTCAAAAATCTGAGAGACACGGTTAATGTCAGTAAGTAAAATGTTGTTCAATGAGATGAAAATAATTTTTGGTGAATAGTAACTTTTTACTTTTTTTTACCATGGTTAAAAATAAATAGGGTAATTAAGGGTAAAAATGTTATTAATATTACCCTAACACATGTCCTAATCCTATTGGAAAAGTGTATCTCGACCAAAAACAACCTTAAGTGTAAAATATTATCATTTAGGCCCACTTGGGTTAGATTATGACATTTATTATTAATTTATTTAAAGAAGGGTTAAAATAGTTAAAATCAAAGTTTAATAAGTAAAACATTTTTAATATGGGGTTATACATAATATAAATTCGACTATAAATATTCATTAGAAAGCTAAAAAGATTTAATATATAATGGTATTTTATTTGTAATTTTTAGACATTAAATAATTTAATTTATTTATGACACAATGATGATGCAGTAATTATCTTATTAATAAAATATTGACATAATTGATGTTATAAACACCAAAATAAATGTAATTTGAGACTTTTTATGAATTCCACTAATTTTCTAGGTTACTATGATTTATTAGTGTTGATTTAATCAACTTTGTTCGAACATATAATTCTTTTATGACTTTCACAAAAATCATATATCAAATAGTGTCAAAATTGACACAAAATAGTTTTTAAATCAAATATTATATTACTAATTGTTATTTTATTCCTAAAAATCTAAGGTTCGGCCAAATGACTTATATAAGGATATATATATTAATAATAAAAAATTTGGGGTTCTTTTGGCATGTTATAGTAAGTGTATTAACCATATAGTGGAAGAAAACAAAAAGACACGGTAAAAGTTAAATTATTTAACTTAGAGTTAAATCTAATTGATAAGGTTAAAATAATACCCTAAACTTGTCTAAATCCTATTGGATGATAGGATTTAGACCCATCCCCACTTTAGCTTCTAAATAAGACCCTTTGGAACCATTATAAACCGATTTTGACTTTAATATAAAATAATATTTTGAGATATTCCTAAGGTGCCCCTCTCCTCCCTAATAAAAGGGCACCTCCTCCCCCTCCTCCTCACACCAATTTGAGCACTCAAGCTCGGCCAAACCCTGAAAAAATCCCTTCTCCACTTCCCTAGTATCATCATAGAGGTCCTGGTCTTCTTCAAAGACCATCCTTAGTTCTTTAAGTGGAGTCTAAGAAAAGGCGCGTCAAAAAGAGGTAATATCCATTACCGATCTTTTTCAATTTCTTTCTTCTTCAACTTCTTCTTCTTTAGTTGTTTCATGATAAAGTAATAAAATCAGTATTTATTATATACTGATATGTTATTATAAATACAAAACAACTCTAATTAACCTTCTATCCATCCTACGGAAAAAGGAAATCACCGCGCATGCGTACGTACGGAATACCGTCTCCACGCCGTGGTGTAATCTATTTTCCGCCACCACATTAATTGGATGGGTATAAAGGTGTAATGAGTAACTATATATGATTATTATAAAGTTATATTGATACTGAAATAGTATACATACACTTCAACACAATTCCACGAACATGGGAACGATATCATCGCTCGTGCGTACGTACGGACTACCGTCTCCACGACGCGATGAGATTCATTCTCAACGATTAACCATTCATGAATGATTATAAATTATATATAATAAGTAATAATGCAATATATGACCTAATAATGATACTGGAATTATTTATATTTATATTCAATAAGGAAACGAAAACAGCGTTCATGCGTACGTACGGACTACCGTCTCCATGAACGGTGTATTTCTTTCCATTTACTGATTTATTATATATGTGTATTATGAATATATATATATATATATAAATCATGTTTTATATTCTGGAATTAAGTAATCATGATCTAAGTAATCATATGAATAATTACAAGTTAAAAACACGAACGACAAATGAGACGATTTTACCCAAAACGCTACTTTAACATGAATTTACAAAAGAACGGGTAATATAAAGTCATAAGTGGATCATATATGATATAATAACAATGAATATGATTCTGGAATAAGTCAATAACATGATTTAAATCATTATACAGGAGGTTCGTACACTTACAAAGCAAGTCGGACCTAAGGTAAGGGAAATATCACAATCTCATTTTTATCCGAGATTGTTTATTCGTAAGTATTTACTGGGGTGTATTTTATCATCCACATCCATGTTTCATAAATATGTAATATTATTTCCATCCACCTAAAATTGTTTAAATCCATTTTTACCCTTCGGAGAGTTTTTTGTAAAAGAAATGAAAGGAATCTTTTGTCGTTTTTCGTACGAGGTACTTTTTGACTTTTCCGACAAAAGTATGAAGAATGTTATTTTAACTTATACGGCATGAATGAATTTTTAAAACATTATTTCCAAGAAGCTTCCTTTACAAGATTTCAAGTTTATTTTTAATCAACTTCTTTTAGTTTAAATTTGTATGACATGTTAAGAAAGAAAAAAATGTTTTTGAAGAATAAAGGATATTTTCCTCAAGAATGGAGTTCAAATGTTTTATCAAAATTATTTTCCATCTAAGATAATAAAGGGTTCTGTTTTTATCCCTATTATTACATTGATTTGATTATGTTGTGATGGAATTATTTTTATGAATTCCTTTATTTATATAAATTTTTTTATGATGTCATGATGTTTAAGATTCCCATTTGTATTATATGGGTTATGTAATGATGTATGATTTATGATTTTGTGGCACACATAAGAAAGGATTCATTATAAGATGGGTGGGACCTATATCTCCCTCCAATGCATTGGGTAAAGATTTCATATCTCATGAGATAGACATGGCTGAAATGGTAGGTTATACCGGTTCAGTGAAACAGGACTGAAACGAGGGTTACTTGATTCAGAAAGGGACTTTGTCCACTAAGATAGTCTTGGAAATGAGTCTTGACTAACAAGAAATGATTCTATATGATTATGTGTGTATGCCACAAAGTTTCAGTTTTTTAAGTTATGATTATTGGGATTTCATTTCACTACTATGATTTATCCCATGTTATGAAATTATGCTCTCTTTTGTAGGTTAAGATTTCCAAAAGTTATGTTCTTATGAATATGTTGTGATTGATTTTTCTTTTGTTTACCCTTACTGAGCATTTGAGCTCACCCTTTTATGTTTTCTTTTCCCCAGGATATAAAGAAAGGTTTTAGGTAAAAAAAAGGAAGATCTTTATGGGAGATATTGATGATCTTTCACCACGATTAGAAGATTGCGTTCCGAGTTTCCAAAGACACTAAACTATTACGATACTTGTGTGTGTGTTTTTGTTATGTAATAAGTATTCCGCAAAAGTAATGTAATGTCCATGTACGTCAGGCTTCGGTTTCTACATTTGGTATCAGAGGAAATGTTTAGTCAACCTTTGGAAACTAGGATGCGAAAATGTTAGTGAGATCCCAAGAGATATTTCTACGGTATGTCTAGGGATGTCCCTAAGGTTAAGTATACGTATAGGTTATAGTACTAGAACTAAGCTAACAATCGTAGAATTAAACCTAAGATGTTAGATATTGAAGGTAATCCCCCTTTATTATGTTGTTTTCCCTAGCATGATTTTTGCCTCTCACACTATTCTTTTTGGGTTTTAGACGATGGCTGGAACCCGAAGGAACCGTGTTGATCAATGCAATGGACAATGCAATGATTTCCCTCCTGAACAAACAAATGTTATGGGAGATGGAGTGAAAAATCTTATTACTATACTTACACAAGCTATGAATCATTCTGGACTTCCAAA
This sequence comes from Viscum album, assembly GCA_963277665.1. Classification (NCBI taxonomy): domain Eukaryota; kingdom Viridiplantae; phylum Streptophyta; class Magnoliopsida; order Santalales; family Viscaceae; genus Viscum; species Viscum album. The sequence continues at coordinate 1,740,002,138 of OY728146.1, read as the reverse complement.
TGAGCAGAGAAGGGAAAAATATTCTATTGAGTCCTTCATGAGGCAACGTCCACCTTCTTTCAGTGGGTCTTCTGATCCACTTGTTGCTGAACAATGGATCAGTACCACTGAAAAGATATTTTCAGTTCTTCAATGTTCTGATCATGATAAAGTCATCTTAGCAGTATATCGTTTGGAAGGTGAAGCTAATCAATGGTGGAATCTTATCAAGAATACGAGGCAAAGAGATGAAATTGAGTCCATGGAATGGGACTAGTTCAAGAACTTGTTTTTCAGTAAGTAATTCCCTCGTATTCTTCGAAAAAAGATGGAAAAGGAGTTTCTTGAGCTGAAGCAGAAGGATGATGAATCTGTTGGTATATACGAAGCAAATTTTACAATACTTGCAAGGTATGCATCAGGCATTATCATCCAACCTAAAAGTAAAGTTGATCGATTTTTCAGTGGCTTAAAACCACGTCTTCGAAGGGCATTAGCTATAAGAGACTTCAGTAGTTATGAAGAAATTGTACGTTGTGCTATCAAGGTAGAAATGGAAGTTGGTGTTACATATCCATCTCATGGTTTTGACAAGAAACGAAAGATGGAGTTCAAGGAGAAATCTCAGAATAATGGTGAAAAGAAGATGAATGTTTCCTTATGCACAAAGTGTGGAAAGAAGCATGGTGGAGATTTCCTTAAAGGGACTAGAAAATGTTTTAACTGTGGAAAAGAAGGTCATCGAGCAGCTGAGTGTCGAAGTAATGGAAAAAGGGTTTCTAATGATGTGAATAAAGAAAACACTGCAGAGAACGCACCACCAACACTTCAATGATTCAAGTGCAAGGAAATGGGGCATTATGCTAATAAATTCCCTAATACAAGGGTTAGTGATGATCGACATGAGCAACCGCTTAAGGCAAAGGACAAAGGGAAGTCACATGCGATCACCATTGGTGATGTTGAATATGATAACGATGTGGTGTAATGATTAAGGGTTTATGTAATGGGATTTCCAAAATAATGTTGTATCATAAAATATTGGAATATTTATGTATTGGTCTAATGTGGTATTCAAAGTGATTCAAATATTTTTGGAAATAAGATGATATGCACATAATAAAGGGAAAACAAGAAAATGAAATGTTTAACAGTATTCATGAGCTCATGATTGATATAAGGACTAAGTGATATCATTGTTTGAGTATATAGAATTTTGAGGATTTTGGCATGTGGAAAGTGTTAAATTTTAACTGCATTCATGTTTTCACTAAGGTTTTCAAGAGAATACATGATTAAGGACTTTGAATGTTTGGAATGTGACCAACAAAACATATCTTATGATATATGGGGATCGACGATGGTGTTAAATCTCTGGTAATCGTTTTCACTATGTTGTGAGAGTGGATTGCAGTATTATGGATAAGCCTAAAGATTGGAATGGATTATGTTGGGCATAGGTTAGTATTGTTTAAGGATAGAAGTTTTCTCGATATTATTGATGGGATGTTATACTAATATAGTTTTAGAAAAAGGACAACCTGTAGGACGGGCGACATCCCATCGCTTCGGACGAGGCTGTGGGAATCGAACCCACAACCGAAGTGCGACTGGCCTTTATCGCCTACCACTCGCCTACAGGAAGTCCCTGTTTAGTAGAAACTAGTTTTATTATATTAAGCAGTATGATATATAAAGTATAAGTTTATTTTAGGAACCATATATGATTAATCTCACTATAGATCGACTTATGTATATAAATTTTGCTAACCTTTTGAGACAGATGGAATGACCCGTCATTCTATCACATGATCTGCTAACACTTCACGAATAACAAATTCAACTTCATTTATTTAAGAGATGAAGTGGAAATTGTTAAAGGCACGAACAACAGTGAGGTTGTACCAACATAAAGTAAGTATTTATTCTAATTCAAATTCTTTAACTTTAGGGAAACGATCTTGAAAACCAAAAATGTTGTCCTAGTGATCTTATATCTGATGAATCAGATGGTACCTTAGATCGTCACAAATTTATGGCTTTGTGATTACTGGCTTTTCCATAGCCATGTTCTCTACCACTCTCCATCAGAACATGATGGTTAGATTTCTCTTCCATATCCATATTTTCACCTATGTGGAAACCCAATGATTAGTTTATTTGGGTAACCGTTACGTTTCATACTTTTGTTTTTAAATATTGGTTTTGATATTCCTTTTTACGATGTGGGTTTCTATTAAATAAACTTTCGAATAGTAAACCATTTATAACCCCGACGAATTTCGAGGGTGAAATTCATTTTAAGGGGGGTAGAATGTAACAGCCCGAGATTTTATGAAAAATATTCTTTTTAATTTTATTAATGTCTTGTGTTGTGCGCTACACCAAAAGGATCTTTCACAACACGCATCTTTGACTTGCCTTGCATTACACGCAATCGCAACCTTCCTTGATAGCGTGTGTAGTACGCAATACTGAGTTTCACTAAACAACGATATGCTATTAAAATATTATTATAACTAGCCGTTATGAATAGTAATAACCACCTTTTAAAATTTTATAAATTTTAGCTCTCAAAATGGACTTCATTTTTGGATTCGGAGTATCGAATTTAGCCTAAGGTGAAATTTTGGTACCTTTCGGATAACTTCCATATTCTGATGAATACTGAAAATTACTAAATTATAATTAAAAACAACATTTTTAATCAAAATAATTAATAGTGATAAATTATTAATTTGAGTTGTTTTAAAGTATATTTAGAATATATTTTTACAATTTAATACAATGTTGTTCATTGGATGTAATTTCACATTTAAACCAGTTATAAACAAGTGTCAATCTTTTGATAGATATTGTTTCTCAAAAACACGCTATTTGTTTTAACAGCAGGATTTAATTATAAAATTAATTAATGCAACTTCTATTTTATGAATTTGTTAAAATAGACTTCATTTTTGAATTCGGAATATGAAATATAGCTTAGGATGAAATTTTGGCATTGTTCTGAAAAACATCAATTTTTGATTAATAGTGAAACTACCAGGTGGTAGTTAAAAACTGAATTTTTCATAAAACTTAATTTTACCGCTTCTATGAATGGAATTTCAAAAATTCGAGAGACACGGTTGATGTCAGTAAGTAAAATTTGGTTCAATGAGATGAAAATAATTTTTGGTGAATAGTAACTTTTTACTTTTTTTTACCACGGTTAAAAATAAATAGGGTAATTAAGGGTAAAAATGTTATTAATATTACCCTAACACATGTCATAATCCTATTGTACAAGTTTATATCGACCAAAAACAACCTTAAGTGTAAAATATTATCATTTAGGCCCACTGGGGTTAGATTAGGACATTTATTATTAATTTATTTAAAGAAGGGTTAAAATAGTTAAAATCAAAGTTTAATAAGTAAATCATTTTTAATATGGGGTTATACATAAGATAAATTCGACTATAAATATTCATTAGAAAGATAAAAAGATTTAATATGTAATGGTATTTTATTTGTAATTTTTAGACATTAAATAATTTAATTTATTTATGACACAATGATGATGCAGTAATTATCTTATTAATGAAATATTGACATAATTGATGTTATAAACACCAAAATAAATGTATTTTGAGACTTTTTATGAATTACACTAATTTTCTAGGTTAATATGATATATTAGTGTTGATTTAATCAACTTGTTTCGAACATATAATTCTGTTATGACTTTCACAAAAATCATATATCAAATAGTGTCAAAATTGACACAAAATAGTTTTTAAATCAAATATTATATTACTAATTTTTATTTTATTCCTAAAAATATAAGTTTCAGCCAAATGACTTATATAAGGATATATATATTAATAATAAAAAATTTGGGGTTCGTTTGGCATGTTATAGTAAGTGTATTAACCATATAGTGGAAAAAAACAAAAAGACACGGTAATAGTTAAATTATTTAACTTAGAGTTAAATCTAATTGATAGGGTTAAAATAATACCCTAAACTTGTATAAATCCTATTGGAGGATAGTATTTAGACCCATACCCACTTTAGCTTCTAAATAAGACCCTTTGGAACCATTATAAACCGATTTTGACTTTAATATAAAATAATATTTTGAGATATTCCTAAGGTGCCCCTCTCCTCCCTTATAAAAGGGCACCTCCTCCCCCTCCTCCTCACACCAATTTGAGCACTCAATCTCGGCCCGCCCCTGCCAAAATCCCTTCTCCACTTCCCTGGTATAATCATAGAGGTCCTGGTCTTCTTCAAAGACCATCCTTAGTTCTTTAAGTGGAGGCTAAGAAAAGGCGCGTCAAAAAGAGGTAATATCCATTACCGATATTTTTCAATTTCTTTCTTCTTCAACTTCTTCTTCTTTAGTTGTTTCATGATAAAGTAATAACATCAGTATTTCTTATATTCTGATATGTTATTATAAATATGAAACAACTCTAATTAACCTTCTATCCATCCTACGGAAAAAGGAAATCACCGCGCGTGCGTACGTACGGAATACCGTCTCCACGCCGTGGTGTAATCTAATTTCCGCCACCACATTAATTGGATGGGTATAAAGGTGTAATGAGTAACTATATATGATTATTATAAAGTTATATTGATACTGAAATAGTATACATACACTTCAATACAATTCCACGAACATGGGAACGATATCATCGCTCGTGCGTACGTACGGACTACCGTCTCCACGACGCGATGAGATTCATTCTCAACGATTAACCATTCATGAATGATTATAAAGTATATATAATAAGTAATAATGCAATATATGAACTAATAATGATACTGGAATTATTTATATTTATATTCAATAAGGAAACGAAAATAGCGTTCATGCGTACGTACGGACTACCGTCTCCATGAACGGTGTATTTCTTTCCATTTACTGATTTATTATATATGTGTATTATGAATATATATATATATATATAAATAATGTTTTATATTCTGGAATTAAGTAATCATGATCTAAGTAATCATATGAATAATTACAAGTTAAAAACACGAACGACAAATGAGACGATTTTACCCAAAACGCCACTTTAACATGAATTTACAAAAGAACGGGTAATATAAAGTCATAAGTGGATCATATATGATATAATAACAATGAATATGATTCTGGAATAAGTCAATAACATGATTTAAATCATTATACATGAGGTTCGGACACTTACAAAGCAAGTCGGACCTAAGGTAAGGGAAATATCACAATCTCATTTTTATCCGAGATTGTTTATTCGTAAGTATTTACTGGGGTGTATTTTATCATCCACATCCATGTTTCATAAATATGTAATATTATTTCCATCCACCTACAATTGTTTAAATCCATTTTTACCCTTCGGAGAGTTTTTTGTAAAAGAAATGAAAGGAATCTTTTTTCATTTTTCGTACGAGGTACTTTTTGACTTTTCCGACAAAAGTACGAAGAATGTTTTTTTTAACTTATACGTCATGAATAGATTTTTAAAACATTATTTCCAAGAAGCTTCCTTTACAAGATTTCAAGTTTATTTTTAATCAACTTCTTTTAGTTTAAATTTGTATGACATGTTAAGAAAGAAAAAAATGTTTTTGAAGAAGAAAGGATATTTTCCTCAAGAATGGAGTTCAAGTGTTTTATCAAAATTATTTTCCATCTAAGATAATAAAGGTTTCTGTTTTTATCCCTATTATTACATTGATTTGATTATGTTGTGATGGAATTATTTTTATTAATTCCTTTATTTATATAAATTGTTTTATGATGTCATGATGTTTAAGATTCCCATTTGTATTATATGGGTTATGTAATGATGTATGATTTATGATTTTGTGGCACACATAAGAAAGGATTCATTATAAGATGGGTGGGACCTATATCTCCCTCCAATGCATTGGGTAAAGATTTCATATCTCATGAGATAGACATGGATGAAATGGTAGGTTATACCGGTTCAGTGAAACAGGACTGAAACGAGGGTTACTCGATTCAGAAAGGGACTTTGTCCACTAAGATAGTCTTGGCAATGAGTCTTGACTAACAAGAAATGATTCTCTATTATTATGTTTGTATGCCACAAAGTTTCATTTTTTTAAGTTATGATTATTGGGATTTCATTTCACTACTATGATTTATCCCATGTTATGAAATTATGCTCTCTTTTGCAGGTTAAGATTTCCAAAAGTTATGTTCTTATGAATATGTTGTGATTGATTTTTCTTTTGTTTACCCTTACTAAGCATTTGAGCTCACCCTTTTATGTTTTCTTTTCCCCATGATATAAAGAAAGGTTTTAGGTAAAAAAAAGGAAGATCTTTATGGGAGATATTGATGATCTTTCACCACGATTAGAAGATTACGTTCTGAGTTTCCAAAGACACTAAACTATTACGATCCTTGTGTGTGTGTTTTTGTTATGTACTAAGTATTCCGCAAAAGTAATGTAATGTCCATGTACGTCAGGCTTCGGGATTCTACATGGATACTCATATAGAAAAAATGAGACCATCCTTGAATATGGAACAAGTGTTTTACCCTAGTCGTCACATAAGGTTTATTTGCATTAGACCTCTGAATGATGTGATATTGATGGATAATATTTGATGAAATAATTTAATTTTTTTATTCATTTAATTGAATTTATAAACCTAGAAACCCCTTTTATAATCCCTCATTTGTGACTTCTCTAGGGTTATCTGAAAAAATTTTAGGGATGCCCAAGAGTATAGACATAGTGGAGAACATTGGCAGAAATCTTAGGATCGTGGATTTATAAAGAACATGTCATAATTCAACCACAACATCAAAAGTGATGACACAATATTTATTCTTCCTTATTGATTTATCAGATATCAAGGTAGGGGTCTTGATTTATGGATTTTTCTCTCTTATGATATTATTTTTCATAAAGGATTAAACCTTGTAAGAATTAAATTTGAAATCAACTTTTTGAAATCCATTTCATTATTAAATTTTTATGATATTTAGCTAAAGTCCTGGAATTGTTCAATGCTCTAAATCTTTATTATGATTTTGTGACTTTTATAGTAACATTAAATGTTTAGGATCACAGTAATCACAAAAAAATCCCCTTTATTGATTGAGATTTTATACTCCTCGTTATTCCTATTCAACATTATCCTATAATAGACCAATGATTCAACAATGAATATATTTCAAATCAATATTGAATGATGGGTTAGTGTTGTATTTTTTGAACATTGGTTGATATGATTATTGTGGGGGTGATGAAGAATAACTACAGATCACAAGAGGTTGGTGAGATTATGAGTGGTTGTTTCGTGATCTGATGTGTGCAGACATTACAAGAGGTGACGAAAATTTATTCACTAATGTGAAGTTCCTAAAATTAAACTTATATTTGAGCATTGATAATGGTTAACACATTTAGTGTGTCTTACAGTGAGATTTTTGAGGAAATAAAATACAATATTGAGGCATTTAGAGGAAGTAGTTTTTATAGATATTTTCCGACTACATGACAAATGGTTTGGAATAATAGATTCCGTGTGACATGTTTTATGTTCTAGGGTTTCAAGCTAGATTTAAATATCACATAGCCATGTTATTGGTCTAATAAAGTGTGATCATTACCTAAATAGCTAGATATATACTGGAAGTACACACCCAGGGACTTGTGTGTCCCTACATGCCTTATGTCCTAGGCCACTCCTGGTTTACAATTAAAGGAATATAACTTTGGTATATGATGTATATATTGACCAAAAAAATTCTTAAATTATTGTTATATCATTTTTATGAAAATTAACATAATAGTAATACATTCCAAGATCAGCAGGTTTACTATCTCTGAAAATTTTCTTCCATACATCACTTGTACAAAGGAAAAATAAAACATTATTTAAAACCTTATTATTTATCCCCTTAGAAGATACCATCATATCCTTCGTATATGTAATCACCTGAGTATATACATTTAAGAAAGGGGTATGCTAAATTTCCACTAAGGGGAGGGATATCATAGAAGCAATATGACACGTGAATCAACAGTACATGGGTAAGCATAATTTTCATAATCATGTGATGATCATTATAACCATTAGGGGATCATTTAATGTGTAATATTCTTAATAATGAAACACCATAACATATTGTTCAAATACCACACATATTTGTAAAAAAATCTATAATCATGTACATGGATAACAAATTTTCATAAATGAAAACATCATAATTATGAACAAATCTAGCATAATGTTCATGAATAATACACATTATAACATAATATATATCACATTATCCAATTAATTTTAGGGATATATAATTTTCTAGAATACCCATAACTTCACAAAATTATCATAATCATACATGTCACATGGAAATATAACATATAACAATTGTATTCCTCAAATAAACTCATGGAAGTATATGGGTTTCATAAGGATTGTATAAAGAATAATTTCATGACTAACCATTATTTTCTCCAAATTAATAAGGTAAATCATATTTTGGTATAATAATCATAATCATTGAGTGTGGAATACATAGCTCAAGAGGATAAAGTGTGATGTTTTTAGAAAATAAAGTCAATTAAAAAAATCTCTAAAATTTGATTAGAAATCATTTATACATTGTAGGAATATGTATACCCTTGAAATGAAAAGGGAAATAATAGTGAAAATATATTTTAAGTAAATTAGATGAATAACCATACTGGAATTATTTTTAAAGAGGAGGTAAACAACAAAAAAATTGTTATTTAGCGATGTTTTTTAGTGATGTTTTTTAAAAACATCGCCAATTTTTAAATTTAGTAATTCTTTTCAGGATATGTCCCTAATTTAACCATTTTAATGAAAAATGTTTTTAATTTGGTGAAATTTCTAGAATATTTCACTAAATTAGTGACATTTCCTAAAAACATTGCCAATTTAGTGATGTTTCATGAAAAATGTCACTAATTTAGCGAAGTAACTGAAAATGTTGCAAATTTAGCAATGTTTTATGGAAAACATTGCTAATTTAGTGATGTTTTGTGAAAAATAAAATTCTAATTTAGATATTTTTCTTTGAAAAATTTACTTAATTAGTGACTTTTCCTAAAACTCATCACTAAATTCGGGATTTGTTCAGAAAATACTGTTAATTTAGTGACATTTTTAAAGAAACATCCCTAATTTAGCCACTTTTTCGTGAAATAAATCCAAATTAGCGATGTTTTTTAGGAAACATCAATATATATATATGTCATTTACCCGCATCGATGTAAATATATATTTAGATATATATATATATATATATATATATTAATATACATAGATACACACACATATATATAAATATATATTTATATATATAAACACACACACACATATATATAAATATATAAATATATATACACATATATTTATATATAAAAACAAAAATATATTTTAAATTTAGACACATTTTTAATAAAACATTTTTATTTTAGTGAAATTTTTACCAGTGTTTTAAAACGTGGCAAATTATATATATATATATATATATATATACATATATATTTACACACATAAAAATATATATAAATATATCTATATATATAAACACACAAATATATATAAACATATATATATGATATAAACATATATATTAATATAAATATATGATATATTTAAATCTATAAACATATAATATATATAAAATATAAAAAATGCATATAATATAAACATATATATAATATAAAATATAAACATAGTATAAAATATAAACATATATATAATATAGTATAAACTTATATATATAAAAACATAATATATAATATATAATATATAATATATAAACATATAAACATATATATTTATATTAATATATGCATAATAATATATAAAATTATATATATATATAATATTAATTTTTGAAATACTAACACATATATATAAAAATATATGTACAAAGACACATATATTTTGATATATATATATATATATATTAATATATATATACACATACATATATATATTAACATATTTTTTTATATATTTATATATAAACGTACACACATAATTATAAATATATAAATATATATATATACATATATATTTATATATAAAAACAAATATATATTTTAAATTTAGTTATGTTTTTAAGAAAATGTGGCTATTTTCGTCGTATTTTTATTAGTGTTTTAAAACGTGCCTAATTATATATATGTATACATACACATATATATTTATACACACATATATATGTATATGTATAAACATATATATATGAATACAAACATATATATATTAATATAAACGTATAAAATATTTACATATATAAATATATATATAATATAAAAACATATATATAATATATACATATAGATAAACATAAAATATAAACATATAAATAAATAGGAAATATATACATATATATATAAATATAATATAAGACATAAAAATATATATAATATAATATAAAAATAAAATATTAAAAAAAATATAAAATACAAATATATAAAATTTAAATATATATATACACATAGGTTAATATATTTATATTAATATATAAATATATTTATAATATTAATTTTTAAATACTAAATTATATTTATATATATATATATAATACATTTAAATAAATAAAATTTTCATGGGTGAGTTGGTTAGTTCTTAGGATATGAAGGTTAACATCTGGTGTTTGAATCCTTACAGAGGGGAATTTTCTTTTGGATGGATCATTTGTAATGGGTATGTGTGAAGATGTATGTGGTCATGAAATAACATATGGGATGAGAAGGTGGGGCCTTGGTAGAACTATACAGGGGTCTCTGTGTACTAGAAGTGGGGCATGGACGAACTAGGAAGCTTGAGGGATGAGGAGGTTGGGACGGGCATGGAGGAACTGGATGAGGGTCACTACGTACTGGAGGTGGTCTATGGCCGAGAATATTTAAAAATGTTGGTAAATGAAGTCTCAATTACCAACATTTATAAAAAAACATTGTAAATGAGGTGTCACTAAATATTAATGTTCATAAACATCACTAATTTAGCAACGTTTATTTAATGATAATTCTTAGAAACAATGGTAATTGTTGTTTCTATAAATAGAGATGCTTATTTACTTCCATTTCTCAAAAATGTCGGTAAATGAGGTGTTGCTAAATTAGATACACCTCATTTGGAATAATTTTTTAGAAACATCATTAAATAAATTAGTGACATTCTAAAATTTTGCTAATTATCTTTTTTATTATAGTAACCCAAAAAGATATAGTTGGTTTCGAGAATCCCCTTACCATAAATCTCGTTATGTTTTGTATCATTTACGAAATCTATATAATAAATTTTTTTATTAATACATGAAAATAGAATTTAATTATATTCATTCATGTCACTATTGATCCATTTTAATTTCTGGATTCTATTTTATAAATCTCTTTATTAAATGAGAATTATTTTGATGTCATGTTTTCATTAAATTATCTTATCTTGTTTCATTTTCATTATTTTTGTTCAAGGTCACTTATACATAAGTAAAATTAATTCAAAAATTTTAAAATATATGTAATCGCATGTTTATATCTTATACATAATTCACACTATTTATTCATAAAGGTGCTGGTAATTAGAGAGTTAGTAATGTCCTCATAGGTGGTAAATCGACGATTGATGAGACATTATTGAAAGAGGAGGAACAAAAGTGTGAAATAAAATATTTCATAAATATAATCACTATGTTAGGTAAAAAATTAATATAATGTTAACATACTACTCAATTAATCATACAATATTTTTATTTGAAATTAATAGAGACAAAATATGAAGATAAGAGGAAAATGATAATAAACATCAATGAAACATTAGCTGCGTCTCAGTGTTACTTCTTTTATATGGAAATAAAATCATTGAATGCATGGATTTGGGTGACTATATAATGTCCCTAAGTATTATAATATGATTAATATATGTAATTTATAAAGGAACTATGCTTTTTCACATATTATTACATGATTTTAATCATAATTAACTAACAAATGAAAATCAAGGATAGTAAATTCTAGCGTCTGAAAGATTAGGTAAAAAACTAAAAAAATTGGAAATAGAATAAAATATATTTATATTAATCATCCATAATGATATCCTAACATCCTTTGAGGTCTTAAATAAGCATAGGATAACCTATTAAATATATATACAAAAGGAATGATCTAAATATCCTTGTAAGGGAATAAACATAAAAATAAAGCATAGAACACGGGTTAGAAGGCATAACATATTGACAAAAAAATCTTGGAACATGAATAAACATAGGTAATTGTAACATGTAGAACATGGGATCATATAATCATTTAAACATAGGAATGTGGAAGTAATATATAACATGCCATAAACATGAGTCAATGCTAACTACCATGACTGTGTCACGTGGTGGAAAAGTCCCATAAAGGAATCAAGTTTACTCCATATCCCATCATAACATCTCATGAGACTAAACATTACCCAATACGTTATAGTGTTATCTAGGTGAACCCATAATAACATGTTCCTGCATATTTGGGCCATGGGAAGAATCAAACATAAAGGTTACCAATAAAAAGAAATGGGTATCATAATCACGTCATAAGACATAAACAATGGGTGTATCAAAATGATGTCCATGAAATAATGGATTTAAATAATACATGGAAATTAATAAGGGAAATTAGTCTTACATAATGAAAAATTATTCCAAAATGAATTGAAATCATGTAAAAAAGATTATTTAAGTACCTTTAGAAATAATCCACTTTGGTGCAGTTTATGGGAAAATATAAATGAGTATTTAAAGCGGAAAAATAAATAATTTTTTTATAAAACCAAAAATGGAAGATGATATATTTTCATTAATAATTTATTGATCATATAAAAATAATGGTATATCAAAAAAATATAGAGTGTACTTGAAAATGGGAAATAAATTGCGAAGTTTCCTTTAATCGAGCTTGATAATCTAAAGGAACTGAAAAGGGAACCTTATAAAACATGTATTTCACCATAAAAGAAATAATAATTGAGCTAGGTACATGTTTTATGGACATACACATATAATTTTTAAGTATTTAATAATAATAATTAATTAATACATTTGGGTAAATAGATAGAAAGTTTAACCCGAAGGAAAAAAATTGGTGTTCGGAGAGAATCACTTAGCTTATGTATAAAAGTGTTCTTCACTTGAACTTAATTTCCTGTAAAATAAAATTTGATCCATTAATTAATTAATATAGAAACTATTATAAATTTATTTAATTTATAATATTTTTATTAAGTTCAATAATATTCTCTTTGATGATTTATATAGTTCAATTTCATCGTTCTGAGAGTGTTCGTTTTCTTGGTTTTCTTGATCAGTTCACTTGTATACGAGTATGGAAATTCTTGTAAAATGGGAATAATTATCTATAATTGAAATTCAATGTTATTAATGAACTTATATAATTTTAAATAATTTTATATATCATTCGGTTTTATGGTATGATAATGATTCATTAGAAAAAATGTTATTGAAAATGATTTAATTTATTTTAGCGGTTTTTATGCTCATCACAAACTTATATTATTATATTTAAAATAATGTTTAGATACTAGTTCCAGAGCATTATATAACTTAATATATGTATAATAAAATCTTATATAACTATAATAATGGTTTTATTACTCTCCTTGAATTCGGTAATCAAAAATAAAAATGCATCATCCATGATGGTCGTAAATTGACACATCACGAGTGTTGTTTTCATTTTTAAAATAAAATGGAGAGTAAAAGGGGTTTGATTATGAATATTACATTAACATAATAAAATTAAAGTATATATAATATAATGGAGTTATCATTCATGTTTGGATATACGAGGTAAGGATAGGATACAAAAAGAAAAAAATAAAATAGAATGAAAAAATATTTTACATCTTGAATGTTTTCTCCTTGAAAAGATCTTTAAGGCACCTAGTCTTGGTATTTTATTAAGACCATAAGATATTGAACATGTGTTGGAGACTTGGGAAGAGGATTTTTCAGAATCTGTACATGATTCAAGGATTATAGGTGTGAGGAGAAGAGTTGGTGAGGGGTGGTATTTATAGTGGGAGAGGGGTGTTTTTTATTATTGTAATCAATTGTTTTGTATTTTGGATCAAGACTATCAATAGTATATACTATTGTGACTAGGTATAGTAAATAGTTCATGTTACTTATAACCAATGGTTTCTTACATATTTTAAGAATAAAAATTAATGTATTTGGGTTAAGATGTTAAATATCGTAAATTACAGTATTTCACTATTCACCAAAAATTCAACTATTTTAGAAAAATCCTAAAAATCCATCTTACCATTTTTCAATGTGTAGATTTGAAAATGGACTAAAATTTATGAAAATAATTTTCAAAATATGAGAAATTTAATTTTTAATTAAAATCATCATTGATTCAAAAAAATACAGTTTTTAATATTTTTAATGATATTATAACATTTTGAAAAATTAATTAAGGTCTCTTAAAATTATCTTATAATAATAATAAAACAAAATATCAATTTATAAATCTATTATATGAAAATAAATTTTAATTTAAATAATTATAAAATTTTAAATAAACATTTATGTTTTACAAAAATACCTACACTTAATATATCAATTTTAGCAAATTTACTCACATATACAATGATATAAATGGGTCATATTTTAACATATAAGATATCTAAATTTTATTTATGCTTTAATATGGGAGGTTACTATTCTATTCGCTATATTACTATACCTAATGGTCACATTACTATTCCAATTTTCAAGTTACTATTCCATTAGTATAGGTTTATTAATTTCTAGAAATACCTCTTATTTCATTCATTCTTAATTTATAATTTTTATATTGAGTTCTATATGTGATTTTATGTCATTTATATAATATGACATAATTATAATAAGGCAATTACTATTGATAAAAATCTGGGTCATTATAGAATTTGGTCAAATAATTGGCTTCCGTAAGTGAGGGAGAAGTGGTCTTCCAAGGGGAGGGAGAGGGGGGGTTATTGTTGGAGGGAGTGGTATTTTTTAGTTATAATAATGAATAAGTTATTATACCCAACACAATCCTTTTAATAGTAATATTATTAAAATTTTGAATTATACTTGAATTAAATTACTTGAATTGAGTAATTTCAAATACTTTCTAATTATAATTTATTAGTTTAATTAGTAAGAAAGAAGAAAAATGAAAAAAATGATTATTTAAAGGGACACTTTATAATTTTAGACTTTGGAAGATTCTTTTTAGGTTTTCAAATTCTGTGTATTATTCTTAAATGTCCCATTTATCAAATTAAATTTATCTAGGTTCAATATAACCAATTTTATATTTATTAATTCCTTAGTGTATTTTTATTATTTCATAAAACACATGGTATTTGAAAAATAGTATTTTTACTATTCATGTAAAAATTGGAATTCCTTAGAAAATTATCAAAACAAATAACCTTTATAAAATATAGACATGTTGATTTACAAAATGAAATCAATTTGTTAATACATTAAATTTTAATTTTTTGTATAAAAATTATGATTTTCACAGGATACATTAAAATACAATTTATTAAAAAAAGTAATTACAATTTCATTATGTTTTTAATCATAGTAATTATTTTTTGGAATTTAAATATTAGTGTTTTATTAAATTAATTATGATATTATATCCATTTTAAATTTTTTTTGGTTAAATTACTATTCCAATAGTCATGTTACTATTCCTAATGGTCATGTTATTATTTTTAACAGTGGGGTTAATATTCTAACAATCACATTACTATTACAACGATCATATTTCCACTTATAAATATCACTCCATTACTTCACACACCATTCATTATATTTCCACCCAAGGTTCTATATTTTCCTTTTCTAATATTTCAACTAGTTGATTAATATTTGGATTATTTTCTATATTGTTGTTCATGGGAGCTATTATTCTAGAAATTAGGATGATCTAAATATTCCCATTCTATTATTTATATTTTATATTTTTTACAATGTGATGTTTTTAATTTTCATGGGTTTAGTTTTTGACTAATGCTACAATCTCCACTAATAAAATAATGTTTTTTTTGGTTTATCTATGTTTTATATGTGAATGATACTATAAAATATAATATAAAACACATTTATTCAGAAAATGAAAAATATTTATAAAGTATAGGTCATTACATTTTTCCGAAATTTAGAAATTTAATTTCCAAACTTTCAAATAATATAATTGGTTGATTATGGATTTGTTTACTTTCACTTAATTGTTTCTTCAAGTTCCCATGTTGACTCTTCATATTCACAAGACTTTTACGAGATGAGTATTCCTATTACATAGATATTTATCTATGTGTTCCAAGATCATGAATAGCTTCTCCTCATATAAGTTGTCATACTCTAGTTGTAACACCTCTATATTTAGTATAGATGAGGGATCCGGTATGTACTTCCTCAAAAGGGATACATGGAACCCATCATGAACTTTAGCCATGTTTTATAGAACTGTTATCTAATTTCCCGTAGAACCTATGAGATCAAGGATCTCAAAGGGTCCAATGTACATGGGTTTGAGCTTTCCCATCTATCCAAACCATTTGTCTCTCTTCCGTGGTGATATTAAAGGGAAAAAAATTTCTCCAATAATAAACTCTAATCCCCTTTATGGTTATCAGCATAGTTGTTCATCCAAATTTGAGTATCTTTTTTATGTTATTGTATGTCCTCAACCTTCCTTTCCATTTCATTCAGAAGATAGTGTCAAGTTTCATCCTTTCACAAACTTCATACCAACATGTATTAATTTTACATCACTTCCCATATAGATATTCATATGGGAACATTTGATTACTTGATTACAAGTTTTTTTGTATGATAACTCAATTAATGGGATATGTTGACCCCATAATCCTTTAAATTCCATTGAAAAGGGTCTCATTATGTTCTTAAGTGTATAAATGTTCCATTCATATTGTTCATCAGTTTAGGGGTGATAAGTAATAATAAAATTCCATACAGTATTCAGATAATGTTGAATACTCCAAAATTTAGAGGTGATACTTAGATCACCACCAGATGCGATTGAAAGTGGTTCATCATGCAGCCTTATGAATTCATTTATATATATCTTATCAAGCTGTTAAAGAGGTAAGACTTCTTGAATAGTTATTAAGGGGGAAGTCTTAGTGAGTTGATCCTCCACAACCAATATCACATTTCTCCCTTTGGATGTTTATAGAATACCCATGAAAACGTACATTGTGATGTTATCTCATTTCATTGTGGGTGTGGGAAATTTTTGAATCATCACCTTGGATTTGTATCACTCTGTTTTAACTTATTAATATACTAATCATTTTGAGGTGTACTCAAAAATAATCATCTTCATGTTTTCCCAATGTAAGTTCTCTCAAAGATCACAGTTTATCTTGGTACATCCATGATAGATAAAGAAATATGAGCTATGTGAATTATCCAATATCTCTTTCTTTATCTCAGGTGATGAATCCACATTAATTATTATTCCAAAAAAAATAACTCTATCTTTATCAATATGTAATTCATGAAACTTACCTTATTTTTATTTTATCATCATTTTTTAAAGTTAAAATCATACCTATGTGCCTCATTGATCTTCTATTCGATAAATTATCTGGAAATAATTTAGTAAAGGTAGGATGTATTCCTTTCCCTTATGATTTCCAATTTGATCCTTCACTTATCCACAAATACAGGTACATTCTCAATCCAAAGCATGGATAGTGTATCAGGTTATTTACTACTATGATTATTAGTTACCTTGTTCACCATTCCTAGATATTGGTGAATATAGAAATATGAGTCCTTAATTAACTCTAATAATACTCATGGATGTATGTTGAGATCCATTTATGTGGATATATACTTTAGACTCTTTCTATATTAATATATTTCATACTTCTCACCATAGAGGTCATGTTTCTGAATATTCAATGTGAAGATCACTTCTATTAAATCTAGATCATGTGTAGATAATTTTATCTCATAGATCATCACCTATTTTAAAGCATTATATATAACATTATCATTTTTTATGAGTAAAAAACCTAAGCCTTTCTTTTAAGAATCATTGTATATCAAAACTCCTTCTCCATTTGAGGGTAATGAGAATATAGGAGTAGTGATTGGAATCTTCTTAATCTCCTTAAATATTTTCTCACATTTTCTTACCTTAATATACTTTACCCATTTCCATTTTAACATAGTAATTTGGTGAGAAATTCATGATAAATTTCTCACAAATCATCAATAGTATCCGACTAATCTAAGAAAAGAACAGATTTCTATGACACTTAAGGGTTTAATACATTAATCAATTTCATATTTCTTTAAATGGTTCAAAAAAATTCACTCACTTTTGATCATGTTCCCCAAAAATATAAAGTGTTATATTCTAAATTAACACTTGATGAACATATATTGCATATTATCCTTTATTAATGTCTCTATCACAATCCTTAGATGCTCTTCATATTCATTTGTTCTCATAGAGTAGATGAGAAATCATCAATATATACTACCACAAATTTATCAAGGAAGTCTATAAAGTTTCTATTCAAAAAATCCATGAATATTATGGTGGAATTAATAAGTTTGAATGGAATCACTATGAACTCATAGATTCCATAAAATGCACAGAAAGTTGTCTTCTGAATATCTTCTATATTTACATTTAGTTGATGATATCCAACACAAATATCCACCTTTTGAAATTATTGATATTATTTAAGTTGATTGATTAATTCATTAATCATTTTATAGGGATATTTTTTCTTTATGTTGATCTTGATAATCTTCTTATAATCGATGTACAGCCCCATTGATCTATATCTTTTTCTTTAAAAAGATCTATGGCATACCCCAAGGTGATGCCCATAGGTATATAAACACATTTTCTAAATTCTATTTCATATGTTTCATTAACTCCTCCAATTATATCAAGTCCATCCAATTTGATCATTTTTATATATGAGTGGATCTAGGTATAAGATTTATTAATAAATCTACCACATGATCAGGGGGAAGTCTGATCAAAACTTCAGGAAAAACATTAATATATTAACCCACAATAGGTAGATCATCAAGGTTGATACTTTCCTTTAACATAAGAATTTTTACATGATATTATTCTTCATTTAGTATCATCACCCACACTATTTGGGATTCTATATAGAAGATTCATGATCTTCCTTTCATTTTTAAAATATCATGGGATGGTTTTGAATATGAAAGGTGAATTCATTTTCTTAAAAGTTTATGTGATATTTATATAATGATATCCAATCAATTACCATTATAATATGTAATTCTATTAAGGTATGGATTACAAGATTCTATAAAAAAATATTCAGATAAATTCTAATAAGAGAAGAGTCCAACACTTGGAGTACATTGATCACTCCACTAGGTGATATTACAGATTTCTCTACTTTAAGATATCATAGTTATGATTAAAAATTTCCAGAAAACATACAAGATATAAGGAGACGTGTAAAACAAAAATCAAATAAAACTTTTTCCATTCTTGAGTGAATAAGAAATATTAATATTATGAAATAATTTTCATGTTCCACTACAGCGGTAGTGATAACATTAGCTTTTCCTTACTCCCTTAGATTTTGTGGTTACTAATTCTGATTACCCTCAAGTACCTATGGTTTTGTTCACTAGCTTTCATAGTGACCTTTCTCTTTATATTTTAAGCATTAAACCATTGGTGGTGAATTTGGAGGTCCCTTAATTTCTTCAATCACAATGGTTGGATTCTTCATGTCTCTTTGAAATTCATGGGATTAGTGGTCTTCTATCCCATACTTCAATATTTTCTTTATCCCTTTGAGGCAATTCCCGTAGTGTTTCTTCCAACATATTTGAAATGTGGGTGGTTACATATTTTTTTCTTCCCTTTTTATTAGATCCCCCTACTTGAAATTCCATTAGTCTCTTCTTATATTGATATTTGTGTGACTATTCTCTAAAATCCATCTCTACATTGATATCACATCAGACTACTTATTCATAACATCAATAGCCCTGTATTTTAATAGCCTTTTAGAGGTGTTGTTTTAAACCACTAAATATTCTATCTATTTTTCTATCATTGTTGATAAAAAATATTGTCATATCTTATAAGCCTTGTGAAATTTACCTCATAAGATATGATATATTCTCTCTATATTTTCTGAATCTCTAAGAATTATTTATCTATATTTGTTTGAATATTTTGAGTAAAAAAAGTTAATAAATATCCATTTAATTTTTTCCCACCCCATTTATTATATTTCATATTTTGGTTGAATATTCTTTATCAATTACCACCATTGATCAACCTCGATATCTAAATGATAAAATGTAAATGTAAATTTCTCATTCTAAAAATATTGGTGTATATAAAAGATATTTTCTATTAACTTAATCCAATATTCCACAAAAACTGGATTAGATGATCCAAAAAAATTATAGTTTTTACTACATGATGGAATTGATGTATAATTATTCCATCTCTCATGAAGTTGGACATTATAAGTAGTTTATGTTATTTTTCATACCCTGAGACTATTGGGTAATAATTGAAATGTATTTTTTAACTCCACCACCCATTTCATTGGGAATGTAGTTCAGACAATTATTTCATTGTAGTAAAACTCCGACCTAGGTTCCACATACTTATTCCCAAAGTAAATTTTTCACATGGCCTCAAGAACACCTCCCCATACACCAGAGGATTCCGATTAGTATCTAGGTTCTAATATGTAATGTAAGGAGACTATACCCACATTATCAAAGTAGAAAAAAACATAAATCAATATTCAATATAATCAAAATTATATAATAATCAATAATCAAACAAACAGCCCATCGATAAATCCAAAACAGGGAAAATGTATATAAAACAAAATAGTAAATATGTTATTACATATAATTATCAAGTGTCAAATGAAAACCCAAAATAAAGACACACTGATAGCTCCTAAGAGGGTCCCAACACCACATTTATTTCCATCATTCATGCTCCATCCCGAATCCCAACTTATTCATCTAACATGGGGAACTTTCCCTTATCATATCCAAAAAATGTGAATTCTATTTGGGAACCAATATGGTAACCTGAGTAGGGTGTGAGTACGACTCAGTAGGCCACCAAATATGGTTTCTAAAGAAATATCCATTCTATAACAATGTGTGTAGTTTTCTAAAGAATAATGATTAAATGAAAAATTAAACTTGTTTATCATTTATTATTCTTTATCCAATAATAATATACATATATTGGCCCATGATAGAGTCTAAACCATACACCATGGGTATTTTTCATTTTCCTCTTTTCATGGTATTTCATTATTAAATTTAATTACACTTTCATTCATGTATTGGTTCTTAAAGTTGTATTCTATCACCCCATAGGTGTTTGGAACAGAATTACATGACCCACAACGCATTTTTCACATTCACATATTATTATAAATATATCTCAGGGCCCATACTAGCAGCCTACAACACCGTAGATATGTAAATCAGTAGTCCCTTACCCAAAACTCATTGTTTACATGCATATATACATACCATGGTTCCACATTCATAACTCATTTATCAAACATTTTCAACACGATGTACCAATTCATTTTTCAGATATAACCATTCTTCATAACTTTTATCCTAAGGAATAACATGAATGATTTGACCATTAATCCATTTATCATCATTTACTTCACAACTAATTAACCATTAAAGTTTGAGCCAATAAACCCTTTAAATCCCATTATCAAACATGAAATTGGGATTTAGTTCAATTCCTTACACCCATTATTCCCCTTTATATATTTTATAATTATCATTTCAAGGTAATCGGAACACCCAATGGTTTTCCATCAATCCTGGTCCCATAATCTCTAACAGGTCCAATGAGATCCATGAAGGATATTACAATTACATGGGAATAAAATCATTTTTCTAATTTAAAATAAATTACACAAAGTGGAAATGAAATGGTACAACTAAGAACACAAGATCATGATAAAGACTTTGGGAATTAGCAATTAGACCACCAAAATAAGATCATTGATGAACAATCCAAACCTTATCCCTCAATTCGATATAGAATGGTTTAAATCCCAATGGAAAAGAATATCTAATATTAAAACTAAAGAGGAGTTGATTTCTTCCACCAAATATTTGATTCAAAAATAAGGGGCTCAAGTAACCTGGGAATCCCCTTAGTAGCCTCCAAGAGAAAAGGAATTTATATTAGGTTGAGTAGGGATGATTAGGTATATAAACTAGTGATTTGGAAATTATTAATAAAACTTTTGGGGCATAATATAACTGTGTTCATGGTTTCCTGGAAGTTATTCATGGTAAGGCTAATTTGGAACCCTAATCATGTGACCGACAATCTAGGGGTGAAGAGTTTTTCCTTGAGGTGCATGGTTTTTCAAACCATGCACAAACCATGAAAAACCCACATTCTAAGGGGTGCACATATTTCTATTATGGGTTCATGGTTTGGTAAAACCATGTTCCAATCATGCACTACCCAAACACCCCCCCCCCAACTTCCAAAAACACACCCAAACACGCCCAATATAAGCTCTAAAAATGTATGATAAAAATGGTAAAAATTACCTGAAAATAGGTATGATATATCTCTATAAAGGTTAGGATCTTACAATCTACCTACCTTAAAATAGCTTGTCCTGGAGCTATGCTCCCAAGAATCACTAAACATCCAAGGTATAAAGGTCAGGCCACTATGCATGTATATATACTTCCCTCACCCATGTTTCCTCCTGAACATGTCCATTCTTCCACAAAACTCAACCAATGAAATATTCTTTCCCTAAAATGTTTTATCACTACAATCCATAACATGAATTGGATTCTCTCCAAAGTACACATCATCCACAAGCTCAACATCATCACCATCAGTCACGTGAGAAGGTTCGGGGTGATATTAATGAATTTGGGACACTTGAAAATCATCTTGCATACCACTATACCTCTATGGAAGGTCTAATAGTTATTCCACTAGTATGATCCTCTCCACAATCTTAAATGGTCCAAAAAACCTAAGTGCCAACCTGACCTACCTCCGAATCCTATGGTGACCCGATCACGGTAACAACCAAAAGAATACATGATCACCCACTGTAAACACAAGTGGTTGGAAATTTTGATCAGCATAGGAATTTTTTTTACTCTGGACCATAGTTATACAATTCCAAATCAACTGAACCTATTTATATGTCTTCTTCACAAGAATTGGTCCCAAAAACTCTGACTCACCTACCACAATCCAACATAAAGGTGGTCTACATGTCCTACCATAAAGTTTTCCATATAGTTCCATATAAATAGTCACTTGATAACTATTGTTATAGGAAAACTCATAAATCTTTAAGTACTTCCCCCATAACCCATCAAAATCTAGAATGCATTCCCTTAGTATTTCCTTTATCTCTAGGATAGTATGCTCTGATTTCCCATTTTTTTATGGGTGAAAATCAATACTCATAAACACTTGGGTACCCAACACCTTCTATAAGCCTTTCTAGAATCACTAAGTAAAGATCGAATCATGATATTAAAATATAGTTTATTCCACCCTATGAAAACAAACTATCTTCCGAACATACATATCCCCTAACTAATCACTTATTAAAGTTTCCAAGATTGGAAAGAAATGGGATAATTTTTTCAACTGGTCCACAACCACCCATATTGCATCATTATTTCAAGGTATCCTCAGAAGACCCACCAAAAACTCATGGTAACGTCTTCCCACTTCCATATAGAATGAAAATTAGTTTTAAAAAATCACTAGTTAATTGATGCTTAGCCTTCACCTATTGATAGGTGTAGCATCTTATCATAACCCCTACAATATACCTTTTCATGATCTGCCACAAATAATATATCTGAAGGTCACGATACATTTTGGTCAAATAAAGATTCACTTCCCACTTTGTGGCATGAAACAAATACATTGGATCCTCAACCCTAAACATAGATGATATCATCTTCATCTATAGTCCAATCAAGAGTTGGATACCTACCTTCATGGTTTTCCCTCAAGGGTAAAAACTAAGGATACTCATACTAATTTTCTTTGATCTAACTCAGAAATGTGAATTCAAATGATAAAGACATGAGGTTTATATTCTCTTAGACCTTCGGAACCTCTATACGCATCTCATCCAAAAAATCCACCATCTTCCATTTAAAGCTATACTCACATACAACATGAGTCTATGTCTTTCGACTCAAGTGTAAGCAACATTGTTTCCCTTTTCTTGGTTTATAAGCGAGATCATAATCAAATTAATACATATAATCAAAAAATATTCACTATTGAGGATTCAAATCTCACTGCGAAAAGATGCACTTTAAGATTTTATATTCAGTATAAACAACAAAGTTTTCTCCCAATAGGTAATGATTCCAACACATTAAGGCATAAACTATTGTAGTGAACTCAAGATCATGCATAGGGTATTTTAATTCATGTGACCTTACATTTCATGAAACATATTCCACAACTAGACCTCCCTACATCAACACTACTCCAATTCGGATCTTGGACACATCATAAAACATGGTATAATCCCCATCCTGTTTGAGTAGGATCAATATTGGTGGAGTACTCGACCACTCCTTTAACTCCTATAAGGCATTATCATATGCTCCAAACCATTAAAAATTGATACCCTTATTGGTCATTCCCAAATGCGGTGCTAAAAAACATGAAAATTCATTAATGAATCTCTAACAATAGCCTAATAAACCTAAAAATCCTTAGATATCAAAAACATTCTCAGGCATGTCCCAAGAAATAACAGCCAAAATTTTCTCTGTTTCTATTGGAACACCTTCCTCATAGATGATATGACCCAAGAAATGCATCCTATCGATCCATAATTGGAACTTATATATCTTTTTATATAGAAAATATTATCTTAGTGTACTCAAGATGATGTTAATATGTTGTGAATGATCTTCATGAGTCTTGGAGCACACCAAGATTTAATCCACAAAAAACATCCCTAGACTGATACAAGTATGGGTGAAAGATTCGGTTCATTAATACTATAAAAATTTCCAGAGCATTATTTATATAGAAAGACGTCACTAAAAACTCAAATAGCCCATAAATTCTTCTAAAAGTAGCCCATGGTATATCAGAAGGTAAAACTCCCAACTGATGATACCCCAATCTCAAGTCAATCTTTGAGAATACCCAATCCATTCTCAACTAGTCAAAGAGATCATAAATTCATTGAAGATGATAAAAATTATTAACACTCATCCAGTTCAAGTTATGTTAATCAACACATAAATGAAACATCTCATCAGTATTATTATAAAACAAAACCAAATAACTCAAAGGTGATGTAATAATATAGATAAATCACTTATCCATCAATTATTCTTACATATTTTTAGGCTCTTTAATCTCTTTTGGTTCTATTATATAAGGTGGAATGAAAATAAGTTTAGCCTCAATCATTGGATGAATTATAAACTCAACATCTATCTCTGGTGGTAGACTTGAGAAGTCCTTAGGAAACATGAATTGTAACCCATCCACTCTGGGTGGAAATATAGAGTGTTTCATACCCCAATCATCTAACCAAAGGCATGAAACCTAAGTGATGAGTTCCCCCAGTGGTTGATGAACTAGCCCTGTATGGCCAACTTGGTTATCCTAATCTCCATGATTAACATAATTATTACCCTTAGGATACGTAAAGTTAATTCAATGGTAAAAATAAATTTGGTTTTAGTAGGACACCAACCAGTCCATACACAAAAGCAAGTCAAAACTTGACATATCAAGTATATAAAAATCCCAAATGAAGTAATACTCATAAAACTCAAGTAAACATCACTTTCATTGGTAGATTTCCTCATACCATACACCCAGTGATGTGTCAATCCTCATAACCTCACTAAAAAAATCCAACCTCGGACTCAAACAATTCACAAGTATATAATATAAAAAATAATGTGAGAATCTTTTATCAAATAATGTGCTAGAAATCATAGAATCTACAAGTTTTGGGTAAATTTCATGAAACTAACCTTGCCCTCAATACTATGGTCTTGTTTTCATCCCCTATGTTGCACTATTATAAAGATATAAGAACTCTTTCCCTAAATTACCACATCTTTTCCCTCTACTACCATGACCAGTAGAACTCTAATTTCCTAACTTGTATAGGGTGGGAGACCCCCTTTCAATGCTTTGGGTCAGGCTAGTTACTCCATCACTTACCATTAGTCTAGTTTTCATGAAATAAATTTTGCAAGTGTCACATCCTACCACAATATTATCACTCCACTAGTGGTTAGTGACACCAGAAATTAACGTCACCTACCATACCACACCGATGGGAGAGCACTAAATTACTAATTTGTATAATATATCCTTCTCCTTAGATAATCTATTTTCCACCACCCTGGTTAACTCTCTTATAGTGTTTCTTCCTACCCTCAAAATACATACCTACTAGTCGTCCAGAAAAAAACCACATATCCTCTACTAGAATCCTCTTTTAGGATCCCATAAAAAATGAGAGCTTAATTCAACACATAAGAAATGTCTTCAATAGAAAGATGTTAACCAAGAAATTAATCTCACATTTAAGTGTGACATGAAAAAAAATTACATATATTATTTTCCCCCACTATCATTGGGAAAATCATGGAAAGTTAGTGAAGCAAACATCATAGCCCATCATTGACATTCTTTCATGATTCAACCACAAAAACTCTACTTCCCTATCCTATATTAGTGTCTCTTGTTAAAATTATTCCAAGAAATTCTCCTTTAATCCCTTCCATATAATTCCATCCAAATTCTTATCCTGATATTAAATACCCCACAAAAGTTTCTCTTAAACTCTTAACATATAACAATCCAACTTGACTCTTTTCTTTGTAGAAGTCTCTAAATGATCAAGAATTGTCTGGATTGACTCAAAACAAAACTCAAATGCCTTAATTCCACCTTCTCTAGTGAAGGTCAGAGGGTGCCAAAACTGGAACTCCTAGGTCAGATCAAACATATTCCGCAATCCTTTTCTAGGTCTCTTTACATGAACTTCATGAAGTGAGAAAATTTCTCATGGAACTTCTCTCCCAACCCTTCACCCGGAACCATCACGGACTCTTGTACCACTACTGGAGGATCATTTATAAAAAATTTCTCCTTTCATCCTATCAAAAAATGTCTTCATGGAGGAATGTCTCTATAATTACAAGAACATATCTTTGGAAACATAACATATCGTATTTACATGAGATGGATTTACATAAATTCATAACAATTCATCCCTTATACACTGCTCCATAGTCATAACTAAGGCACTATCACTACCAAACAAAGAACATGGATACTACATGGTAAAAAATATTTCAGGATTATAAGTTTTTAATTTCAAAACCCTTTTAACCATTTTTAAATTACCAAATTTAGCTTCATTAACAATTAGAAATCCCTTATTAGGAACCATTTAATTTTAAATTACTGAAATAAAGAATATTATTGTCATTCAACAAAAACCAACTCATAACATGGTTTCTTGTGAATACATAACATGATCCATGTCACATAAATTCTTGAATGCCTAGAATAAATTATTTACACTCAAATCCCATGCCATATTAGGCCATAAAGAGAATCTAAAAAAATAATATCACATAACAAGTTTTTCACCAAAGGTGAAACAACATCTAGATGTAGCAGAATCAACAAGAATACAAATCCCACACTAGTTACTTGGGTTTACTATTACACATGGATTAGATAATCCCATACAAAAGCACATGAACAAGGCCTGACTCATCCTATTCTCTATCTACCTTTCTCAAATAATAAGACAAAAGAAAAAAAAACTCCTCTAATAGCACTTTGTAATGCCCCAACCTAAGTGCCACATACTCGTTCCACAAGAGGATTCATCACATGACCTTAGTCATGCCTCCCCATACACCAGAGGCTTCCAACTAGTAGTGAGGGTCTAATATATAATATTGGGAGACTATACCTTCTTTATCAAAGTAGCATGAAAACAGAAATCAATATTCAATATAACTAAGATACTATAATAATCAATAATCAACCAAAAAACAAATAGATAAATCCAAAATAGGTAAAATGACAATAAAACAATGAAATAAATATTTATTTCCATATAAGTGTCAAGAATAAAATGAAACCCCAAAATAAAGACACCCTGAAAACTCCCATGTGGGTCCTGATATCATATTATGTCCCCTCTTCCATGCTCAATCTAAAGTACCAACTCATCCATAAAACATAGTTATATTTATCTTATCATGTTCTATAAACATAAAGTCTATTTGGGTACCAATATGGAAGCCTATGTAGGACATGATTAAAACGCAGTAGTCCACTAAGAAGGTCAACTAATGAAATATCTAGTCTATAATAGTGTATGCAGTTTTATAAAGAATAAAGATAAAATAAAAAATTAATCAGGTTTCACATTTATTATTCTTTTTCCAATCACAAAATACCTCCTTTATCCCATTATGGAGTATAAACAATACACCATTGGGATTTTACATTTTCCTATTTTAATGGCCTTTCATTATTCAATTTAATTCCACTTTCATTCATGCATCGAAGCCTAGAGAAGTAGTATGGCGCCTCATGGGTATGTGGAGCATCATTCCTTAACCGAAAACCCGTTTTCCATATTCACATATAAATGTACATATATCTTGGATCCTATAAAAGTAGTATGGAATCCCATGGGTATTTGGAGCAGTAGTCCCTGACCCACAACCCATTTTTCACATGAATATTCACATATCATGGTTCCACATTCATAAATCATTTATCAACCATTTTCAACATGGTATACCAATTAATTTATCAAACACAACCACGGTTATTCACTTTTATCATATGTAACAACATGAACGATTTATCTATTAATAAATTTATCATCATTAATTTCACAACTCATTAACCCTTCAAGATTAAGCCAATAAACCCTTTAAATCACATTATCAAACATAAATTGAGGATTTAGTTCAATTCCATACACCCATTAATCCCCTTTTCACAATTAATAATTATCATTTCAAGGAAATCAAAACACCCCATGGGTTTCCATCAATCCCAGTCTCATAATCTCAAACTGGCCCAACGGGATCCTAGACGTGTCACACAATTACACAGTAATAAAATAATTTTTATAATTTAAAAGTAATTTTACAACATTGAAATGAAAAGGTAAAACTAAAAACATGATATCATGATAAATACTATGGGAATTATCAATTAGACCACCTACCTTAGATTCTTTGATGAATTATCTTCAAACCTTATCCCTTTATTCGATGTAGAACGGTTGAATTCAAAACAGAAAAGAATATCTAGGATCACAATCAAAGAGGAGTTTATTTCTTCCACTAGGTCATAGATTCTAAAAGGAAGTAGTTTGAGGTTCCTAGTAATCCTCTCTGGATCCTCCAAGATCTAAGAAAATTGAATTAGGTCAAGCGGGGGTAGTTAGGGATATAAACTGAGGGTTTGATAATTTTTTATTAAAATTTTGGGGCATTAAATAACTACATGAATAGTTTCCTAGAGGGGTTGCTTGGTTAGACAAATCATTCACCCTAACTATTTTCCCCTACTATCAAGGGGTTCACAGTTTCTCCTTGAGGTGAATAGTTTTTTAAATTTTTTGAAAACCATGCAAGTCCCACAGTACCAGTGGTGAATGGTTTTCTGGGATGGTAACATGGTTTGGGAAAACCATGTTCCATCCATGTAATGCCCAAACACCCCCCATACCCCCACCCCCCAAAAAACATCTAAAAACTAACCCAAATTAACATGAGACAAGATCCAACCAAAGTATGATCAAAACAAGGGTAAATATTACATGAAAACAAATATGAGACATCTCCATAAAAGAGAGGAAATTAAAATTTTACCTCACACAAGTTGTTGGACTTATTTCTCCTAGTTTCTGCCATTTTTTAAATTGAAAAGTTTCGAACAAAACATAATTCAATAAAGAATTAATAATTTACTTTCAATAATAATTTAATTCAAAATTATTATATTATGGGATCCCTATTTTTAGGAATTCCTTCTTCTCAAACAATGCCTCAAGTATATTGTAATTTAATCTTTTCTAACCTTTAAATAAATAATTACTTTAGCTATATATCATTTATAATGGTTTGTATATAGCTTGTGATTAACTGAAGTATATCCCCAGGAGTATTAAATTAGGTGTGTAGTAAGGCCTCTATGTCATGAACCATGTACAAGTCAAGTAAATTCCCAATGATCCCATTCTAGGTTATCACACCTAGGTATATTTGTTCTAGAGACTCATACACTTCTAGTGTCCATGAAAGGATTTCATTGCAAAGAAACCAAAATAACTTATAATTTATCAAAACATAGGATGTTTACCTACACATATATTTATCCTTAGGCTTTTTACTAGTGGTTTATAATCTTAATTATTAAATTAACTATACCATCCTATGATACCAAATATAGTGACCCAAAAAATTAAATGACTACTACATCATTTTTATGATAACTAACATGATAGTAATCATTTCAGGATCAAAAAATTTAGTATCATTGGAAACATAGGTTGATAAGTAACTTATAAATATTGAAACATAAAAACTATTTATACCCTTCTTATTTATCCTAATAAACTTTATAATAGTCTCTTTATTACATATAATCACTAGAGGATATTCATTAAAGAAAGGGGTGAGCTAAAAGCCCAACAAGTGCAGGGATGACATAAAAGAAATAAGAGACGTGAATGAATAAAACATGGGTGTGAATAATCATCATTATGATATCATAATCATAATACCATCATTATAATAATGAGGAAATAATGGAATGTTTCATATTAATAATAACGAAATATCAAAACATAGTGGTCAAATACCATAAATAGTTGTGAACAAATCTAGCATCATGTTCATGCATAACATATGTGCATACATCATAGCATCATATTTGTGAACAAAGATAATATTTATTTTACACACAATACAAATAATATCATGACATATGTCGCATCATATAATGAATTAGGAGGATATATAATTATTATTCCACCCACCACAATATAAAATGCTCATTATTATGCATGTCACACGGAAAGAGAATATATAACAATCATAGTCATCAAATAAACCAATATATTGGAATGGGTTTCATAGGGATTTTGTAAATAATTATTATTTGAATAAACTTTTGGGTTCCAAAATGAATAATGAAAATCATATTTTGGCACAAAACATCATCATTCTTGATTGATGAATAAATAACTCAATATGAGTCAATGTGGTGATTTTTGGAGAATAAAGTCATTTTCAAAAATCTATGAAATTCCCTTAGAAATTATTTATAAATTATAGGAACATGTATATTCCTAGAATGATAAGGTAAAGAGTATTTAAAATACATTTAAAGGATATTAGAGGAATATATTTACTGAATATAATTTGAAAATGAGGTAACACAGAAAGAAGGAGTCTGGTTTGAGAATACCCTACCTTAAATCATGTTATGCTGCATCACATTTACAACTCCTGTATAATAAAATTATTTTTATTAATATATGAAACAAAAAAGTGAATTATATTCATTTTTTCAATATTTATCCATTATAATTTATTAGATTCTATTTTATACGACTCTTTTTTAAACATGAATTGTTTTAATGTCATGTTTTCATCTAATTGTCTCATATTATTTCGATTTTGTTAATTTTGATCAAGGTCATTTAAACATTAGTAAAATTAATTCTATAATATAAAAATAATTTTAATTACATATTTATATATATTATATATAATTCATACTATCCATGCATGATGTTGGTGAGAATCATAGAGTTGGAAATGTCCTCGTTGGTGGTTAACCCACCATTGACATGACATTATCGAAAGATGGGGAAGAGAAGTATAATGTAAAATATTCCATAAATATAATAATTAATGTATTTTAAAATAATAAATATAATTTTAAAATAATAATCAATTAATATTTAAAAATTTTGTTAGAAAATAATTGAAAAAATAAGAAGAGAGAAGAAAATGGGAAGAAAAGTTAATGAAACCTTACCCTCTTCTTGGTGTTTCTTCATTTCTACAACACTAAACTACTTGAACTCTCAGATTTGGATGAATCTAGATTGTCACTAAGTATTATAATGGTATTAATATATATAATTTGGTCATATATTGTTATTTTATAAATGAGGGAGAAGTGATTTTCCAAGGGAAGGGAGAAGGGGTTTTAGAGTTTTAGGGAAAGGTGTTTTAAGTTATAATAATTAATAAATTATTATATCCAAGGTTAACCTTTTGAAAGTAGTATTTTTGAAATTAAAAAATATATATTAATAAAATAACATAATTTTTGGATTTTAAAACACTTTATAATTAAAAATTATTACTTTAATTAAAATAAATGGAGAAAAATGAAAATATGTTTATTTTTAAACTTTTAGAGTTTGAAAATTACTTTTTAGGTTTTAATATCATCTTTATTGTTTTTAAATTATCCATTTAACTTATTAAATTTATTTTGGTACAATATAATCAATTTAATATTTATTGGGGAATTATTTCATCATTATTATATCATAAAACATGTAGTATTCGAAAAACTGTATTTTTACTATTCACTTAAAAATTGATGTTTCTTAGAAAATTATAAAAAATTAACCCTTGGAATATTTCAATGTGTTGATTATAAAAAATAAATTATTTTTATTAAAATAATTTTCTAGCATAGTTAATTTTAATTTTTAATATAAAAATATTATTTATTAAGACATTAAAATATAATTTATTACAAAAGTGTTTATAATTTAATCGAGTTATTAATCTTGGTTTTTATTTTACGAAATTAAAAATATATATTTTCTTAAATTAATTATGATAAATATTATTTACATTACATTTTATTATTATTTTTTCAAATCATTGTTTCAATGGTCTGGTTAGTATTCTTAACGGTCTGGTTACTATTCCTATCACCCTATTTACTATTTAACACTCACATTAAAATTCTAAAAAACATATTTCTTCCTATAAATTCCTATTCATTACTTCATACATCATTTACTATAATTCCTACCAGGGTTCTATATTTTCATTTTCTAAATTTTCAATTTCTTTTCTAATGTTTTGTTTCCTTTTTGTATTGATGTTCATGGGAGTTATTAATCTAGCAGATCGAGATGATCCAAAGTTTCCCATTCTAATTTTTCTATTTTTTCCCCCATTTTGATATTTTAAACTTTCATGGGTTTAGTTTTTAACCAATGTAACCATCCCCATTAATGAAATAATGTGTTGTGGGATTTTATATGTGATGTATGTGTATAATACTATTGAATATAATATAACACACATTTATTAAAGAAACGAATGTTATTTATAAAGTATGGGTCGATACAGGTTACATGTCATTTACCTCTTTAGATTTTGAACATTTTGTAACACTTATACACATAGTAAAGTTGGGATGAGACGTTCCAAGTTTTATGATAGAATATGGACAAGTGGTTGGAATAGGATAACATGCCACGTACCTATATGAAATGTTTTTTAATTCCCCTTGTCCTAGAATAGTTCAATAAAACTTTTATTTCCGCTATATTATTCTATGGTGGATTAGGTATTACACACATTAGGACTAGGATACTCCTGGGGAGTTGGTACTTTTTTCTATATAAGAACTGTGCCAAAATACTCTACCTACAAAATAAGATAGTGTCAGTATTTCACCAATAGTACATGGTAGGGATCCTCTATCAGAGGAGTCGATATTTCACTTATCTATATAGTTTATATGGAATAGGTATCCTCCCCCGGTGTTGGTATTTCTCCCATATTCCTAGATCTGGGATCCTCTATCATTATTTGATAAAAGGAACTTGTAGGTTTTTTTATACTTCTGGACTGGAAGATGGGAATGTAGAGTTTGTTTGGAAGGTTAAGAATTTGTAATTATACTCAGGGGCTTGAGAACCTCATATGAGAATATATGGATTCTTATTTCCTTTTCCCTCTTGGTTATGGTTTTAATATGACACTTTATTTTTATGATTTACTACTTTGTGATTTCTGGGTGTCCAAATTGGTATACATATACTAACCCCAACATTGGATCTACCTGTACATATAATTTTATATGTAGATGATAGGTTTTTTATAGATATCTAGAGAGATATTGTGTGGGTGCTTCTTGGTGGTGTTTAGTGGTGGTGGTAATAGGATTTTTGTCTGACTGGTGGTTGTATTCTGAGATAATTCTCCCTCTTGATGTCTGGTTGGACTTATGTCCTGGTTGTTTGTCTTGTATTTTTCACTCGTTACTTGACTATGTAATATCATACTCAGTTGTGGGATATTAAAGTTTGCACATGAATTTATTATTATTTTTTAATTTATGCATTACTCTACTGTGTATGGTGATGTGTGTGTGTGTGTGCATGTGAATTAGAATAAGGCCACACATATATGGGAGATGCCTACTCAGTGCTAGTAACCATCCCATAGCCTATATAATGTTGGATTGGGGTGGCACATAAGACTTACCATCAACCAGAAGATCCCTAGTGGGTTGCATAAATTCATATTTATATAAAATATTTTACTAATATAGGATACATTTTTGAGATAATTTAGTTGTGAGGATTAGTTTTAGATTAACATAAATGGTTTCTATGTTTCTTAAGTTTAGATCTCAGACCAAGATCCCCAATGATGGTGCAATGACTGACATATCTATACATCAGGACTTTGATAACCTACTTTTCAACTTTGTAAACTGAGGAATATGTGGCATGGAAAACAATGGTACATGAATCATAATATAATGAATTGTGGTTTTCATATTCTTCTTGCACTTATACCTAGTTATTTTCTTTTGACCCTACTATATATTGAATATTTTAGGATTCCCCCATTCCAACATCCAACAAAGGATTCCAAAATAGGATTGTGATGAGTATTAGAACCATGATGAGGCCTCATTTTCGGGTCTCATTCATGAGGTGTTCCCTCCGACTACATAGACTGACATTTTACCTCTTACAAGTAAGTATATTTTTTTAGATATAAAAGATAATGATTCATGTAATCTGAAAAATAATCTTGAGTTTCAGAGGCAGAGGCCACCCAGGTTTGGGAGTTATATCAACACACATGTGGCAGAGGAATATTTAGAGTCCACGGTCTATGATTTTTTTCTTTTTTGGACCCCTTCAGATCAAATGGTGGTCCTCATGGAAATTATTCTATATGTCTTGGAAGGAAAATAGTAGATCTTGTAAACACAACCCAATGATGAGGTGAATCTTTCCTAAATCAAGTTCCAGTTCCTCTTATATAAATTCATATCTCGTATCTTCCCTAGGGTTTATAGGGTATAATTTTAGTCTTTGAGTATATATTAAGGTTTCTCAACCTCATATGATACTCTCTCAACATGATTCATGATACATATTTCTAGGAAAGGTTATTTGAGCATGGTCTGCGCTAGGATATTTAAATAGGAGTTCTTCCCACTACATCCCCACCTCTAATAGTGTGAGGGGTTATACCTTGATAGTACATATTTTTTTGGTGGAGAATTCACATCCATTTGGTTCTAATATTATTCACCCGGGAGTAGAAACTTTAGTAATAAGCGGATGAAATTGGTATTTGGGGATGTGACACTTGAATCATCAACATGTCCTCTCACAAACTAGTGTGTTCAAAACTCTAGATTCACAGAGAGGTTCCTATCAACTAAGGGATATCTAATACTTTTCCTATGATAGGAAAGTTCATATTTCCTAGTATTATTTGACCCATCATGTGATAACATGTTAACATATAATATATGGGCCACCGAGTAGAAGTAATGATGTGATCCAAGGAAACTATTGAGAGGTATTCATAGTAGAGGATATGGGAGTGCTACAAGTGGTGGAAATAATTATGATCTGATACCACTATCACTACCTCTATGTGTTCCTCGTCAATATTTGGGATCTTTTGGGTACGGATGTTGTTAGTTTAAAGTAATTGAGGCTTATAACCTTGAGTTTTTCAACATGATCCAAGGTAAAAACTAAGTCTTCTCTACCCTAGAATCTGTTTTGTTAGACACAAGTTTTTTTCATTCCATTCTATATTTATTCCTTTTTTTAGAACTAGATATTCCAATAGAGCCATTATCCCTACCTTTAAAAATAGATAACTTTGCAAAAAAAGATTTTGTAATAACACTCCTTAATCTGTAGTGCGACTTGGATCTTGGTGAAGAGAGGTTCTCATGGGGATTCTTCATTATTTCCATGAGACCATAAGATTTCATTCATGGAATGTACTTTTTAAAAACCATAAAATTCCAAGAATTATTGTTTCCACTAGAAGATGTGGTGGACCTAGTCATGAGGGTTAAATTCTCCATCCACGTACAAGTATGTTTATCAATAATATTGGGTTGGGATTATGTACATGAGAGTGTATATGGTTTCTCATAAGTTCGATATCTTGAATATTGATGTATAAAACTTAGTGGTTGTTCTATTACTTTTAGTTGGAGAGGAGTTTCTAGATATATTACATAAGGGAGTTCTTGGGATACCTCCTCATTTGTAAGTCATATTTTGTATTGATTTTTATATAAGGACCAACTTCTCTAAAAACTTTAATAAAATATCATATAGATACCACTAAGAATCAAGGGATGATGGTGAAATTAAAGGACCTTAATAGGAATGTATTTATCCGACCTAGTGTATCCATATAGGAAGCTTTGATGTTTTTCATTAAGAAGATAGATGGGTGCTTAAGGATGTGTGTGGATTATTATCACCAGAATCATGTAACCATTAAGAATCAATATCCATTATCAATAATTGATGTCATATTACTTAACTTGAAAAGGGAAATGTGTTTATAAAAGTTTTACATCAAGTCATGATATCACCAACTATAAGTTTTAAAGGAGTATATACCAAATGTGTAAGTCAAATGTTTCCATGATCAATAAGAGTATCTAGTGATTCCCTTTGGAATTATAAAATCCCTAGTAGTGTTTATGTGACTCATCAATAGGATATTAAATTCTTTCCAATATAAGTTCTTGGTGTAATTTTTCAATGCAATTCTTATATACTCAGTACCAAAGGATATGTATGATGATAATTCAAGTTTTTTCTTGGACATACATTGAGAGAATTGTCTATAAAGAAAACTCTCAATGTTATGGTTTTTCATTAGAAAAGTCTATTTTCTAGGACATGTATTCTCATATAAGGGAGTAGCTATAGACCCAGTAAACATCAAGGAAGATCTAGGTGGTGATGTAACTAAGATAATGAAATAGTTATGGATATTCCTTATGTTCACTGGATTTTAACACATATTCATGCAATACTTATCTGAGAGTGTGGATCCCTTGAATTTCATGGCCATTAAGATGAATAATTTTATTTTTATTGAGAAGTTACATAATAAATTTAAGGAGTTATAAGAGAGATGAACTAGTGATATATTCCTAATGTATACAAAATTGGGGTTTGAGTAATTAGTGTTCAGTGATACCACTAGCGAAATGCCTGGGTGCATGTTGAGGAAGAGGTAGGCAGTGACAGCGTTTGGATCTTAGTATCTAAGGACCCATAAATAAAAATATACAACTAATAACTTGGATCTAGTAGATGTAGTTTTCTCATAAGATATATTTCAACACTATCTTTATCATTAGTATTTTTTTATTTGTTTCCCATTATAAGTTTCTTGATAAAATATTCACTCAGAGGGATCTCAGCATGATATAAAGGTGGTGGCTATAGTTTCTATAAGACTATGACATTGCGGGGTCTATACTCCTTGGAAGAAAAATATAGTAAAATTTTATATCAGTAAAAATATCATAATCATTTTATATGAGAATTATCAAAGTAGATATCCATATTGAAGTTATACTTTGTGTATGAAGTAGGAGAATCATACCTCTAATCGATGGTTGTGACACCGCTACTCCTCGAGTATGTGAGCGAAGCAGAAATTAGTGATGATGATTGTGATCTCTTTCATGACTATATATTATCAATACATTCTTCTTGTGAAATATATAAATATAGGGACTATGTCATCCACTTCCAAGGGTGGATGGTGGTACCAGTCACGCTTCAAGAGGATATTCTAAAAGAGTTCCATATATCTCCTTTAGAAGTATATCCCAGTGTAATAGATATTTCCAAATACATTACGTTTTAGTTTTTTGTACTAATAATAATGATGTGTATTTTATATTTCATCTCTCGATGCCTCACCTATCATTTGGTAAAGTTATAGCATCATGTATAGGTAGGTTCGGCCTATCCCCTTAGAGTAAAATAATGGGAGATAGATGGAATATATATAGACTTTATGATGTTATTTACATGGATGAAGAGTGGTCACATTTCCATCTGAGTTATTTTAGATTTACTCACTAATTCATCCATCAGAGAATAGAGTTCATTGGAAATATTAAGACAATTACACATTTAGTAGATTGACTAGATTCATCGTGTCCCCCCAACGATTATATAAAACTATGATGATCACTTATTGTTTTAGTTAAAGAGAGTCCTAGAAGAGGATTTCAGGATTTATATGTGGATTATCATGGTGTTACACCCATATATAGATGGTTGGATCAAAAAAATAATGGGGTCTAAGAGGATATGCTTCCGGGTAACATGTTATACTTTTTCCAAAGACATGATGACCACCTACCCTTAGTAGAGTTTGCATAAAAAAATGGTCACCAATTTTCTATCAGTATGGCACATTTAGAGGCCCCTTAAAGAGAGACTTTATTGGTCACTACTCTTCTAGTAAGAGTTATTATAATTGGAATTTATGGGTCTAGAGTTAATTTGAGAAATGATAGGGAAAGTGAAGATCATCCAGGAGGGGTTGAGAATATCTTAGAGCAGTTGGATTTCCTACATTGACTAATGATAGAGGCCCTTGAAGTTTAGAGAGGAAGAACATATGTTCTTAAAGGTAACACATTAGTGTATTTCATGTATATTTTTTGGGTGATAAGTTATCTCTGATGTTAATTGATCTATTTTTGATTCTTTGAAATATTTTTGAGGTTGTATACCACCTAGATTTACCTCCATAGTTGAACCAATTTCATGAATTCTTCCACATGTTTCTGATAAGGAAGTACATGCTTGATCCATCATAGTTTATTGACTAGGGAGAGTTAGACATTAAAAATAGGATCATATTTTTAGGGTAAACAATGTAAATTGAGGATTGGTGTGAAAATATTATTTTTGGAATAACGATTCCCTTTATTTGTGGTTTTTGGAATCCGGAGAATCTTTAGGAGAGATCATAAGATTGGGATAATCTGATATGGGTTTAGTAACCTCACCTATTTGAGTAATTGTTTCTTTTTAAGATGAAAATACTAGAAGTTGGGGAGATTTTAATGACTATGGTTTTTATGATTTGACCCATGGAATATTTTAAATAATATTTATGGAGTTAGTCAAAGAGTTTGAATATTTTTCAATAATTATAAATCCCAAACATTGGTATATTAAAAACCTTAAATATATCAACACACAAGCACACATAATCTTATATATAATGTTTTACCTCCTAAATGAATTATCAAATGTGAAAAAAGATAGCATCATTGAATATAGAGAGTAGGTTTTACCCTAGGAATGTCATAGCATTCATTCTCATTAGACCTTGAGTCAATACACTATCATGGTTGATATTAGATAAAATAAATAAATTGAATAATTTAAAAAATCATTTAATTTAACATCTAAACCAAAAACCCGCAATTGTAAACCATTTTTATAGACTCCTATAGGGTTAGTGGCAAAACCTATATGGATTCCTAAGAGGAGAGTCATAGTGGATAACATTTTTGGTGGGATTTAGATTAGGGATCAATCACTAAACAATATATTTGATAGTTATGATGTGTGTTTCATTCCTTGTCATTGATTGACATGAAATCAAGGTAGGGCTCTTGTTTTTTTAATTTTCTCCCTTTTTATATCATTACAATTACATATTAAATATTCTAAGAATTTAATTCATAATCGACTTTTGTCAAGCCATGTTGTTTTATATTTTAAATGATCTTTCTCTGTGGCCCTAGAATTATTAGAAGCACTAAAATTATAATTTTATTTTGTAATTGTTATAGTTATGATTAGAGATCAGGTTTTCAATGAACATTAATTAATTCTCCATTATTGATTACACTCTTCTCCCTAATATTCATCACAGTCTTCATTGGTCAAAAATATTCCAATGATTCAACCATGAGTCATGTTTGAATCACGATTAAACCATGGTTTCAAATTATGTTTTGTGAATATTGGTGGAGATGATCATTGTAGTATTATTGGTGAACAATGAATAAAAACATGATGTGGATGAGATCGGGAGTGGCCATTTCATGAGCGGGTACGTTTGGACATCACATGAGTGTTGGAGTCGGTTCCCTAGAACCAACTTCTGTGTACTTTATAACAACTAGTATTCATAGTTTTGAATATTAATAAACTATTTATCACATAATTATTTTTCTTATGCATATAATATTATGAGATAACGTCTTAAGAGTATTTTTCACACTAAAAGGTCATATCAGTTCCCATCTAGGATGAGAGCCCAGAAGTGTTACGACATTGTTCTTAAATATATGGTCTATAGTAGGATGATATATTTTGAGGGACACAAATGATATAGGCTATCAGGTGTCGAGACTCATAATAATTTGAGGCATCTTATCATAGTGTATGTCCTTGGTAATACCTAGTAGGATATTATTAGAATGATACCCGCCAGTAATAAATCCACATTTATATGTTTTATTAGATTTTCCAATTTTTGGGCATGTGTATTGATCCATAGACATTAAGATTATTATTAATGAGTATTATTAGTCACTAAATTTAATGTATTGATGAAAAATATGATGACATATGTACGCGGTGAGGTAGGATATATTTTGTGAGGTATTATGTCATTACATCATTAAATTATTTTTCTATGGGTGCCTTGTCATGTTGCTATATGCTAACCTTGTACTCTAGACTACTTCACCTAATTACACTGAGATAGAGGCTTAGAGGGTTATACACAAAGTGTATCCATAATATTAGTTAAATAAAAATAATATTATTTATTATTTAACATATTGAATTAATATTATTCCTACATGTGGTTTAATAATTATTCATATTTACTTGATCGTATTTATTCTGACACCAGTTATTTAAGAAAATATAATGTGAGTGGAATATTTTATAAATATTTATTTTTTCTTTAGTGAATATAAGATTTATTTATTTATTGGATAATAATATATTAATATTTATTTAATAAATAAATAGTCATTATTCAAGGCTTGATAAATATTGTGGAGGAATGGTGGACCAAGTTTAATGGTACGATGAGAAATAATAAATATTTAATATTATTTAATTTAATATTATTTAATTTAATTTGAAAGTTAATCACATGTTGATATATAACAATACTATTATTATTATTATTTGAAATGGGGTTCTCCAGGGTTTAAATAAATAATAAAGGGAACTTGTGCAATTATATTATTTTAAACCTAACAGTATATAAACCCAATTATATTATTTTCTAATATATCCAATTCATTTTTTTGGTTATTCCCAATGGATTTTGAGAATCCTCTCAAACCCTTGAGTGATCCCTTATCCAAGAAAACTCCCTATAATATAGAGTGAAATTCATCTACCTCCAACTCTCATGTCAAGTGAGATCATGGATAACGCCTTGGAAGCGGTTCTCAAGGCAATCAAAGGTAGGAGATGCAGGTGATAGGATCTTCCATGATAGCACCTGGATATTCCTATGGCAGTGTTCAGCGATTTGTGGAACACATTTGGATCACCACTAGAGTGAATCTTCTCTTGATTCCTATAATAAAACGAGGGTAAAATAAAGATCTATTGTCAAATCCATCAACGAAGAAACAATTACAACAAGGTAATTTTTTAATTAATTAAATTGATTATAAATAATATATGATGATTTCATCTATGGTTCCAAAATTATATCCCATGTCTATATTCTCTGATTCAATTCCATACATCACGATTTTTTTCATTGTGTAAATCTCAGATTGATCACTGATCATGGAAAAAAAAGTTGGGTATGACCCATCACACGCTTCCACTACACCCAGAACCAACAAGTGTTATCATATTGGTCACATAATTATTTAAAGATCATTGATTTATTTATGAATATTTTTTATTTCTTTCTCAATTCATGTTTAGTCATTTTTTAATCCGAATTGCGAGATACTCTTCTTCCCCCTTTGATTCTCATATATCTAATCAATATGATTAATTTTATGAATGAAATAAAATTGAAGGAATAATCCATAGGTTCCAATACTTCTGTATGGATAACACATGAGTATACACCATGTAACTAGATTTACACACCGTGTACTTGTGTTCAAGGCATCAGGTATTAATTCATAAATTAATTTAAACAATGTGCATTGATGACAGACGGTGTATTTATTTATTACATAACATATTAATTAGGATATGGTGGAGCATGGTCAATTGAAGTACACATCGTGTATCCCACGTATATGATGTGTAGCACCTTTGAGTCATAGATGGGTCATATATTAACATACATTGCCTACATGACTGGTTAACAAGTAACAAGGAGAGAAAATTCCATGTAGTCGATTATACACAACATATAATCCAATTTTCCAAGTCATGGTGTACACACAGAGTCCCTAGGAATGTTCCTAGGATACATGGTGAGATATGTACATGTCTTGTAGCTTTTATGTACGCGATGTGTACTTATACCGAATTACACATATTTAATTTTTTGTATACTATTTAAACCTTATCGACATGTGATTGTGTGTGGTTATTAAGTTGATAGGACATGCCATGGGATAGTTTTTAATATATATATATATGTGCGTGTGTGTGTGTGTGTGTGTTTAATTTATATTTTCGTAATGTTCAAGTATTTATATCATGTATGATTCATATTGCAGTTGTAACTCTA
Source organism: Viscum album (assembly GCA_963277665.1). Lineage (NCBI taxonomy): Eukaryota > Viridiplantae > Streptophyta > Magnoliopsida > Santalales > Viscaceae > Viscum > Viscum album. Next base: position 1,739,958,943 of record OY728146.1, on the reverse strand, counting down.
AGGGCATTGAAGCACCACACATGACCAAAAAATCATGTAATTCATGTAATCATTAAGTTGATAGTACACATCATGAAACTACATGATAAGTTATGTATGTCATATATCACAATAATAAATAGTATATGAGTACAATACATGTTGGTTATATTTGGATGGGTATTCACCATGTTTCCTCCAAGGTAATTTATGTGCACAATTACTTTTAAATAAATTTATTTAATTCGATTCAAATTATATTGGATGATAATATCAAAGAAATTTAGATGAGAATTAATATAAAAGAACTGATTAATTAAAGATGATAATTAATTGATTCGAGTGTGATTTATCTTAAATAAGAATGATTAAAAATTGAATACTTGTTTTATTAAATTCATAATTCGTTGCATACATGTGGATGATCATGAGAATAGATATGGAATTTATATGTGATTGGTTTCATTTAATTTATTATTAAATTAAATTGTTGGTATGCATTCCTTCTCTACTCTTATTATGTAAGGGCCTGTGTTCCCATGGTTTCTTTTATTTAAATTTATTCCCCTCACCTGAATGTGATTAAAAGCATATATAATGGATAGAGATCCCAAGATAGTGGAGGTAGTTCAAGTTTGGAGTCAAGGATAAACCAATCCAAGAGAGATACATAGGTTGACAGGTGGAAATATAAAACACAAACCTAATTAGTTCAAGGTGTTTTTCCCCTAGTTCAATTGTTATTTTACCAATCGCTAGATAAACAAACCATTAGTAAAATATCAGGGTCATACCTTTTTACTATTTTATTTTTTTCAATTTGCATGGTTATTTCATTATGGATGTTTTATAGTGATCAAATTGAATTAATGAAATTAACAAGCATGAAATATAGAACTAAAATAAATTGGATTATGCATAAATATTATCTAAGACATGGTTAATCATTTAAGTAAATCCACTTAATATTAACAAGCATGTGATAAAGATAATAACTTGAAATTTACTCATAAAGGATAAAATCCCTCAATCAACTAGATTGATTCAGTATATCATTCCACTAATTAATTTAAAATCTAACCATAGTTCAAAGTTCTTGACCAACCAGAGTTGGGGTGCTTTCAATTATCGAGGAATTATTACTTGAAATTTTGGGTTGATTTAACTTAATTAAAATAAAGGGTTGACTTCAAAAGTAAGACTTGGGGTAACTGAGATATAAGGGTTGAGGAAATCCAATTTAAGGATTTCAGGATTGGGGAGTCCGCTCAATAGAACAAGGGACTGTGAGTTAACGTAGTTGTAATTCGGAATTCATACCTAAAACCATTAAATTTCCTTGACCAACCAAAGTTGGGGTAATGAGAAAGGTAAAATGGATCATTGCCTCTAGAATATACAAGAAATGGTATATTCTGAAGCCAATGGTGATGGAAGTTAGTTTTTGATAAAATAGTGGGAGACTAATAAATTTAATATTTATTTATTTTTCTAAATTTTAAGTTACTAAAATTATGCTCATATTATTTGTAGAAACGGAATTAAAATGAATTAAAACATATCATTGTGATCCATACTTGAGAGGGATAACCTTATCTCTAGCACACATTTCCAAGATTGGAAAAGGCACTTATGTGTTATCCTTCACTGTGAAAGTAAATTTTTTGTGTTAAAAGAACAAATTCCTAATATTCCTGGTAATCAGGCAAGTAATAAAGAGTTATCACTATATGAGAAACATTTGAATGATTCCCTAGATGTTCCATGTTTTATGTTATCAACCATGTTCAATGTGATTTTAAAGAAACATGAGCACATGGATGTCTATAGAATGATGTCGTGTCTTCAGGATCACTATCAATAGAAGGAGAGATAATAGACGTATGAGATCTCTAATTATTTGTTTACAACTAATCTTGGAGAGTCTGTTCCAACTGGGCCTCATGTATTCAATATTATTGGATACATTTAATTATTTTACATCTTAAGGATTAAATTCATGAATTATTTTCATATAGATATCATACTTTCTTCATTGTCTAATACCTTCTATAGTTTTATTGTTAATTACAATATGATAAATAAAGAGAAGATTATTTTGGAAATTATTACTTTGATCTACCAAGTGGATAAGGACATGGGGCATGATAAACCTATGGTCCTTATACTGAAAAAGAAAATTAAGAACAAGGTAAAGGATCCCAAGACTCATAATAATTCTAAACCTCCTGAGCATCATCCTTCCAATATGAGGAAAATCCAAAGGCAAGGTAAGGGAAAATAGGTAGTATGTTTTTCATGTGGAAATACTGGCCACTATAAGAGGAACTATACCCCGATGCAAGGGGAAGCTAAAGGTTCATGCATTATCAAGTTTAATCTTTCAATATCTACACATTGGGTATTATATATAGCTTTTGGGTCCTGTATCTATATCCAAAAACAGGAACCAAGTATATTTCAAAATATTTCTAGATGAGAGGTGGATCTGAGAGCTGTTAATGGTGTGAGGATAGCTACCCTAGACATTAGTGACTACCACCTTTCATTTAAAATAGTAATGATTTTGGTTTTAAAATATTTTTATTATGTGTCTACAGTTACCAAGAACATAATTTTTGTATCATGCCTAGATGCAGATGGGTTTATATTCAAGTTTGGAAATAAAAGTTCTTTATTTTATAAGGAAAAAATATTTTATGGCATGGAACATTTAAATAACATTATTTATTTATTTAATTATTAAAATGATGTATTGGAAATTTATAATGAATCATGTTCACATAAATAATTTGACACCTAGTTATGGAATCGCATTCTTGGTAATATGAACGAGAAGCGTTTGGAAAATCACTATCAAGATGGTTATGTAGAATCATTTTAGCTAAAACCACTTGAAAGATGTCATGATTTATTACAGGCAAAAATTACCAAACCATCATTTGGTGGATAGGGTGAAAGGGATAAAGAGCTTCTAGGATTGGTACACACTAATATGTGTGGACTATTTCCAATAGAATCTAGATATCAGTATTCTTACTTCATAAATTTTACTGATGACATGAGTAGATATGGTTATGCCTACTTGATGAGGTATAAGTCTGAGTCCTTTGAGAAATTCAAAGAATACAAGAATGAAGAATATAACTAACTTGGAAAAGAAGATAAAGAATCTTCTATCAGATCAAGGAGGTGAATATCTTAACTAAGAGTTTGTCGACTTTCTATGGGACTTTGGGATTCTATCTCAACTCACTCCACCTTACACACCAAAGTGGAATGGTGTTAGTTAAAGGAGGAACCATACATTATTAGACATGGTATGGTCAATAATGAGTTATGCAGATCTTCCATTATCCTTTTGGAGATATGCATTACAAACTATGGTATACACATTAAACCGAGTACCAAATAAAGAGGAAAATGGAATTCCCTTCAAGTTTTGGAGTAAAAAGAAACCTCTTTTGATGCATAAAAATGTATGTGGTTGTGAATTATTTATTAAGGCGTTCTCAGGAAACAAACTAGAACCTCGGGGCACAAAGTGTAACTATATAGGGTATCCTAGGGAAAAAAGGGAGACTTCCTATAAAACCCCTCAGACAAGAAATTTATTGTCACCATAAAAGTTTCCTTTCATAAGAGGGAACACATCCTCAAAAAGGATAGTGGGAGAAATATTAAATTTGATGAAGTTTATACTCAAGATATATAATAGTTGGTATAGTAACAGATTCCATGAGTCCCCATAGAATAAGTAGTTCATGAAACACAAGTAATGCATAGGAGCGTAAGATATATAAGAGAACCAGAGAGATATGTTTTTCTAGTCATCTAATATAGTGACTCATTATTTGTTGACAATGATGAACCTCTATCCTAAAAATAGGAAGTAGAGAGCTCAGATGTTGCAAGATAGCAAGAAGCCGTGAATTCTAAAATGGATTCCATATATCAGAACCAAATTTGTATTCTGGTCAATGTGTTAGTTGATGTAAATCCCATTAGGTCAAAATAATTATTCAAGAGGAAACTAGACATGGAATTTAAAGTAAATACGTATAAATAAAGGCTAGTGTATAAAGGGTTTAAATAGTGTCAAGGAATTTACTATGATGAAACCTTTTCAACAGTATCCCTTTTTTTAAATCTGTCATAATTCTACTTGCTATAGAAGCTTATCATAAATATGAGATTTGGAAGATGGATTTCAAAATTGTGTTACTTAATGAGAACCTTTTGGGAGTTGTCTATATGACACAACCAAAAGGTTTTGTGACTCCTAGTTATGTCAAAGGGATTTTCAAGTTACAGAGATCCATTTATCGATTGAAGAAAGTATCATGTCCATGGAACATTCGAATTGATGAATCTATAAAATAGTTTGATTTCATTAAGAATTAATGTGATCCGTGTGTTTAAAATCAGTTTAGTTGGAATGTGTTCATTATCCTAGTAGTATATGTTTATGACATATTACATATTGGAAATGACATACAAGTCTTATAGTCTATTAAGGACTGGTTAAAAAAGTGATTCTTCATGAAGGACTTATGTGAAGAGTCCCATATTCTTGGGATAAATATAATTATCGATAGATCCAAGAGGCTTCTTGGACTAAGTCAAAGTACATAAGTTTACTAGATACTAAATACATTTAGTATAGAACAATCCAAGAGTGTATTTGTTCCAGTGTCACATGGTTTACATCTTTCTAAGAAAATGTTTCCTCAGACACAACATGAGAAATAGAGAATGAGTAAGATCTTATATGCTTCAAAAATAGGATCAATCATGCATTCCATGTTATTTTTGAATTTGGTGGCCTAGAACCAACAAATTTGTGCTTTATTCATTAATAAATAACTTATCACATCTTCATTGTACTTCTGTGTGACAATGCATGTGATAATGTCCTAAGGATAGCTTTTGCATTAAAGGGTCATAGCGGATCCCGACTATGATGAGAACCCAAAAGTTCTATAACACTATTTTTGAATATATTTTCTATGGTTAGATTATGTTATTTGAGGGACACAAAAAATACATGCCATTAGGGGGGAAGACTCATAAAAATTTTAGGCACCTTCTCATAGCGTGTGCCCTTGGTAATATCTTGGAGGATATTATGAGAACGAGACCTGCTAGTTGGAAATCCACATTTCATAGTGTCATTAGATGTTCTTATCTATGGATGTGTGTATTGGTCCTTATACTTTAAAATTATTATTAATGGGTATTACAACTTGCACACTTAGATTTATTGAAGAAAATTGTGATGAAATACTATTCCCAGCGAGGTAGGATATGTTGGGTGTGTCACAAGTAACACTGAACTAATAGATAATGTGAGAAAGGATTTGTCCCTTCTGTTCCATAATGGAAGTAGATATCTCATCCCTTTGATGAAATTAATATGGCCTATATAAATTCATGTCCATGGTGAGGAATGGGAAAGTTCAATTCTAGAAAGTCAAAGAAATATTAATTGAGCACATGGGTTGATGTCACTAGAATGCAACCTTCTTGATTCGAGATATTGAGACAAAGAGATTACATTACATAGTAAGCATTTGTAGGAGGTGACACATCATTTTTCTATTAACTTCTTTCTCTATGGGTGCGTTGGTATGTTGCTAGATGCTAGCCTTGGACTTTAGGTAGGCTCTGTATAATGTCACTGAGAAAGAGGCCTAGAGGGTCACACACTAAGTGTGTCCAAGTATCTCAGTTAAATATTAATTTAACAAGTTGAATAAAGATTATTCCCGATTTTGGTCTAATAATTATTCAAGGATGTCTGATCCAATTTATTTTGACACTAGTTATTCGATAGAATATATTGTGGGTGAAGTAATATATTTATTATCAAGTAATGCAGTGATATTTATTTTAGAAATAAATATCCATTATTAAAGGTCTAATAAATGTGGTGGAGGAAATAAATAGAATGGAAAAACAAAATTACATGTCGTGTATTTTAATATACACACCAAGTATTTTTTTAGGAATTTATGAGAAATAATATTGTTCATTTAATTAAATAATATTATGTGTAAATCGTTATGTGCATGTCAAGTAATAATAATAGTCAACTTTTATTATTAGACCTGGGGTATTACTAAGAATTAAAAGAAATGAATAAATTCTTTTAGGTAATTAATTCATTTTATTATTATAAGTAATTAAAATCCCAATTATATAATTCTCATTAGCCCAGCCATTCTGTGGGTTGTGCACAATGGATCTATAGAAAACTATAAAGCCAATAGAGAATTATTTTCTTCCAAGAACGCTCTTAAGCTACGAGAGTGAGATCCTCCTCCATTGGATCAAGGTAATCGAACGCGGACATCGTAAGAGAAGAATCTTCTGTGCTATCACCCGTAGATCACTTCGGCGATGTCCAGAGATATGTGGAGCACATGTGGATTACCTCCATATGAATCCTACGCTTGGATTCAATGACGCAATGATGGATCACATCGAATCGTGATAGGAAACATCAACAGATAGATAATTCCCCCAAGGTAAGTATTTTCTTTTAATTAAATTAATTATAACCAACATATGATGATCCTCTTCATGGTTTTGGGAATCCCTTCCTTTTCTTTCATGCTTAATTCTATTCTAATGATCCGGTGTTTTATTATCGTGACGGATCTCGGGTTGATCATTGTTAACGGAAAAAATAAAGTTGGTTAAAACCCACCAACGTGCTTCCGCTACGCCCAGAACCTAAAAGTGGTATCAAAGGTTCCATATCATTGATTATAATTATTTAGTTTTTCATTTATGATTTACTCATTTAATAATTAGGTTATTTCAATTCAAGTTAATCATTCTACAAATATGAATCTCAAGATTTGTTCCTCCTCTCTTGTTTCTCGTTCACCTTACAGAAACAATTTTTCTTTTAATTTTTGATTAAAAAAACAGGGATCTCATGGAGGTGCCAATCATTCCTGGCCATAAAACACTAGAACACATGGAATGTATTTAGCAATACACGCTGTGTAGTATATGTTCCATGAACCGGGATGGTCCGCTAAGCCAAGCTGTGTCTTTGGATCCTTTATAAGTCTTTAAGACTCCATTTGTTGACCAGGAACAGGTGAAACACGGTTTATGGATTACACATTGTGTGTCTCATTGAACATGGAATGTAGTCCCTTCATGTTAGGGTTGGACTGTGTATCATGTACACAACTCGCCCGACTGGAAACCATGTAACGCAAATACTACACGGCGTGTGTCCCACTGAACATGTCGTGTACTCTGAAGATTTCCGAAGTATATTTACATGCCATGTCCCCAAGTGCGTACTTAGGATGGACGGTGAACAAAAGTACATGTTGTGTAGTCTGAACTACACACTGTGTACTCATCCAAATTATGAAGATTTAATAATATTTATTATTATATTATAAAAACCCTTGATATGTGTACCATATTTCAGGCTTAAAGCTGAGGCACAACACGTGATAGTTGTTTTATATATATAGGTGTTTAATTTATCATTTTTTTAATGTTAATTTCTACTAATTGGGTAGTTATGAATGGAAATTCACTAGGTTCCCTCAAAGGTAAAATTTACGTAAAAATGTAATTTTAAATGAATTTATTTGTTTAAAATTGTGATGGATGCGAATCTCAAGGAAATTCAGAAAAAGGGTTTAAGATAAAAGGATTGATTGATGAAAGATAATTTATTTAGTCAACTGTGATTTATCTTAAAGAAGAACGATTAAAGAATTGAATGATAGTTTTATATGTGTGTAAATATCATTTCATGTATGGATGATCATGAGCTAGAACAAGACCTTTTTATGTGAATGGTTTCATTTAATTTATTTATTTTAATTAAATTTGTTGGCCTATGAAACTTCTCCTCATTAATATATAGGACCTATGTGCCCAAGGTTTATTTTATGTAAAACTCTATTTTACCCATCACCTGCGAGTGAGATAAAAGAATATGTAATGGATGGATCTCCCAATCTAGTGGAGGTGGCTCAAGTTAGGAGCAGAGGTGAAACCAATCAAAGGAGATACAAAGGTGGATAGGTGGATAACTGTAAACATGAACCCAAAAAGTTCAAGGTGTTTCTCCCCCAGGTCATGAGTTTGTTTATCAATTACTAGATAAACCAACCAATAAAACAATCTCATGATTATACCATTTATTTTATTTCTATCAGTTTCATGGTTTATTTATTGTGGGTGTGTTGTCATGATCACACAATTAATGAATTAAACAAGAATGCAAGATAGAACTAAAATAAGACCGGATTATCTGTAAATATTATCTTATACATGTTTAATCACTTAATTATATCCCACTAAATATTAACAAGCATGTAATCAAAGATAAAAAAAGGAAATTTACATATAAGGATAAAATCCCCCAAAGAAATATTAAGTCGGTATAGCCTTCCATAATCTTGGTTAGAATCAAACCATAGTTCAAAGTGTTTGAACAAACCAATTTGGGTTTATTTCAATTATCGGGGAATTCTAATTCAAGTTTTTGGGTTGACTTGACTTGGTTTACATCAAGGGTTGACTGCCACAGTAGGACTTGGTGTGACCAAGAGGCAAAGGTTGAGGAAATCCAAAATAAAATGGCATTAGGATTGGGGAGTCCACTTAGCAGATCAAGGAGATATGGGTTAATACAGTTAGTATTTGTAATTCCTACATAAAACCCTTCAAGTGGCTTCACCAACCCTAGTTGGGGTAATTTGAAGGGAAATATGGATCCCTTCCATTAGAATATGCAGACAACAGAATATTTCGAATTCAATGGTGAGGGATATTGGATTTCTATAAAATAGTGGAAGACTAATAAGTATTAATTTATTAATTTGTCTCAGTTTTATCATGATAAAATGATAAAACTTTTTTCATCTTAATTTGTATAAATTTAAAGAAAAAATGAATTCAAACATATCATTATGAACCATGCTCAAGAATGAAAACCTTCTCACCGGCACCAACTTCCAAGAATGGCGGTGGCATTTACGCATCATCCTTTGGGATGAGAGGAAATTGTATGTGCTGGAAGAGCCCATTCTCGTTGCACCTGGAAAAGAGACTTGTGATGAGGAACTATCTCTCTATATGAAACATATGGATGATGCCACAGATGTCCAATGTTTCATGCTATTATCCATGTATAATGAGATCTTGAAGTAACATGAAAACATGGACGCGTATAGCATGATGTCTCACCATAAGGATCTCTACCAAGAGAAGGTGAGACAGGAGAGATATGAGATCTCCAACACTTTGTTTACAACTAATCTTGGAGAGTCTGCACCAGTTGTGCCTCATGTAGTCAAGAGTATTGGCTACATTGAACACCTGGACATCTTAGGGATTAAGTTCCCAGATGATTTTCATACAGATCTCATCCTATCATCACTAACCAAGACCTTCTCTACCTTTATTGACAACTATAACATGAGAAACAATGAGAATAGTCTTTCATAACTTCTGAACTTAATTCTCCAACTAGATAAGGACCTGGGCATGACAAACCCATAGTCCTTATGGTGAATAAGAAAAGGAAGGCAAGGCAAAGGGGCCAAGGACTTATAAACGGTCTGAATCCCCCGAGCACCATACCTCCAATATGGGGAAGATCCATAAGTAGGGAAAGGAATGGGAGGCGGTATGTTTTTCATGTGGCAATCAAGGACACTGGAATAGGAATTGACCCAGATGCGTAGGGATGCTAAAGGTACATTCTTTATTGAGTTTAATCTTTCCATTTCTATACATTGGGTATTAGATACAGCTTGTGGGGCTCACATCTGTATTCAAATGTAGGAACCAAGTATATTTAGAAATATTTCCAAAGGAGAGGTGGATCTTTGATATGTCAATGGCACGAGGCTGGCTGCATTTCCGATTACCACCTCTCATTTCCAAATAGGATGATTTTAGTTTTACATAAATATTATTATGTGCCTAGTGTTGCAAAAAAACATAATTTCTGTATCATGTTTGGATATGGATGGATTTATATTCAAGTATGGAAATATAGGTTTCTTCTTTTATAAGAACAACATATGTTATGGTATAGTGCATTTAAATAATGGTTTGTATGTATTAAATTATGAAAACCAAGTGTTGCAAATCGATAACAAAACAAACTCACGTGACTCATACATCACCTAGTTGTGGAATCATTATCTTTGTCATATAAATGAGAAGAGATTAAAAATGATCTGTCAAGATGGTTATTTAGAATCTACTGAGCTAAAACCACTTGATAGATTTCATCCTTGTTTACAAGGTAAAATGACCAAGATGCCTTTCAGTGGACACGGTGAAAGCGCCACAGAGATTCTAGGATTGGTGCACATGGATGTGTGTGGACCATTCCCAGTAGAAGCTAGAGGTGGATATTCTTTCTTCATTACTTTTACTGATGATTTGAGTAGATATGGATATGTCTACTTAATGAGGTATAAGTCATAATCCTTATAGAAATTTAAGGAATTAAAGAATGAAGTAGAGAATCACCTTGGTAATAAGATAAAGAATCTTTGATCGGATCGAGGTGGAGAATATCTGAACCAAGTGTTCATCGATCTTCTACGAGAGCCTGGGATTCTATCTCAGCTCACTCCTCCTTATACACCACAGTGGAATGGTGTTAGTGAAATAATGAACCACACCTTGTTGGACATGGTGAGTTCGATGATGAGTCGTGAAAATATTCCATTATCCTTTTGGGGATATTCACTAAAAACTGCAGTATACACATTAAAACGAGTACCAACTAATGCGGAAAATGGAATTCCCTCTGAGTTATCGAATGGAAAGAAAACCATTTTTTTGCAAACACATGTATGGGGATGTGAGTAATTTTTGAAGGCCTTCTTAGGAAACAAACTTGAACCTTGGGACACGAGGTGTATATTTATAGGATGTACCAAGGAAATGAAAGTATATTACCTATATAACCCTTTAGATAATAAAGTGAATGTCACCAGACAAGCCAAATTTCTTGAAAGGGAGCACATCCTAAAAAAGAATATTGGGAGAAATATTTACTTCGACGAAGTTGATGCTCAAGAAACACAAGATTTGGTATAGGAAAACATTCCACAGGTCTTCAAGGAAGAGGTTCTAGAAACTCAAGTACTACATAGGAACTCAAGAGAGGTAAAAGAACCAGAGAGATTTGGTTTCCAAGTCACTGAGGATGGTGAATCGTTATTATTGGACAATGATGAACCTCTCTCCTACAAGGAATCAGTAGAAATCTTAGAAGCTACAAGATGTCTAAAAGCTATGAATTCTGATATAGATTCCATGTATCATAACCAAGTCTGGGTTCTATTCGATGAGACAGTTGATGTAAATCATGTTGGATGCAAATGGGTATTCAAGAGAAAGCTGGAGCACCTATAAGGTAAGGCTAGTGGCTAAAGGATTCAGACAGCATCAAGGAATTGACTATGATGAAAACTTATCGCTAGTTTCCATGTTTAACTCCATAAGAATCATACTTTCCATATCATCTTACCATGACTACAAGATTTGTAAAATGGATGTCAAAATAGAATTCCTTGACGGGAACCTTCAAGAAGATGTCTATATGACACAAACAGAAGGGTTTGTGACACCAAGTGAAGCCAAATGGGTTTGTAAGCTGCAGAAATCCATTTATGGATTAGAGAAAGAATTCATGTCATGGAACATTTGATTTGAGGAAGCTAGAAAGGAATTTGGTTTCATTAATATTGAATGTTATCCATGTATTTCTAAGAATTTTAATGGGAATTTGATCGTTATCCTAGTAGTATATTTTGACAACATATTACTTATTGAAAATGACGTACCAGTCTTATAGTCAGTTAAGGACTAGTTGAACAAGTATTTTTGTATGAAGGACTTGGGTAAAGAAGAATACATTCTAGGGATCAAGATAATTTGTGACTGATCCAAGAGGATGCTTGGACTAATTCAGGGTACATAAATTGACCAGATACTAAAGAGATTTAATATGGAATAATCCAAGAGGGGATTGGTTCTAGTGTCAAATGGCCTACATCTTTCTAAGAAAATGTGTTTTCAGACACAATAAGAGAAAGATATAATGATTAAGATCCCATATGCTTCGGGTATAGGATCCATCATATATTCCATGTTATGTACCAAGATTAATGTTGCATAGGCATTAAGCATGGTAGGCAGATATCAAGCAGATCTAGGAGAACAACATTGGACTACTATTAAGACTAACCTTAAGTATCTGAGAAGAACTAAAAATATGTTCTGGGTGTATAGAAGAGATGAGGAGCTTTTCATCAGAGAGTATGTTGATGCTAGTTTTTAGAAAGATCAAAATGATCTGAAATCACAATATGGATATTTTTTCTATCTCAATAGAGGAGCTGTGAGCTGGAAGAGTTCAAAGAATCCAGTTTTTTCCGATTCTACAGTGGGGTCCGAATATATAGTGACTTCTGATATAGCCAAGGAAGCCATCTAGATTCAGAACTTTGTCTAGGATCTTGATTTAGTTCCTAGAATTAAAGATCAAATCACATTTAATTGTGATAATACTGCATCTATGGATCTTGCAGAAGAACCAAGGTCACATCAACAGACAAAGCACATAATCCAGAAGTATCACCTCTGAAGGGATTTCTATCAAAGGCGTGAAGTTGTAGTGAGCAGAGTGTCCAAGAAATATAACGTGGAAGACCCCATGACTAAAGGCGTGTCTCAGAAGAAGCATGAATATCATGTGAGAGCTAGTGAATTAAAGGTTTTTAGCAGTTGTCTTTAGTCCAAGTGGGATTCTGTTGGAGTTGGTGGCCTAGAACCAACTACTTTTTACTTTATTCAAAAATAAATAACTTATTGCATCTTGATTGTTCTTCTATGTGAAAATGCATGTGATAAGGTCCTAGGAATATATGTTGCATTAAAGGGACATAGAGGATCCCTACTATGATGAGAACCCAGAAGTGAGATAACACTATTCTTGAATATATGTTCTATGGCTAGATGATGTTATTTGAGGGACACAAGTAATTTAGGCCATTAGATTTGAGGAATCATAAAACATTGAGGCACCTTCTCATGGTGTGCTCCCTTGGTAACATCCAGGAGGATATTATGAGAATAAGACTCGCCAGTAGGAAATTCATATTTCATAGTTTCATTGGATATTCTTATCTACGGACATGTCTATTTGTCCTTAAACTTTAATATTATTATTAATGGGTATTACAACTCACGCAAATAGATGTATTGAAAAAAAATGTGACAACACACTATTTCTAGATAGGTAGGATATGCTGGGTGTGTCATGAGTAATACTGCATTAATAGATAATGCGAGAAAGGATTTGTCCCTTCTGTTCCATAACGGAAGTAGATATCTCAGGCTCTTTGATAGAATTGATATAGCCTATATAAATCCATTTCCATGGTGAGTAATGGGAAAGTTCAATTCTGGAAATTCAAATAAAGAATAATTGATCACATGGGTTGATGGAACTAGCATGCAACCCACTTGATTTGAGATATCAAGACAAAGTGATTACATTACACGGTAAGCGTTTGTATGAGGTGAAACGTCATTGCGGCATTAACTTCTTTCTCTGTGGGTGGGTTAGAATGTTTCTAGACTCTAACATTCTACTTTAGGATGGCTCCACCTAATCCCACTGAGAAATAGGACTAAAGGGTCACACACTAAGTGTGTCCAAGTATCTCAGTTAAATATTAATTTAACAAGTTGAATAAAGATTATTCCCAATTGTGGTCTAATAATTATTCAAGGATGTCTGGTCACATTTTTTTCGACACTAGTTATTTAATAGAATATATTGTGGTTGAAATAATATATTTATTAGCGAGTAATGTAGTGATATTTATTTGATAAATAAATAGCCATTATTCAAGGTCTAACAAATGTGGTGGAGGAAATAAATAGAATGGAAAAACAAAAGTACACGTCGTGTATATTAATATACACACCATGTATTTTTTCTGGTAATTTATGCAAAATAATATTATTTATTTAATTAAATAATATTAGGTGTAATTCTCTAGGTTCATGTCAAGTAATAATAATAGTCAAATTTTATTATTATACATGGGATATTACTAAGAATTAAATTAAATGAATAAATGCTTTTAGGTAATTAATTCATTTTATTATTCTAAGTAAGTAAAATCCCAATTATATAATTATCATTAGCCTATCCATTTTTTGTGGTGTCCACAACGGATCTAGAGAAAATGCCAAGCCAGGAGAGAATTTTTTTTCTTCCAAGAACGCTCTCAAGCTACAAGAGTGAGATCCTCCTCTAATGGATCAAGGTGGTCAAAAGTGGACATCACTAGTGAAGGTTCTTCCACGCTAGCACCTGGAGATACCTTCGGCGATGTCCATAGATATGTGGAGCACATGTGGATTACTGCTAGAGGAATCCTACACTTGGATTATATGACACAATGACGGATCACGTAGGATCATGACCAAAAACATCAATGGAGAGAGAATTCCCTCAAGGTAATTCTTGTATTTTAAATAAATTAATTATAACCGACATATGATGACACTATTTATGGTTTCATAACTCCCTTACTTTTCTTTTCTTATTCATTCTATTCCAAAGATCCATCATTTTATTATCGTGATGGATCTCGGATTGATCATTGTTAATGGAAAAAAATTAAAGTTGGGTAAAACCCACCAACGCGCTTTCACTGTGCTCAAAACCTACAGTTATGTACTAGAATTGATGTTTCCTATGAATTGAGCATGGTTGGAAGATATCAAGATGATCCAAGATAATATAATTGGTCTTATGTTAAGGAAATCCTTAAGTATCTAAGAATGCCTAAGAATATGTTCTTTGTGTTTTGAGGAGACAAAGAGATAGTAATCATGGGTTATACTGATTGTAGTTTTCATATAGATCAAAATTATATGAAGTCACAATCAGGATATGTTTTTTGTTTCTATATAGGAGTTTTGAGCTCGAAGATTTCAAAGCAACTAGATTTCATTGATTCTATATTAGAGTCTGGGTATATAGAATCTTCTAATGCAGCTATGGTAGTCGTTTGTATTTGGAATTTTTTCAAGGATCTTGATGTGTTACCTAGAAATAAAAACCATATCACATTTTATTGTGATAATACTATAGTAGTGTATCTTCTAAAAGAGTCAAGGTCACGCCAATGGAAAAAGAATATACTTCGTAAGTATCACCTATTGAGGGATTTTTATCAAATGGTTGAAGTTGCAGTAAGCATAATACTTATATAAGATAATATGGTAGAACCCTTGACTAAATTACTATCTCAACTGAATCATGAGTATCATGTAAGAACTAGTGGACTGATGGTCGTTAGTAGTTGGATCTAGTGAAAGTTGTAGTTTCTTGGATTTGGTTCCCTAAAACCAACTTATGTGTACTTTATGAGAACTTATATTCATAGTTATGAATATTAATAAACTCTTTATCACATCATGATAATTCTTCTGTGTAACATAGTATGTGATAATTTCCTAAGATTAGTTGTCTAACTGAAAGGTCATATAAGTTTTCCTCTATGATGAGAACCCAAAACCACTATGATTCTATTCTTAAATATGTTATATAGATGTATGATATAATTTTAGGGACACAAATGATATAGGCTATTAGGTGTGGACACTCATATGACTTTTAGGAATCTTCTCATGGTGTAAGTGCTTGGTAATATCCAATATGATATTATGAGAACAAGATCTGATAGTAGGAAATAAAACCTTATATGTTCCATTGTATGTTCATGTCTGCAGATATGTGTATTGATCCTTATACGTTAATATTATCATTAATGAGTATTATGAGTATTTTAATTTTATTTATTGGGAAAAATAATGACGATATATGTTCACTCTAAGGTATGATATGTTGGGTGTGTCAAGAGTAATATTACTTTAATGAATAATATGAGAAAGGATTTGTCCCTTATGCTCTTTAACGGAAGTAAATATCTCAGGCCCTTTGATGGAAATGATATGTCCTAAATAAATCCATGCCCTTGTTGTTTTATAGGCAAGTTCAATTTTTGATAATTCAAAGAAAGATAAATAGAGTATATAGGTTGAATACACTACAATAAAACCTTCTTGATAAGAGATATCAGTATAAAGGGATTATATTACATAGTAACCTTCCATATGAGGTATTATGTCATTGTGGAATTAACTTTTATCTCTATGGGTGCCTTGACATGTTTCTAGAGTCTAACCTTGGACTTTAGGCTGCTTCGCTAAATGCCACTAAGAAAAAGAGTCCTAGAGGGTCACATAGTATGTGTATCCAGATTCTTAGTTAAATAATAATATTATTATTTATTATTTAACAAATAGAATAAATATTATACCTAAACATGGTTTAATAATTATTCATGTTTGCTTGATCACATTTATTCCATAACCTATTATTCAAGAGAATATAATTGAGTGGTATATTTAATAAATATTTATTTTTTATTTATTGAATAAAATATTTACTTATTTTTTTGGAATAATGGAGTGATATTTATTTAATAAATAAATAGTCATTATTCAAGGCCCGATAAATATTGTGAATTAATGGAAGATCGAGTTTAATGGTCTGATGAGAAATGATAAATATTGAATATTAATTAATTATATAATATTTAATTTAATTTTCAAGTTAATAACATGCTGAGAAATAATATTATTATTATTATTTGACATGGGGTTCTAAAGGGATTAAATAAATAATAAAGGGAACTTGTGATATTATTTTATTTTAACCCTAGCAGTATATAAAACCAATTAAATTATTTTCTAATAGATCCACTTCATTTTTTTTTGGTTATGCATAATGAATTGGGAGAATCCTCTCAAGACCTAGAGATATCCCTTATCTAAGAATTATCTCAAGAATGGAGAGCTATATTCCTCCACCTCCGACTCTCAAGTCAAAAGAGAACAAGTAAAATGCTTTGGAAGCGGTTCTCGAGGTGATCAAAGGTGGATTATTCAAGCAATAAGAGCTATCATGCTAGCACCCATATATTAATATGATAATGTTTGGATATTTGTGGAACATTTTTGGATTACCACTAGAGTTAATATTCTCTTTATTCCTATAACACAATTATGGTAAAATGCATATCGATTGTCTAATATATAAATGAATAAAGAATTCCAACAAGTTAATATTTTAATTAATTAAATTGACTATAAATAACATGTGATGATCCTCTCTATAGTTATGGAATTCTATCCCTAGTATATGTTCTTTGATTTGGTTTCATATATCATGATGTTTATCATTTTTTAAATCTCATGTTGATCATCAATCGTGGGAAAAAAATTGGTCATGACCCATCGCACATGTCTGATGAACCCAGAACCTACAACAAGTCCATGGGACTTTGTTTTTTATGTAAAATGGCTAGAACAAAACTTCCAGCTAACAATTTATGATATATAATATGGTTTTAATGTTTTATTAATAGATTTGTAGAGATATCATAGGAAATATTTTTAATGGTATATACCTTTTCATGTATTCCTTTTTTCCATTCCCAAGGCTTGGAGTAGTTTTTTGGAGAGTTTGGTGCAAATATAGATGCCTGGTTTTGTGGTTTGGCCTTTTTAGGGTCACTAAGGCTTATAGAATGGATTTTATATCCATGGTAGAGACTATTTTGGCATGGGTGTACCCCTGTGTAATATGGGTTGTATGACCATGCCCTGGGGAATACATAGTGTTGTTCATTTTTTCCTAGTGGAATTCCTTTGTTCCATGGGCAGTTTTTAAATTCCCATTAGAGTAGTTGGAACTGGTTAGATTATCATAATAGATTGTCTGTGTGAAACAAGCAACTCGATCTCACTATAGAATGGCCATGGGCATGGTGAGGATAAAACATGTAGGTGAAGGGTGCTAAGGCATGGTGTCTAGTTTTGGAATAAGATGGAATAAGCACCATGTCTTGGACCATGTTGTGCTATAGGTTATGGTATTGGTCAAATACCATTTCTAAAATGGGAAGAAAAAAGATGGTCTGGATCTGGGGTTTCTTATATCTCTTTGAAAATACCCAAAATGGTAGTTCTGGATTCCCCCATGATATTGTGGTGTCCAATGGTATTTATCTATAAATAGAATGTAGGATACCCCCTTATTTTTATTTTTATACCTCCCTCCCACTCTTTACTAACCCCTACTCTTTCTACACTTCTATAGTCACCTCCCTTGGGGATTCAACCCACTCGATTCATATTTTATTGTTTGGATTTGAACTAGTTAGATCGAGGAAAGTAACCCATTTTATTTTCTCTCTTTTCACTCATTATATTCTATCTCGGAGGTCAATGAAGTGATATTAATTCATTTTTTTATAGGATCTTGATGTGGGATTGTTTTTTATAGTAATATGGTGGTGTTTCCTTTGATTTTGGTGGGCCTTGATCACTTTTTCCTTCCTCCATGAGTAGGGGTTCTCTTGAATCTTCAATAAAGTTAGTGGATCCTTCATATCTCCAACTTTGTTGTACATTTGGGTATATCATGCTCTATTTTTCCTTTGGTTATATGGTATGAATTGGATTAACTAAGATAACTAATTTGGTAAATTGATATTAAAGTTAAAGGGATAAAAAAATATTTTTTCTTATTCTTGGGTTTTCCCTATATGGTTGTGATTACTTGTTGCTTTTAAAATTATGATGTAGGTTGAGATTGGTGTATTTTTTTTATTTTTGGTTAAACTCAGCCCAAATGAAAATGGATAAGAATGTATATCTAGATAATGAAATTGTTTTTCCATATAGTCATGGATTTTTGTGATAATAACCATGAAAATAATAAATTAATCATAATAAAAAACCCTTATTGAAACTAAAAATTATCTGGGGGTGGTTTCTATATGTGGGGGTTGAGATGTGTAGTGGTTTCAATGTATGATAGTCATGATGTGGGGAATTTGTGAAGTGAGTATCATTATTGTGATATGGATGAGATGGTTTTTTATGTGTTTTGTTGTGTATTTTTACGGTATCTATACAATGAACTTGAAATTTTGAAATGGTAATGAAATATCATGGGTTGAAATGGATAATAAACAAGGATGAAATTATTGTATTGTAAATAAAGTAATTTATGGAGTGGATAATGAATGGGATGGGATTAATTATGAAATTAGTTAGAAATTTAAATGAAATGGTTGGTAACTATAAAATTTGGAAACATTTTGTTTTGAAAATAAAGATGGAATATGGTTTTTGTGGGGAATGATTGTGTGGTTTGTTGTATTTAGATTCAGAAACAACAGTGGTGGAGGTAGTAAGGCCTTTAGATGATGTTTTGATAAATTTTGGTACTCATGTTGTATACTCTAGTTTATTATTTTTTTTAATTTATTTATCTTTCAATTTTATGTAATTTCTATGCACACCCCACATGAAATGCATGTTTACACAAATGACCAATGGTTTTGGGTTTTGGTTGTTTTTTTCAAACATCCATGAAGGTGAGGATATGTGGATGACTACATCCTCTTCACAATTCTCTCTTCCTGTTCATGTTATTTCCGATAGTCTGTGATTTCCAAAATTAAAAAGTACATTAGTGGTGACTATTGAAGAGATGATGAGGTGGTTCATGGTAGGGGTAGTGCATGGTAGGAGGAGGGAATTAGGATAAGGTCCTTTGTGTTTATTATACACTAATATTTTAGTTATGACCACGGTTTTGGTATGATGCAGTGGCCTAGGTGTCTATGTGTTATATGTGATGTGTTGTCCTAGGTTTTATTGTATGGGATGTTATGTAGTTGTTCTGGTGAATTTGGGCATTGTACTATGGAAGCGCTATGACTTTCAGGACATATGACATTGAGGTGTGATAGAGGAAACTTTTTAGTAAAGTGGTGTGAGGTAACCTTTATTGATACGATTCTTATTATGTTATTATATTGGATATGTTATTGGGTTATTTTTCTATTGTGAGGATAGGGATTGATTAGTTAACCAACTTAGGATCATATTGTTTCTTCTATTTTTCCACTGGTTCATTAGTATGATCTTTTAACATGTGCATGAGAGGCCTTGGGTATAATCCTACTAAGTATACATGTTATTCTAATCCTACATATATAAAAACTATTTTTCAGGTTTTCAAGAGGAATATTATGACCAATATAGACATTATTATATTGGAAATTAGAGTTTTTGTTGATTCATTTCTTTAGGTTTCCTTTTTGGTTTTTTTTGGAGACCTAAATTGTATTTTTTTCACTTTATACGAACATCATGGGATGGTTTTGGTTTTCAATTATTTCTTGTTATATGGATTTTCATGGTGTTATTTATCTTATCTCTATATCCTTATAAAATAAATAAGTGTAAATCCCTTCTATAGGTGATATTTTTATACCATTTATGTTAGTGTTCAACCCATGTCCTGTTAATGGTAGGAATCAGGTCATTATCTCTCTTACTTCATTATCAACCATTCAGGGGTTCCTTTAGAGAGATATTTCATGATATAGTGGTTTCAAGGTTATTGGTTGAGAGATAGGATGGAGTTTGGAGTTTAGAACTGTGTGGATTGCATGGGTTTCTAAAGAAATAGTGACATTTAATCTTAGTCTGTGACATAGGTTAGGGATGACTGGACAGGACACCAGATTTTTTGCCTCTCCATGATCTGATGCAAGGACCCTATGTCAACCAAATGACCATGTGAATTGGTTTCATTTATAGGTTTTAGACCTTATAGTTTTATATGAAACATTATTTTTTGTGTTCTTATTTGAATTTAGTTATTTTGGGAAATTAAATAAATTAATTTAACAACCCTTAATAAAATTCCATAATACCATGATTAGAGATTCCATAATGAGTTTCACAGGTCACCTTTAGTTTTTCACCCAAGAGTATCTAAGATATACCATAGTTTAAGGATGCATTTTGGCTATCTTAGGATGAAATGGGTAGGGGAAAAATTCATGGATTGGTGACTAGTTTTCTAGTAGGTGATGAAACAATATAGTATTCCAAGTGATTTTTTTCATCCCTTAGATGTTTCCTAGTGTAAGTGGGAGGACATCTCGATGGAATTTATCACAAGATTTCCCCATTCTTAGATAGGTTATGATTACATCTTGGTAACCATGTATTTTATAATGATATTAGCTCACTTAATAGTGATCATGGTGTCAAGCACCATGGATTCCTTTCAAAGGAGGTATCTGGATGAGTTCATGTGGCTATATAGAGTTTCTAGGTCCATTTTCTTAGACTGGGAAACTCATTTTACCTCATGATTTTAAAGGGGATTGTAGAACCCTTTTAAAACTAATTTATCCCTCAAACCTACTTTATATCCTTAGATATATGGATAGACATGGAGAACCATCTAGATGCTAGAGGATATGTTACAAACATGCATCCCAGATATTGATGAATCCGGGGGAAAGCACATGGATTTTTTTTAGTTTTATTATAAAAATATAAAACACTTATCCATTGATATAGATTAATTTTAGGAGTTGTATGGGAGGCCATGTTGATCTTTGATGTTCTAGGATGGTTTTGGAGATGCATCTATTCTTAGTCCAAATGTGGTTAAAATCATGACTGAGAAGTTTCAGGTACTTCATGAATTGAAAACGGAGCCACAGGTCTGATAGATATCTTATGTAAATAATAGGATGAGACACATATAGTATAGGTTGGGTATAATGTTTTTTTTAGTTTTTCCCATCGATGAAGGAAACAGATTTTTGGTCAAGGGAGTAATATCTCTCTAAGTTTCAATGGACCTTTTAAGGTATTGGATCATGTTAGAGTATTGGTGTATTGGTTGGAACTTCCACATCATCTAGATAAGATTCATGAAATATTCCACATCTGCCATATCTATCAATATCTTCATGATAAATCCCATGTCATTAACTGGGGAGAGTTTTATAGTGAGGATGATATGATATTTATAGAGTGTCTATTATAGATCTAGGATCATCGAGAGTTGGTGTCTCATAGAAAACAATTTCTTTGGTTAATTTGAAAAGGAGTAATGTTGAATTTTAGGATACTACTTCAGAATGTGAGATTCATATGTGTTCCTAGTTCCCTAAGTTGTTTTGAGTTTTTCTTAGTTTTTTTTTCATTTCTTTGATAATGTAAGGTTTTATACTTTTTGATTTATGAGATTTAATTTTCATTGTTGATTGTGTGTGTTATGGATTTCATTATATATAGAAGGGAACACCCTTTCCCAATCAAGATGTGTTATATTTATGAAAAGTTTTATAAAAAATACAGTCGAGTCAATCCTACCCAAAGAACACAATATATTTATATGGGTATTGGTTTTCCTTGATTTTTTCTCTTGTGGTAGTGTTTTGTGATGGTTGTGGTTTTCACTAGATTAGGATATATGGAGGTTTAGGTGATTGTGTATATGGTTGTTTGGAAGAGGTTCCTTCAGGTTGGTGTAAGATAGTTGAAGTATTTTAGTTCTTATTTGATCCATTATAGGTATATCATGGTATGGTTATTCAGACCATCCCTTCTTTTCTATTATTCAAGTTAAATTTTTATTATAGAGGATGATAATTGGTTTAGAGGTATCTGATATAATGGCTTTTACATTTTAAGCCTTTCTATTTTTTCCTTCTCAAGTCCTGTGAAAGTTGTGGTGATAGTCATGTTGTTCTGGCGATCTTATTATGCACCATGAGTAGCAGGGAAATCCCAGCAAAGAGTGTGGCATTGTTCATGGCTCTTGGATGGAGTGCCTATGTAAAACTGGAAACTCGAACTCAACAAGTTGTATCCTTCAGAATTATGAGGTTAAAAAAGGAAAATGATTGGAACAAGGTCATTTAGTTTATCCATGGAAGACGATAGAATAACCAAAAAAATGTGGAGCACAATGTGTTCAAGACCATGGTGGTAGTCAAATCATGTTTTTAAAATGGGTTTAAAAATAGGACCTAGAATGGGGGTTTCTGATCTCATTTTAATTAGACCCACAAAGGGTATTTTGGATGTCCCCAACTTCATGGTTGAGTCTATTAGGTTTAATCTATACATTAGAGGTCATCTACCTCTTCGCTTAGATTTTGAAACCATCCCTCAACTCTTTGTTGACCCCTACTCTTTCCCCCCTTCAACAGCCACCTCTATTGGTTATTAAAATCACTTGGTTCATCTTTTGTTATTCTGAATAGAATTATTTGGATTGGGGTAAGTCACTCTTTTTTATGTTCTCTCTTTTATCTTATTCTATTCTATTTAAGATCTCACAATGGTGGTTATTATTTTCTTTTATAGGTGAATCTTTATGAGTCCTTGAAATTCATAGGAATATGTTGGTGTTTCTTTTTTAGTTTGGTGGAGCTTTATCTCTTGTTCCCTCCTCCATGAGAAATGGTTCTCTTAAATATTCAATCAAGGTAAGGTATCTTTAAACTACCCTTCTTAGTTTTATATTTTGGGGTATCATGCTCTCTTTTCTAATGAGTAGATAGAATGAAATATCTTAATAATGATAATTAATTAGATAAATTGAAATTATAGGGAAGGGAGAAATCCCATGAGTTTTACTTGTTATTATATTTTGTCTATATGCTTTTTATTACATGGTTATTTGATAATTATGACTTGTGTTGAGATTGGTATATTGTTTTGATTATTTTATTAAACTCACCACATATGAAAAATGCTAAGAACATATATTTGGATAATGAAATGGATTTTCCATGGAATATTTGATTTGTTTGAGGATATTTTTGTCCAAATATTAGTGCACTAAGACTCAAGAGGGGGTTAATTAACTTCTTTAAATAATGAAATGGAAATTTTTGTCCCAAGAGTAGTGCACTAGCAGGAGATTAAATAAAATTAAAATGAATATAAAGATCAAACACATATATTTATAGTGGTTTGGGGAATAGATATCTCCTAGTCCACTCCACTGATACTCTTCTCCATAAGTTTGGTGATTTTCACTAGACCAGCCCTTTTTTTGGGGAATGAAAGTCCTTTTTCCAAGGACTGCATGACTGAGTGAAAGAATCAGTCACTTTTTATAATAAAATATTATGTTTCAACTAGTCTCCAATAATGATGTACAAACAAAAGCCTTCAAAGTTCTTTTTCCATGAACCTTTACAATACAAGAGATAAATCATAGTGTTTACATATTTAACACACATTTGTAAAATATAACTGAAAGAAGGAATAAATATCTATGAGAGATGATAAGAAAAAATAGTATCCCACGTAGAGTCTTATGAACATAGTAAAGATGATCGGTATAGTATATCTATAGATTATGAAGATTATTTTTCCTCTTAAAAATTAGAATATCATGCTGAAGAACTTCTAGAGAATGGTAAATGCAGATTCTTTGGATCTTCTCTATTATGTTCTTTACAAATTCACTACTCTTGAAAAGACATACGAAACTCTACTTTTAAGAACGCAACAACTTATCCATGACATATATGACTCTTAATTTAAAAAGAACATTTCTTTTAATGGAAATACATCAAAAATAGTATTGTATATTAAATTATCCTTGTACTTGTTTCCTTTCATGGTACTTGCCTCTTATTGTAATCGTTTTTGTAATAAAGATGTAATACATCATTTAAATAATGAAAAACATAATTAAAATATCAATCAATTAGTTTAATGGTAATAAAAATCAGGTTTTAGACTAACATAGTTGATTTTAGATAATCACAAAGTTAAATTCTACACATTTGAATTCACATAATTAAACTGATCCATGTAGATGTTTTTTATGTAGCTGATTATCTACATAGTACATTTACTTCACATATATAATTTTTTCACATAGTCTAATTGCCTCACATAACCAAATTTGACATAGTCGACTTAAATTACATATATATTTAGAACCCAAATTCACCACATATAT
The DNA here is from genome assembly GCA_963277665.1 of Viscum album. Taxonomy (NCBI): domain Eukaryota; kingdom Viridiplantae; phylum Streptophyta; class Magnoliopsida; order Santalales; family Viscaceae; genus Viscum; species Viscum album. The sequence goes on along the minus strand of OY728146.1, from coordinate 1,739,933,991 downwards.
GATTCGCATAATTAATTACTCCATATAATTGATTTTCTTATGGGTTTAATCCACATAGTTGATTTCACACATTGGTGATTCATCGACGTATGTGATTTCCACATAGGTGTTTCAATGACATATCTATTTCATATGGGTGAATCCTTTATGTTAGAGATTTAAATAGCTAATTTCTTAATATATACATTTCTACACATATCCAAAATCCTCACATAATTTTTTTCCAAATGTAGGAAAATTTCATCTTAAGAGCCCATAATTATAGAATTAATGAATTTAATTGCAGAAATTCTTAAAATTATGATAAAACCTGATGGACACACTTAAAAAATTATTAGTAATATATTGAAGGGTATTAGAGATCATAAAAACCTAAATTACATATAAAATGTTGGAAAAAGATTAGTCCTCCAACAATCTACCCCTTTTTTATGATCAAAAACCTTATAGGACATTAAACATGAAATTTTAAAACATTTAATAGTATTTTTTATTAAACCATAAAATATATATATTGATTTTAAAATATAGTGTTTCTCCTTTATTTCTCCTTGTTAATTCGAAATTTGGGATCTCCCTATTAATGTGACATTAAGGTAAAGTTATATCATCTTTTATCTTTAAAAATGAATAGTAAGGATAAGGGAAACACTATTAATGTAGCACTTAGAGTACTAAACTATCCAATTTAAGTGTTGAAACAAAATTTGAAAATATTTCAATAATTTAATAAAATTAAAAAAAATTAAGAAGGTAACAATATTAAATGAAAATGATCGCTAATAAATTCATAGGAAATGAAAAAATAAATAATTAAATAATGGTTAAAATTTTAAAAAAATAAATCCGATCAAAACCCATAAAAACACAAATACAATAGATCAATAATAAAACACAAGCTTATGAGTAGGTTAAAACTAAATAAGTGGTTTTGGTGGAGGTATTTTGAAGGTGAGGTTGGTTTTATAGGTAGTTGAAGTGTCCATTGGGGAAGGTATCACTTCCTTCCCTATCTCTGTAGTAGTACCACTTCCTAATATGAAAACATATTTTAAATCGATACACTGAGTAGGATAACCAAGAATATTTTCAATATGACATTGAGAAGTATCAAAACTATAAGATATGGCATAAACAAAAAAGGAACTTTCTTTACAGGTTTAGAGGATGAGGTTATTTCTATATAATTCTCAAAAGATAAGTCTGAATCCACATTGTATTTATATTTCTAATAGATTGAGGTTGGATCATAAAAAGTATTTACCTTTTGTATAGAACGTCTAATAGTATCTAGAGAAGTAGGGCCTAGATTCCTTCTTCCTCTTTCATGATACAAAACATCTACACACATGTCAATCCGTCTAATGATTTCTGAATTTTATAATTCAAGAATAATCCTTGATTCATATCTCCACATTTTATCAATAAAGTAAATACAATTTCATAGGATCACTTGAAAGGATTCAAGATGTAAAGAGGATAAACTTGAAGAAACACTGATCAAGGGGGAAAGGTCATCAATAGATGGACCATATAGAAGTTCTACTAACAGCTTCTTCATAATCTGATCCATAGAACTTTGCATACCAATCATTCTTCAATTCATAGATTGTATCTTTTTATCTATATCAGAGACTATATTTATTAAACTTTTAAATACTCCCTGGATATTAATAGAAGTAGGCTGAGGAGATAGAGAACTAGTATCATCAATAGAAAAATCGGTATTATAGGGGTAGGAGCAACTAGAATATGAGCCAGATGCATATAAGTAATAGGATTTAGAGTTCTATAGATGACCAACTCCTTTCTTGTATTATAAACTAGCACAGAATGAACTTATATAGATTCTGACCTTGATTATTCTTCTAAATATTCATAATATAACCCTTGAACTTATTCATAATCCTTATACTGCAATTTTAAAAAATATTTATGGTTTTTGGATACTCAACCTAGAGACCTAAAAACCATTCCTTGAGTATCTTTAGAAATGTTCAGGATATCCTTTAATTTTTTATCATATTCCTTATAATATCCCAATATTTCATTTAGGTACATATTAATTCCAATTCCAAACTTCCTAATAGATTCTCTCATATTATGTGACTAATAGAAGGAAATGCATTCCATTTGTGATATTTTTATACCCCTAGTGCTAGTCTCTAACCTAAGGACTATTGAAGGTGGGACTTGGGGATAATTATATATCTTCCCTAATTTCTATCCTAGAAGGGGGGCCTTTGGATGGTAGGGTTCAAGAAAATGGGAAATATTTTTTTCAGTAAATTTTTAGACTGCATGACATGCAGTTTTAAAGAAGGCATGTCATGTGACTTTTTTAATGCAGTGCTAGTTTATCAAGATAAAGTTAAATATCACATTGTTATGTGACTAATCCATACTCTGAGTGACCATTGCCTGGATAGGTTTGATTATACTTGAAGTACACACCTTGGGATTCATGAAGCCTCATGAGCCATGTGTACTAGGCCACAACTTTGTACCCTATAAGGTACAATAATTGGGAAGATGGAGTGCATATTGAGTACCTACATACATGTCATATGACCCATATATATGTATTTTATTTTGTATGAGAAATTATATATTGCATAAAATAATACGTTCATATTTTTGACTTGAGGTAAAACATTATGTACCCATAGAACATTCAATTTACTTTCCCTTAGCATGGAATAGGTTGATCATAAAAGGATTTCCCCATCATTATCCCAATGTGAAGTAAGTATTCCACCAGTTGAGCCTCATATCCTCCTTGGGAGTCCATATTCTTCCCATGTATGCACGAGGAGGGAATCTTGTACCTTTGTAATCTGATAGAGTGGGTCTTTCACCCACATTACGGGGTAGGGATCCTCTATCTATGAAGTTAGTATTTCTATCATATATAGATATAGGATGGGATAGGGATCCTCTAATGAATTTTTTATTTCACTCATATTCATGGGGTAGGGATCCTCTGGGATCATCTAAGGTAAGGACTATATCAGTTTTCTGAGACTTCTTGATTTAAATCATTTAATGAATATTTTTTTAGTTGGATGAGAGTTTCAAACACTACTTGGGGACTTCAGAACCTTCTATGAGGACATCTAGATTGTCTTTTATTATTCCCACTTGGTTATGGATTTCATCTAAATATTTATTTTTATGATTTACTACTTTATATTTTAGGGTTTCCAAATGGGTATGTATATACTCACAGCTGCATGGTCTCATCCTACATGTATCATGTCTAATGAAAATGACATGATTTTCAATAGATATCTAGGGGGAATAGCATGGTAGGTGCTTAGTGGTGCATGGAATCTATAGTAGAAGAACTATTTTTAGAGTGGTGGTTTCATGTTGAGACTTTTTCTTTACTGTTATCAGTATAGACTTACTTACCGGTTTGTGGGCCTCTATTTTACACTCTTTACTTGGGTTTGTACTATCATAATTAGTTATGGGATATTAGAGGTTTTTCATATATTTATTATTATAGTTATTTATATTCAACATTACTCTATTATGTATGGAGATATGTGTGCATGTGTATAGCAGTATTAGGCTAAGGCCTCTCACATATGGGATATTCCAACTCTGTAACACCATGAGATTTTATGAAAAATATTTATTTCATTGATTTCTTGTGTTGTATGCTTCACCAAAATTAGCTTGTACTATACACAACACCGTATTAGCTTTGAGTATATGCAACACTATTCTTGGATCGTGTTACACACAATTTTAAGTTCGTTTGATAGTAGTTATTCTATGCAACATTGAGTGTATATATATATATATTCAATGTATAAATTAAATATGGTTGGATTATGTTATATGAGACAACAAAGGGTTCTTGCACTACACGCAACCCTGAATTGGCTTGCATTACACGCAATCGCGACCTTCTTCGATAGCGTGTGTTGTGCGCAATATCGGGTTTCACTAAACAACGATATATGGTTATAATATTATTATAAACTAACCGTTATGAATAGAATTAATTAAATTTTGAAATTTATAACATTATTATTCATCTTACACATTTTCTGGAACATGGTATGAGAACAAAATAAATATTTTCGGGTAAAATAAGTATTTTTCAAAAAATGCAGTTTTGTCGCCTTTTGATGGAGCGCCCATTTTAAATATAATTTTTGAAAAGTTTATAAGTAAAATTTTACAAAATAAACTTCTTCATCTGAATCATGATATAAAAATTTACATTGGAAAAAGTTTTTATATTTTTCTGATAACTTTCATATTTTAATGAATAGTAAAAAACACGCAATATTTTAATTAAAAATAAATTTCATCGTAATAATTTATATGGTTAAATTATAATATTGAATAGTTTTAAGGTATAAATAGAATATATTTTTACCATTTAATATAATTTATGTTATTAGAATTGATTTTACATTGAATTCGTAGGTTAAATCAATCCAATCTTTTGCAATGTTTTAAACCAAAACTCGTTTTCTTTCGACAACGGGATTATTTTTAATTTAAATTATACAAATTCTGTGTATTTAATTTAAAAAAATATATTCCATATTTGGAATCAGTGGTTCTAAATTATTTTAATAGGCTACTTTTTATTTTTTGGAATTATGAATAGTAACTACGATAAATTTTATTTACCATAGTTAAAGGTAAATCGGGTAATTAAGGGTAAATATAATATTATAAAATTACCCTAACACATGCCAAAACACTATTGGATGAATAAAAGTATACCCATATCACCTAAGGGTCGTAATTGATTAATTTCATGGACTTTTGACCCTGAAAATGACATAATTATTAATAAAATCAAAGAAAGTGACAATATGTCACTCTCTTAAATCTTATAAGTATAGTAATTTTAATAGAGTGATAAACTTCATGAAATTTATAACATGAATAGTATCCAGAAATATATTAAAATTATCTAGATAATGGGAATTTATTTATAATTTTTAGGGATTAAAAAATTATCATTAAAGGTGAAACAATAGTGATGTTGAAATTATTTTATTGATTGAAATATCAAATAAATGGTTTTAAAAATATTAAAATAAATATTATATGAAATATTTAATGTTCTAAAAGAATTTTATAGATAAATATAACATGTTATGAATCTATTAAATATTTTATTTTTAACATATCTTCTGTGAGGATTTTATTTAAATTCAAGTAAATGAATAGTGTCAAAATTGACACAATTGTTATTTTATAAAAATAACATAATATAAAATTGTTTAAAAATCACAAAAATATTTAAAAAATTAAAATTAAAATTTATATGGTCTAAAATTTCATAAATTATCCAATTATGAACAATTCACAACACATAAGTAATTATTTATAATAATTTAAAATTTAGAATCTTATTACCAGAAATAGAGTTAAATAGATTAAATAAGGATAAATCAAGTTGATAATGTTTAAATTAAATTATCAACATGTCTAAATTTTATTGGTTGATGATATTACAACCATATATCATCTAATATTCTAATGTGAGTCAGTTTTTAAGGTTTTTAAGTGGGGTTTCAATTTATTATAAATTAATATTTCTTATGTTTCCAAAGGTGCCCCTCTCCTCCCTTATAAAAAGGGTACCCCTTCCCTCTTCTCTTAACACCATTTTGAGCCTTGAATATCGAGAAAAACCTGACCATTTATCTTCTCCACTTTCCTATGAACATTCTTGAGTTTCTGTTCTTCTCAAAATACCAACTCTAGACCCTTAAGAGGAAGCATAAAGAAGGTACGTCAAAGAAGAGGTAATCTCTTCTACCGATTCTTTCAAGTTTCTTTCTTCTTCTACTTCCTCTTCTTTAGTTGTTTCATTATGAAGTAAGAACATAAGTATCACTCATATACTGATATGTTATTATAAATATGAAACAACACCATTTCACCTTCTATCCATCCTACAGAAAATGTATTCACCGTGCGTGCGTACGTACGGAATATCGTCTCCACGCCGTGGTGTAATCAGTTTTTCCACCACCACCTTACTTGGATGGGTATAATGGTGTAAATAATAACTATATATGATTATTATAAAATCATACTGATTCTAATATATTATACCATCCACTCCAATTCTATTCAATAATTATGGGAACGATATCATCGCTCGTGCGTACGTACGGAATACTGTCTCCACGAACGTGATGAGATTCATTCTTCATGATAACCATTCATGAATGATTATAAAGTATATATAATGAATAATAATGAAATATATGACATAAAAATGATACTGGATTTATTTATATATATATTTCATCTACTTAATTCCATTCAATTCAATAAGGAAACGAAAACGACATTCATGCGTACGTACAGCCTACCATCTCCATGAACGATGTATTTCATTCCATTCATCGATCTATCAGATATATGTATATGATGAATACATATTATATATAAATCATGTTTTATATTATGTAATTAATTAAATCAGGATGTAATTAATAATATCAAGAACAACAAGTTGAAACACGTATGATAAATGAAACAATTTTACCCAAAACGATGCTTTAGCATGAAATTTACAAAAGAATGGGTAATATAAAGTCATAAGTGAACCATATATGATATCATAACAATAAATATGATTCTTAAATAAGTAAATGACATTATTTATATCATTATATAAGAGCTTCGGATACATACGAAGCATATCGGACATTAGGTAAGGGACAACTTTTCCAATCTCATTTTTATCCGAGATTGTTTATTCATAAGTATTTACTGGGGTTATTGTTATCATCAATTTCCATGCTTTATAAAAATGATTTCATGTATGTTCAAAGTCCTTTTATCCATTTTGACTTTTACTACATGGTATGTAAGGAATCTTTTTTCGTACAAGATACTTTTCTGACTTTCTGGCAAAAGTACGAGAAGAATGTTTTTCTAACTTATACGGAATGAATGAATTTTTACAATTTCATAACGCCTTTTCTTAATGAAGATTACTCTATAATATTTCATGAATATTTTCAAAAAAATACTATTATTTTACAATATCATGGCATTTCGTGAAAAGAAAATGATTTTGAAAAAGAAAGGATATTTTCCCCAAAAATTCATTTCAAGTATTTTATCAAAACCATTTTCCATCTAAGATGAAATTATTTCATATGTGTATGTTTCAAGTATAATGTCTCTATGATTTAAATGGTTTCACTTTTCTTATGATGAAATGATATACATTTTTTTATATGGATTATGTTATGATGGGATGATGTTTATGAAACCCATACTATTCTTTGGGTTATAATGAATGATTTATGTTTATGTTGTGGCACACGTAAGAATGATTTCATTATGAGATGGGTGGGACCTATATCTCACTCCAATACATTCTGTAAATATTTATATCTCATGATATAGACATGGCTGGAACGGTAAGTTAATCTAGTTCAGTGTTACAGGACTGGAATGAGGAGTGAACTTGGTTCAGTAAGGGACTTTTTCCACTAAGATGGTCTTGGCAGCAATGTCTTGGATACTATGGAAATCATACCATGTTCTTAATGTTTTTCCACAATTACATATTTTATTCCCATGCTATTTTATCATTATTGATGTCCCATTATGATATATGCCTTACTTAATACTATGTTTTATGCCATTGCTCAAGATTTTGATGTTTAAACATTATATTCATGTTTTTAAGTTCAAATGTATATGGTTTGTTTTATTTTCACCATTCTTACCCTTACTGAGCATTTGATCTCACCCTTTATATGTTTTCTTTTCCCTAGGATATAAAGAAAGGTTTTAGGTAAGAAAACAAAAGGGGAAGATATTTATGGGAGATGTTGAAGATCTTTCACCATGATTAGAATATTATGTTTCGAGTTTCCAAATACACTAAACTATTACGGTCCTTAAGTGTTGGTTTTTGTTATGTATTAAGTATTCCGAAAAAGTAATGTAATGTCCATGTAGGTCAAGCTTTGGTTCATTACAAACTCGATGCTAGTCAATAGCCCCTTAACTATTGGAGGTGGGATTTGGGTTGAAAATTAATCTTACCAAAATCCAAGTAGCCCCTGGTGGGTCATATAATGTTAATGGGTATCAAAGGATTATCCAATACATTAATTCTTCACCTTAATTTATTATAACTTTTGTATTGTTTGAGCATATTTTTGAGGTTTTTTACTAGTCAGGGCTTCTTCCACATATGGATCAGATCTATGATACCTTCTATTTATGGTATATTTTATGGATTCTTCATTATTACTCCCCTTTCATTGATTAGAGATGATAGTAAAGATAATGTGACCATCATGGAGTGACCTATTAAGGATCGTAACCATTATGAGAAGGTGTTGTTTTGGAATTTCATTACCATGGTTTGAATCATTTAGAGTCCTGCTGTCTTAGGGAACTTTGGGTAGTGATATTATTAATAGATGCAAGCATAGTATCTTGATATATTTTGAACCTTGTTTTTATTTATTGTGGATCTGGGATTCTAGATTTTATTTTGATTTGATTAATTTTTTAAAATAATTTTTTATGCATTTTCTTCTCTGATGGAGAGATTCCTATTTGATAGTTATCTCAAAGTATCTTTCATGTTTTAGTTGTAACAATATCTTCCTAGGTTTCATTTCGATTTTAGAAGATGATAATAACTTGAAATGTATTTAATAAAAAAAATTAGACCTTTAATTTTTGTTTTTCAGTTGTTATAGGAGTATATAAGGAGTTTGGAGGTGATATAGAGGTGGGATATTTAGTTTAAGCCTCTTAGGGCTGAGAATACCTCTTTCATTGTAATACCAAGTTGTGGTGGAAGAAATTTATAATATATAGGCATCTTAGGGGTGTCCATTATATATTTCAGGTAACTAAGGTGTGTAAACCCCATTTTAAGGGAGTTTGGGAATTTTGGGGTGTCATTATACAAGTCTATGAAGATTATTTACTTTAACTAATTATCCTAATACAATGAGAGTCTGAAAAAAGTTTTTAATACATTACAGTCCTCCTCTACATATTTTACAGACACCTTATTGATTTGTGAGGTTATAAAAAGGAAGAACATTATGCCCTTAGATTTATGAACACTATCCCCAATAGATATTAAATTAAAATTAAAATTTCCTTCTTGAGTACACCTAAATATTTGTGCTATATCCATTTTAAAAGAGAAAATTTGTTATCATTCACCTCAGAAGAGACGACATATTTTCTATATTCAAAACTAAACTGTACATTCACATATAAAACTATTTTACCTCTTTCAAAAGAACATAATTAACATTTAACCCATATAAAATGTATTCCAAGCCTTGTAAACTCAACTGTTTCTTTAGTAAAATATTTTTCAGAAAAACCCATTAAAAATCAACAATCATTCCTTACAACAGTTTTCTTTCAGAACTAAAAAATATCAGTCTTTTCATTACGCTCAAACCAGCTTCATCCATTCTATTTTTCTTTTCAATAAATAGAATTATATGGTTCAAGGTTCTAAAACTAGGGTTTGAAATAGATTGAGATCATGGGAGATTGAAAGGGTGTAGGTTCTGAGGTAGGATTCAGAGAAGATTTTTACTCTAACTGTTTGATGAGATGTTTTATTTCCTAAATCCTAATATATAGTGTAATCATTTAGTTTTTTTATAATAAAGATAAAATTTCACAAAATAAAATATGCAAATAAAATTTTAATCTAAGAATTTTAATAATCAAATAATCAAAAAAATAGAAATTTAAAGACAAGAACATTAATAAAAAAATTGTGAAAAAAAATATAACTAATAAAATTAAAAATCTTTACTTGAAATTAAATAAACCTAACTCCCCATTATTAAAATCAAAATTAGTAGTGGGAAGTGGATTTGTGAGAATATCAGAAATTTAATAGTTATTATCAACAAATTATAAAGATATATCCTCATTCTGAACATAATCTATTTGAAAATGATGTCTTATATCAATATTCTTAGTAATATAGTGGCTCATATGAATTTTGGAAATATTAATAGAACTATTATTATCATATAAAATTTTAATATGATTGAATTTATGTTTAAAGTACATAAGTGTGTGTTTTATCCATAACACCTATTCACTATAGCTTCCATCAGATATATATTCATCCTCACTGGTTGAAAATACAATAGAATATTTCATTTTTATTATACCATGAAACCATGGAATTTACTTAAAAATGAAAAGTATCTAATTTTATTTTTCTATCTAATATACGCACACCAAAATAAGTATATAAATATTAAATTAAATTAAAAATATGAGTTTAGGAAAAAGTAGAGATAGAAAAACATTTCATTTTTAATATCTAAATATTATTTTAACAGTAGTAAGATAATATTATTTAGGTTTTGTTTGAAATATTTTCTAAAGGAAATTAAAAAACATAATTTTTGGTCTATTGGAAGTAAGGTATAGAAAACTACCAATTATACCTCTTTATAACTTGTTGTCAACTTGTTTTCCAGATTCATTCAAATCAAGTAGTACATTACTACACATGTGAGTTACATAAGACTTTTTATTTCTAAATTGAAATTTTTTTATAAATAGATAATATATTTGGTTTGATTTAAAATATTTCTGAAATCCTTTGGATAAATTTGAAATCCAATAAAGAAATTTAGTTCTCCCATTAAACTCATTTAAAATTCCTTTCACATAAATTTTAAAATGTCATTACAAAGATTTTTAGTATTTAACCCAAAAATAACATCATCTACATAGAATTAAACTAATAAAATATCATAAGAATATTTTTTATTAAAAATAGTAGAATCATCCAAACCTAATAAAAATTATTTTTTAAAAGAAAATAACTTGGACTTTCAAAACAGTCTCTTGTTTCTTGTTTAATACTATGAAGATCATTAGTACCTTTAAAATACATAATTTGGCAGATGTGGGTATTTAAAACCAAGAGGTTACTCAATATAAACATCCTCCACAAAATAACCATTTAAAAATGTATATTTGACATCCATCTGGTAGAGTTTAACATTGATATGAGATGTATAGGCTAAAAGGATCCAAATGGATTCAATATAAGAAACCTGGGTAAAGTTTCCCTCATAATCTATTTCTTCCATTTGGTTATAACCTTTATCCACTAGAATAGTCATATTCTTAGTAATTATACATTGATTATATTTATTATTTTTAAAGACCCATTTGATTCCTATCACTGGATGGTTTATGGGAATATCAATTAATTCCCAAAATTCATTCCTCTTAAACTAGTTTAGCTCTTCTTACAAAGTAAACATCCAAATCTCATCATCTAAGTCTTATTCTATAGTCTAAGGTTCAAACTGGGATGGGAAGGAAAAAAATTATCTAGGTTTACTATATTTATCCTAGTCCTGAATCCTTCAAATATTTATCCTATAACAGTCTCTCAAGGGTGATCATTTAATATTATAGGTTGTTTAGGTAAGATACTTTTAGGTTCCATAGTTTTATGTTCCTCATAACAGGATTGATTATAATCATATTCTAATTTACTTTTAAAAATATATTTAGAGGAATCAGGTCTCATGTTATTCAAAGGATCAATAACTTTATTTATCTGAATTCTGTTGTGATCAAATGAATCACTTTCCTCAGACTTCATATGAAAAGATTCTTCAAATATCCTTGAATTTTTTTAAACATGCTATAATCATTAAAAGTATAGAATATCCAAGAAAAATCTGTTAATCAGCCTTTGGATCCAATATAACATGTTTTTACTTAGTTATTAAGATATACATCTTTCATATAATAAATTTAAGGTATCCAACTCTAGGTTTTGTTTTATTCGACAATGCATAGGGTGTATTTTTGAGAAATACACTGAATAAAAAATCTATTCATGATATGAAAAGTTTTTTTAACAAATTCTTCCCAAAAATAGGTAGGAAGACTATATTCATTTAACATAGTTATTTTCATTTATGGAATATCTCTATTCCTTATTTCTACACTAACATTTTTTTTGGTACTCTTAGAGCATAAAAAGTATGTTTAGTACCTAGTTTTGATCCAAAATAATTGAATTATTGATTCTAAAAATCTTCTAAATATTCAATTTTCAACAAAATTATTTTATTCTGAATAACCTTACAAAAACTTAAAAAAAAAGAAAAATTCTCACCATTAAACTTTATGAAATTAACTTAGGTAAATCTATAAAAATCATCATCCAAAAGAAACAATGAATCTACTAACCAAGATTTCCACTCTTGAGGGTCCAAAAAATCCATGTGGATGAGTTTTCAAGGTTTATATGTAATGACTAATTAATTTATTTTAAACATGACTTAAATTTCTTTCCTATTTGGAATGCATCAAAAAATATATTCTAATCAAACTTAATACTGGGAAGATCTAAAACTAAATTCTTCTTAGACAGCTTAGAGAGTGAATTTATATTGCAATGAACAATTCTCCAATTACATATCCAATATTAATTTATTTATACACTTAAAAACTCACTTTTTATTCCCACAAGTAACTTAGGTCCAAAGTATAAATTTTTTTAGTTCTAAGATCTCTAAACATAAACAGTTTATTTTTAAATACAAAATAGAAATTATTAGAAAAAATCAACAGAAAATCCATCATCACAAAGTTGAGAGAAATTTATTACATTTTTTGTAAAACCATGAACATATATAACTTTATTGATCAATATTGATTTTGTATCTCTAAATGACCAAACTCTATTGATTTTACTTTTAGTTTTTTCACTACAGGTTACCAAGCCACCATCTACTATTAATAGTGCATGAAACTTTTAAATGTATCCACTAATGTTCCTTGATAATAAAATATCCATATACCATATTACACTTCTACCTATATTTATTTTTACCAAAAAAAACATAAAATAAATTATTTTTTTGGAACCCAAATTATCTTGGCTCCTATAGTGTCAAAAAGTAATGATATCGGTAACTAGGTCTATTCAACCTTACAAGAATCACCAATTGATAAATCTCTTGAAATATAAGCCTTTTAAAAAATAATAATGGGGATTTTTTATGCCACAATTACTATCATAATGTCTTATAATACTGTACTAAAAGTAGGGTAATCTAAACATTTTTTAATTCCTGAACTAGAAAAAAATTAGTTTTTATACAGCTCAGGTTTCTCACCAGTAATAACAATAATGTATCTTTATTTGATATGAAAATTATCTCTAGGAATCTTGTTTAAAGATTTTTCTCCCTTATTAAATAATCTAGAATCACTTTTAAATGATTATAATTTAACTAGAAATTTATTAACTTAATTTCCATGCATGTTTCATCCTGAAGCATATTTTTTTAATTTTTATTTTAATCCAAGGTGTTGGTTATATAAAGAATATTTTTTATTTAAGACAACATTATGAATATTCTGTAAGTATTTATGATTTTTTAAATAGGTATCCATATTTTTTCAAGAATATAATAATATTCATTTAATTTACCATTTTAGAATCTTTTAAAATATGAATTAAAAGAGTAGTATGATTGTACCTCATCTTAGATATCCATAAACCACACATTTATTTTAGATTGGATTTATTATTTTATAAATCATAACATAAATAGTTTTGAGAGTCTTTTGAAACACTCTATGTTGACTTTATATCTCTATTTACACTTCACTCATACTCTTTCAATCTAGAGATTATTCTCTTTCTTCTCCATTTTTCATTTCTCCTCCATTAGTTGTAAACAATCATGTCTGATATGCCATATCTATTTACATTCATAAAACCTAACCTATTTTAGTCAAAACTATTCATATTTCTATCATTTAAAGACTTCTTAAAGAAAAATTTCCTTTAATATAACTTTTTTAAACTTCTGTCAAGGTGAGCATATTTATTTTTAGATTTTGAAAAACTTGAATCATTTTAGGATATAATTTATTTTCACTTTTTTGAGTAGTAACTTTGATAGATATATTCTCCCTTTTTATCATTATTTGATCTTTATACTCATATTTCATTTCATCCGCATACATCATTAAAGTACCAATAAATTCTTTCATTGTTAAATATTTAACATGGGTGTACTTTTTTATTGAATTAGAGATTCCTTTACACTTATATGGTAAAAACTATAAGAACTTTTAACACCTAATATGGTTCTAGAATTCGAGTTCCTAGGGAAGAAATACCAGTCAGTATTTTAGTCGATTTCCATTCATTTGATTAATAAATTCTCCCTCATATATCCTGAAAGTATCAAATTTAAATTCAGTAATTTTGTATCTCAACTGAATAATGTTATAAGCTCCTTCATAAGAAACTGCAATTCCCTATCACATATCATAAGCAGTATACTGCTAAATAACATGATTGAATTCATCAGAACCAAGTTCATAAATGATTACATTTATGGATAATAAATTTAAATCATATTCAAATTATTATATAGAATCATTCTTTTGGGTTCTTCCTTAGGGATATCATATAGTTTAACAACCTTTATATAAACTTTGAATAGATTATTATTTAAATTGACGACCAAACAGGCTTTTCGGAATCTGTAATTTCTTCCAATGAAATATGGAAATCTGATCATTCACTAGCATTATTTTATTTCATTCATTGATATGTTTCTTTATATAGACCATTAGATCATGTTTTCTAGAGATTAGTATGAATATTTAAATAAAACTCATTTGATACCAATTATAGGTTGGAATAAATATTAATACAAAAGAGGGTGGTGTATTTTTTTCTTTTTTTAAAAAAACTTGGATAATTAAAACTGATTACCCTTTATTATTTTTAAAGTGAAAATATTAACATTTCTATAAACATATTAATCTGGGGAATAATAAACAAAATAAAAAAATGATTTTTATAGTGTTTTAAAGCATAAATATCTCCTATTCCAATCCACCAATGATCTATTCATGATCTTGGGGATTTTTACTAAACATGTCCTTTTATTCGATGATATCAATAACTATGTTTTGGAAGTTGAACCCATACAAAAAGTTAGAATCATTTACCTGGAATATTTAAAATCATAGATTAGTACGAGAAGATGAAAAACCACCACAACTATGCATATTCAACTAGTGATTCTTGATAAATATAGGAAAAAGATTATTTAATACTAGTTCAGCTTATTATTTTCTATGAAACTAAAAGATAAAGTGATCCTCAAATGAATATAAGAAATAATTCTTAGTATTTTACTTCTAAAAAAACTTTAGGTTTTTATAGATAAGTATTGGAAATCACATCAACAGAAATACAAATTCAGAAGCATCATGATGCATACACGGTAGTTGTTTAGAATGTGTATTTCTCCAAAGATTAGTCCTGAAAATGAATAGTGAAAGGGTGCCGAGGATTATAACAGGAATGTATAGTAGAAGAAATAGAAATCTAAAAAATGTACCAAAGAAATTAAAAAATAAATTAATATTGAGGAACATTATATAAAACAAATAGTTATTCAAAAAAATTGATTAATTTCTTGTCTATGTCAAAGATAAAATCCCTTGAGATTACATAATAAACTCAATTTGATTCTGGTCAAGAAGATCTGAAAATATCACCAGATAAATTAAAATATTCAAAAATCCCAACATATTTTGAAATTTGAATATAATCACCAACTGAAAATATTAACTTCCATTACAAATATAAATGATTTGATCCATTTTTTATGATCCTTTGAGATGGCCTTTAAATGGATTTTAATTATATATTTACTTTAATAAAATCATTGTAAAAATATAAGAAAATATCTAGATTTAAACTTCTATAGATGACTACTTCAAAGTAGGGATTTCTATACCTATGGATAACTCCAAAATTATGGTTCACAATATACTATTGATTCCAAACATTTCATTAACAAACCATATTTCTGAAACTAAAATATAGGGTTCTTTACAAAAGTTAGGTTCTTAATCCTAACATTTACTTCAAATGTATGGTTGAAAAAGTAGTGTTCCTTATGAAAAATAGGTTCCCAAACCTAATTTTCATCTTAAATGTAGGGTTATGAATATTGATTCTATACTAATTTAAAAATATCATGAATACTTAGAAAATGAAACTTTAACCAAATGAAAACTAAAGAAATTATAGAATTACTGAGATATAAAATAAATATTCCAATAAATATAACCTTGAAATAACTTAAAGAAACCTCCTTAGTATAACAAATGAGGGTATTTGTGAGAATAAAAATCAATGATAAATTAATGAGATTTTAGATCAACATGTGTATTTCGAACAATAATTAATGTAATGAGGTTGGAAATTGTAAGTATGAAATTGATAAATAATGGGTTGAAGGATTAATAATTGTAAAGGATGGAATAAGTGTAAATTATGATTCATGAATGATTAATAAATAATATGTTATGAATGTTATTATGGATATTTATTTGTGACAGATAGGCCTTATTATTGTTTTTGTTAATATAACATTCATGGGTTGGATATAGTTTCACACTACACCAAAATATGATATTAGCGGTGGTTTATTAAAAACCTCTGCTAAAGAATTTAATTTTTTAACAAACTTTACACTTTTCCCCCAACCCCTCAAACACTTCCCCCTTTACAACCCCCCCCCCCCCCACCCACCCCCACCCCCACCCCCTAAAGCCTCGTCGCCGATCTCGTCGCTCGCCGCCCATCGTCGTCGGTCTGACCCTCACCGTCCCCTCCGACGCTTCACCCCAACCCCACTGACTCTTCACCCCTGAACCCCTGATAAAAGACAATTTTATTGATAATATATGATATAATTTCCTCACATTATGCTAAATATGTTCAATTATGAAATATTTGGGATTAGATCATTCATTTACAAATTTGATGAAAATTTCAGTTTTACCCCTTTAATATTAACTGTAGTATTTCGGTCATAAATATTTTTAGGAAAATTATTTTGAATTAAACTTTTTTAACTGTGTCCCTAACTTAAGGGGATTCAAATTATATTCAGGACATGTGAGTTTGATCGTGCATTTGAGTGGAGTAAATGGGCCATGAAGACAAAATGGACTGAAGTATCCAGATTGGACATCACTTCACCATTTGGGTCGTATCTTCTTCATCCAAGCTTGGATTGAGACCCAATTTTCAGAGAATCTCGGAGGCATTATTATGAACAAATCATCCTTCTATAAATCTAGAAAATTAACGCGTTTTAGAAGTCAATGATTCGGTGAAATTGGGATTAAAATATTTGGCCAAATTTCCCTTTCACATTTAATAACGTTTTGTAACCCTAGCCCTCACCAACTCTATATAAAGGATTTTTTCACTTTTTGGGAGGAATGGTAGAGGATTTTTGAAGGTTTTTCAGAAATGGTGTCTCTTGGGAGCCCCTCACAACTTTTGGAAGAAGTAAGGCTTTGTGCAAACATTTCTTCCAAAAAGGCCCTCCTCTCCCACCTCCACTTTGTATTTCTTTTCTTTCATGTTTGTATCTTGAATTTTTCTTCAATTAATCTTCTATGTTCTTCCCTTTTATTTTTCTCTTAATATTCCAAATTGGGTTTGAATCAAGAGTGGATACGAGATTGGGTTCTTCCCTTTCAATCCTTGCTCATGCAAAACGTCTCCACGATGACCACACCGCCGATGGAAGAGTTTTTTTTTAGTGATCGATCTATCTTCTACCCTATTCATTTAATTATTTTGAATCAATGAGATAATTTAATTCACATAATATGATCCATGAATTGTGTTTTTAAAGTATAAGAAACTAATCAAGCAATTTAACAATTAACACAAAAACACATGAGGTCGAGATTTTGTGTAAATTGTGAGAGCGCGATCTTAATCGGTAATACAAGACCACACGGGATAAGTTTCTAGAGTTAAAATATAATCTATAAACACAATTAATATTCATTTACAGAATGGATATGTGATCTAATTAACCACTGACCATAATCTAACTGTAGAACAACAATCAAAGCAGGGTGTTGTGATTTCATGTTCCGCAGCAGTATTCCCAGGAAGACCATATCAGCAGCAACAACAAACATACCCCCAAAATAATTTTGATTCATTTGCTTCAACATACAACCAAGAGTGGAAGGATCAATCATACATGAGGTATGGATCTGGACAACAACAAAGGCCCCCTTTTCAACAAAACTTCCAGTAGCCTCCGTCTTACCAGTAGGGTTTCCAACAACCCCAAAATATATTTGAAGCCTAAGAATAAACAAGCCAACAACTAGGTAATACCCCACCCAAGGTAGATTCTAACACTGATGACCTTTTTAAGCAAACTGTTATTAATCAATAGAGTGAGTTGAAGAGTCAAGGTTCTGAGCTGAGGGAGTTGAAGACTCAAATGAGCCAGATTGCCACTGCCCTCCATGAACTGGTAAGTAATAATTCTGGAAATCTACCATCCCAACCTACTCCAAATCCCAAGGGGAATGTCAAAGCCATCACATTGAGAAGTGGGAAGAAAACAACAGATACATCTGCACCTATCATTCCACTGAGATTCACCTCAAATCTGGAGAAGCTACATTTCATACCAACTGATGAGAAATCGAAGGAGAAAGATAAAGGTAATAAAAATATTGATGATGTTCCTCCTAAATCCCTTCCATTTAAAAATAGGGTTGTACAAACCAAGAAGATGGCTGAGGAGGCGATGAAAAAAGAAGTTTTGGATATATTCATGCGGGTGGAGATCAGCATCCCTTTACTTGAATCCATCAAGAAAATCCCAAGGTATTCTAAATTCTTAAAATAACTTTGTACCAATCGAAAATGGATCAAGGGAAATGAGAGGATAAATCTTGTAAGGAATGTGTCAGTACTCATTACACCAACTCTAGCAATGCCGACAAAGTGAAAGGATCCAGGGACATTCACCATCTCATGCACCATAGGGGATTTGCACTTTTATGATGCACTTTGTGATTTGGGAGCTTCCATAAATGTGATGTCTCACTCTATATTCTTTTCTTTGAAGGTTGGTGAGATGAAACTGATGAGAGTAGTGGTGCAGTTGGCAAATAGAGCAATAGCATATCCAGCGGGAGTCCTTGAGGATGTACTTGTCTGGGTAAGAGACATGATCTTTATAGAATATTTCTACATGATTAGCATAGATGATGATTAGGTAAGTTCACATTCCCCCTTTATCTAAGGTAGAACCATCCTCAAAACAGAAAAAACAACCATAAATGTTAACGATGGTAAACTTTCCATGGAATTTGGGGGTGAAGTTGTGATATTTAATGTTATGGATTCCATGAAGTACCCCGCATAGGATCATTCTACATTATTTATCTCCCATTTTTAACCACAAAATAAAAACCCCATAGAATGATTGTTCTATGCTTAGAGAGATTATGAGTATTAGTTATAGTTTGATGTCTAAGAGTACTTCCACACTAATTTATAATGCACAAGACTCTCTTAGAATTGATTTTGTAATGGAATCATATTCTGATTCTGATCATGTGAACTCTAATTATGACATAGCTGTTTAGTATGCTAGTGGATTTGATGCTTTATTCTCTAATTTTGATGATTTATATTCTGATATTGATGCTCTTTGTGCACATATTTCAGTTCCTTCTATGTCTCCATCCATACACCACCCCCCTACACTAGAACTCAATCCATTGCCACCAAATCTCAAATACTCATACTTGTTAAGTGGTGAGAAATTACCTATTGTCATTTCTAACAATATCTCTTTTGAACATGAATAAAAACTTTTGAATATTTTGAGGGAGAACATTAGGGAAATTGGGTGGACCTTGGATGAAATATTGGGTATTATTCATTCCATTTGCATGCGTAGGATTATTTTGGCGTATGGGGCTAAACCACTGAGGCAACCACAAAGGAGACTCAATCCAACCCTTCTAGAGGTTGTTAAAAAAGAGGTTGAAAAATTGCTCGACATAGGTATAATATATCCCATTTTAGATTCTCAGTGGGTAAGTCCTATTCAGTTTATGCCTAAGAAAAGTTTTGTTATTGTTGTTAAAAACGAGAAAGATGAGTTAGTTCCAATGAGGGTGAAAAGGAGTTGGTGTGTTTGTATTGATTATAGGAAACTAAATCAATCTACACACAAGGACTATTTACCCCTCTGATTTATTGATCAGATGCTTGAGAAACTTGCTGAAAAAACACATTATTATTTATTGGATGGATTTATGGATATTTTCAGGTTCCTATTGCTCCGAAGGATCAGGAGAAGACAACATTCACTTATCCTTTTGGTATGTCTGCCTACCGAAGGATGCCATTTGGACTTTTCAACGCCCCAGGTACCTTCTAGAGATGCATGGTGAGTATTTTTTCTGATTTTATTGAGACCTACATGGAGGTATTCATGGATTATTTTACAGTGTATGGGTCTTCATTTGATGAATGTCTAAGTTGATTGGGAAAGGTGTTGAATCATTGTATTGAGAATAATCTGGTCTTGAACTTTGAAAAGTGTCATTTCATGGTAGAGCATGGCATTGTCTTAGGAAATTTAGTGTCAAAAAATGGGATAGTGGTTGATAGATCTAAGGTAGATATTATTTTATCCTTACCATATCCTTCATGTGTGTGTGATGTTAGATCTTTCCTAGGGCATGCAGGATTTTCTCATGGCTTCATCAAAGATTTTAGTAAGATTGCTCTTCCTATGTCACGATTACTTCAAAAGGATTCTGATTTTGTGTTTGGTGATTCTTGCAGGACTTCCTTTGATGAGCTAAAGAAGTGTATGACCACACCACCAATCATATAGCTCCCACTGAGGGAGATTCCTTTTGAGATTATGTGAGATGCCTCTAACTTCGTGGTTGGAGCTGTCTTATCTCAAAGGGTGGAGGGACGTTCACATGTGATTGTCTATGCATTGAGGACACTAGATTCAGCCCAATAAAACTACACAACCACAGAAAAGAAGTTTCTTGATGTTATATTCTCTTTTGATAAATTTCATTCATATTTATTAGGCTCTAAAGTAGTTGTTTTTTCTGACCTTGCAGCTCTAAGGTACCTTTTTAAGAATTTAGACGCAAAGCCCAGGCTAATCCGATGGATGCTTCTTCTTCAAGAAATTTGACATTGAGATAAAGGACAAAAAGGGGTCAGAAAATTTGGTGGTGGACCACATGAGTAGGCTTACTCACACACTAGAGTAGGACACCTTGGACCAGGTACCACTTCAGGACACTTTCCCCAATGATCATCTTTATTCCATCTCAGGTATGCATCCTTGGTATGCGGATTTAGTGAACTACCTTGTTGCATCTGAAATCCCTACAAATTTAAAGAAACATCAAGTCCAAAAGTTAAAGAGTGAGTCTTGATTTTATTTGTGGGATGATCCCTACTTATGGCGCATGTGTAGTGACCAAGTTTCTAAGAGGTGTGTTCTTAATCATGAGTTTGAGTCTGTTCTACAATTTTTTCATACACTTTCTTGTGGTGGAAACTTTGGACCCCAATGGGTAGATAGGAAAGTTTTGGACTCTGGATTATATTGGCCTAGCTTATTCCATGATGCCCATGTGTTTTGTAAGTCATGCGCTCATTTCCAACACACTGGGAACATTTATTGGAGACATGAGATGCCCCAACAACCCATACTATTCTGTTAGATTTTTGATGTATGGGGAATTGATTTTATGGGTCTCTTTCCTAGTTCCTTTGGTTTTTTTTACATTTTGGTTGTTGTTGATTATGTGTGTAAATGGGTGGAGGCTAAGGCCATGAGGACGGATGATTCTCATGTTGTTGTGAAATTTGTCAAATCGCAAATTTTTTACAGGTTTGGAGTACCTAAGTCCATCATTAGTGACCAAGGGACACACTTCAACAATCGAAACTTGGATTCCTTCCTTCAAAAGTATGGGGTGACACACAAAACATCAACACCATACCACCCCCAAACAAATGGCCAGGCTGAGGTTTCAAATCGTGAGTTGGAACAGATTTTAGAGAAAACCAGGTATCCAAATAGGAAGGATTGGAGAAAGTGCTTGGATGATGTGCTACGGGCATATAGGACATCATAAAAAACTCCAATCGGTATGTCCCCATTTCGGATTGTTTTTGGGAAAGCGTGTCATCTCCCTGTGGAAGTTGAGCATCGGGCTTATTGGGCTATAAAGAAATGCAACATGGATTTGGTCCAAGATAGAATCTAAAGGAAGATACAAATTCAAGAGTTTGAGGAGATTTGATTGTATTCATATGAGATATCTAGGCTCTATAAAGAAAGATCAAAAGTAGCTCATGACAAAATGATCCAGAAAATAGAATCTCAAGTTGGAGAGAAAGTCTTGCTCTATAGTTCACAACTAAAGCTGATGCCTGGTAAGTTGCTTTCCAGATGGTTAGGTCCTTATATTTTGACTAATTTATTTCCTTATGGTGAAGTGGAGATCACACAAGAGGACACTGGAAGGATCTTTACATTAAATTGTCAATGTTTGAAGATATACATCGAGGAACTTCCAACTGATGCAGTAGATTTCATCACACTGCAAGACCCCATCATCACTTGATCATATCAGGTTGTTCCTAACCCTTTCTCTTTTATATTATTTTTCCTATTTAAAATTATAAATTTCATGTGCATATATCATCTCATGGGTTCACATTGAGTACAACTAAATATTTTAAGTATAGGGTTGGTAACCTTTTAGTTTAGTAATTTCAATTGTTTTCCTATTTAAAAAAACAAAAAAAAATTGTGTGTTTTTCAAATTTTGTGTGTTTATTTTTCAATTTTCTATATGTTTTGAAACTTTTGAGCTGAAATGATTCTCATCAACATTTTGAAATCCAAATAAATAATTGAAACAATTTATCCCTTGAAACTAAGCTTTAATGAATGCTGAAATGACTTTGTTTCAAGTTCAAATATTTAGTAATTACATGAATAGTACACTGAATTTTTAATTCCATGCCACATCTCATTGTCTTTATATTTGAAATCACTTTCTTGTGAGTCTTCTAAACCATTATTTTCCTATTCTTTACATTCACCTCACTTCTTGAGAGAACCAAACCATGCTTGATTTAACCAGAATTTGATTTATTCCTGTCAAAACATGAGGGTTTGAGGTACTTATGTATAAATTATTGAGGCATTTGTTTGTTATTAAAACCCCTATTTCAAAGAATCCTTTTTTATAATGGCATACCTTGAATGTAGAATCCTTGTAGCCCTTAAAATCCATGAACATCCTGTTAGGTTTTCCACATTACAAGACAATTTTCCCTATCAAACCAAATCTTGAAGTGAAATTGAAAATTTTAGTTGAACTTAAGTGTTGGGGAAGCGATCATGTGTTGTGCCACGACATTCTGTGATACTTTGGGTGGAAATTTAAATTCTTAAGAGATGTGTTTGCTGCTGAAAAAATTATTCTATTAAAAGATGTGACTTTTCTGGAGCTTTCATGAAAATTGAAGTTGTACCTTTTCTGGATATTTCATAACAAGTGAATTTGTGCTTTTCTAGAGCTTCTAAAAAGAAAGAAACTTGTTCCTATCTGGAGCTTTCACAAAAAACTATTTTAGAGAATATTGACATTTTTGTTTCTAAAATGATGAATGGTGTAATATTTCAAGGACTTTTTATGATGATTGAGCTTAATTGATGATAAGGGGATTAATGAGGAGACCGTATTTAATTGAAAATTAGATTAATGCAATTTTGCTCAAAAAGAGTCAAGCCCTCCTCATTCAGCCTTAGAGGTTTTCACCTCTAAATATTACCAATAGAAAGCCACAGAACAACCCTGAAAAGTCCTCATTATAAACATATGTCCTTGACTCACATCAGGTGGCGATGTAGGAATTTATCAAGCCTGTGGTGACCCTTTTATGAGTTTGGATGAGAAAGACATTGCTAAAAATTGACATTTGTGTGATAAGAGAAAATTCAAGTGAGGTAAGTGTTTTATGCATGGGAGGATAAATGAAGTGGAACTATATTGAATGATATAAATGAAGAACTTGAAATAATGGTTTTTTATGAGGCATGATATCTTTTGTTTCTTGGTGTGTAATTTTTGGATCTCAAGGACATGTGTTTTAAAATTTGTTTTGATTTGATATTGATCTTTACTTGATATGAGGTTTTTCCCAAGAGTGAAAAAGGGTAAGTGTGGGGGAGTTGATAAAACATAATTTTATAGAATATTTTATTGATAATAGATGATATAATATCCTCAAATTATGCTAAATATGTTCAATTATGAAATATTTCGGATTGGATCATTCATTTGCAAATTTGATGAAAATTCCAGTTTTACCCTTTTAAAATGAACTGTAGTATTTCGGGAATAAATATTTTTATGTAAATTATTTTGACTTAAGATTTTGTAAATATGTTCCTAACTTAAGAGTATACAAATTCTATTCAGGACATGTGAGATGGATCGTGCATGTGTGTGGAGTAAATGGGCCATGAAGACAAGTGTGGATTGAACTATCCAGATTGGACATCACTTCACCATTTGGTCCGTATCTTCTTAATCCGTGCTTGGATTGATCCCAAATTTTAAGAGACGCTTTGGGACATAATTATGCACAAATAATCCTTAAAGAAGGCCGGTATATTCACATGTTTTGAGGACAACTATGAGGTTAAATTGGGATTAAAATATTTGGTCGAATTTCACTTTCACATTTAATAAAGTCTTGTAACCCTATCCCCCTCACCCCACAAACTCTATTTAAAGGATGTTTTCACTCTTTGGGTGGGATGGTAGAGGATTTGTGAAGGTTTTTATAGAAGGGTGTCTCTTGGGAGACCCTCACAACTCTTGTAAGAAGTAATACTTTGTGAAAACATCTCTTCCAAATAGGCTCTCCTCTCCCACGTCTTTGTATTTATTTTCTTTCTTGTTTGTATCTTAAATTTTTCTTCAATTAATCTTATGTGTTATTCCATTTTCTTTTTATCTTAATATTACTAATTGGGTTGGAATCAATAGTGGAGATGATATTGGGTTCTTCCCTTTCAATCCTTGCTCATGCAAAATGTCTCCACAATGACCACACCGCCCATGGAAGAGTAGTTTTTTAGTGATCGATCTATCTTCTACCCTCTTCATTTAAATATTTTGAATCAATGAGCTATGATAATTTACTTAATATGATCCATGAATTTTGTTTTAAATTATAAGAAACTAACCAAACAATTTAACAATTAACACAAAAACACGTGAGGTCGAGATTTTGTGTAAATTGTGAGAGCGTAATCTTAATCGGTAATACAAGACCACATGAGATAAGATTATAGAGTTCAAATAAAATCCCTAAAAACAATTAATACTCATTTAAAGAATGGATATTTGATATAATTAACCACTGAACATAACCCAACCATAGAATAACAATCAAAGTAGGGTGCTGTGATTGCATGTTCCGGAGCTAGCTTAGGGTTTAATTAATTCATCTTTGTGGTTAAGTTAACTCTCGTAGGGTTCGAGGGTTAAAAAAATTGGGGATAATAATTAAGTGGATATTAATTTAAATGATAATTATTAATAAGTAAATGAAGAGGTATAGTTAGATCGATTACGCATTTTAAAATATTTTCTAAAAAAAATATCTTCTTGTTGCGTCTTTTTAATCAAACTTCATTTCAAAATTAAAAACAAAAAAATATGGAATCTTCTTCCAGAAAACTTCTTCAAGTTTTATAAATGATAAAAAACCACACCCCCCCCCCCCCATCCTTTAAATTAGTGTTTTAATTATTTTCTATTTTATTTTTAGAATACCTTTAAGAAGTTGTTTTAATTTACTTCCTCCTTTGAGAGATGACATTAGTCAGCCACTCTGCTGCACCTAAGTACCAAAAAACCACTAATCATTTGAGGGCACCCACGATAGCGCCTTTAAAATTGGCTCTGTTGCCAGGGAGGCAAGTAATTATTTCAACCAATTAGATTTATTTATTTTATTTTAAATTTTATTCTATTCCTCTCTTCTTTATTCCTTCTTTACCCAATATGAATTTTTTTTTCTTCTTCTTCTTTTATTTTCTTCTACTTTTTTTTGGACCATCAACTCAAACTTATAATTTTTATTTTACTATGGTAATCTTTCCTTATTTTAATTTTTATTTTATTTATGACAAGAACTAATCCCGAAAATCTCTTAGCTCTTGACCCTGAGATTGAACGTAGCCTTAGGGCACGAATCAAACATTCTCAGTCTACGGGAAGTTTCAATATTCAACTCGTTGGAGAATTCCTCCACTTTCAGAACATTGAAATTGGAAGCAATTAAAATTCAACCATAAAACAAGAACCAATGGATGAAAATAATGTAAATGAACATAATAGAAACATTCTAGAATTGGTTTCACCTGTTATTAACTATTAACCAAATTGTATTGCCTACCCAAATCTTGAATCGGACTTTTAATTGAAATCTGGATTAATTCATCTTCTTCAAAAATTTCATGGCATCTCAAGTAAGGATCCCAATAAACACCTTAAATAATTTAATGTGGTTTGATAAACCTTGAAACCAATAAATTTATATGAAGACCAAATAAAATTAAGAGCATTCTCATTCTCACTTGATGGAGCTGTGAAAAATTGGATATATTGTTTACAACCTGAAGATGTAACTTGTTGGAATGATTTAAAATGCCTTTTCTTGTAGAAATTTTTTCTAGCATCAAGGACCACTTCTATTCATAAAGAGATCTCAGGGATCAATAAAGCACAAGGGGAGTCAATGTATGAGTACTGAGAGCGATTCAAGAAGTTGTGTGCAAGATGCCCACATCACCAAATTAGTGAGAAACTCCTCATCCAATAATTTTATGAAGGACTCACACCTATGGAGAGGAGAATGGTGGATTTCATGGCTGGAGGAGCATTAGTGGACAAGACACTAGTGGCTTTACATTTTTTTGATCGACAAAATGTCCCAATACTCCCAACAATTTGGCGATTGAGGTACACCACATGTCAGGGGAGAATATCAGGTAAGTCCTTCTTCTCTTGAGAGTCATTTGATTGATACCAAGTTAGAAGAATTGAAAACTATGGTGAGGCATATTTCTTTGGCACAAAAGAAATCCCAATACCCTCCTTCAAGGCCTTGGGGCATTTTCACTGAGACAAGACACCCAACTGACTATTTCCCACAACTACAAGAGACTGAGGATTGCGCAGCAGTATTCCCAGGGAGACCATGTCAGCAACAACAACAAACATACCCCCAAAATAAGTTTTATTTGTTTGTTCCAACATACAACCAAGAGTGGAAGGATCAATCGTACATGAGGTATGGATTTGGAAAACAAAAAATTCCCCCTTTTCAACAAAACTTCCAGCAGCCTCCGCCTTACCAGCAGGGTTTCCAACAGCCCCAAAAGAGATTTGAATCCCAAGAATCAACAATCCAGCAACTAGGGAATCCCCCACCCAAGCTAGATTCTAACACTGATTACCTTTTGAGGAAAATTGTTCTTAATCAATAGAATGAGCTGAAGAGTCAAGGTTCAGAGCTGAGGGAGTTGAAGACTCAAATGAGCCAGATTGCCACAGCCCTCCATGAACTGGTAAGTAAGAATTATGGAAATCTACCATCCCAATCTTCTCTAAATACCAAGGGGAATGTTAGCACCATCACATTGAGAAGTGTTAAGAAAACAGTAGAAACATCTGAACCTATCATTCCACCAGGATTCACCTCAAATCTGGAGAAGCCACATTCCATACCAACTGATGAGCAATCCAAGGAGAAAGATAAATCTCATAAAAAGATTGATGA
The DNA here is from genome assembly GCA_963277665.1 of Viscum album. NCBI lineage: Eukaryota > Viridiplantae > Streptophyta > Magnoliopsida > Santalales > Viscaceae > Viscum > Viscum album. The sequence goes on along the minus strand of OY728146.1, from coordinate 1,739,906,198 downwards.
TGTTCCTCCTAACCCCCTTCCATTTCCAAATATAGTTGTACAAAACAATAAGGCTACGTTCAATCGAAGAGGGCTCAAGGGAAATGAGAGGATAAATCTTGTAAGGAATGTTTCAGAACTCATTACTCTAACTCTAGCAATGCCGAAAAAGTGTAAGGATCCAGGAACATTCACCATACCCTGAACCATAGTGGATTTGTACTTTTCTGATGCACTTTGTGATTTGGGAGCTTCCATAAATGTGATGCCTCACTTTGTATTCTCTTCTTTGAAGGTTCGTGAGCTGAAACCGATGAGAGTAGTGGTGTAGTTGACAAATAGAGCTATAGCATATCCAGTGGGAGTCCTTGAGGATGTACTTGTTTGGGTAAGAGACATGATCTTTCCAGCAGATTTCTATGTGCTTATCATGGAGGATGATCAGGTAAGTTCTCATGCCCCCATTATATTAGGTAGACCATTCCTCAAAACAGAAAAAACAATCATAAATATTAATAAGAGTACACTTTCCATGGAATTTGGGGATGAAGTTATGATATTTAATGTTATGGATTCCATGAAGTACCCCTTAGAGGATCATTCTTCATTTGCTATCTCCCATTTTGAACCACCAAATGAAAACCCCATGTAATTTTATTGTTCTATTTTTAGGTAGATTATGAGTATTGGTTCTAGTTTGATTTCTAAGAGTACTTACACACCTATTTCTAATGCAGAATACTCTCTTAGATTTGATTTTGAAATGGAATCATATTCATATTTTGATCATGTGAACTCTAATTATGACATGGATGTTGAGTATTCTGATGGATTTGATGATTTATTCTCTAATTTTGATGATGTATATTCTGATACTGATTCTCTTTGTGCACATATTTCAGTTCCTTCATTGTATCCATCCATACACCAACCCCCTACACAGGAACTCAAGCCATTGCCACCAAATCTCAAATACTAATACTTGTTAAGTGATGAGAAATTACCTGTTATTATTGCTAACAATATCTCTTTTGAACTTGAAGAAAAACTTTTGAATCTTTTGAGGGATAACAACAGGGAAATTGGGTGGACCTTGGCTGACATATTAGGTATTAGTCCCTCCATTTTCATGCATATGACTCTTTTGGAGGATGGGTCTAAACCAATGAGGCAACCACAAAGGAGACTCAATCCAACCCTTCTGGAGGTTGTTAAAAAGAAGTTGAAAAATTGTTTGAGGTAGGTATAATTTATCCCATTTCAGATTCTCGATGGGTAAGTCCTATTTAGGTTTTCCTTGTGAAAAGTGGTGAAATTGTTGTTAAAAATGAGAAAGATGAGTTAGTTCCAATGAGGGTGAAAAATAGTTGGCATGTGTGTATTGATTATAGGAAACTGAATCAATCTACTCACAAGGACCATTTCCTCATCCCATTTATTGATCAGATGCTTGAGAGACTTGCTAGGAAAACACATTATTATTTCTTGGATGGATCTTTTGGATAGTTTCAAGTTTCTATTACTCCAGAGGATTAGGAGAAGACAACATTCACTTGTACTTTCGGTACGTTTTCCTACCAAAGGATGCCATTAGGACTTTGTAACACCCCAAGTACCTTCCAGAGATGCATGGGGAGTATTTTTTCTGATTTTATTGAGACCTACATGGAGGCATTCTTGGATGATTTTACTGTTTATGGGTCTTCATTTGATGAATTTATAAGAAGTTTGGGAATGGTGTTGAATCATTGTATTGAGAAGAATCTGGTCCTAAACTTTGAAAAGTGTCATTTCAAGGTAGAGCATGGCATTGTCTTAGGGAATTTAGTGTCAAAACATGGGATAGAGTTTGATAGATCTAAGTTAGATATTATTTCATCCTTACCATATCCTTCATGTGTACGTGATGTTAGATCTTTCCTAGGTCATGCAGGATTTTTTCAGTGCTACATCAAAGATTTTAGTAAGATTTCTCTTCCTATGTCACGATTACTTCAAAAGGATTGTGATTTTGTGTTTGATGATTGTTGTAGGAATTCATTTGATGAGATAAAGAAGTGTATCACCACTCCACTGATCATACGGCCCCCATGGTGGGAGATTCCTTTTGAGATTATGTGTGATGCCTCCAACTTCGCGGTTGGATTTGTCTTATCTCAGAGGGTGAAGAGACATTCACATGTGATTGGCTATGCATCTAGGACACTAGATTCAGCCCAATAAAACTAAACAACCAAGGAAAATGAGTTTCTTTCTGTTATATTCACTTTGGATAAATTCCATTCATATTTATTGGGCTCTAAAGTAGTTGTTTTTTCTAACCATGCAGCTTTGAGTTACCTCTTTAAGAAGTCAGACACAAAACCCAGGCTAATCCGATGGATGCTCCTTCTTTAAGAATTCGGCATTGAGATAAAGGACAAAAAGGGGTCTGAAAATTTGGTGGTGGACCACATGATTAGGCTTACTCACACACTAGAGGATGACACCTTGGACCAGGTACCACTTCGGGACACTTTCCCCGATGAGAATCTTTATTCCATCTTAGGTATGCATCCTTGGTATGTGGATTTAGTGAACTACCTTGTTTCATCTGAAACCCCTACAAATTTAAATAAACATCAAGTCCAAAAGTTAAAGAGTGAGTATAGATTTTATGTGTAGGATGATCCCTACTTATGGAGCATGTGTAGTGTCCAAGTTATTAGGAGGTGTGTTCCTGATCATGAGTTTGAGTCTGTTCTACAATTTTTTCATACTCTTGCTTGTGGCAGACACTTTGGACCCCAACAGACAGCTAGGAAAGTTTTAGACTCTGTATTATAATGTCCTTGATTATTCCATGATGCTCGTGTGTTTTTTAAGTCATGCTCTCATTTCAAACACACTGGGAACATTTCTAGGAGACATGAGATGCCCCAACAACCCATACCATTCTGTGAGATTTTTTATGTATCGGGCATCGATTTTTTGTGTCCCTTTCCTAGTTCCTTTGGTATTTTGTACATTTTGTTTGGTGTTGATTATTTTAGTAAATGGGTGGAGTCTAAGGCCACCATGACTGATGATTCTCATGTTGTTGTGGACTTTTTCAAAGCACAAATTCTTTGTAGGTTTGGAGTACTGAAGGCCATCATAAGTGACCAAGGGACACACTTCTGCAATCGGAACTTGGCTTCCCTCCTTCAAAATTATGGGGGGACAAACAAAAAATCAACACCATACCACCCCCAAAAAAATGGCCAGGCTGAGGTTTCAAATCGTGAGTTGGAACAGATTTTAGAGAAAACCATGCAGCCAAATAGGAAGGATTGGAGAAAGCACTTAGATGATGCGCTCTGGGCATATATGATAGAATACAAAACTCCCATCGGTATGTTCCCATTTTAGATTGTTTTTGGGAAAGTGTTCCATCTCCTTGTGGAAGTTGAGCATTGGGCTTATGGGGCTATAAATAAATGCAACATGGATTTGGCCCAAGCTGGAATCCAAAGGAAGCTACAAATTAAAGAGCTTGAGGATATTCAAATGTCTTCATATCAGAACTCAAGGATCTATAAGGAAAGATCAAAAGTATCTCATGAAAAAATGATCCATAAAAAATAAATTCAAGTTGGAGAGAAAGTCTTGCTCTATTGTTCACGACTAAAGCCGATGCCTGGTAAGTTGCATTCCAGATGGTTAGGTCCTTATGATGTGACTAATTTTTTTCCTTATGGTGCAGCAAAGATCACACAAGGGGACACTAGAAAGATATTTATAGTCAACGAGCAACGTTTGAAGAAATAATTTGAGGGACTTCCTACTAATGCAGTGGATTTCATCACACTGCATGACCCCATCATCACTTGAGTATATCGAGCTATTCATAACCCTTTCATTTTTATATTATTGTTCCTATTTAAAATTATACATTTCCTGTGCATATATCATCTCATGGGTTCACATTGAGGAAAATGAAATATTTTATGTGTGGGGGAGGGAACCTTTTAGTTTAGTAATTTTAATTGTTTTCATGTTTTAAAAAAACAAAACAAAACAAAATTGTGTGTTTTTCAAATTTTGTGTGTTCATTTTTCAATTTTCAGTGTGTTTTTGAAACTTTTGACCTGAAATGATTCTCATCACAATTTTGAAATCCATATCAATAAGTGAAACAATTTATCCCTTAAAATTAAGCTTAAATGAATGCTGAAATGACTTTGTTTAAAGTTTAAATATTTAGTAATTTCATGAAAAGTACACTGAATTTTGAATTCCATGCCACATCTCACAGTCTTTATATTTGAAATCAATTTCATGTGAGGATTCTAAACCATTATTTTCATTTTCTTTACATTCACCTCACCTCTTGAGAGAACCAAACCATGCTTGATTTAACCAGAATTTTATTTATTCCTATCAAAACTTTAGGGTTTGATGTAATTATGTTTAAAATGATTGAGTAATTTGTCTGGTATTAAAGCCCATATTTCAAAGAATCCTTTTTTATAATGGCCTGACTTGAACATTTAATCCTTTTAGCCCTTAGAAGCCATGAACAAACTATTAGGTTAGCCACATTACAAGACAATTTTCCCTATCCAACTAACTCTTGAATTGAAATTGCATAATCTAGTTTAACTTAAGTGTGGGGGAAGCTATCTTGTATTGTGCTATGACATTCTGTGATACTTTGGGTGGAAATTTAAATTCTGAAGAGATTTGTTTGTTGCTGAAAAAATCATTCTTTGGAAAGCTATGCATTTTCTTGATCTTTCGTGAAAGGTGAAGTTGTGCCTTTTATGGAGCTTTCTAGAAAAGTGAAGTAGTGCCTTTATGGAGCTTCTAAAAGGAAAAAACTTGTGCCTATATAGAGCTTTCATGAAAAACTATTTTGGAGAAGATTCACTTTTTTTTGCTGAAATGATGAATGGTGTAAAATTTCCATGACTTTTAGTGATAATGGAACTGAATTAATGATAAGGGGATTAATTAGGAGACCATATTTAAGTGAAAATTAGATTAATGTAATTTTTCTTGAAAAAGAGTCAAGCCCTCCTCATTCAGCCTCAGAGTTTTTCACTTATAAATCCTACCAACTGAAAGCCACAGAACAACCCTAAAAAGTTCTCATGATAAACATATATCCTTGAATCACATTGGGTGGTGATGTAGGAATTTATCAAGTTTATGGTGACCCTTGTATGAGTTTGGATGAGAAGGACATTGCTAAAAATTGACATTTGTTTGATAAGAGAACATTCAAGTGAGGTAAGTGTTTTGTGCATGGGAGGGTAAATGAAGTGGAAATATATTGAATGTTATAAATGAAGAACTTGAAATAATGGATTTTTATGAGGCATGATATCTTTTGTTTCTTGGTGTATAATTGTTGGATCTCAAGGACATGTGTTTTAAAATTCGTTTTGATTTGATATTGATCTTTGCTTGATATGAGGTTTTTCCCAAGAGTGAAAAAAGGAAAGTGTGGGGAAGTTGATAAAACACTATTTTATTGAATATTTTATTGATAATATATGATATAATTTCCTCAAATTATGATAAATATGTTAAATTATAAAATATTTGGGATTTGATCATTCATTTGAAAATTTGATGAAAATTCCAGTTTTACCATTTTAAAATTCACTGTAGTATTTCATGAATAAATATGTTTTTGTAAATTATTTTGACTTAAAATTTTGTAAATGTGTTCCTGACTTAAGGGGATACAAATTCTATTCAGGAAATGTGAGCTTGATCTTGAATTTGAGTGGAGTAAATGGTCCATGAAGACAAATATGGATTGAACTATCTAGATTGGACATCACTTCACCATTTAGGTTGTATCTTCCTTATTCGGGCTTGGATAGAGCCCAAATTTTAGGAGAAGATTGGGGAAATTATTATGCACGAATAATCCTTCAATAAGTCCGGAAAATTCACAAGTTTTGGACGTTAAATATGTGGTGAAAGTGGGATTAAAATATTTAGTCAAATTTCCTTTTCACATTTAATAAAGTTTTGTAACCCTAGCCCTCTCCAACTCTATTTAAAGGAAGTTTTCACTCTTTTGGAGGGCCGGTCGAGACTTTGGGAAGGTTTTACCGAAAGGTTTTCTCTTGGGAGCCCCTCACAACTCTTTGAAGAAGTAAGGCTTTGTGAAAACATCTCTTCAAAAAAGGCTCTCCTCTCCCACCTCTTTGTATTTCTTTTCTTTCATGTTTGTATCCTAAATTTTTCTTCAACTAATCTTATGTGATATTCCCTTTTCTTTTTATCTTAATCTTCCTAATTTTTTTGGAATCAATATTGGAGATTAGATTGGGTTCTACCCTTTCAATCCTTGCTTATGCAAAACGTCTCCACGATGACCACACTTCCCATGGAAGAGTAGTTTTTTAGTGATTGATCTATCTTTTACCCTCTTCATTTAATTATTTTGAATCAATGAGCTACTATATTTCACTTAATATTATCCATTAATTGTGTTTTTAAATAATAATAAACTCATCAACAAATTGAACAGTTAAAACAAAAACACGTGACGTCGAGATTTTGTGTAAATTGTGAGAGCGCGATCTTAATTGGTAATACAAGACCCCATGGGATAAGTTTGTAGAGTTCAAATATAATCCCTAAACACAATTAATAATCATTTACAGAATGAATATATGCTCTAATTAACCACTAACTATAAGATTAACTTAGAACAACAATCAAAGTAGGGTGCTGCAATTCCATGTTCTGAAGCTAGCCTAGGGTTTAAGTAATTCATCTTTGTGGTTAGGTTAACTCTCCTAGGGTTCGAGGGTTAACAAATTAGGGGATAATAATTAAGTGGATATTAATTTAAATGATAATTATTAAGAAGTAAATAAAGAGGTAGAGTTACATCGATTACTCCTTTTAAAATATTTTCTAAAAAAACATCTTCTTGTTGCGTCTTTTTAATCAAAATTCATTTTAAAATTAAAAACAAAAAAATATGCACTCTTCTTCCAACAAACTTCTTCAAGTTTTATAAACTATAAACAACCCTCCCCCCGTCCTTTAAATTAGTGTTTTAATTCTTTTCTATTTTATTTTTAAAATACTTTTAAGAAGTTATTTTAATTTACTTTCTCCTTTGAGAGACGACCTTGATCAGCCACTCTCCTGCACCTAAGTACCCAAAAACCACTAACCATTTGAGGGCGCCCACAATAGTGCATTTCACCCCCCCCCCCCCCCCGCCAACTCCCCAAATCCTTACTCGACCCTCCAAATCCTCACTGCTGATCCTGATCATGGGTGTGGTCATTTTTTAAGGAGATTATTTTCACCGTGTTTCAGATTAGTTTCTACTTCTTTGAGGTATGTGTTACTATCAAATTGTTTCATTTTATAATTATAAGCATTTGTTTACTTTCTAAATTCAATTTTCATGAAATTATGAAAATTTTTAATACACCAAAGGTTGTTTGAAAATATTTCTTGGTGTTTTGAGGTCGGTATAAGTGGGTTTTCACATGAATTCCATGTTTTCATTTTTTTAAAATGGATTGTTTTATTATGATAATATTCTTGGGAAATACCTTATTTACTCTTGAAATAGTTATCATGTTATAAAATGGTTTTTGACCCAATTATGTTTTTTAATGTGTTAAAAAAGGTTTTAAATAGAATTTTATACGGAATTGACGTGTTAACCTCTAAATGTTTTAAAAAACGATTTTTTAATGCATTTAAAATTTTTATTTTCATGTTGTGTTCATGTGATTTTTGAGGGAAATGAAGGTCATTTTCCATGATTTGTTTTTTCAAATAAGATAACCCTTGTTTAATGGTGGAATTGAAATGTTTTAAATTATTTGGTGTTTTCCATCATTTTATATATTTTGTTTTTTAATTATTTTATGAAAAATTAAATGTTTATTTCATTCCAAGACATGTTTTAGTGTCAAGGTATTGTTTATAACATTGGTTTTAAATGGTGTATGTGGAAGGAAACCCTTTATTCCCCATTTCTCATTTACCACTTATGCGGGTTTGTGATAAATATGTGATTCTTGTTTCTCCCCATGGATGAGAATGTGATACTTATTCCTTGAGTGTATGTTATTTATATATGGGGTACTTCATTATTGGGTGTTATGGTTGAGTTTAGATATGGTTATTCCTCATGTGTTAAACTTGACTCATTTTCACTATGCCTTAGTTACACTATTAGTGATGGGAAGCCAGGTACTAATTGGATTACCTAACTTATTTATCTAGTTGGTCCACATGCCACTAGTTTCAAACAAATCATTATAGGAATAAGGTCTAGGTGGGGGGGTTTTATCACGAGGATTGTGTGGGAAACTTCGTTTTCAGTTATATATTTAGAATATGCCGATAGATAGATAGTTCAGGTGGTTATTCCCATATATTATTAACTACTTATCACATTAGTATTCCCAGCACAGATCCCAGGACACATTAAATTATATGGTTACTTAGTGATTTAGGGGAGTTTTATCTAGTGATATATTATATCATTTCCCATGATTTCTTCATTATAGAATCTTTTTTGTTTATATTGTATTATATGGTTACTTAGTGATTTAGGGTAGTTTTATCTAGTGCTATATTATATCATTTCTTATGATTTATTCATTATGGAATCTTTCTTGTTTATATTGTATTTTTATATTCCTTACTTAACTGTTTTTCTTACCCTTACATGGAATTTATAGTTTGTGTATTTCCTTTACATATGTACATTTGTACCCTTATGCATGATTTTTATTCTTTTTTTTCCCTTACGTAAGATCTACTTACATTTACACAAGTTTTTATTACCATTATGTAAGTGATTCTTACCTTTACACGTGTTTTTCATGCCTTTACGTGAGTTTTTCTTACCTTTATGAAAGCATTAAGCTACCTATAAGAGGCGTGAAAAAAATGTAATTTACCCTTTTGTAGTGAACTAGATACCTTTAAAAAGTGTATGGAAATTATATTTTTCCTTTACTCATGATTTTAAAAATGATTATTACCCTTATTAACTTCTGATTTCCTTTATACAGCATTTTTACTTAACTTTACATGACCAGTTTAAGTAAAATCTTACCATAACACAACTTTACTAGTTACCCTTACACAATGCTTATAATTTGTTCTTACCCTTACATGGAATTATAATATAACAATATAAATCATGTGTAAAATATATCTTATCTTTATTCGAGAAGTATATTTTAAAGGTTACCTTTATGTATATTATAAAAATTATGAGGTACCCTTATGAAGCATGTGCAAAAATGATTTTACCCTTAAATAGACTATATAGGTATTAAATTTCCATATTATATTTAAGTAGTATCATCTCTCATCTGTTTGAATGGTAGAAATTCTTTGTCGCTACACAAAGATACCATGAATGAAATACATTGATTATTGTTGAATTTGAGCACGATACTTTTAACAGAAATATATTTCTATTCTAATTTCTAACTTTTGGGTTTTAAATGTATGATGTAGAATTAGGAAAAACCCATGTGTAGAAGATTCAATGGATTTATAAAGAATTTTATCTATTTTTATTTTTTCAATAAATATAATATAAGTAAATAAGTGGATAAAGAATAATAAAGACATTTATAACTTCATGTATTCATTATACTAATTTTTTGAGGAATTTCTAGTTGCCCTATATTTCCTGGTTCTGTATCAATTAAAGAAGGGTCTAAGTTCACTAATCAACACCCATTTCTTCATCGACATATTCAAATAGTCTAAATAGTTTTATTATTTTTCATAATTCTTTGTAATTCTTATTCAAAATATGGTTATACATATATTTAAAAGGTAGTGTATGGTTATTTAACATATTCATATTTTTTTAAACTAGTATATATGAATATATTTTCCTATTTTCTAGTAGTCACTTGTTTTAATTTTATATTAATAATGTGTAGGAACATTGTGATATATATAGATAAAAGCGGGATCACATTACAAAGGAACACACCTCAGTATGCTAAGGGTTTGGATGATTTTTTAAAATTTTCAGTTTTCAATTGATCAATTGATGGGAGAATAAGATTTCCATGTCCTAAATATAAATTTAAAAGATAGTTAAAGAGATATGAAATTTATGAACACTTGATATTGAAGAAATTCCCTACTCAATATTAATTTTGGATTTGGAATAGATAATTTAACATTATAGAAAGGTTGGGCACTGATTTCAATCCACAGAATGAGCTCCCAAATTCATCAAAAATAAAAAATGAAATGAAAAACCTTATAAATGATGCATTAGGCATTGCAAGATACCAACATCAACATCAAAACATATCAGAACAACCAGTTGAGGATTCTATAAATTGAAACCTGAAAAGTGATGTTTTTGAGACTGTGGGACTACTAGATCAAGATTGTAAAATATCATTGGATCCTCCTCTTGATTCTGTGGAGACTAATGTAAGATAAAACTACACTATGAAGAAATATTTGTTTCATGGTTTAGTTAATGATGGAAATGAACAGTTGTATAGTTGATATTTGAAATTTTCAAAACCTTATTTTCTGTTGAATTTCAACCATATCAAATTCCTATGTGGAATTAAGAATAAGGTGACTTCCACGGTATTGGAATTGTTGTGTGGTGCATTTCCTAAAGAAAATATCCCTGATTCTTTTTATGATATGAAAAAAAAAATTATTAAGAATGGTCTGAATTATAAAAAAATACATGTGTGTCACAATGATTGTATGCTTTATTGTGGATAGTATTCTAGCAGACAGTATTGAAAAAAAAATATTCCTCTTCTAGATGGCAGTCTAGTGTGATGTTGGAAGTCTAAATCAACATACTACCATGAAGAAGAAGAAAGGAACACACCTTCAAAGGTTTTATGTTACTTTCTTTTAAATCCTCAATTGCAAAGATTATTCAATTCATAGAAAACCACTGAACACATAAATAATAATTCTATATATAATAACAATGATGTCTTAATGAGACGTCCATGAAATTCACAATCATGGAAGACATTTGATTCATTACATCTAGATTTCTCAATTGATCCAAGTAATGTTAGATTAGGATTGGTTTCAAATGGATTCAACCCATTTGGGAATTTGAGTACAAGTTATAGCATTTGGTTGGTTGTTTTGATCCATTACAGTCTACCTCCATGGATGTGTATGAAACAAACATATTTTATCATTTTGATGATTATTCCAAGAAAAAAATTCATGGAAATGATATTGATGTATACTTTTAGACTTTAATTGAAGAAATACAGGAGTTATGGAACAACCGGGTTGATACATATGATGAATCTTCTAGAACAGTGTTCAAAATGAAAGATTCTCTAATGTGGAACATTAGTGACTTCCCTGGACATGGGATTTTATCTGGTTAGAACACTTACATGGGTTTGACTTTTCCTTTTTGTAACTTTTATTTTGATCATGAATGGATATCTCATAGTATAAAATTGTTCTTCTTGTGTGATCGAAGATTTCTCAACGCATCTCATAGATTTCATTTGAATAAGTCAAAATTAAATGGTTTTATTGATCATAGACCACCTCCAAAGTTGTTAACAAGTTTTTAAATATTGGAACAATTTGGAAATGTTAAAACAGAATTTTGGAAGTTACATCATTTGAATGATAGTGAGAAACAAGTTTGAATTGCATTTTCAAGTTAAATCGGAATGAAACAATTCAAGAAAAAAACTATATTCTTTAAACTTTTGTATTGGGAATTTAATTTTTTGAGGCATAATCTTGATGTGATGAAGATTGAGGAAAAAAATTGTCACAATTTGATCTTCACATTTCTTAATTATCATGGAAAGTCAAAGGATCATCTCAATGCTCGGAAAGACTTGTAAGAAATGAACATAAAGCATGATCTCTAGCTTGATGAGAATGTAAGGTATGGTCCAATGATTTTTGCAATAAAAAATAGGGATAAAGATACATTAATTATAATTTTAAAACATGTTAAGGTATATGATGGGTAATCAATTAACATCTCAAGGTGTGTTTGCTTAAATCATCATAGGTTACATGTATTAAAAATCCACGATTCACATATTTGTTTACTGCATTTACTTCCATTGGAATTGTGTATATTATTACTTGAAAAGGTTACTACTATTGTACTCCAATTCTGTACATTTTTTAGACAACTATTTAAGAAAAATATATATACATCTCATCTTGAAAACCTTTAGGAGATATTTTTATTGACACTTTGTGCAATGGAGATGATATTTTTTCTCTATTGTTTTACTGTCATGATGAATTTAATTGTGCATTTGGTTGAGGAAGCTAAATTAGGAGGCCATATACATTATCAATTAATGTATCCAATTGAGAGGTACTTTATTTATATTTTTTTGTTTCATTAAAAACTCTTGGAACTTAATTAAATACATAATTATGTTTTTTTATTTTACTTCATAGATATCTTGTGCATTTGAAATCTTACGTGAAAAATAAAACTCAACATAAAGGCTCTATTTCAAAAATCTATTTAGAAGAGGAGTGTCTTACCTTTTGTTCTAGATACTTGGATTATATTTAGATAATATTATATGGAGTTTAAAATATTAACGATACATCGACTCAATATGAAATATATGGGAAACCAAAAATCTTTTCTACTATTGGCCGATTAGTTGGGAGGAGCTCAAATAATAGACTAATAGAAATGGAATTATTACAAGCACATAGATATGTGTTGCTGAATAGTGAAATTTCATATCCACTTATTGAATAGTTGAGGATACAGACAAATAGATTAATGAGAGGACGAACACAAAATGAGAAATATATAATAAAATTTGTTAATAAAGATCTTATAGAATTTTTTTCACAATGTATAAGTTCATAAATATTACAATAAATATGGATATTATGTTGACACATATATTTTTTGAATATAATAATGTATATTACTTTTTTCATATTATGAATACTGATACTCAAGTATATTTTTAGAAGATTTCATGTTTCATGATCCAGGTCCTCTGAAACAAGCTAGAAAGTTCGACGCTTACAGCGTGAATGGCTTTAGATTTCATACAGTCGATTGGGAAGAGGGTCTGAAAACATAGAATAGTGGCATAGTAATATTTTTTGAAGTAGAATACTATGTAAAGTTGACTGATATTTTCGAATTAAATTACAATGGTCATTTTTTAGTTTTTTTATTCAAATTAAATTGGGTGGATATTATCGGGGGTGCTAAAAGAGATTACTTGAAATTTATATATGTGAAATTATCTCGCATTATGGATGTTGGTGGCCATAAACTACATGATCTATATATATTCTCATCATAAGAGAAAATGGTATATTATGTGAAATATGTTGTGGATGAAGGTTGGAGTGTAGTTGCTCATATAAAACAAAGATACTTGTATGATATGGGTGATGAAGTGGAAGATTTGACCTCTAACACTGATTCTCATCAATAACAAGAAGTTAACTTATTTGTCCATAATGATATTGAAAATATTATTCTTTCGAGGGTGGATGAAGTGGATGAAGTAATGGAGTATGAAATTGGCATGATTGAAGGATAAAATGATTGTATTTTCATTTATCCATTCATTTATCAACCACTTATATCATTTGTTCAGTAATTCATTGTCATTATTATGAATATTTTTTTGTTAGTATTGTGCATATGTTATCATTTATAATTTTTTTCTACATAAAGTTTTTGAAATTTATGTTCTAAACATAATTTTATTTGATTAAATGATAGGAATTCCAAGGAGGAAGTGTTATACTATTCCATTGACCACACTGATGTATGATGATCCATATATCTCCCTCCCTACAGAATCTGAGACACCGTCTATTTACCCCCTTGAACCATCTCTCACACCCTCTATCAGTATACCATTAGCTCAGTTTGTGCCTTCCCATTCAGCAGCCTGAGTCGTGAGGGAGTAGGGCCTCACTCCTAGTTCTTCTCAAGGATATTGGAGGGTGACTATTACAGGTACAATGTTTAATATGAATAAATTTATTGAACTTTTTTTATACTACTAACTATTTTTTCCTAAAAGATAAAAATAATGAAACTGTAGAGAAAAATATGAAACGTTTAGATGTATGGAATATGATCAGAGTAAATATAGTTTTCCCATTTGATTCATATATGGTCCCTATGAATGATGCCATGGGATTACATGGCCATATTCTGGGCCAGCTGGTGGTGGATCCGGTTACCCTCCACATTACGTATGGTGATTGGAGGAATGTGCCTTCATCATGGAAAAATGAAGTTTTTGATTCACAAATAATGGTAATTTTAATACATTAAGGTGTAATTTAATTTAAAAAAGTTAATAAATGATAATATTTTTAAAATTAATCTCTGTGAATCGATGTTTTTTCACAGAGATGTATAGAGATATTTGGCTTCTATGTAAAACACAATTCAGGAACAGGGGACTCAAATATCCGCTTTGCAGAAAGGGTTAGTTGATTTATATCAGAAGATGACCGGATATATCCCTGGTGGTATTTCATCCATGAATGATGGGGATCTGTTAAATCACACAACTTCAACATCATTTAGTTTGAAAACGTTTATTGGTTTTAAGTTTAAATATAAATATATAACTTTATTTAATTTTCAATATACTTATCTTACAGGTACTAATAGAAGAAGGTAGAGATGGAGATGGAGATGGAGATGGAATGGGTGAGGAGTATCATTCATCATCATATAGTGATTGGTTTTATTTTTGATATTTTGGAAAATTATGGAAACAAAGGGTTTGTTCATGTATAATGTGTGGATAAGAGTATTCACCTAACATTTTTATGACCTAAAATTTTCATGATGTTTGTGTTTCTTTATTAATTATGAATTTTGGATCTTTTCCCATTCTCAAGAGGCGAGTGATTTGATTTTACTCTTGGACAATAGTGGAAAGAGGAATTTAATTCATCATATCTAATGGTTGAGGTTTAGTTGTTTAGTGTTTCTATAACTACTCATACTATAAGTTTTACTCTAATTACTTGGTGGGATTCTAATAAATTGGGATAACATGTATATGGATTTTCTTAAAACTAAAACGCATGTGTATAAATTTTGATATTCTCAGTGATGAGGATGATGAAATTGTCCTCATGTACAGGATGTTGAATGACTATGGTGTGTAAACATGGAATTGGATACCTAATGATGAACCCATAGTGTGTTTTTTTATTAGGTTTAGTTCTCCAAAGTTATAGTAATATCCTATATGGTCTATTTCATATGGCATGGAATAATTTTCTACTTAGCTAAACCATTTTTTTGTGTTTCCTATGATATGGATAATCTAGGGTGATTTCATTAATTATGGTATGATTTAGTTGGTTAGAGGTGATTCTCGAGAGAGGGGGCCTATGGGTGGATGCTTAGGTGGATGGGTTCCCTAGTGTGGGGTGGTGGTCAACATGTTATGCCATCATATGTGAGACCCTATTATTGGGTTTTTGGAACCTTGATGTTATCGGTTAATATGAGACTGTGTGTGATATCCCATGGGCTGAGACCCAAACATGATACCTGATTGGTAGAGATAGTTTATAGACTTAGAGGCCTTTTATTTCAACCAAGATACTAATGGGTCAGCAGTTGGTATGATCGAGGATAACCCATGAGAGGAGTTTTCCAGGATGGTTATTTATTTAGATATTAAATCATGGGTAAGATCATTGAGGTATGATACTGAAGCATAAGGGGTCCTCAGGTTTTAGTGATAGGTGCCTTAGATGGTTGAGATGATATGGTTTAGATTATTCAGTTATATGTTCTCTACACATGGTTTTTATATGAAACATTATTATATGGTTGACTAATTAACATTTTAGATGTTTCACTACTGGACATTGTTAGATTATTCTGTTATAATTTCTCTACACATAGTTTTTTTCAGGTTACTAGTACTAGGGCTGCAGAATCTTCAACCTTATTTCATTTTCAAATCCACATTTAGTGAGGGTTTAAACCGCAATAATAAGGTGATATTTGTGTACCAGAGGTAGTTTTAACCACCGCTAAATAAATGTACATTATAATTTAGCATTGGTTTTTGTAAAAAATTGGAAACTTTTTATAGGTATTTATAACCACCGCTAAATACATTTTTTATAGGAAACACACCTCTAAACCATGAGAACCGCTGAAAAATATTTTTACTATGAGTGTCATTTATAACCACTACTAAATACGTTTTATTTTTTTACAGTAAAATCACTGCTAAAATAACAAGAACCATCACTAAATATGTTTTCTATTACACTTACCAAAAACTGACACTAAATTTAAGAAACTGTTATGTATTAGATGACGAAACCCAATTTAGCGACAGTTTTATCAAATTGTCACAGATGCATATGGCAGCGGTTTAAATCCCCGCTATAAGGTTATTTTATTATAGTGCAAGAATGGTTTATCTTATGGTTTGTTATGGGTTTTTTGTGTGATATATTACACTAGTGATGACTATGGATACTTTATTCAAGTACTTTCTTGTTATTTCTTACACACAACCACTTGAGTTTGATAACTTCATCGAAGTGCATAAGTTTCTGGGTTCCATTTTTCTTCACTATCATTCTAGTTTTAGAGGGAACATCTTAATGACTACTCCCTCTTCCTAGATCCATCTTCAAGCATAGAATATATTGTGATGGCCCATGTAAGATATATATACATATAGGATTTATCATTTATAGGTTTTACTGTATTTATATATATATATATATAATTAACTAGTAATTTGGTTGGTGTTCACATTAATAATGGGGGATGTGCATGGTATGAGGAGAGCCTGAGGTTGATGTCCTTCATGTTCGAGATTCCCTATTGTGATAAGGATGTGATTTAGGGTCGTGATATGGTTGTAGCTCATGGTATGTGCATATGAGAGAAACTAGATTAGGGGAAAATTTAAGAGGTATACCTTCTTATTATAGACTCTCTTGATACTATATTACTATATAGGGATGAAATATTATGTTAGTGATCCTTAGTGGATTCTGGTGATTGATAACCTCACGTAGGTGAAAGTTAGTTTTTCTATTTTTCACTTAAGAATTAGTATGTTTTTAACACATTTTCATGAGTAGTTTTAGGGTGGATCCTACTGAGTTTACTTCTATACTCACCCCTATATATATATATATATATTTTTATCGGTCTTTAGGATAGATTTGGTGACCACGATAGGAATTATTTTCATGTATATTAGATTTTTATTCATTGGAATTCCTTTTTAATATTTATTTTAATGTTTTTTCTCTAGGGAATAACATATGTTTTTGGGATATTGGATTTTATTTTATATAATGGTTTTTATATGTGTATTCTTCATATGTTCCTTGGATAATGAGGGAAATTCCTTCCATATTTGTATTTTCATACTATTAGTGCTATAGAGAATCCCTTAACTAATTGGTGGTAGGCTTCAGTTGTCATTGTTTTATTCGCATCCATCCCAGGAGGGGTTTGAAATGAGGGCAGGTTGTGACATTCATAGTGTTTAATTTTCCTTTCATTTTTTAATGTATCTACTAATGTTGTAAACACCATTATTAGAGAAATAATAGTGATTATAACTTTAGTATAGCCATGATAAATATTGAATCATTATAAATTCTACTAAAATATTTTTTTTATACATTTTTTCTAATAGTTATAGTGTTTCCTTTGTTTTTTTTTAATATGATTTTTTAATAATTATATCTATTATTTCCCAAAATAGAATATAAAATTATTTATGGATATATTGTTAAATATTACTTATTCCACTATTACATATCTGAGAGTTAATCATAATCAAATAAATAGAATAAAATAATTTAGTGTATACCTACATATCCTTTATCATTTTATCAGATTATTAGGATAGATTAAAAAATGTCTCTCTTCTATCCATGTTTTCTGATATATTTAAGTGATTTTTTCCTAAAAAAATATAATAAAACATAATAATTTCCTTCAGACAAAAAAATAAATGAAATAATTGCATACAAAAATAAGGGATATTATGACGGAGTTTCCTAATTAAATAAATAATTACACTAAACAACTATCTATATTTTTTCTGATTAGTAATAATAGAATCCCAATTTTCCCTTTTGAGGTGTAATTAATAAACTAAATTATATTCATAAATCATAGTGTGTAAAATAGTTATGGCTTTAAATAATTTTACAATAATATATACTGAGCATATTTGAACCTCTAGTGTTTCTTAGTTCTTGGAAATAAATAATTCATTTTCTTTTATGTTTTTTGATAAAATATATAGAAAAAATGAATGATAAAACATGGTATATTTTTTAAATCATACATACTATGAGGTATATATGCCTTATGTAAAAAATAATAGTAATAATCATTTATTATTATCAAGTTTAAAAAATGGGACCCTCTTTGTCTTCCAAGGATATATTTTGAACCCTCTTCAAATCATGGATCAATTGTGTGAAAGTATTATTTTATCAACTTTATCACCTAAACATGTCCCCATAGTTCAATAAATTAATGATAATTCCAAATTAAATTATTTAATTATATAATTTCATAAAAATTAAAAAAGAATCTCTCCTAATAATTCATGAGAATTTGATAAAAATGGGAATTTATTCTTTCATCATGGTTGAATTATTTGTTTATTATAATCAAGCATACATAGGAATGTGTGAATTCTTTATGTGATTTCAGAAAAAATTACAATTTTTCATGAGTATATTTTTATATAGTATCAAGATTGTATCTAAGAGAATTACATGATTAGTGCCCAATCTCTTGAATAAAATTATTTTGTCATTGCTAATGTTTAATGGTGTGTGGTCTCTATAATATCCCTCCCATTTGAGGAGGTACATTATTGTTAAAATTTAGAGTTAACTACCTTTATAATGGTTAATAAAATTAATATCAAGATTAGGAGGGGTCTCGATGGTGTTTGAGGGATTCAGGATAAGAAAATGGGGGGAAGTGGTCATACTATGCAGGGCACATGGTTTGTGCATGGTTAGGAATAACTATGAGCCTTAACTATGCAGCCTACAAGGGGATGGTGCATGGTTGAAAAACTGTATAAGTGGTTCCCAAAAACCATGTGTATTTGTTTAGAGCTATATTCATAGCCTCCTAATGGATTTAAAAATTGTGCAGACTCCCTAGAAAACCATGTTACCTAAGCCTCTTCTTGGACAAAGGGTTCAACATGGTTTGCACATGTTTGGTCCAACCATGTGGAAAAACCATGTGTCTCATTTAAATAAGGTAATTTCCAATTTTTCCCCTCAGTAATAAATGCAACTTATGTGAATTTTTCCCTCATTCTCATCTCCAGCAGCATGGGTTACGAACCTTTCCTCCCAAGGTTCCCAAGGTTCAATAACCTTTTATTCTTGATCGTTTGAAGAAAGCTTGGTTGTGAATTGAAGATTTGGGTGAGTATACCACTCATATTCCTTCTATTTGTTTGTAATAACCATGGAGTGTTATTTATTATCCTTCCAAATCAATTAAAAAGGTTCTTTTTAGTATATTCTTAGTTTGGGAATAGAGAGTGGTTTGGGCTTAAATCAAGGTCTGAGGTTGAGTGAGCGGTTGTTCAAGATCTAAAGGTAGGTGGTTTAAAAGTTATATCCTATAGTATTCATGTTTTTTTATATTTATGTGGTTTTAAATTTGTGTCTTTATGCTATTAATTCAATTCCTGGATAAGAAATGATAAATTGGGTGTCAAATTGATGTGTTGGACCATTCATATACCTCATTGGACCCATTGGTAAAGAGTAGACTGGGCCCAAGGACAGCAAGGGTTGAACCACTCCCTTGAACATATAAATAGAGTTTCTAAATAAAGATTTTCAGGTTTTATGATGTTAAAATAATTCTAATTTTGCTTATCACGTTAATATGGTATAAGGGGTCATTTGGTTTAAATGGATTACACTAAATGGGTTATGGGAAGATTATGGGTAATGGTTTTAAAATGGTTTGACTGGGTATATCCATGTTATAAAATGGTTAAAGGTGTGTCTAATGATACTTTTCATGGATAAATGTTGAAATTAGTTAGTCAATATATTGATTAAATGTTTTTAAAGTAATAAACTATGGTAATATTGTTAAATGAGATTGCACCCCCCCACCCCCCGTGATGAAAACTTGATAAAAATATTCATAGGTTATGACATTTGGAAATATATTATATGGTATGGTTGTGATGTTGTACTAATTTTGCCCATCCTTGCATTGGTCCACACTGATGTTTTGGGCCCATGGTGCATCGTATTGTTAGGACATTGGACAAATTCTCAAAACTCTTACGGGATGGTTTTACTAGTAAAACCCTGAGATATTGTGAAATTATTTTTAAATAAATTTAACCTCCTATATATCTTTTTTTACATTAAAAAACTAATTTTATCATTCATCATATGTTTTTTCAAGACAAGAGATAATAATAAATCCAATTTTATGATTAAAACTATATTTTTCTAAAAAAGCAGTTTTATCACCTTTTCCACACTTATTTTAAAATTAATTTTTTACAATTTTAGAAAACTATTTGAGAAATTAAATTTTATTTTTGAAATCACCATGTTGAAATTATCTTGGGGTTAATTGTTTATAATTTTCTACAAAGAAACATTTTTTGATGAATAGTGAAAAATACATTTTTTATTAAGAATTGTCATTTCTTTTAAAGAATCTTAAAATTTTAAAATGTGTTTTAGGATGATTTTAAAAGTAAGATTAGTTAAATTATATATATATATATATATATATATTAATAAAATTTAGGTAATTTTAATCAATTAAATACTAAATTTTATTATAAAAACATTTTATGTATTTGAAAGTTTCTCTTTGGAAAACCGCTTTCTCATCACGTCTATGGGTTTAATTTTAAATTAAAATTTTTCAATTATGTGAATTTAATTTTAAAAAATGATTTAAATATTTTATATAATCATATTTTAAATTATTTAATAAGTTAAAAATAATTTTTTACAATAATTAATAGTAAAAATAGTAAAACTTTATTATTATGGTTTGGGTGAAAATGGGTTTACTAGGGGGTTAAAATAAAAATATAAGGGGTAAATGACCTATAAACTTATAAAAACCCCCATTTTTTGTAATATTTAGACATTTTCACCTATAAGGTTCTATAATGGAACATTTTTAGCCTTTTTTCATGATAAAAATGTGGATACACCTTTTCTTTTTAAAAAATTATAAGTGTGCCCCTCGCCTCACTTATAAAAAGCCACCCCCTATCCTCTCCTACTAAAAATTCCAAAACCCATTAGATCAAAAAATACCTAACAAAATTACTTCCTCAATTCCCTAATATAATCATATAATTCTAATTGTAGTCATAAATCCAACCTAGTAAGGATTTTGGTGAAAACTAAAAGAATTTTCCTGAAGAAGAGGTAACGTCCCTAACCAAGCATTTTATTTTATTTCTTCCTCCACCTTATTAAATTATGATTAAACCATTATTATATAATAAAATAATAATATTACATATAATCATATTATTTATGTTAATTTAATTACCTATAACCATCTCTACCTCCATCAAATGGGATACAAAATTATCATTCATGTGTACGGCAGACTACTGTCTTGCGAACTGATGTTATTCATTTTCCATCACTACCTATCAGGGATGGATATAATGATGAATTTAAGGTCCATATATGATATTTATTATATTATTATACTAATTAAATTATAATTACACGTCTACCTTATTTTCTTCCAGCCTTTTGGAAAATAAAAACATCGCTCGTGTGTACAGTGGACTACTGCCTCGCGAACTGATGTGATGTATTTTTCATTTTTGTTTTAGTTGGATGGTAATAAGGATAGATTAAATGAATACATATAAAAAATTATATAATTAAACTTATTTAATTATGATATAACATATACCTTCTTACCTTTCATTCCATTGGGTATATGATAACGTCATTCATGTGTATGGTAGACTATCGCCCTGTGAAGCGATGTGATTTTTTTCATGTACACTTTACGTGGAAGGAAATAAGGATATTTTTAAATAAAAATGTGTGATATATATAAAATAAAAATTATTTTGTAATTTTAATATATTATTTACCCTTATTTATTTCATTTCATCAAGAAAATGGAAATAGTGTTCATGCGTATGTACAGCCTACCATCTCCATGAACGGTACATTTCATTTTCTATCTCTAACTTTTATGTATTATGATAAATAAATATTTAATGAATAAATATTATATTAATATCATTTTTAAAATTATTTATATTATTAAACCATGATCAAATTAATTGTATAGAAAATACTAAAGCAAAACATACATAAAAAACATTGCATTTTTTACCTGAAATGCAACATTAATATGGAATTGTTAATAAACAGGTAATGAGAGGACATAAGTAAATCATATATGGTATGATATATATAATTTTAGTAATTTATTGCTTTTATTACAATCTTATATTTATTATATATGATTTTTTAACATGTAAATATCAATTCAAGACTTAATGTAATGAATTTACATCTCACTTTTATTTTCTATGAGACACATGCCACATTCACCATGTGATTCTTTTATATTTTGTATATACTTATAATAATTGTATTTTTTATTATTATCCTTAAAAAATGTGAATTTAAATATCCATTTTAGTATCTATGTTTCATTTGGTTTACGGTTTCAAAGTTACCAATGTAGTAAGTGATTTTTGTCTCAATTTTTCTTCTTTGAGACATATATTGGGGTATGCACCTATATTCTTTTATGTGGAGTATATAACACCCCTTTGAAATGTAATATCATGAATAAATTTTTTATCATGATATTTTAAGTTTCATTTAATGTTATTATTTCATGTATATTATGATTCAATGTTACCAAAGTGTTAAGAGTTTTATGTTACAATATCATCATCTATCGAGATTATTTTTGATTATGATTCCAATAATGAAATATTATGATATATCTCTCAAGAAAATCAGGAATTTTATTATCATATATTTATGTAATGTGAATAAATTTTTTACCTTCATTTTCCTCCCTTTAGGTTCTCAATATTCAAAAATAAATTTTTTAAAGTAAACTCGATTTATTTCTCTATTCAGTTGAAAAAAAAAATTCTTCCATCTCAATGTTTTCTAAAACAGTTTTCAAAAATGTTTTAAAACATTCAAATGGATATATTAAAGTAATTTTTCCCCAATATTTATTTTAAAAAAATTAAAATTAATCTTCATTTCATTTTAAAAAACAAGGCTTGTTTGGATTTTACCAAAAATTTGAAAGGAATCTTTATTTTAACATGTACGGAATTTTTCGCTGCCATGACAACTCAATGTTTTAAATATTAATTTATAAGTATAAATGGTTATTCTCATAGAAAATTATTTTTAAATTATAGTATGTTTTAAAAAATGTGGAAATTATATTTTCCTCATGAAATTTTTTAAATGATTTTTAAATATTCCTTTATAAGTTTTCAAAGTTTATTTTCAAAGAAAAGAATTTAAAAACTATTTCATGATGTTTTAGTTTAAAATTTTTATTTTCAAATAAAGGTTATATTCCTTGAAAATTTTCAAACTAATATTTTAGAATTATTTTACATATAATATGACATCCTTTTATATTAATTATTCTTTACTAGTGATATTATCCATTGATATCATTTTTATTCATTCTCTAAATGGTTTATGTTTATAATCACAGGATTTTTATGAAACCTATTTCCACATGTTATACCATGATAAAATGAATATGGAACTTTCTTATTTTTACATGGGTTATGATATGATGAAATGATGAAATTATTATGAAACATGCTTCTTTTCCATAGTTTATGCTATGATGAAATTTTTATGTAACCCATTTATTTTCATGGATTTTGATATGATGAATGTTTTATGATCTTGTAATATACATTTTTATGATTTTCATTATGTGAAGGGTGGGACCTATATCTCCCTCAAACTACTTCAGTAAATAATGATATCTCATGAGATATACAAGACTAGAATGTGAAGTGAACCTAGTTCATTAAGTGATTTTTTCCACTACGATGATCATGGGAGTAAACCTTGAGTACTATAATGTTTTGGGAAGTGAAATCATTAAACATAATAAAATAATCAACTTTTTACAAAATGGGTATATCTGTTGGTAAAAGTGCATTTTTAGTTGGAAAAACGTTTTACAAACAAAAAAATTCTTTTCACTAAACTGTTAGTAAAAACTCTATCACTAAATGTTATTACAATAGATAAAATAGTTCTATTAAAATTATATTAATACCAATAGATAGTATATATGTTGGTCAATGTTTTTTTACAACAGATTCATAGACAAATATATCTGTTGTTAATAATATTATCAAAATAAAATATCTAATTATAAATTACAAAAAAATACAAATTATAAATCTTTATTTTTAGTAAAATTTCATAATATATTTATTAATTCATCATAATAATACACCAGTTATAATTATCAAATAGAAGACGATTTTCACACAAGTTCAAAATTAGAAAAAAAATTAATTATATTAATAATGAAATTTAATAAAAATGTATCAATACAAACTTGATGTTGATTGATACCTAAATTGATAATAAAAAACACAAAAACTCAGGATATATCTATGCACCTCCCCCCCCCCCAAATGAAAAAAGGCATGTTGTCTCTTGAGTGCAATACTCCAGCACACCCATCATTATAGAAGAATAGTTCCGCCAAAGATAATTCAACACCCACCATGTACCCCATTAGAATAAACAAAAAAAGTAAAATCTAATACCAGTGAGGAACCTAAAGACACTGTTATTCCACACCCTTCGTCTCCATGATCTACAAAGCACACAACAAAAAAGTATACCCACAAATTATTGCAAAATATTTTCATTAATTGAAACCAAAAAAATTATAAGTATAAAATAATGATCTACATAGAATGAGCATTATTTATTCATCATCCCTATTGATATCTCAATAAATCAAGTCAACTCAAATACCATTAGTGAACCTCAAGTTGGTGCAATTCCACACCCTTCTACTACATGATCTACACCACACAGAACCAAAGAGTATACCCAGAAATTAGTGAAAAATATCTACATGAAATGAAAACATAGAAATAATAGAAAATATAAAATAATGATCTACATAAAATTGGAATTTTACATTATTCATATGTCTTCTAAATCCATGTTCTTATTTAATAAGATCATAAGGGGTTGTAACCACAATTCCATATAATTCCCTCAAAATATAATTAATATTTATAATAATCACCAACACTAAAACTACATCAAACTGTCACAAATGAAATTAAAGGTTTTTTAATAAAAAAATGAATATATTTTCATGGAAAACATAGATACTACTCAATTTTTACATTGACTTGAGGCTACTCTATCAAAAATAGTTTCATAAAGTTATCAAATAAAATATCCAGTATCTTCTTTGGACAACTGAAATGAAAACACCATTTCAAAATGCAATATAATTGATGGGGGTGTGACTATGGGTGTTGTTTATGGAAATGAAACGATGGGGTGAATGTGATTGAAAAACTTTTTAGTGTATGCAGTTAGTAGGGAACCTTAAAAACTATATAAATAATATAACACAAATTAATATCATTAAATTTTTATGTCTATTAATCTATGTACATTTTAAAATATATGTATAAAATCATTACAAAGTATGTCTAATTAAACTGATTTATATTGTTTACCTATTTTTAATGGTTTATTTACAAAAATGAAGGATGAAATATAATTCAGTAAATGTGATTCCAAAATATAGGTTTATCATATAGAGGATAATATATTATGTACTTTTATATAAACTGAAATGATCTATTTTTGTAGTCAATTATCCATCAGAAAAACTTACAGTAAATACTTTCATCCATCCATTTTATTATTATTTTAAAACAAACCAATGTGGTTAAATGAGAACCAAAACATGGTTTTTATTAGGAATCATGCAAAAAAAACATCACAAACACAAACAAAACATAACCCTTCACGAGTGTTAATGAAACATCATGGGGATTACATTGTCACCAATAAACCAAAGACAAAAAATGAAAATAAAAAAAAATAAAAAAAGAAAACCAAAACATAAATCATTTGCAGCACTACCACAACAGATCATAAATATGGAACCAAAACCCAAACTAAATATTGACATTCAATCCTCAAATACAGATGAGAACTCTCATTCCAACATAAAATAACAGTTATAATACAAAAAAATACTTTATAAGGGCCTAAAAATAGAAAATGAAAAGATCAGAAAACCAGTAAAAAAATCTGCAATTCAGCCACAACTAAAACTTCAGGAACCAAAAATCTCACCCAAATGAAATGGATAACATCATCGGCCTAAAACACAAGTGAAATATAATAAATATCTAACATCAACTACAATTACTTGATCCATGAAGAAAAAGAATAGAATTGTAAGAAACACCATCCAAGAAACTACAACATAGGACATTGTTTCCAAAAGAATGGTATGCTGGAAAACATACTATCAAAACTATCATTTCATGTCAGAACCCAACTAAGAAATATGATAAGAAATTAGGACATTATATCAATACTAATATCAATTAATAAAGGAATAAAATATTTAAGATATCATATTAAAGTCATAATATACCTCTATATAGTAACTAATTGTTAATAATGGTTTCTTGTTATCTGGATAATATAGTAGAAAAATATTGAGAATGTAATTAAAGAAAAATTGTGTTCCATAAAATGAGTCCCTTATTAACCTAGTGTTCATGATCTCTAGACACATTTTTTTCATTTTAAAATAGAGAATGTGGAATATTCAACCTTCTGAAGAGGGATTTTCCAACTCAAATTTTTTTTTATGTGTAGGTCTT
Source organism: Viscum album (assembly GCA_963277665.1). NCBI lineage: Eukaryota > Viridiplantae > Streptophyta > Magnoliopsida > Santalales > Viscaceae > Viscum > Viscum album. The sequence continues at coordinate 1,739,879,265 of OY728146.1, read as the reverse complement.
GAGAGGTCTGCATGGAACAATACATCGTAAGGTAAACAATGATAAGTATGAAATTTATTCTAGCTTTAATTCACAACTAACAACATGTTATCAGTAAATATTAAAATGAAACTTAATAACATAATATTTCTCATCAATTAATAAAATGTCATAATTGTATATTAACAAAGAAACTAACTTTCAAATAACATATAGAATAATTAATTTTAAATACTAAAATAAAATATGATTCATTAACAAGAAACACTATTATTTTATGACCACATAAATATATCATTATGATGTTCAATTTATATAAACTATAATATAGATTCTAACTAATTAATCTTTGAACACATGGCATGCATTGTAAAAAACTCTTTGATGTATAAAATATCAATATCAAATTAAAAAGTATACTAAATAATTAATGAAACAAAATTAATATAATTAATTTTCGAATCACAAGGAATGGGAATCATGCATTAATAAAGGAAATTCACAATATTTTACCACTTCACATACCAAAAAAATAAATGAATTGTTACCATATTCAAAATAGAAAAACATTATTCACAAAGGTAAGAATGGATCCCCATTAAATTAGATGATTTTGGAATCAATAGTAGGTTAAACATTCAATCTTCACTAATTAATGGTGTAAAATTTCAATGTGTATTGTATATTTTACTACAATGTATGGAATGGAAACATTTAAGTTCATTTGAAATGGGATTTATACCTAGAATGAGTCTTACAAAGGATTTTGGTCCGTCTAAATTTCAATAAAGTATCCATTCATCTTCATGGGACACTTAGTCCTATTAAATATCAAATACATTGTTAATCAATTAATTTTCATGTGTTAAATTTTTTCTTTTCATTGGGAACAATATATTAGTAAAAAATCTATTATATTTAAGGGGTTGCTCACATCCAAATTCATCTATTTCTTGACCAATTTTTACATTTTCACTTGTTTCATCAGATTATGTGAACAATATGATTGAGTATAAAGTTATATTCTCAAAAATTTGTGACATAATTATTCCCATTCAACCACACAAAAAAAGTTCATTTGAGAGAACCCAAAAATTAACCAAAAGTTTTACCTTTACTGCTTCTTCTCCAATCAATCATGGAGAGTTATCCGTATGTTGTATAGATTAGATTCAGTTGATCGATAATCAGAAAATAGAACAATGTACCCTTCCTTTAAACTGACAGAGATCAACATTACTTCCCTACCATAATTCCCATAACTAAAAAAACAACACTTTCAGAATTTAGCTTAGGAAATTTATTGGGGAGCATAATTCTTGCAAGGGTCATAGAAGTTGGAAGAATCCTCTCTACAAGAATGTAATTCAATGTTGGGATAAAACACTTTTCTAGGAGATGCGATAAAATAATATAGTTTAATGAAGTATGTAATTAGCATCCCAAAGTCACCCAAAAAATGAACAAGAATTGGAAATATCGTTTATTTTAAATTTCACTAAAACTCTATCTTAAATTCAGATCAATTCAAACAATATATAACCATGAGTTTAGGTGCTAAAAAATTCAAGGGAGGAATTACACACCTGATAAGAGGGACAAACATTGACAGATTGAATGAGAAATGGGTTTATTTCAATGACCCTCCCTTCACCTCATCTCTATTGTTGAAAGAGGGAAAAAAATTTAACATTAGTGGTAGGGGGCATGAGCAGTTATGGATAATTGTGTTTATTAGTGTGGGTGTGATGAAACCAGAGTGTGTGTGCAGGTGGGGATCGCTACTCCATGGGTGTCAATCGATGAAGATCTGGAGTATATCACGTGGGGGGTCGGGTACAGCGGCTACGATACTGATTCAGATATCGATATATTTTTTATATTAGTAATATAATTTTTTTATTAACCTATTACTAATAAAAAAATATTGTTAAATGATTTTTTATGGTGAAAAAATTTTATTAACAGAATTATATGTTTAAAATAACCTTTTAGAAATAATAATTAATTAAAATTTATTCATGTGTTGGAAAAAATGTTGGTATTAATATGATAAAGTAACAAACTTAATTGTTATTAAATTATATATTATTATAAAATAATTAATAAAAACAGATATATTTGTAGGTAAAAATAAATGTTGGTACTTGAATGTAATACCAATGAAACATAATATCTATTGGAATTACTCATTTATACCAAAAAATATATTGTTTGTCACTAAATTTCTGTTAGTAAAAGTCAATTTCTTTGTAGTGCCACTATGATAGACTTGATAGTGATCCTTGACTACTATGGAAATTATTTTCTATTATTATGTGTATACCTTAAATATATGTCCTAAACTAATGTTAGGTTAACATGAATCATGTTATTTGATTCCATTATGATTCATGTCTTATGAACAACCAATATTTAAAACATGGTGTAATTTTTTTATCTTTTATATGCAGGTTATGGTTTTTATATATTATGCTCAGGTTCTCATACCCTTATGCTCATGTTATATTTCCATATTTCCCATATTCACCCTTATTGAGAATCTGAGATCACGATTTCTTATATTTCCTTTCCTATATTATGAATAAAGGTTTTCAGTAGTATTTTTTTATAAATATTACAAAAGGGGACGATATTTATTAAAGATGTTGAATATATTTCACTAAATAATAATATTTTCTTCATATTCTCCAAAGGCACTAATCCATTGAAATCTTCATTTGTTTGTAATGAATATTCGTCTAAAAAATGTAATATATATGTATGAAAAGTCTATGTCATTATAGTTGGTATCATTGTATATATTTAGTTAAACTTTTGAAGCAAGGATGAGAAACATTTAGTGAGATATCTAGGGATAAGTCTAAGGATGAGTAAAAGTATTGGAAAATTTATTTGAATTTTGGTAAAGGATAGAGTGAGTAGTTTCTAAGAAATTAAATCTCTGTTTGGATACAACAAGTATATGTGGCGCTAGAACAGATGTACATAGGGCTAATAAATTTAAAAATGGAACATTGATCTAGACTCAATCGTCACCTAGTACAAGAAAACGGGTCTTTCTATACACCTGGTTTGACACTCCCAAAGGATATTTTTGTAAATTCATAAACTCTATAAAAAACATAATTGAGGATTTAAATAAGTACCTTTAATGACCTAGGTTAAGACTAATGTGTCGTAGATTTAAAAGAAGGTGTCATAATTTATACATCCTATAAGTGATTTTTCATGATTATGTGGTTTCCCACTATGAATATTATTACTCACACTATGGTTTTTGGATTTAGTCAATGATACAAACCATAAGGAATTGGATTAACATTTAATTTAATGTATAATGTTTTAATGAGTAACCAAATGGGATGATAATAGGAGTGGAGGATATTTTTATTATTCCTAATCAGTTATCAAGATATATAATTAACAACTTTCACCTTAACCAACTCGCATACTCACCAATGAAGATAATGATAGATTTAGCTAAGAGATCAAGTGGTGGAGACCATTGAGTAAATAAGATTTAGTTTCCTATATGTCAAGAATGTGATAAGAATCACCCAAGTGATTGTCTTAGAGGAATGGTCAGGTGTTTTGAGTGTGGAAAAGAAAGACACAAAGTAAGTAATTTCGAAGTAAAAATGGAAATTTTGGTTAATGAAATGGATGAAAATAATTGTCTCCCTAAGGTATCATAAATGGTTGAATGTTTTAACAGTGGAATATATGGTCATTATAAAAACTTATTTCCTATGGGGAAATATCATAAAGAAAATCAGTATGGTTATATAAGTAATGATTATACTACTAATGATAAAGAGGCTACAAATGACATATAAAAGGTATGGAATGTTCTAACAGTATTTTTTATGTTAAACGTAATACACAAGGTTAAATTGAGGTTAATTAATGTTAATACATGATTAATATTTCATATTTTAGGAAAGATTTATTAAGGAGTAAGATGATAAATCCTACTTAATGGTTTAATAATGAAGTGGGTGATCTAAGTGTTTATATTTTGGAATTCAAGAGTTATGTTATATAAATTGTAAAATATATAAGTATTATTCCATATAATTTTTTCATTATGGATTTACAAGAAAAAATTTAATGGTACTATTGACCTAGAAAATTGATTTAATGGAAAGGCGATATTTTACAAAAAAACATGATTAAGTGAAGATAACCCTTAATATGTTCCTAATGATTAGATAATGATATTGGGAGAAAGAGACGATGTATATGAATAAAGTAAATTGGATAGTGTTCATGACCTTGGAAATGATTAATGATTTGTGTAAAAAGTAGTTTATGTTATCATTGGTGGTGTTTACATCATTATTGGATTTATATAATATACTCAATACTGCATGGTTTTATTCAAGGAATGAGGAAGTAAGTATGTTTTCATTAAGGTTTTATGGTAGTATGGTAATTATCATGTTTCATGAAAAAATATGACCAAGTTATTAACATATTTGGCATGTGAAAATTAAGAGTTTCCCCGTGATATTTAGGGGATTAATGTTAAGTTGATTCTTAGAATTTTAGTGAAATTCCTTATAAATTTTCAACTTTATAAGGGTCATAAGGTTAACCATTTATGGAATGGTTTAAGTTGGTATTTAAATTAGGTTTTAGATATTAATGTATTACTTCACCATATGATTATTTATGTATATTGGATAACAAAAACATTTTTATTTTGATGAGAACTAGAGATAAAAGGAATGAATTATTATTCTATTATGGATATTGTGATATGTTATTGCTTAAAGCATAAAAAATCATTGTCAATTCTTTTAGTAAGAGATGAATTATAAATTGATCAAATTATAACCCAAGGATGAAATTTTTCTTATGATATAAAGGAAATCTGATCCCTAGGTATATCGGTCCATTTAAAATTATTGATCATTTTGGGATGGTGGCCTATCGATTGGAACTTCCACCAAACTTCCCTCATGTACACAATGTGTTCCATGCATCTCTCCTGAGGAAGTGCATACTGTATCCATCACAAGTACTAAATTCAAAGTATGTACTATATGAGCATGATCTTTCTTAAGAGGGATAAATGGTGGAGATTATGGGTTGTACAAAGATATTTCTAAAAAACAAGACTACTCACATGGTCAAAGTTTTGTATCAAAAACACCAGAATGAGGAAGCTATATGGTAACTTGAGGATGTAATGAGGTATAATTATCCTTATTTTCTGGTACCAAAGTTATGAATTTTGATGGAAAAAATCATTTTATTAGGAGTAGAATTTAATAGCCCAATATATTGTGAAATATTTTTTTAAAAAAATACATTTTATCATTTTTATACCTTTATTTACACATAAACATCAAGTTTATCTTATGTTACTTGAAACACTGAGTTTAGGTTGTGTTATAAGAAACATCGAGTTTTAACGAAACATGATATATTATTAAAGTATTATTTTTTAATATGGTATTTTATCGAATAGATGTTAGAATGGAGGGTTTGAATAGGATTAACTAAATTATGAAAAGTGATGGTTTACACATGTATATAAAATTAACACTTTGGTGAACAATTAATTATAAATTAAAATGAAAAACCATTTGAAAATAATGGAAATATTTTTCTAAAAAACTATTTGTATGTACCCAGATAGGTTTTGTCTTAATAAATTAGATAAATCACTTTTAGGGAATTATTTTAATGAAATATATATATATTATATATTCAATAAAATATTTAACATTCATATTTTGTGTTTTATATACAATATATAATAATAAATCCATCTATTTCCCTAAAAATAGCATTTCTCTAAAAAATCAGTTTTGTCACCTTTTGTAAACTTATTTTAAAATTAATCATTTCCACTTATAGAAAATTTATTTGAAGAAATAAAAAAAAATTAAATAATAATTTCAAAATTATATTAGAGTAAATTTTTGATAATTTTCTAAAAATATAAATTTTTTATTGAATAGTGAAAGACACAAGTTTTTATTTATAATTGTCATTTCTTTTAAAGAATTTTAAAAATAAAAAATTTATTTAAGATGATTTTAAAAGTAAAATTAATTCAAATATATATTTATTAATCCAATTTAATTCATTTTAATGAATTTCATATTTAATTTTTATATAAAAACTTTTAAATCATTTGGACATTTTTTCTTTGGAAACTACATTCTCATCGCATCTGCAGGTTTAATTTCAAATAAAATTTTACCAATTCTATTAATGTAATTTTAAAAAGTTTATTTAATATTTTTGGTATAAATATTTATATTTATTTAATAATTTAAACTTAATTATTGACCATAATTAATAATAAAAACTGTAAAAAATAATTACCATGGTTAAGGTGAAAATGTGTTTAGCGGGGGTTGGACTAAAAATATAAGGGCTAAAATGACCAATAAACTTATCCAAAACTAATTTTAAGGATATATTTAAACCTTATAACCTATGATTTTTGATAATGGACTATTTTTTATACTTTTATAAGGTAAAAATTATGGGTACATCATTATCTTTTCAAATATTACAAGTGTGCCACTCACCTCACTTATAAAAGGTCAACCCCTCCTCTCCTCTTTACACTTCCAAAACCATTTTTATTGGATATAACATACCAAAATAACTTTATTAATTTCCCAATATCATCCTATAATCCTTAGTTTTGTCATAAATCCAATCTAGTAAGGTTTTTTGTGAAAATCAAAAGAATTTGTCTCAAAAAGTGGTAACATCCCAAACTGAGCATTTTATTTTATTTTTTCATCAGCATGATGGAATTATTATTAAACCATCCTGATATAATAACCTAAATATCTTAAAAATACATATATATTTTTTATTTTATGTTCATGAACTAAAACTATTCTCATTTCCGTCAATTGGGATACAAAATCATCATTCGTGTGTACGGTGGACTACCACCGTGAAAACCTATGTTATTCACTTTCCATCAAAACCTCTCACAGATTGATATAATGATGGATTTAGTGTTTTTATATTATATTTATTATATTATTATACCTTTATAGTTTTAATACCACATATATCTTCTTACCTCACAACCTATTGGAAAATAATAGTTTCACTCGTGTGTACGACGGACTACCACCTCGCAAATCGATGTGATGTGTTTTTCATTTTTTTAATTATATGGTGATAAAAATAGATTAAATGAATATGTATGATATTTTTCATATAATTATAATTTTTTATTATTATATCACATATATCATCTTACTTTCCATTCAATGGTGGATACGATAACATCGTCCGTGTGTACGGCGGACTACCACCTTGAGAAGCGTTGTGATTCATTTTTCATGTATGCTTTACATGGAAGATAATAAGGATAGATTTAAAAAAAATTATATATATGAAATAATAATTATTTACCCTTATTTATTTCATCCTTTAAATAAAATTTAAACTACATTCATGAGTACGTATGGCCTACCATCTCTGTGAACAGTGTATTGCATTTTCTATCTCTATATTTTATGGATCATGATAAATATATATATATATATATATATGATATTTATATCATGGTTAAAATTATCTAGATAATGGAATCACCATAAATGTGAGAGGGTTGAAAATACAAAATCAAAACATACATGAGGGAAAAAAAGCATTTATTCCCCAAAACGTGATATTAACATAGAATTATTAATAAACGAGTAACAAAAGCTCATAAATAAATTATATATGGTATTATATATATAATTATGGTTATTTATTTGATTTATAATGAACTTATATTTATTATATAGTAGGTTTTAATGTGTACAAAGGAATTTGAGACTTAAGGTAAGGGATTTCCTTCTCACTTTTATTTTCTATGCGACACAATCTATATTCACCATGTATTTATTTTATGTGCTGTATATAATACCAATTAATGTATTGTATTATTATTATCCTAAAAAATTTGAGGATTTAAATATCAATTTTAGGATTTATCTTTCATGGGGTTTACAGTTTCAAAGTTACCAATGTGGTAAGAGATGTTGGTCTCAATTTTCCTTCTTTGAGACATATGTTGTGATATGAACCTATCATATTTTAGGAGGTGTATATACATATATTTTTAAATTTAATACCTTGAATATATTTTTTACAGTTATATTTTAAGTTTAATTTAAAATAATTATTTCACGGATCATATGATTAAAAGTTACCAAAGTGGTAAGAGTTTTAGGTTACAATCTCATTGTCAATCTGGATTGTTTATGATTATACTTCCAATGATAAAATATTATGATATATCTCTCAAGAAACTCAAGAATTTTATTATCCTCTAGTTATTTCAGGAGAATAAATTTTTTTCCCTTTATTTTCCTGTCTTTAGTTACCCAATATTCAAAAAAATGTTTTTAAATTAAACCGATTTTATTTCACTCTTCGATCAAAAAACCCTTCTTTCCATATCTATATTTTCTAAAAATGTTTTCAAAACAATTTTAACATTATCCAAAGGATTCAATAAATAAATTTTTACCTGGGTTTTAATTTTTATAAAAAAATTAGTGTTCACGTAGTATTTAAAAACAAGTCATGTTTGGATTTTACCGAAAATGTGAAATAAAACTTTGTTTTAACGTGTACGGTATTTCCTACCATCATGACCACTCAATGTATTAAAGTTTAATTTATAAGTTTCGATGCTTATTTTAGAAGAAAATTATTTTGAAAATTTTGGATGTTTAAAAAAAATTCAAAGTGGAAAGTATATTTTCCTCAAGAAATTTTTTAAATGATTTTTAAATCATCCTTTATAAGTTTACAAAGTTTATTTTTGAGGAAAAGGATTTAAAAAATATTTTATAAAGTATTAGTTTAAAAAAATATTTAAATTAAGGTTAATTTCCTAAAGAAATGTTCCAATTGATCATTCAAAATCATTTTCCATATAAGATTACATCCTTTGATGTTACATATCATTTACTAGGGATATGATCCAAGGATACCATTCTTATTCTTTCTCTAAATGGTTTATGTTTATGATGATAGGATGTTTATGAAACCCATTTATCTTCCATGGGTTATACCATGATAAAATGATTATGAAACCTTATTTTTTATATATTATTCTATGATGAAATGATGAAATGATTATAAAACCTTTTTCTTTTCCATAGGTTATCTTATGATGAAATGTTTATGAAATCCCCTTATTTTCATGGTTCTGATATGATTAATGTTTTATGATCTGATGGAATACATTTATATGATTTTAATTATATTATGGGTGGGACATATATCTCCCTTCAATGAATTAGGTAAATATTGATATCTCGTGAGCTAAATAAGACTGGAATGGGGAGTAAACCCAGTTCAGTAAAGGATTTTTTTTATTATGATATTCTTGATAGTGAACCTTGACTTCTTCATTGGTTTGGGGAGTGAGCCCATTTCACTATGATATAATTTAGAGTTATCCTTAACTATTATAGTAATGATTTTATATTATTATTTTTATGACACAAATTGATATCATATTCCAATGTCATGTTCACATTGATTATGTTCTTTGATTCAAATATAATTTAGGTCTTATGAACTACCAATATTTATGCCATGATATAAGATTTTGATCTTTGATATATAAGGAATGGTTTTCATATATTATTATCAAGTTCTCATATCCTTATTCTCATGTTATGTTTATGTATTTTCCATGCTTACCCATACTAATCTTTTGATCTCACCCATTCTGGTGTTTCCTTTATTAGGTTATGAAGAAAGCTTTTAAGTTGGGTATGTTTATGAAGTGTGAAAATATTTGTGGGAGATGCTGAATATCTTTCCCTAAATATGAATATTTTGTACCTAGTATCCAAAGGAAAAAAACATTATAATCATTGGGAATTTTCTTGGGCAATGTAATGAATATTCATCTAAAATATGTGATATCTATGTATGAGAATCCTAGATCTCTATAGGTTAGATGCACCATATTCCTATGGGTAAGTATAGACTAAAGCTCTAAGCCCCACCATTTTTATTTATGGGTGAGGCATTGAACTGATGCTCCATGATTTAATGATTTGGACAATATATAGGTACATGGAATGAGGATCCAAGGTACAATAACTTATTTGACATGATTTATAAATTCTATTGTGTTTTGTAGTTTTAAACCCCATTATAGTTGTGGTTAAAACTCCAATATGGGTTGAAGTTTGTCTAGTGGATGAATAAATCATGGGACCCAAGGGAATGTGGGGATAACTAACATCTTCTTAGTTATATAACATGTTTCATTAAGTGCTCAGTCTACTATTTTGACTTTTTCATACACTACTACTAACTGGATATTATTATAGACACCATTTGTGGTGGCATGAAAAGTTGTTCTCACACCCTACTCGAGATTTTGTTGGGTACCCAAGAAGATTTCATGGTCACAAGTCATGATAAGGGAAAATTCCATGTGTTATATAGATGATATGGGATTTGGGATGGATCATGGATGACGGGACTCGTCATGATATCATGACCCATTTTAGGAATTGATTACATAAAGCATAATTATTGTTATTATTACTTAGTTATTGATTATATTGATTTACACTATTTTTTTTACTCTAGTAAAGACGGTATAGTCTCCCCACATACATCTTTATACCCTCACTACAACTTGGTAGACTTTGGATTACAAGGAGGCCCACTTAATTTCATGTAGTGATCTAGATCAGGGCACCAATTATAGTGTCCCTTGGGGAGTGATGTTAAAAATTGGAATCTGAACATTTATTTTATGTGGAATTACTATTTAGGAAAGGTATATAGGATATTAAAAGGTTTTAGTCCTTGTAAATGAGCTTTCTCTTGGGATTATCTAACTCAAATGCTTGGTAAAACACAAGTTCCTTGGGTGGTATGGTTTTTCTTGATGTTTTTTGTTACTGTTGGATGTTATTTCACCTTGGTATATACACTTTTTGGGTGATATTATTTTATTAGGTTTTACTCATGTCCCGACATGGAACAAGTTTTATGTATACATGCATCATTTTAGGAACTCAAGATTTATGTTCCATTCATTATATTAGGAACTCCTGGAAAATAAGGTTATGATGGGTTATGGAAAATAAAAATGCTTTTCTATTTTACTTGTATATTTAATAAAATAGTGCACAATAAAGAAAATAAAAATTATATCTATTAAAAATTTAAAAAATGAAATGGTTAAAATGGTGCCTAAATAAGAAATATTTAATTTTTTTGAAAGTGAAATAGTGAAAATGGTGTTAAATGAAAGGATTGTGATTGTGTAAGTTTGGTTTGCCTCATTTTAAGCAATTCCTAGGATAAGAATGGTTAAGGGTAGTCATTGGGTGTGTTTTTACCCATCGGAATAGTCTATGCAGAGTGGTTTGGTTATGAACAATTTTGATCCTTACTTTTGTAAACTATGGAGACTATATGTTATGAGTTTTGAGACATTCATTTTTCATTATTGACAGATGCCTCCACGATGATATTTACTATTTAGGAAATATGAGTACATCATTAATAATTCTTCTCTAGTAGTGAGATAAGAGCCCCCATTGAATTTGGCTGATAGGGGAATAGAAGTTCCATGAGAATTTTTCTTATTTTATATAGTTTATAGAGACATAACTGGGATGGGTTGTGTTGATTATGTTTGATATGGAAAGAGAGTTTCATCTATAGATCCTTCCAATGTTTTCCCAAGAGGGGGGATCCAAGGTATCATAGTTCTATATTGATTCCATCTAAATGATTTTGGATCACATAGATACTCCTATAGAGAAGATAGTGAATTTGTTAGAATAAATATTATAGGGACTAGTGAAATTATTGTGGGGTATATAGGCTTAGGATGAGTAGTGTGAGAGTATAAATTATAAGGACTTCCAAGATAAGTTATTATATTATTTATACATAGAGACCCTAATGAAGGAGATAGTTATAGAGTTTATGAATATGACCTAAAGGAGTATGTTGGCAATGGATTATGATAACACTTCACTGATTTACAAAACTTTTTCTAGAAATTTTAGGGGATGAGGTAGCTATGGAAAGACATTTTTAGAATGGACATGGATGTGAGATTAAGTCATAAGTGAATATATTTTGTTGGATCGAGTTTTCTGAGTTTTTTAATGAGGATCTAATTTTTTTGGGTAACATGAAGAAGACTGGTGGTGGTGGTGGTGGATAGGTAGGATTAGTTGGGTGATTGGGTTGCACATCTTCTGATGGAAGGAAACATCATTATGATTTTTTCTGTTAGGGTAGATGTGTAAAGATTAGTGGAGGAAGAGGATCAATCTCTTGGGTTAGTGATCAGATGTCTTAGTACTAATGTGGTAGACTGAGTCACATGCATGGTCAATGTCCTTAGACACTGGTGGATTTCTAATCATACAAAAGAATGGGACATGTGTAGATGTTCTATAGAAACCTTCGACTGATTGGAAGTGATGGGGGAACAAGACTAATGTAGATCACTAATAGAGGATATTCTACCCTATATTAGTCTGGTAGATGGAGCTCTCATAGGTGCACCAGTCAGGGTGGAGGAAGTGGGGTTTCGAGATATGGTAGACTATTTTAGTAGGGTATTTTAGCACATGGGACCCATATAAGAGCTTAGGGTAGATAAACTGGTCAACTTCATACAGTTTATCCTACACTTAGAGGTGGTGAGGCTGGACCATCGACTATCTGAAGTATGATTCTTATAGATTCCACACTTCCAAATGATTTATTTGATATAGGATCCTCTCATTCATTTATATCTACTTGGTTATTAAATGGTTTGAGTTTGGAGGTAGGATCATGGTGTCAAATTATGTATATCAACAAACCATTGGTATTGTGATCAAAATACATCTTCCTTTATAAAGGGTGTGACCCTAAGGTTGGTGAGTACTATTTTTATAGAATTTGTACATGGTTGATATAGAAGTTTTTGACCTGATAGTGGTAATGGACTATTTTATATCATATTGATGTCACATTGATTGTTATAATAGGATAATTACCTTCACCTCTACTGAGTGTAGAACCAATTTTTTCCTTGGAGAATGGGATATCCAGGTAGGTTTTGCAAGGATAGTTCTTGTGTGAATGGGTGAGATCACAGCCCAAGTTGTGAGTATTATGATAGATGATGAGAGAGAATAGAATAATTTATTCCCTCCATGGGTGAATTATTTTTAGTACATGATTCCTAAGTACGTCTTAGATTTTCCACATGAGATAGAGGTTGAGTTCAAAATTGATCTGATTCTCAGGGTTGAGCCAGTTTCCATTCCACCATATATAATGAAATGAGTAGAAATTTAGAAACTTAAAACTTGATTAGAGCAGTTATAGGATAAAGGGTTTATCCATTTGAGTAAGTCACCTTGGTAATCTATAGTTTTATTTTTTTCAATAATGATGATGAAACATTAAAAAAATTATTGGTTAGAGGAAGTTGAATTGAATTATGGTTATGAACTAATATCCTCTTCCATGTATTGATGGTTTATTTCACCAGCTAAGGGGTTCTAGTGTGCTATCCAAAATTGATTTATAGTTAGGGAATCATCATTTTAGATTGATACATTCTGATATACCATAAACTACTTTTAGATGTAGGTATGGTTTATATTAATTCATCATAATGTCATTCATGTTGAAAAACACACCTATAATGTTTATAGATTTGATGAACTTAATATTCCACACATACCTAGACCGGTTTGTAGTTGTTTTTGTAGATGATATCTTGATGTACTTCTACACTCATGAAAATCATTCCAAACATCTTAACATCATCTTGAGTACATTGAGAGATCGTATTCTATACACCATGCTAAATAAGTGTCATTTTTTGGACCAACAGGGTACATTTCTTGTATCACATAATCTAAAAGGAAGGTGTGTCAGTGGATCCAGAGAAAGTTTAGGCAGTTGTTTCTTGGAATTTTCCTAGGAATTTGATTATATCTAAATATTCCTAGGTTTTGTGGGATATTATATAAGGTTAATCAAGGATTTTTTTCTTCTTTTTAGTGTTGTTTTTTGGCATGACCAAGAAGGGGGTCAAGTTTGATTAGCCATAAGTATGAGTGGGAACCTTCCCTGAGTTGAAGAAACATGTATTACTACACCAAATTTTATTTTAACTAAATTGGGAAAGGAGCATACCTTCTTTTGTAATGAATCTGGGATTGGACTTGGGGTAGCGTTGATGTAGAGAGATCAAGTTGTGTCATACAGATATTGGTAGTTGAATCCATATTAATTCAATTATCTTACACATGATCCGAAGTTGGCTACAGGATTTTATACCTTGAAATTTTGGGGGATTTATCTTTTGGGTGAAATTTTTTTTCCTTTATACTGATCATAAGATAGTTAAGTACACATTTCCTAGAGTGATAAAAATATTCTTCAGTGGATATGGGTTAATTACATGCATTATTTTGGATTTGATCTAGAATATATGTCAGGAAAAGGGAATGGTGTTTCTTATGTTTTGAGTTAGAAGAAATATATGTAAGCAGTTTAGGAATCTAGTTTGAGTGAAAGATGATGGATTTATTTATTAAAATACATATAGGTGTTCAAAAGGATAATGAGTTTATGAGATTCATGTCCTTTTCTATTGAGTTATCCCATATGAGCCATTTTAATAGGAGGAGGTATAAGGAATATAATGTATCAATTCGAGAGATATTTTTAAATGTGGGGATCCAACTTCTTAATGGACTATTGATGAGGATGATATTATCCACATTCTGGTCCATGTTGGTGTTCCAACTTGTAAGCGATAAGAGATTATGAGTGAGTTTCATGCCTCAAAGTGGGTCATGCATCCTCATTTTACCAAGATGTATCATGATCCCTATAGGTAGTATTGGTGGCTTGGAATGAATTTTTGGGTTGCATGTTTCGTGACAGGATGTTACACCTATAAGCTGGTGAATACCAAATATCATCATATTGGTGGTTTTTTATAGTCATTTCCCATTATAGAGTGGAAATTGGATCATGTTACTGTGTATTTTAGAGTAGGTACTCTAATGATGTATAGGATGAATAATGCAATTTGGGTGATTTTTTATTTTTTGATTGAGGTTTCTCATTTATTTCCAATTTAGGATACTTTTATTATCAATAAGTATGGTGACTTATATGTTCGAGAGATAGTATGTTTTCATGGTGTACCACAGAAAATAGTTTTGGATCATGATTTGGATTTTACTTTTTTCTTCTAAAAATGATTACAGAAGGCACTGGGTACCTAGGTGTTTTTTATTATATCCTTCCAGCCATAAATAGATGGGAAATCAGAACATACCATCTAGGTGTTAAAGTAAATTTTTAAAGAATTTTTCTATACTTTGGTGGAACTTGGGAGAAACACTTATCACTCATTCATTTCACCTATAAAAATACATAATAGGTTAATATTCATATGTTACCATATGTTTCACTCTATAGTAGTCCATTTAGACCTCCTTTATTTTGGATGGAAGTTGGGTAATCAAAGTTGTTGGGAACGAGTCTCATGAAGGAGACGTTGGAACATGTTCTATTTGTATGAAAGTGTATGGCTACAAAACAAAGTAGATAGAAGTCATATGCTGACAAACATCATCATCCAATTAATTTAATGGTGGGTGACCATGTGTTCATTTAGATGTTTTCGATATTTGGTCACCATCATATTTCAAAATAGGGAAAGTTGGTGCCCAGGTATGTAGGGTTGTTTTAGATTATAGAGAGGATCAGAATGGTGGAATTTCACTTCCATAGAGGTATAGTGCTAGGAATGAAATTTTCATGTATCAAAACTTTAGAAGTATCACCATATCCCATATCACATGATTTATTTTAATGATATTGAGCTAGAGGTTGATGATTCCATTGAGGACCATCCAGTTCTTGTTATGGATCGTAGTTAGAAACTTTTGTGGGGTAGGATTGTGTCATTGGTTTGAAAACTATGGAAGCATGGTAATGTTCAGGAAGAAAATAAGGAAAGGGAGGAATATGTGTGGTCCCGATGGCTTGATATTTTTACTACGGAGGCCTAGATATGCTTGGGACTATAGCTCAATGATGAGTTGTTATAAGGTGGTGAGGTTATAAGATTCTGGCCATTTGAGGATGTAAGTTCTTCTTTAAATTTGAATTCAACTCCCTTTATATTGGTTTGTAAAATTATTCCTAAGAGTATGAGAGATCTCAGGCATGTCTTTTGGGTTTGAGACAAGAATGTGAAGAAAGTGGATATATTGTGTAAGATTCATGGTTGGAAAATGGTTAGTACTGACCATGTGCCTTAACCATATAGCCTATAGGGGATGGTTCACAATTGACAAACTCTGGAAGTGGATCCCAAAAACCATGTGTCCTAGGATAGATCCAAACAAATGGCCTATGTAAGGTTTTAAAAACCATATAGGCTCCCTATAAAACCATACAACCCTTTCCCCCTCTTGTACAGAGGGTGCATCATGGTTAGCACACCGTTTGGCAGACCGTGTGACCAAACTGTGCACCTCATTTAAAGAGTTGAATTTCCCATTTTTTCCTCACAATAATAAATTTATCTCAATCAATTTTTCCCTTTATTTCCACCACTAGTAGGGTTTTGAACCTTTCCTCCCAAGATTCTCAAGGATCAATATCCTTCGATTCTTTTTCATTTGAAGTGTCATTGGTTGTGAATCGAAGCTTTAGGTGAGTCTACCACTCCACTTCCATACATTTTCTGTAAGAACCATTGTGTCTTATTTATTCTCCTTATTAAGCCTCTAACCCATTTTTACAAAATATTCTTAGTTTGGGAATTGATAGTGTATTATGACAGAATCAAGGTCCAAGGATGAGCGAGTAGTTATCTATAATCTTGAGGAAGGTGTTCTACGAGTTATGTCCAATATTCTCTATGTAAGTTCATGTTTATGTGGTTGTTAATTTGTGTTTTTGTGATAATAATTTGATTACTTGATAAGAAATAATAAATTGGGTGTAAAATTTCTGTGATGGACATTTCATAGACCTCGTTGGACCCATTAGTAAATAGTATACTAGGCCCATGTCCACCACGGGGTGAGCCACTCCCTTGAACATGGAAATTGACTTTAAAAATGATGAATTGGAGGGTTTGTGAGATTAAACCAATTATAATTTAATTAACCATGTTAACTTGGTATAATGGGTAATTTTTATTAAATGGATTATACTAAATGGGTTATGGGATGACAATGGGTAATGGTGTTAAAATGGTTTGAGTGGGTATATCCATGATATAAAATGTTTAAAGGTATGTTTAATGATTATAGCCATGGATAAATAGTGAAATGGGTTATTCAATGGGTTGAGTAAATGTGTTGAAACTAATAAACCATGGTAATATTGTTGAATTAGATGTAACCTCCCCCCCCCCCAAACACACACACCATTGTGATGAATATTTAATAAAAATGGTCACAAATTATGGAATTTGAAAACATGGTTGATGGTATGGTCGGTATATTGGACTAAGGCTCCCCGTCCTTAGGTTTGGCTAAAATGATTTTCTAGGACAACACAGCATTGGATTGTTAGGAATTTAGACTAATCCTCTAAAATCTTAAGGGATGGGTTAGACAAGTGCTCTATATTCTTATGTATAGGTCCAAACATAAGCTCTAAGACCCACTATTTTGTATTATGGGTGGGTTGTTGGACTGATTCTCTAAGATTGAATGAGTTAGAGAAGCAATGAGTACTTTGACTGAGACTCTAATTTATAATCATGTATTTGGATTAATTTGTAAATTTCCTTCAATTTTTTGGATTTAAACCCCCTTATAGTTGGGGTTTAGACTCCAACATTGGCTAAATAAGGTTTAGTAGATAATGACATAGTGGGACCTGAGGGCCCATGTGGCTAACTAATTCCTTCTTAGTTATATAACCTATTTTGTTAAATGATTTTTATATTATTTATTTTCACTTATACATATTCTACTTATGATGGGATGTTATTTTATACATCATTGGTGTTGTCCTACTGAGTTTTACTCACACCCTACTTGGGACTTCGTTAGATACCTAAGAAAATTTCATGGTTGTAGGTCAAGATAAGAAAAAAGGCCCTATGTTAGATGAATAATTTGGGATTTGGGATGGAGGATGGATGATGGTATTAATCATGATTCCAGGACCCATTTTCTTAATTGATTACAATATACACAATTATTATTATTATTATTACTTATTTTTTATTGATTATATTTATTTCTATTATTTTTTTACAATGGTAAAGAGGGTATAGTCTCCCAACATACCTGTTTAGGCCCTCATTACTAGTTAGAAGCCTCTGGAATATAGGGAGGCACACCTGAGGTCATTTGGTGATCTGTCTTGAGGTACTCACTATAGCGGTACCTAGTCCAAGACGTTGTAGCCTCTCTCACAATCACTCTCACCTTGTTTTTTCATGTCTTAGGCAGTGATGTTGGCCACCCAAGTAGTTCACCCGCTAGAGTGGGAGGGACTCCTCAAACCAATTATAGTGTCTCAACATTGGCCCTTTAACCTAATAACTAACCTTGATTATCACCCTTGTTTTCTTTGAATTGTGGGATTCCCTAATGTTTTAATTTTTTTATAATAACTTTACCAACTCTCACTCTCTAATTTGGAGTTCATATAGGCCCTTTTCTTATGGATCACTCCACGATGGCTTTTTTTGGTCAGAATTGAACTTTGTTCACTCATTCGATTGGTACATATTTAATTATGGGGATATTTATGATAATTAATTCAATGTAATATTATTTTCCCATCATCTCCTAATTCACATCTTGACCGAGGAAGATCAAATATCTTCCCGTTCTATAGCCTCATTGGTTTTTCAGGGGTCTTGTTTCTCTCTATTTTGTTAGTCTTATTAATTTCTCATGAAATGTGATACCCTAACCATAACCATCTAAGTTACAACTTTTGGATTAATCCTTCCCTTAAAAATTTCTTTGATTCTCAAACTACTAGGAAATATGGTGGGTCACTACATGTTACCAGATTGTTGGACCAGTGTGTTTTTTCATCCTACTGCACCCTATATTTGTGTTAATTCCAAAATAATGTAAAAATTGATGGAATCTATCTACATAGAATTTGAATAAAAGATCCACTATAAATAATTTTTTTTAATTTATTCAATCTTTAACTTCTATAAAACTTTTATTTGATGTGTCCATTCCCATTATGTTTTTCAACATTTTAAAAATTCCCATCATTATACTTTTCATTTCTCAAATGATAAAGTGGTGAGGATGGCTAGGAGTGGTCCTGTAGATAATTATTCTTGATTATAATTGAATATTCTTCCAGTTATGAGGCATAATTCTCAAGTTGGTGTTAGAATAATTAAGGTAAAGGTGATGGAATTAGTGGATGAGAAAGGGTACCCATATTTTCTTGGAGACAATGATTTTTTATTACAATCCTATAAAGAAGCGCTGAAACTAGGGTGTCTGATTAGAAAATAAGAACCTATTTGGAATATAATATGTCCCTAGATGATTCTTCATGAGTATATCAATGAAGGAAATATATATCAAATTATTGAAACCAAAATTTGTCACCAATCATCTCAAAATAATTATTCTATGCTAGTTCACAATGGTTCTAGATTACTTGATTTAGCTGTGATGCAAGAGAGTGATACTCCCGTAACATGATTAGTGCTAAATAAGTTTCTCCAATGATGGAATAGAAAACCCAAATATAACAACCCCAACCATAATAGCTTGAATATGGTAACATAATTTATTAAATTGGCCTAGATATAATGGTTTGAATCCTAAAGGACTGGTTAGTTTAGTAATTTTTGAGAACCATATACATACATGATAATCATTTTACATTTTGAAAATAAATTAAAACATAAAAAATAACAACATCAAATAAAATTCCTCCTCAAAAACTCATTAAAAGATATCTTCTTCATATCCTAGGTAAAGGAAACAAAATAAGGGTGAGGTTAAATACTTTTTAAGGGTTAAATACAGTGGAAGCTATTAGGGATCAATAAAGAATAATCAATATAGAAAGGTAAATAACTATACACACATGACATTTAAATAACTTCACTACATTAATAGATAATTAATAATAAATATTTCATGGTAAATAACTAAAAATTCAATCCAATTTTCAAAAAAAATAGAATAAAATGCATTCAAATATAATATAATTATGAAAATGTCATAAATAATAATAGCTGAATTCATAATGAAGAAATAACTTAATCACCAAACATATTGTATCAGGCACATGATACATCTACCATTAATACCTTTCACAATATGGTTTAAAACTACTATGTATAATCAATTATGGTTTCGCAAAATAAAATTTTACCACCAAGACCTTGCTCAAGATAGTTTAAAACAACTGGGTATAAACTCATAGGGTTTAGCCAATTGATTTGTCTCATGAGACCCGTCGATGCATTGAGGGGATTTATATATTATTACCCCACCCATATTTTCATTTACAAAGAATTCATGATATATCAAATAATTTATTTAATTCATGAATAAATATGCTATATTAAAAAATGTCCATATTGAATAAAATATACATATTTAGAAAAAAAATCAAGTTAATCAAATAAAATGAAAAGTAAACACCACAAGTAAAAATGATATAAAGATTAGGAAATAATCATATACATCATAAAATAATATTTATATTTAATAGTAATGTAATTTTGAATGAAAAATGATTACAATAATTTGATTGTTTCAATATAAAGTTAACAATCATAAGTGAAAGTGAGATTGTATAATAACCTTTACCACTTGGAAATTTTCAATTCAAATACCCTTGGATGAAATTATTCAAAGTGAGAGATAAAATACAATGAATTATGAATGAATCATGATATTACATGTCAAAGGTGCAGTATATAAAACACATAAAAGTGAATTGGTAGATAATAACAAATAAGTATCAATGGAATGTAAATTGAGAGGAAATCTCTTACCTCATGCTTCTATTTGATTTAACATTAATTAACCTCTTGTATAGTGGTTTTAAACATATTATTAACTTACAATATAACTATATTAATATTTATAATATCACATATGATCCTTTTATAAAATATTATCACCTATTCATTAATAATATTTCATTATTTTCATTGTTTCGAGTCTTAATTACCTTGCTTTCTTATACGTATTTTTTCGTTAAAGATCAAGTTCTTACGCATATTACATAATTTTTTCACAAAAATAAAAAACATGACATAATTATCATATTTATACATCAATTATACTTTTAATACCAATCATGAAACATTGTTTTGATAAATTAAGTATGTTATGATTATGGAGATGGTAGGCTATACATATGTAGAGTAACATTTACATTTTGCAATGATCTTCATGGAAAGAAGGTATGTAATATATTATCTTTAAAAAATGATCATAATATCATGTATATAAAATTATTTATTTAAATATAATTTTATATATAATCCATGTGGTATGGTGATTTAAGTAGATTCACATCGTTTTATGAAGGCGAAAGTCCACTAATACACGAACCGCGTTATCATCTCTCATTGGGTGAAAGGTAAGAAAGAAAACAATATATATTATCTTATTAGAATGATAATATGTAATTAATATAATAATTATTTAATTTTCATCATATATAATCCTAAGCTTTATCTTTATCACTTTTCATGTAAATCCTTAGTGAAAGATAAATCACATCACTTCACAAGGCAGTAGTCCCTCATACACACGAGCGACGTTTTCATATCTCCTATAGAATAGAGAGTAAAAGATGAATATATGATAGAATGAATCCAGAGGTATAACTATGTTATAAATATCATATATATATATATATATATATATATATATATATATATACTTTATATCCATCATCATACCCAAACATGAGATGTGGTAATGGAAAAAATGAATGACATCGGTTCAAGAGGCGGTAGTCCACCGCACACATGATTGATGATTTTATAACCTATTTGATTGATTTGGAGGTGGTTTTAGGTCATGAAATTAACATAAAAACATATAATTATATTAAATATACTGAGTTTAATTTATCATCATGGTTTAATATTAATTAAAGAGGGTGGAGGAATAAATAAAATAGAAACGCTCATTGAATAATGTTACCACTTATTCGAGTATCCTCCTTAGGTTTGCACTAAATCCTTCCTAGGTTATATTTATGAAAAAAATAAGGCTTCTAAGATGATGTTATGGAAATTTTAAAGTGATTTTATTATGGATTTTCTGAACCAAAATTGTTTGTAGGTGTGAATAAGAGAGGAGAGTGAGTGGCCATTTATAAGTGAGGTGAGGGGCGTACTTATAATTTTTTCAAAATATTCAATCATACCCATGTATTTATCATTAAAAAATCCTCCAAAATAGTCCATTATAAATTATAGAATAGATAAGGTAAAAATATATCCATAAAATAGATTTTATATAAGTTTTTAATTAATTTTAACCCTTATATTTTTAGTTTAATATCATAGTAAGTCCATATTTACCTTAAATGTGGTGATTAATTTTTATTGTATTCACTATAAATTTTGCTCAAAAATTACGTTGAACCTATTATATAATATAAACTAGTCTGATTAAAAAATGGAATATATTTTTATAAATTAAATTAATATAATTGGAAATTTTTAATTTAAAATTAATCCCACATATGCGATGAGAAAGCGGGTTTTTTAAAAAGAAAATGTTCAAAAGTTTACAAAGTTTTTCTATCAAAATTAAATATTGAAATTATTACAATGAAATAAATTTAATTAATTGATATAAAATTTAACTAATATTACTTTTAAATTAATAAAAAATATAATTTAACAATATAAATTACTTAAATTGAAATGCAGTTTTCAATTAAAATTCAGTGTTTTTAATTATTCATCAAAAAATGAAACTTTTTAGGAAAATATCAAAAAAAACTAAGATAATTTTTATATGGTGATTTCAAAAATAATTTTTTTTTAATTAAATTTTATAAAATTGTTAAAAATTATTTTAAATTATGTGTGAAAATCACAACTAAACCATCCTTCAGAAAAGGTACAGTTTTTCAAAAAACATTTATTTTTCTTTTAAATGATTATTATTTTATTTATAACCAATAGGTATCCATTTTATTTATTTTATACATATTTAAAACATATAATTTTTTTAAATTATTAATTACTATTAATACCTTCCAATTTAATGGATATTTTATAATAGTAAAGTTTAAATAATAATATTTTAATAGAATATCTTGTTTCATTCAATCCTAGTGTTGTGTTCATTGAAAGATATTAAAGAGATTGAATTTATTTAAAAAATGAACATATCATAAATTATAAGGTGTTTATATTATCTTATACTCTTGATTTTTCATTTTATACATGTTATCAGATATGATGTTCATATTTTAAAATATCAGGGTGTTACGCCCAATTTATACCATGTATTTTTCGTATTATGGATAAATTATTTCAAATATGGAGAACTTGTTTAATTAAGGGTCACTATGATGTATCTGGATGATCCTTTATTGTGTACCAAGTATATTAAACTTTAGTTTTGTATATTTTCACATTTCCCATAAATTCATATTTACTTGGTGGTTTATCCTTAATAAAATTTTATGACAGTAATGTGTATCAAATATGAGTGATTAAGTATAACTAATTTTTAAAATGAATCTATCAAAACTATCTTTGGTCCCTTTTCATTGTGAATACATATATTCAATTTTCATAACACAACGATAATATTAACCATTATTAGTATCCAAAAACTATAATTTTATATTCATAAATTTTTAAGGGTACTTATTTTAACTTTTGGAATACCTGTTTATTTTCAATAGGATTCGATGAAATTCACCATGAAATCCTTATTAATAAATTTAATGGGTAAATCTATTACCATATCTTCCATATTGGAAAATTATATAAGATAATATTTATTGACTAATTATGCTTTGTATTTTTATGTTATTCACTCATGAAAATTATACCATGTATTGACTATAGTCTTTTTTATATGATGAAATGAATTGGACTTTTATATGATAGGTGATTCCAAGAATTATATATCCCCTCATTGCATCGATAGGTCTAATAAAATTACTAGAATGTAGATTTTTTATATTCCTACCATTTTATAAATATTTATTTGTATTATACCTTAGTGGTATGAGTATTATTTTTATAATTATGTATTCCTATTAGAATGCATTAGAAGATATTAAGTGATGTTTAGATCTTAGAGTAGCTCATCAATGAACTAATATACCTCATTATGAAAATATCTTGGGTATTTAGTGTATAACTACCCTTTATTTATGATGTATTGGTATAAGTATGTGATAATATATTTATAAAGTAAAAAACTTTCTATTACCCTAATTTCCATCCTTGTGAGATCATTTTATGTTTATTATGTGATAATTTATTTCCATTTTCATCCATGGTTTCTTTATCATATTTTTATTTATAAAAAATATTTTTGTATCAATCCATGTTATTTTTCTATGCCATTATTATGCCAAAATTTCTTATTTTTATACTATCCCTTACTAAGAATCTGATCTCACTATTTTCTTATGTTTTAAATTTCTTTTGGTAATACTGATGAAAAAATTACGATTGTCTCCATGGATTTAATTAATGTAAAATAATATTTATTTGAATGAAGTGAAATGACTTGTTTGTAATTTAATATAATGTTGATGTATTTACCCTCTTAAGGATTACTAAATCATGATATTGGTTATATGATCCCTTGTAATCTGATTACCATGCAGAAAATAACCCACCAACTTTGTGTGAATGGGTTTAGGGGTGTTAAAAGAAATATAATGTCTGTTTTTATATAACTAGTTAAACAATTCACTAACAAAATTTCTATATGATTGAATTTTCATTCAAGTTCTATGAGCATGAATATTGTTAATCCTTGGAGGGTGATGTAGTTGTTTTATTACAATAGGGGGCCTTTTGTAACTATTGTGGGATTCATTGACTATGTTTAAGGTGATTATTGTGTGTTCTCATTATAAAATAAATGTGATGCAACATGTAAAATATGTATATCAATGGTGAATTGATACTATTGTGGAACTCCTTACACTCACCATTTAAATGGAAATAGAGTATGAAGATAGTAGTTTTACCATTCAAACCAATTCATCTCGGTAGTGATTGGTGATGAATTTACATATGTTATCCTCTATATAACACCAACTCTTGGATGAGGATGATAAGATATTTTATTGAATATAAGTGGAGATAGGTAGTTCCCATAATATCATTATTATGAGATATGTGGAGATGGTTTGTTCATCCATAAATCCTAGATATGATATTGTGATGTGTGGTAATTCACCAATGTTGTATCATTATTCCTCTCCCACTAAACTAGGGTAAGGGTTGAAAATGATACATTAGATTTATATCTCTCCTCTTGCCTAAAACTCTAGGATTTATAAGGACTAGTCAAATGGCTAGAACCATGGGGATGTTTATTTCATCATGTATCATGATATATATATTTATTTCAAGAGTTGTGTATTTCTTCTGGTATCCTGACATGTATATAATTACAATCTTTAAATATGAGTATTTTGTTAAGCACATCCATGATATGAAGAGAAGAATATTTACTTTAACATCGCATGATTTTTTTAGCTAGGGTGAATTTTTAGACAAGAAATATATGATGAAACATTATATCAGTTATTGTATCATGATATACTATATAAATAATCATTTTTATTTTGAAAGGGATATGGAATCAAGAAATATTTATTATAATAAGGTCTTATTATGAAAATTGAATCTATTTATTGATTACTCTAGTTGACATCAGTTATCATTACCTTACTTATCATTAATGATATAGACAATAAATGATTCCTCTGTTAAGTATGCTACTTGGAATAACAATGAAAGGTGTTATTATAATCACCCTTGGAAGAAAAATAGTGTGATGTTCGCACTATTTCCATATAGATCAGCCGTTAAAAAGGATGGATGATCATGGATCCTATAGATGGATAAAAGATAAAGATTACTAGTGGAGAGAACATATCAGGATGATGACTACACTTTTGCCATTTGTTTATAGTATGGATTTTCTTCGATATGTGAGAGTTATAACTTGTGGTTTCATTTTAATTGTATCACATTTGATTGTAGAGTTTTTATATATCAGTTTTTATTACATTAATTAGTTTTATTTCTCATGCATGTCATGTAGTGTGTAGATGTATGATTTTAGTAAAATATTTTTTAGAGGTGGTTCCTCTCATGATTTTGTATATGACCCATTTCTAGTCACTAGCACCTATCCTTATGGTGGAGACATAAGTATTTCACCTAATGGTGATTTGGTATGTGATAATTAAAAATGTATGTTGATCCGCATTGAGTATAAATAAGCTAGTACACTCAAACATAATACAAAATTCAACATTAACCATTATTGAAATAATAATTGATACAAAAATATAAACAAATATGAAATAACCTTGGGTCTCATCCCTTCAGTTTATATTCGCATTATTTAGTCACTTTAACTTTTTTACTAAATAATAGGCATATTATTATTCATTGTTTTACCAAACATATTTCAAGTATACTATATCAACCTATATATAACAAGCTATCAATATTATCAACACTACCTCATCCATAACACTAGATTACCATATTCCTCCATCCACATATCAAAATAACATGTTCAAAATAGTCTTACTTAGAAACTTCACAACACTTCATAAAATTATCTTTGAAATTCGACATCAGATCACCAATCCACCACAACCCATCAAACTAGTCTTTTTGAAATATTTTATCTCTACTTTAGAATACAATATCCATTCACACCCCTAAAAATAAATATCTAAATACTCTAAAATATTCATATATACATTATTCAATTGATAAAAAACATCTACTACTCATATTGGATAAACAACTAGATGACTTGATTAAGAATACAATATTCACTTCTCACAACCCATTAACAACCTTCACCATCATTATATAGTAATCATAAAATAGTACTTTAATTATATAATAATAAATCAATAGTCAGCCATGTATACCACTTAATAATGTACACCAGCATCTTAACTATGAAACAATATTAAATTTCCCTTCTATAAGAACTTAAGCATGTTAAATCCACATGTTCACTTAAATAAGAGGAAAATTATGTAAATTATATAAATCATTAATAATATAATTATATCAGTGATTTATTATCAATTTTATTTTTCAAATGTAGAAATCACATTGATCAAAACTATAATCTTAATAATCCATTGATGAAATCCATTAATGGTTCGTGATTCTCCATTGAAATATTATCCACGTCTCCCTCTGGTTTATCTGCAAGAAAATTTAGGATGGTTTGGATAAATTTATATTAATTTTAATATACCATTTCAAAAACCCTAATAACTTTGAATAATCCTAAAAATTTTCAGTAATTTAATGTCACTCCAAATTTTATATTTGGAATATATATCCTTTTTTAAAATAAAATACATGTTTTTAAATAAAATAAAATCTTATATTTCCTCTAATACAGCATGTGTACTTAACAAAATAATATTTAATTAATTATATAAAAACATGACATCAAATTGTGGAATACCCAATTATTCACATCAAACATATGAATTATGAAAATTATACTAAAATCCACCATGAAATTTTTTTAGAAACACTTTTTGTTTTAATAAAATATATAATTATTTTATAAAACATTTCATGTTTTATTAATATAGAATTTTAGTAAATTCACAAAAATAAAAACACTTCTCTAAACTATGTCATTTCAACTAAACTATGATAGAGTCTTAAAAACCACAACATGTTCTAAAATTCATGTCATCCATCAATCAAATCAACTATTATATCTTCTAATCCAGGGATACTCTATGGAATAAATCCACTTCCAAAACTAATATCCAACATGATTTCCTCAAACATTAAATGGATATTATATGAAACTAAATTTCACCTAGAATATGACTTCTCAACTTATCTATAATTTCTTATAATTCTCGTAACATTCAATGGAAAATAAAAAAAAGGCATCATTATTTGGTTCAACTTATAATATTTTCAATTTCAAAAAACAAAAATAAATATTTTTAATAATGGGAGAGATATGAATTAAAACATATCCACTAAATGAGATATATATCAAATGATTTTCATTTATGGAAATCCTAAACCTATTTTAAATTAATATTAATTATTATATAACATGTTATATAAAAGATAATCCAAAAAATTATCTAGAAATTAAACTTTCATATATGAATCCCAATGACATGTACTTTCCTCTAAACCATAATGAATCCATAGAACACATACCAAATCAATGGTCTATCCAGGAAACATCTTCATTTAACAGTATTTCTGAAATAATTTTTTTTAATTTTATAAATAAAACATTTTAAAATTGGTTAAGGGAGAAAAAAAATATGAGCGTCTATTAAAATTTGGGTTATAGGGAACCTATTTTTATCCAAAATTTTATTGGGATGTGGTAGAACCCAAAAACATAAAATGGTACACTGAACCAGAATAAATGGGCTAGGCTTCACCAATGACCCACAGGTGTCTAGTGGAAATCAATATCTATATTTTATCCTTTGGTAGCATCAACCTTACAAAACTATGGACACACCGTATTGTATGTCTATTACTTGATGTCGTCCTTTCATGTTTGTAGACGTTGATCAATTTCCCACATAGGAACACAATAGATAACTCGAACCAATGCCAAAGAACCAATGAGATTAATACTGAGGGGAAGATTCACTGAGGGTGACACCATGCAAAAAAAGCTCAAGATCAAGTACTCTTCTAAAATTACTACTGGCACCTTTCTAAATAAACCTTAAAGAAAATAATCACGAGAAAAATAGGGAAATTTGTGAAAGAACATGGAAATAGGTCAAAAGAGGACCAAGAACAAATGGAATAAAAAGATAGGGAAATATAAAAAACAAAACACTACACCAGGAGATAGATTTTGAAACTATAGGCCCGAAGAGATCCACAAAAAGGAAAAATATGGAATGTAGATACCTTCAACTAAGGAACCATCAAAGAATGATGAATGATGGTAGGTGCTTCATTGATAGAGCTTTTGAATATAGACTCATGGGACATTTAAACTTATATAAACACCATGCCTCTCCATTAGAGTATAATTAATGATGGTGAAAGCTTCACTGAAAGGGGACTAGATAAATGTTGTGTGGTCTGGCGCCACAAGACTAATGATCCCAGAAACTTCATTGAAAAAATGATAAGACCAAAACATAACCCCAACCATCATATGTAAACTACCAGAATGATCATAAAAAATATCCATATCTTCCTTACATAACTTGAACTCAATGGTGGCTATAGATTCTTGAAAAAACAACTAATCATGATTAATAAGGAGAAACAAACTAAATCAAGTAGGGGTATTTCACTGAATAGGGGATGAGGGGATAACCACATCATAAATTTTTTATAGGTAAAACTAGAGCCATGTGAGAGATAAACCCTAGGTGAGTGACGTTCCATCCATAAAAGTGTTGAATTTACACTAATCACTAAAATAAAACAACATATTCATTGTTAACAAGATCACCATACTCGATCATAGGAAAACTATCTTCATGGTAATTATGAAGTTATGGAAGATAAAATACATCATTAATATACTCTAACTAGGTTAGAGGTGTAATTTGGTATTCGATGTTTATAATATTCTCAAATACCTTGAAAGTATTTATAGAACTAAAATATAGTTTTCTACAACAAATAAATATAGGATATCTATATTAGTGGGTTTAACTATTCATGGACACAGATATAAAACTCTAAATATCTATTCATATTATCAATATATGAATTATAATAATCACGTATATCCTTTATCTAAAATTAAATAATTTAAAAACTTTAAATCAAATAAAACAAAAAATATAACCTAATATTTACAACCTGAATAACATCATTCCATCATAGAGGTGACAGAAAAGGCCTCTAATACAATCATTAGAATGGTTCTATGATAGTGGATGGGTGATAAATATTTTTATAGTTAAACTCAAAAATAATAATTTATTGACTCAATATACTCTAAAATCTAGTATATAACCTCTTTAAATATAATTCAATCTCTGAATAATTTTACCATTCTAAAAATCTATTTATGTCTAGAATGTAGTGTGAAATCACAACTAGGTACCAAAATCAGGATATGACCTCTATATATCAATGATTTAAATAATAGGATCATGATACAAATTATTTATACTTGGAACTCAAAGAATATTGATGATCATAATCATGTATATATTTTGAAATTTATTCTTTAATATCAATTCTATGGTTAATAATAAATTATAGTACTTTTTAAATAAATCAATTTAAACTCAAATGGTTTCAAATAACTTTAATGAATGATGAAATATTGTCATAAAATCAGTAAATATTCTTTTTCATATACACTATGGTACATTAAAATAATTACATATCCTGAATAGAACATGTTATTCGAATAACACCTTTTTTCAAAAAAATGGATAAAGATCTTTCTATAAATATCTTCTTTCCAGTACACTAAAGTTACTTCATCAAGGCACAATAAATATTCCTAATACCTAGATGCATGATTAAAGGTGATGTATGAAACTAATAAAGAATACTCTCTTGAATAATATAGGTAATATTTATTATTCAAAAATAAACCCCACATGTTCCCCATAATCCATCCATTAATAAAAATTATCAATATTTTCAATACTTTTCCTTTATTCATTTATAATAGGGTCTCCCAACTAAGTCTCTTCCCCTTATTCAAACAGTGGGGAGTGAACCATCATATGAAATAATAAACCTTCACCTCCAACATAATACAAATCATTTTACAAAGTGGAATGAAACCTCATTATAACACCCCAAGATTCTAGAAAAAAAATCTATGTTCGAAAACATATTCGACAAGTAACATCGATCTTAAACAACCTGATATATATATAACTGTTATAACCTAGCCATTCAATTGATATGTATGAAAAGTATTAATTACTTTATGAAATATATATATATATATATATATATAAATTTTTACTAGAAATAAATTATTGATAAGTTTTAGTAAATAATCAATCAATTTTTAGTAAAGTAGTTTTATTCTTCAAAAATATGTTTTCTTCAAAAATAATTTTTATTAGCTTTCATGAAAACATATTATAATTATTTTTTGGAAATTTTAGAAAGTTTATATGATAAAATTAACTTAAATTTTTAAATTGAAATATTAAAATTTACTTTGGGTGTAATATTTTTATTTTTTAGAAAATATTGATTTTTCAATGAATAATGAAAAATACTGATTTTTGTAAATATATCATTTCTTTTTAATAAATTAAAAAAATTAAAAGTAATATTATGTTTTAAATATTATTTAAATTAAAATAAGTATTATTTAGTTATATTTAATCAAATTAATATATTTTTAATAAAATTCATATTGTATTTTAGTATAGGTTTGTTTTTGGGTTTAAAAATTGGTTTTTTTGAAAAACGTTTTAAAGTGCACAATGTTTTTCCATTTTAATTAATTAAAATAATACCAAATGAGTAATGTTTTAAATGAAATATATATATTTTATATATATAAATATTAATTTATATACATGAAATGATTATTATTAATAATATAGTTAGTATGATATCATGTTTTGTTTTAAAAATACACTTCTTGAAAACCTGCTTTTTCATCACGTCTGTGGGTTTAATTTTAAATTATATTTTTTAAAATCTGAAAATTTAATTTGGTAAAATTATTAAAATATTTGGAATCGTATTATTTTATTTTATAATAATTTCAACTTAATTTTTTACCATAAGTAATACTGAAAACAATAAAAATAAATCACCGTGATTAAGGAGAAAACATGTTTACGGGGTGATAAACTAAAAATATGAGGGTCAAAATTTCCTAAAAACTTGTATAAAACATATTTTATGGCCATATTTAGACCTTAAAATTTGTAATTCTTGACAATGGACCATTTTGAATCCTTGTTTCATGTGAAAAACGTGGGTACACCTTTTTCTTTTAAAAAAATACAAGTGTGTCTCTCACCTCACTTATAAAAGGCCACCCACTCTCCTCTATTATTAACACATTAAAACACTTTGGGTTCAGAAAATAACAATATAAATAAATTATCAAATTCCATACCCTCATCTTAGAATCCTTTTTTTCAAAAATACATTGTAGGTAAACTTTATTTATAACCCTAAGGAAGTAGTTCGATAAGAGGTAAAATTTATAACTATGGGTTTTTATTTGATATTTTCTTACACCACCTAAAAGTATTATTAAAATATGATAATGTTATATGAATAAATATTATATATATGACACAATTTTATTTATTCTTGGATAGATTACTATGTTTCTTTAACTGTTGTGATATTTCACGGGGCAGCTCAAAATTTGGGTATTTTCTTCCATAGGGATCACACATATTAAGATATATTATAGGACAAGCTTATGGATCGGTTTCAGGCCATATTTCTATATTTTACCACTAATGTGACTTTACAGAAGGAGATCCTTAACCTTTTATAGGGATGTTTCAGTGTTAAATAGATCATTATATGCTATAAGAACCTGAAACATTATTCTGCAGAACTTTTTCTAGATGATGATGCTAGGGAGAAACATTTTGAAGAGGATTTTCACTGATAAATCTAGCATTATTAAAGTCATTTTTTATTAAAGTCACTTTATTAGGTGTTCAAGAAATATGGTACCATTAATAGGATGTTAGATAGTATTATATCATCATTATATAAGAGTCATGAAGATATTCTATAGAGAAGATAACTTACTAAGATTTCTTAGTTTTTAGATTAAAGAAGAAGTTCAAGTTAATATGGACCTTCTAGTCGTTTTTCCATGATTTTTTTATCTTTTAGAGGTCTTGTAAATCTAAAATGAGAGTACTTATCCTTCCTCAGTAATTAGTAGGGGGTTGGTGGCTCATTTTAGGCGCAACTATTATAGTAGTATCATTCCAGAAAGTAGTAGTAATATAGTGTCCTGGTTTATCATATGTAGAGAGTATATGGGGTAGGTATAGGATATCCCCATGATATACCTTTTCCTGAGGAACAATAAGCAGATCATGTGCATGGGTGTGGTCACCATCAGGTCTATAAGGGTTGTGAAGATGGACAGGGTCAGATTTAAACTTTACCATTTCTAACACTCGATGAGCTTGAAATTGTAAAAGGTACTATATTCATGTTTTATATATAGTTTTATGAATTGTTTTATTTAGGATATACACACTCCATTTTTTCACCCTTTCTAGACCATGCTTTGGGACTTGGGGTGTACGGGTTTCCAATTTCAATGGAATTTACTATGCTTGTTGGTGTTCGAGTTATCCAATATGATTTGTCCAAAGATTGTGAACTTTTTATAGGGTAGAACCACTCTTTTGTATATTTCTTATGTTTATAAATATAGCCATATGACATCATCCTCATCATGTATTGGCTATATTCAGTATAGTATATCATGGATTTCATTGGGAGATGCATCATATTCTATGACACTTGTAGAGGTCATGTGGTGTTCATTGGTGAACAAGACCCTCAGATGGGTCAAAGGCATGTTAAGACTCTACCTTATTTTATGGAAATTCTGATAGTAATTTCTATAAAAGATGTTTTAGTGGTTTTTCCCGATGTTTTGAAGAGTATCCTAATTTATTACTCGATGATATTTTCATGTTACATGTTTAGTAAGATATTGAGTTTGGGATGGAGCTATAAACTATTTTTCTAATATAAATGTATTTTTATTAGAAGTACCCTTCTAAGATACATTAGTTACAGATTCCTATTGATGATATATTGTAGATATGAATAATTGGGACCAATGTGTCACATTGGGGAGCTCTAGTTCTATTTTTGAATAAGGAAGTTAGTAGTATGTGGTTGTGTGCCAATTATTGTCATTTAAATCACATTATGGTGAAGAACGATTATTTTATCTTATAAATTGAATATATATTTTACTAGTTTAAGGGAGGTAACTAGTTCTTAATAATTTATTTTTTTTAAATTTATCATCAAATGTGAATAAAGGATGGGGATATCCCAAATACTTCATTCTGATGTTATTATAGGCATTAAAATTTCATTTTGATGTTGTTAAAAGGTATGAATTCTCCTTTTTTGTTCATAGTATTGATGAATATAGTGTTCTATGAGTTTCTATATTATTTTTTGTGGAAATTATTGAATAAATTCTTATGTTATTAATGATATATGAGGATCATATATAGAATTTATGATCTATGTTGTAAATTTTTTAGATTCATTGTTTTCTCGGGAGGCTGTCAATGTGTGAGTTCTAGGATTGATAGGTTTGTTTCTTAGGGAATTTAGTATCTCAATATGTTTTATTATATGATCCTTTAAAGGTTAGGGTAGTGGTTTATTAGTTATCCCCAAATAAAGTTTTAGAATTGTATAGTTTCCTTGTCTTGGAGGACTATTATAGTAGGTTTACTTAACATCTCTCGGATTGTGACTTCTATAAAATCTTTGACAAGAAATAATTAGGTTTTTATTTAAACTAACTAATGTTAGGTTAATTTTTAATATTTTTAGTAGAATATTTTTAGTTCTCTAATTCATTATCTTCTGGAGTAGGTCATTTCATTTTATTTTTATAGAGGTGATTTACATCTTGTCTTAGGATGTTTATTGATGCAGTATAGGGTGGATATCTCTTATGCATCTTGTTAGTTAAAAAAACGAATGTAACTATGATAAGTTTGATCTTCAACATGTTGAAATGGTTTTAAATTTTATTTTATTATGGTGATATCTTATTAGTGAATTCATTTTTTTCTTCACAGATCAAAAAATACGGAAGTATAACTTCTCTTAATTGACTTGAATTTGTGGTAGTGACGGTGGATGGAGTTCTTATATGACATTGAATTTAATATTTATTATACATTTTGTAAGGGGATATTGAGTTTAATTCCTTGATTATAGATTTAGGTGGTGGTGGTAATCATGATTCAAGAGAATCATGGAGAGTGATGTAAGAATTAATATCATTATAGCTTGATATGGAATCTGTTAATGGCAGTGGTTTTCTCTATCAGTTGATGGAGTAGTCATTCTTAGTGAATTAGGTGGAGGATTCCCAACTTGGGGATCATGATCCATAAGTTTGGTGAGATCAATTTTTTTTATTTGTATTTTCTCCTCATGGATGGTACAAGGATAGACAAGATCAGGTTTTCTTCCAAGGAAAGCTTTTTGTTCCTTCAGTGATGTGTGATATGGTTCCCTATAAGTCTCATAGTTTTATCTTAGTGATATATCCTTATCTGATAAACATGTATCATGATATGAGTTAATAGTTTTTTGGTCTAGTTTGAAGTTTTCATTTGAAAACTTTAGATCTTGATGTTTGGTTTAGAAGAGGGTGGGGATGAGCATTCTGTTCCTTGAGGTTCGCTTCAACCACTTGATGTTCCCTAGTGGAAGTGAGAGTACATTTTCATAGGCTTCATCACTAGTTTACCCAAATAATAGGGTGTTTGTGATGATATATTTGTGACCATAGACCTTGTTATGAAACTAACTAACTTATTAGCAATTACGGAGTCCAACTCGGTGGTGGTCTAGTTGATGCAGTATCTAGAGGAGATAATGAGACCTCCTAGGGTTCTGAAGATGACAATATCTAATCGTAATCCTTGTTTTACCTCTATGAATTGGAGAGGTATATAGTGATATTTCTAAACCCATTTATTCTTTAAAACCACTTTTCATCCATTGAAACATATTCATATAGATAATACTAACTAGATTTTAGAGGATATGCTGCATGCATGTATTTTGTATTTTGTATGTCCTGGGTGAGTAACCTACCCTTTATGTAGTTTTATTACCACAGTAGTTATAACTTAACTATTAGTATAGAACCTTTATAATATTTTTATGGTTGAACTTATCATTATCTTTTGTATTGGACCAATGTGGAATATTCAACCTTCCATGGACTGAAAATTAGTGTAGAGTACAACTAAGAAGGTGTCGATGATCTGTGAGTTAATTAAGATGACATAAGATCATAAAAAGTATCACATTGATCATAAGAGTAGGCCTTTATAGTTCAATTATGGATATCACATCTTCTTAAAGGTTTCTCATCATCATAGGTAGTGAAGGAACAGTCTGGGGAATAATATTGATCCCAGATTCATTGGGACTTTTGAGCTTTTTCACAGGTTAGAGTCAAGGCCTATTTGTTAGAAATACCCCCATATGTGATCCAAATTCATGAATTCAACCATGTTTCATAGATTCACTAATATCTTTATGACACCAAGTATGGTTAGTTTTGTTATAAACCAAGGATGGTTGACTCTTTTATAAACCAAATATAGGTGGTTATATTATAAACTTGAGATGGGTTGGTCTATTATATCCCTCCAATGTATTTGTTAAGGTTTCATATCATGTGAGATGATGTAATGTTGTGTGAATGATATTTGGGAAGATTTTCTTATAAGTTCGTAGTGTTAATGATATGAATAAATATTTTTTCATAGTATTTACTATGAATGTGATGGGGAAATATTAGTTAAAAATATTTTTTATGCTTATGGTTGTGCCTCATTTCCAAGTTATTTATCAAGTAATGCCAAATTTTCAAGATTAATTTCATTTCCATGAAAAGAAATGTTTTCATAATTATGTATTATTTTTAAATTATTCCAAACATTTATATTACGCTAACATATTTTATGATTATTAATATGTGTTTTGATCCATGTCATATATTTTATTCTAACGATCTTTTTATGATCTTTTATTGCACCATCATGTTTTAAGATGACCATCCATCCACTTATGGTATTTTATTATGATATTTATTTCTTCCCCAAGTTATCCTTAATTTTTATGATCTAATACTTTATGATATGTTTTCCCCTTCTAGATCATTTAAGATCACCTTTTTCTTATGTTTCTAATCCCCAGGTTATAAAGATGATTACATCATCTGAGATTTTTATATAGGGTCTAGAGGAGCATACTTGTGGATAAAAGTTTCAAGTATTGTAAAATAAGTTATTTATACAACTAGTCTCTAGGAAACTAAATGTCACACCCTAACCTTGGAATTTATTTTATTTTATTCTCTTCTTGTCCTTGGATCATTTGGTTGAGTTTTGTGTTGAGTTCCGAGTTTGAACATTTGAGTTTTTGAAGTTTTCATGTGAATCTTTGGTGGAAAATGGAAAAGTTGAGCTTGACAATAGGTTGCATATTGTTGGTGCATGTTTAGGGGAAATTGTGTACCCTTACTTATAAAAACGTGTAGAAAATGGGCATTTTAGACCATGGTGACTGCACAGTTGGCACACAGTTTAGAAAACCATGAGGGATAAAAATGTGGCATGTCCATATTTGACGTATGTGGTGAATGGTTAGTGCACAGTTTGGAAGATCATGTGGCCAAACCCTGTTATTTTCCCAATTCATTAGAACATGGAAATTACCTATTTTCTCCTCTGATGTTTTAACCCTACTTTGGGTTTCAGCTCCATTTCTTGACCTAGGATCACCACGGGAGCTCCCAACCTTCCCTATTTTGTCCCTACTTTTCCAATGTATGCATTTTTAAGGTTTTAAGGTGAGTTCTTCATGGTTTTTCGTTGATTTCCTCTTATTTTATTTTTTTCTATCTTTATTTCTTGGTATACCATTGTGGGGTTTCATCTTGAATGAACCCTAAGGGTTAAGGATGATGTCTGGGTTGTTTTCCTTGGATGATAGAGTGTGAAGATTGGATGTTGGGGTGTATTATTCCTTATATATAATCTTTGTTTTGTTCACACATCTTCAATGAAGTTTTGTTTTAATTTCCTTTCTATAACATTCCATTTTATTCTTAAGCTTTCTTAAGTGATTTATAAATGTGTTTCACTTGCTTGTGACATGGAAGTATAAATTAATTTGGTGTTTTGATGACAAAAAATTGATGTAAAATGGTTTTTAGTGGTTTCTTTAATTATTCCTAGATTTGAATTCATGAAAGGTGTTTGATAAAATTACAATTGAATATTTAAGGTGAAATTTTTTTATTTTGGTGGTTTTTGTGATTGGGTATATTTTGAAAATGTATTTGGGTTATGAGTTGGGTGTTGTATGTATAATTGGGTTACTTTTATGGTGTGATTCTTATTTGTGGCATATGGTTTTGGTTTAAAATAAAGTTATGTTTATTTAAAAAAGGGTTTTTTCAAGGTGTTTTAAAGTGCGCATGTTTCAGAAGATGGTTTTCTAAAATAAATTGATTGTGTTTCAAGTATCCCTCTTTGATTTTATTTATAAATGTGTTTAATCGATAGCATGAAAGGTGCGAAATGTGTCTTCAAAGGAATTTGAGGTGAAAATTTGTTTAAATTTGGATTTTAAAAAGAGTTGTACTTTTTTCTTATGGGATTATTTTTCTTGCGCCTTTAATGGGGTTTGTGAATGGTGAAAGTGTTGTGGCAATGTGTTTTTAAAATATATTTGGTGTGCGTATGCATTTAAAAAGGGGTTTTTACCATGGGAATGGTTGGATATCTTATGTGATCCTTTTTTTGTGTTTTCAAAATGGGTTTTATGAGTTGTGTAAGTGGTGAAAAGGACCATTTGGTGATTTTGTGTTATTGTATGATTTCACTTTTTCTTGGAAATGGTTTCAGATTTAAAATATAGGGGCCCTTTTTTCATTGTTCTCATGAATTTTTTGTTTCATATTTACTTTATAAATGGTTTGGAAATTTCTTTATAAATATGTTTGGCTTAAAAATATTAAAGGCTCGATAAGTTCTTTGTGTTTTTTTGAAATGTTTTATTTGTAATTTATGGGATGTGGAGGCCGGGTTGGCATTTGGTGTTGTCTTTGAAATGTTGGTTTGATGTGAAGTTTTTTGAATTCCTGATTGGAACCTTGTGACGTATTATAAAAAAATTGGAACTTATGTGGAATATGGGCTCAGTGGGCATGTTGACATTTTTTTGTAAAATGGATTGAAAACTTGGGCAGTGTGAGGCTCGATTTTTATTTAAAAATGATTAAGAAAGTGATTTTTTAAACTCAAATGGTGTGGCGGACTGATCGGTAGTTTTGAATGTATTGTTGTGATATAGGCACCACTATGGATGATTCCCCAAGGTGGAGGGCATTGCATAGGTGGTGTTGGTGTTTGGGTTAGGCAAGTATGGAGGTATTGGGATTTTGTTGAACCATTCATGTGAGGATCTTCCCATTCACTATGTATGATTATCATTGTATTTTTTAGCATAATCTCTAGGGTTGAGTAAAAATTGATTTTTTGACCACCGAGTTAGATAGATTTTTTCCCCCTAGATTTTTTTAGAGGCCATGTGGGATGTGCCTCTGGATTGGATAACTTAGATCAGCCATATGGTTATTGAATATAGAGTTGAACCATATGCCTAAAGGTCAGTCTAAAATGAGAACATTCAAGGATTTCCTCTAGATATGTTTAGGAAGTTCCCATGATTATTATCTATATGTTCTATTTATTTTTTCTTCTTATTTAGATTTTATCCCCTCTAGTTTATGACAGTTTGTTTTGTTTCATTCACATTATACTTATAACTTTTTTATTACTTGGTTTGTATTTGTACTTGAGTTTTGGATTTTAAAGGGATTCTCAAAATTGGACCAATTTTTGAAAATGAAATTTTTGTGTGTTTTTTTAAGAAGGAAATTTATGGAAATCTATGTTTACTTGAGATAAATGATTTAAAAGACTATTTTCTAATTTTATTTCAAACCAGTGTTTTTAGACTATTTTGGGAATGGAAATGCATGGGCTCTATGGTGATTTCTTACTAAGATGTTTAATCTCACGCCCTATTTGTGCCACTCAGAGTCAGTATACCTAATATTTTTTGCAGATTTAAGTTTCTAGTTTGGTTTTACCTTTAGACTAGGTTGTTCTTGTGGTTGGTGGTGACCAATAGGTCACATGGAGACCATGTTAGCATGGTTTGGTCTTAGTTTTGTATTTAGTTCTGTGTTTTTTTACCAATTATTGTATCTAGATTCGTTTTCCTTTTATTTATATTTAGTTATTATGGTTATGTTGTGTGATTAGTTTGTTTATTTGATCCTTTTTTTTAAACTCATTCTCATTGTAATTACATTTATGCTCGGTACTATTGTCCAGTATGTGGTGATTGGGAACGTGCTTCAGGCTATGTCTAAGACCGAGTTGGGTGTCAGGTTGTATTTCATCCCATATTGGTTCATGAAAAAATAGTATCATAGTAGACCCTTGTCATTTGGGGTGTTTTTTATATTGAAGATTAGGACTATCAGGACTTCATAGGTTGGTATGGGAAGGATTTCATAAACCCTTGCTCGTTCAGATCCTTGAGTTTCCAAGGGTAGTTCGGGATTTGAGTCTTTGTTTTGTTTTGGTTTGTGTGGATGAAGAAGGATAATGGAGGTGATCCAGTGTTATATTGTGATCTCACATAGAGTATTGACCCATTTGGAGTCCAATTACATGGTTTAAGGTCCTCTTAGTTGTTAATTATTACTTAGGTCATTGCCCACTAACCATTTCATCGGGTTAGGCAAGGCCACTAGTTCCTCATTCTAGTAGTTTGGTGTGAGTTGTGTCTTTTTTTGGTTTCTGTTGGTGTGAGTGGGATTTTAAAATGAAAATAGATTTTAAAATCTAAATGATTTCTTTCAAGTGGTTTCAGATCAAAGAGAAGTGGTTTTAAATGAGAAAGTGATTGGAATTAAAAATTGGGTGAATGTTTGGGTTTGATGAAGAAATAGTATGTGTAACCCTTAGTATTCCTTATAAACGTTATCATATGTGTGGTTATGTGTGGAAAGTGTATGTTGGAATTTTTTTATGGATGATACGAGTGGAAGTGGGATGAACTCAAATGTGACGGTTTATAGGATTTCATGAGTGAGTATTTGAAATAAAAAATTTGGCTTGTTTTTTTCAGAAAATGTTTTGAAATGAAAAATGATTTTATGGTTGGTTTTTCTATAAAAATTGCATTATTATTTTATGATAAAATGGATTTTATTATTTTTTTTGTGGCCTTGTAAGAATTTAGTTAGGATTTTTTTAAAAAGAGTATTTTTCTGGTACTTGTAGTGTTTTTCTTATGATCCTATTTTTTTGTCTTGAGATGTTATTTTCAATTGTGTTTAGGGTTGATATTGATTTCTATTCTGTGTTCCTTGTGTTTTTTCAAATATTCTTCCTAGAAAGATCCCCAAAGTTTTTAGTGGCTCTTTTCCATTTTATGATTTTTCCCAGTTGTTTCCCGGATTTCATTGTGATCGAGGTCTGTTAGAGGGAGTGGAATAGCCTGAGGAAGTTGAGTGTATCTTCAGATCATTGGGAACTCTCGATGTAGTGAGTTTGAATGTTGTTCTTGGTTTGTTTGAGGGTCCATCTTTGGATTAGTGGAAGATGATTTCTCCATTATAGATGCAAGTTGGGATGACAAGGGAGGTGTTCAATACCACTTTCATCCAATGTTTTGTACCTGAGGAGGCAAAGATGAAGAAAGCGGAAGATTTTATGAGTATTCAGTAAGGCCACTGGATGGTGAAGGCCTATGTTGACCACTTAAAGAAGCTATTTTTCTTTTACACCAAGGTAGAATCATAGGATTTTTTGAAGGATCCAATTTTTATTTGGGGTCTTCTTCTAGAGATCAAGGAGAGAACCCACTCCTCTAAGGATCTATGTTTCGAGAAGTTATTAGATGAAGAATTATTAGCTAAGTTGGCTTCTAGAGTCCATGAAGTTAGAAATTGGATATCCATTTCCACTCATGAAGGTTTTCCATGTGATAAGAGGTTTGTTCCAGAGGAACTTGTTTCTAAAAATCCTCCTTCATTGGATTCATATTCTCGTTCATCAGACCGTTCACTCGTATGTTTTTAATGTGATCGGTTTAGGAATTTTAAGTCATATTGTCATGATCCTACAAAGAGTTATCATCATTGTGTCTATTTGACTCATATGGAGAAGTTTTGTAGGAATAGTTTCCAGAAAAAGAAGACTTGATTAGAGGATGTAAGCTTCTGACTCCTCGGTTGTGTATGCTTCTGACATCAGAGCTCCATC
This sequence comes from Viscum album, assembly GCA_963277665.1. Taxonomy (NCBI): domain Eukaryota; kingdom Viridiplantae; phylum Streptophyta; class Magnoliopsida; order Santalales; family Viscaceae; genus Viscum; species Viscum album. The sequence continues at coordinate 1,739,836,959 of OY728146.1, read as the reverse complement.
TGCAGACCCTAGAGTGAAGCTTTCACACAGTTAGGAATCGCCAGGGGTGTGGGGAACCTTGGCCCAATTCTTGTCTCCAATGTTGGAGTGGAGACAGTTTAGGTTTCCTATTATAGTTTATTGTTTATTTTGAGTTCTTCATCAGATAATTGATGGTCCTATTTTCTTTTAGTCATGTTTTTGTTCCTTGGATGTGGATCTTTAAATGGTTATCCTTTCATGAATTGGTTTTATTTTTCTATTGTGCTTGTTTGGATATATATATCATTGTAGAAATTGATTATTTTATATTTTTTTGGGTTTGATTCTTTTTTCAGTTTCCTTTCATGGGTTTCCCCTTGTGTTTAGGGTTTAGTTTATGTGAATAATTTCCAATTCTGGTGGCGGAATTATTTAGATTATGTAGATAAATATGGGTTATTACATTTTGGGAGTTCTTTTGTTGTGCTGATCTGAATTTTTTCTATGGTGTTAGTTAGGTTATTATGGTGGGGAGAACCCTCTCATGTTATAATTTTGTGCTTTGTGTCATGGTTTCCCCTAGAAATGTTCATTTGTGACTTGTGAAGAAAAACTTCACCCCAAGGTTCATGGATTTTCTGGGATTTTTTTGGGTTTGGGATCAAGTTTTTTTATCATCTGACTATTTGAATTTATAGGGGAAGAAAGAGTTTGTGGTGAGGATAATTTTCACACACTAACCTTATAATTTATTTTATTTTATTCTCTTCTTTTCATTAGATCATTTTTTATGTTCAGGTTGAGTTCTCAGTTTGAACTTTTGAGTTTTTGAAGTTTTCATGTGAGTATTTGGTGGAAAATATAGATTTTAGTCTTGAGAGTACGTGGCGCATGGTTGTTTCATGGTTAGGGAAAACTATGCACCCTTGCCTAAGAAATTGCATGAAAAATGTGCATTTTGGGTAGTGGCGACCACATAGTTGATGCACGGTTTTGAAAATAGTGTCGAACAACCATGTAGAATGTCTCTCTTGGACAGTGATGGGTGCATGGTTAGGGAATGGTTTAGAAAACCATGTATCTAAACCATGAGAGTGCCCCGGACCATTAAAAGTTGTAAATTTCTTATTTTCCCCTCCGATGTTTGAAAACTATTTTGCTTTTCTCCTCCCTTTCTTGACCTAAGTTCACCATTCAATCACCCAAGCTTCCCTCCTTTGGCCCTCATTTTACCATGGATGCATTTTTAAGGTTCTATGGTGATTTCTTCATAGTTTTTGGCCAATTTTATCTTCTTTTATATTTTCCCTCTTGATTTCTTGGTTTCTCTTGGAGCGTTTTTCATCTTGGATGAACCATAAGAGTTAGGGATGATGTGTGGGTTGTTTTCCTTGGATGTTAGCATGTACAGATTGGCTATTGGGGTGTATTCATCCATCTCTTGAAGTTTGTTTGTGTTCGCACATCATTAAGGTAGGAGTTTCTATCAATTTCATTTCTGGAACATTCCAATTTATTCCTAAGCTTTCCTAAATGATTTATAAATGTGTTTAACTAGATTTTTATGTGTTAGTATGAATTGATTTTGTGTTTTTATGAAATAAAATTGGTTTCAAATGATTTTTCAATGGTTTCTTTAATTATGAATGTATTTGAATTCATGAAAGGTGTTTGATAAAATTCCAATTGAACTTTTAACGTGAAATTTGGTGATTTGGGTCGTGTTCTCTCTTGGGTATGTTTTAAAAATGTCTTTGGGTTGTGAGATGGGTGTTGTGTGTGAAATTGGGTGACTTTTATGGTGTGATTATTATGTGTGGATTGTTATGTTGGTTTAAAAGTAAGTTGTGTAAGGGTGTTTTCAAGGTGTTTTAAAGGGTTCATGTGTAAGAATATGGTTTTCTAAAAAAAATATTGTATTTCAAGTATCCCTCTTTTTTGTGCTTTATAAATGTGTTTAATGTATTGTGTGAATGGTTTGAAATGTGTATTCAAAGTTATTTGAGGTGAAAATGTATTTAAAGTTGGATTTTAAAAATAGATGGACTTTATTTCTTGTGTGATTATTTTTTTTGCACCTTGAATGGGGTTTTTTAATGGTGAAAGTGTTTCATAAATTTGTTTCTAAAATGGATTTGGTGTGCGTATGGATTTAAAATGGGGATTTTCCCATGGGAATGGTTGGATCTTTTATGTACTCCTTTTTTTGTTTCCAAATGGGTTTTATGAGTTGTTAAAGTGGTAAAATTTATTATTTGGTGATTTTATGTCACTGTGTGTTTTCAATTTGTCTTGGAAATGGTTTCAGATTTGAAATATAAGGGTCTTTTTGGAATTATGCTTGTGGAATTATTGTTTCATATTGATTTTAATAATAGTTTGGAAATAGATTTGTAAATATGTTTGGTTTAAAAATATTAAAGTCCCAGTGGGTTCTTTGTGTTGTTTCTAAAAGTTTGATTTGTAAATTATGGTATGTGGAGGCCTATTTGGCATATTGTTTGTCTTTGAAAAGTTGGTTTGATGTGAAGTGATTTGAATGCATGATTGGCGCCTTGTGAAATTTTGGAAATTTGTTTTAGAACTTATGTGGCATATGGGCCCGATGGGAATGTTGAATTGTTTTGGAAAATGGATTCAATACTTGGGGAGCGTGAGGCCCATTTGGTATTTAAAAATGATTGAAAAGTCATCTTTGAAACTAAAATTATGTGACATCCTTATTGGAACTTGTGAATGGATTTTTTTGAGAGAGTAACCTCTATGGAGGATTCCCCAAAGGTAGGGTCATCACATAGGTGATTTCAATGTTTGGGATAGACAAGCATGGCGGTAGGGGGGTTTCAGTGAACTACATGTGTGATGACCTTCAAATTCACCATGTACTATTATCATGGGATTCTTGGGAATAATCTAGTGGGTTGAGTGACTGATTCTTTTTGACCTTGAGTTAGAAGGGTTGGTGGCCCTTGGATTTGTTGAGAGGCCAGGGGTGATGTTCCACTAGATTGGATAGTTTAGAGGGTCCAGTTGGTTATTGAATCTAGAGCTGCACCATATTCTGGGAGGTGAGTCTGAATTGATTACATCCATGGATTTCCTCTATATATGTTTAGGAAGTGGCCATGATTACTATCTGTATGTTCAATTTATTTATGCTTCTTGTTTGGATTTTAGACCAACAATTTTATGCCAGTTGGTTTTTTTTCATCACTTTATGCTTAGCCCTTTTTGATTACTTGGTTTGGGTTTGTACTTGGGATTTGGCTTTGAAATGGGTTGTGAAAAGTGGATATGTTTTTGAAAAAGAACATTGTGTGTGTTGTTTTAAAAATAAAATTTGTGGAAATATATTTTTACTTTTTAGAAAAGATTTAAAAGCCTATTTTTAAAATGTATCTCAAACTAGAGTTTTTCGATTATTTTGGGAAAAGAAATACATGGAATCTATAGTGATTCCATACTGATCTATTTAAGATCACACCCTACTTGTGCAACTCGGCATTGGTAGACCTGATCTATTTTATAGGTTCAGATTTCTAGTTCGGTTATACCTTTATAGAAGGTTGGTCTTATGGTTTGTGGTGACTATGAGGTTATGTAGAGATTGTTTCTGTATTGTTCGGTCTCATTTTTTGTATTTAGTTTTATTTTTAGTAGTTTTTTCATTTGGATTGGTTTTTTATTTATTGATATTTAGTTATTCTGGCCATGCTGCATGCTTAGTTTGTTTATTAGATCTTAGTTTTTTAGGTAAAATTGTTACCATTGTGATTAATTTGAGGCCTGGAATTAGTTTCACACCCATGGGAATTAAGAACGCCCTTTGGTCCATGTATCGGACCAAGTCAGGTGTCAAGTTGGATTCCATCCTAGATTTGTGCATGACACTAAACCATTCAATCCTTGGGATGTGCGACTGTTTGTGAGATTTATTATTTAAATTATCATATTAATGTATTAGTTAACTCATGTTTATATTGGGTCTCTATATTTATCATAGACAACACTAAGAAGGTATATTTATCATTATTACATGTTTTGAGTTTCAAAAAGACTTAATTTACTTCAAATGAGTTTGAAAATAAACACATGAATGTATTCTATATTCTCAAAATATGGATCCACTATATATTCCATGTTATGTACTCTAAATTTCCCAATTGGATTATGATAAATAAATATGCATTGGCTGTATTTCGATTGTATTTTTTGTCAATATATCAATAATAAATAAATACAATATATGCTGAATTTTAGTGATATGGGAAGATACGGATGAATGAATAAGTTTAAATTAGTTTTATACATCTTGGAGTTCCTGTGAATATTATGTGTTGATGTTTTATTATATTATATTTCTTTATGTTGATCCATTACTTTATTGTAAAATAAGATTGATATGTTGTTTATTTTTTAATAAGTATCCTATATAGCTAATGATTTTAGTGAAAGAACTATATGTTAATCAATGATAAGTGTTATTGTATGAAGAGATAACATTCTACCACATGATAATTACTAAGTTTGAATATCTAGTTATTGAACAGATTGATAAGATGTGATCAAATAATTAAAAAGGGTAGATAGAAGAGTGAGAATCCATCCATAGATTATCCAGCATAAAGTTTATCATAATATATTAATAATATCACTTTTATGATTATTTGAAAAGGTTGAGTTTGAATATAGAATTGATTGATGTAGTGGAGATCCATTGAAGCACTCAATGTTGAGTGCTCATATGTTATAATATTTTAAATATAAATTTGAAGTGATTTGGGAACATTATGATAATTTCCAAAGTTATTTAAGTTTTTTTATATGTTTTGGAGTGATTAGAGATACCCTGATAAGGTTAAAGAGGTTCTGGGTAGATTTAATAAATTTCAGGAGTTTTGAGTGGGAGATAAAAATTAGAAAAGTCCAAAACCTTCCTATGGTACATAAAATTACTCAGGATGATACATAAAATTAACTCCAAGATTCTACTCTATAAATAATAGTTACTATAAAATCAATCTATATGTGTAAGAGTTTTCCAGAATATACTGGTGGAAAAATTAGCTAAGTCCTAATTCAACCTACGATATATTATAGTAACTTCAATATGATATGTACAAGTCAATATATAAATATCAATAAATAAGGGTATATCTCTGAAAATTTGACAAAGGAATAAATTCTCATTATTATACACAAGAGTGAATCAAAATTTTCAGCATATATATAATTTTAAACATGAGTAACTCTAATCTAAAGAAAAAGAATTTTGAAACTCAAAAACCATTTTGGGATATATAATAATAAGTTTATTGATATCTAAAGGTCTTCAAGATAATATGTAAGAGTAATAATTTATTACATAAGGGTTTCTCACTGAAAATTGATAAGCTTATATCCTCACTATGATATGTAAGAGTAATAATTTCTTATGTAAATGTTAACATGATGATAATTAGAAGCTAAATAGGGGATAAAAAATGTTACTAGTTCATAAAATTTAAATTATAAGTCATTTTACCTCTACATCCTACTAAATAATATGATTATACTATTATTTTGAGAAAGTGTGAGGTTTATATTGATTCAAACATGAAGATTTTGAAGTTTTTTTCAATTAATTAAACATAATAGTGATTCAATGGGATACTGTGTTTCAATAAATCAGTTTCAAAGTTTAATAAGGGATAAGATGATCTTTACATCATGAAGATTAATATCACACTATGAAGAAGTATAAGGATGAAATAAATTCCAAATATGGTTTTGTGAATTTATTTTAGTCATTCCATGAGGATAATTCCATGTTACAGTGAGTTATAATGATATTTTTAGGGAGAGATTAATTCTATGATAATGTTTCTATTTTCATTATAGATACATGGAAGATTAAGTACTCATAGATTTTCTAGTAAGAGTGATTTTTTATAATTCTTAATATTTCTTGAAGATTAAATAATGATTCTTATTAAGATATTTTATATATTTAGATTAAATTATTTTTGATGAGTGATATTTATGGGAATATTATGTGTCATGATTCATTGGTTTTAATATTCAATTTATGAAAATTATATCTAAGAGTGATTATAATAATATAAATATAAGAATAAGGAGAAGGATATAGGTGATTAGAGAGAGAATAAAATTGATACTACATTCTAAAAGATTCTACATATCAATGTGATAGAAACTAATGATGTTATAAAAATAATAACACATGAATCAAGGAAGAAGAAGAAGAAATATTAATTGAATACCTTCCATTTTATATCACTATATCATATAAAAGAGAAGGAATGGTGGGAGAAAAAACCCACCCTATTATGTCACTATATCATAGGATCCAAATTAGAAGAAGGTGAGTTGAGTAAGACTGACACTGTTGTTCAATGTGCATGTTCTATCTATTGAGATTCTTAAAAATGAATATTAGGTTTGGGTAGAGATATATAGACTATGTTTTGATATTATTGAATAGAAATGTTGAGTTTGGGTAGAGATGCAAAGACTAGAATTAATATAACTATAGGGAAATATTCTTTGGCTATCAAAGACTCTCATTAAGAAATAAGATCTTATTACTTTGATATAATGAAATACTGAATAGATTTTTGATATTGTTGAAGAGTAATTTGGAAATATATCATGTATAACAGAGGGATATATTATAAATAAACATCTTGGGAGATAGTAAATAGTCTTGATATTATAAAATAATTTGGAGATTTTTCATGCTTTTGGGGGGATAGCCTCTTGTATTCACTTTTTTTATATAGTAGATATCTATATCTTGGACTCAACCCAGATTTTATAAGGATTAGATACTCACATTGGAATTGAACCTGAGAAAAATATTATGTGTTTCACATCATACATTATATCAATCATTTGGTGTAAATTCATTTATGGAAATCATAAGTAGATACATGTATATATATATATATCTCTTAATTTATAATAGATATTTGAATCTAGTTTTCTTTCTATGATTATTAGATACATATAAAGTGAAGATTTAAATAATATTAAAAATTAGATTAAATGGAAAGTTTATTTTCCATTCCGATTAATATAAACAGGTATTTTTAGCTTAAAACCCAGTAAAAAGCAAAAATAAAGAATAAAATAAGTTGATAAAATATTCAATATAAATAGAGGACCCACCACAATTTTAAGGTACTCAAATTGGTTCTTTATCTGTTAAATATATTGATAACAATTCTCTATAAGAATCAAGTTCTAGTAGTGAAGATTATGTTTAGGGTTAGTAACATATTAAATTTTACAATTAATTAAAGTATTAGTTATAAAACATTCCTATTAAAGTTATCATTGTTATACTATCATACATCAAGGATCTATATGATTAAAATTTCTAGCTAGAAATGGAAGAAAATGCAATGAAAAGAGGTTTTACTAAGAAGTTTTAAGACTAAAATAATCTCATAAAAGATGTGAAATTTATATAATAATCCTTAAATATTAGTAAATAAAAATCTTTCATGGCTGGAGAATTATTACAATTAAATATTTATGAGAAAGATAAGGTATATACAATTTTTGAAGAAATGGTCCTTACTTTGGAAGAAACTCACAAATATACTATTGGATTCATGGATACTCAATTAGATATTAAATCCAAAATAATTGAGGATATAAACAATTCTTTACAAGAAAATATAAAAAATCATGCAGGTAAAATTGATACAGTGAAAAGATCATGAGAAGAAAGTTTGAAATTAGTTTAAGATGATAAAAATATCACTAACTTAAAGTGTATTAAATTAGAATTTAAGCTGAGAAATCTAGAATCAACACAGTATGAATCTTCCAAAATTAATGAAATAATAATTGATTCCATGAATGCCTTTTATATTATAATTTTATTTAAAAATAATCACTCTACTGTGAAGAATATTTTGAGATTATCCAATGATCAATACATTATAAGCTCATAGAAAATGATAACCCTTTTCCTATAAATTTCTATTTGTGATAATATTATTTCATCAGGTAATACATGTCTCAAAATTATTTCTAAATATATGTGGGTAGAGATAATTATTTAGAAACCCACCATAATATCAAGGATGGATGTGATAAAAAATAGTAATTTTTTCCCTAAAATAAACTCAAAATATGTTATATTTTTCAGAAATAACATGATTTTAAATCTATCCATATTGTAAAAAATGAAATGGAACAAGATTTATTTTTCCGTAATTTATATTGTGGATGATTTAGACATAAGTCCAATTAATGTTGGTATAATATGTCAATTTATGGAAATCGAATAAAGCTTATACTAAGGGGAAATATAAAAATAATAAGGGACTTGCTGAGTAGATGTAATGTTTGAATAAAAAAGAAATAAGTTCATTAAGAATATATTTTAAATTTTAAATAATTTCTATGTGTATTTTAATAAATTTGGTTATAGTGGTGAGGATTTTTGGTTCAATAGTACTAATCATTCTCCAAAATTACTTAAATAAAGAAGTCCATAAAATTAAAATTTTAAGAGAAGGAAATGTGAGCCTTTATATGCCTAAAAAGTCTAAGAATAATTTCACATTAAAAAAGTAGAAGTTTCTTCTAATATGGAAGTAGGTCACATCATGGACCATTATAAACAATCTATAAAAATCAATATTGATAAAGGCAAGATAAATTAACAAAAGTGAGAATCAATCTAAGGGATAAAGAGGGTTATTGGTTTAGTAGAGGAAATTTATATGGTATTATATGAAATTTCAAATCAAGGTGACCTTAATTATAAATAATACATGATAATTTGGACATAACAATTATAAATCAAAAGAAAATTTGAAATTGAATAATATAAGGAAAGTGAAAAGGGGAATGATATAATTCCACATGATTAAACTGAATTTTTTAAGAGGTTTCCAAGAGTTGATAACCTAATATCTCATGAGGAACTATGTGGAAGGTGAATGAAATCTAGACATTTCTCTAAGTAATGTTTGATTATTTTACAATCCTAGGTGTATATTTTTAAGACATTAATTCTATCACCAAGAAGTTTATGTGATTTATTTTTTTAGGGGAAGAAATACATTATACATAAATAAATTAATGAAAGATGTAAATAAATCATGCTTCCCAAGAATAATTATTCCTTGAGAACAAAAATACAGGGTAAAAAGTGTTTCATCAATACTAGAGTTGAAAATAAATGAGTTTCTTGGTTGAGAAGTAACTATCATACTTCTTTCTCCCACTAATAAGAAATGGTGTTCCATTTAATTCCCATATATAGTGTTTTTGTTATTTATTTATAGATAATTAAAGGTGATTCGTTAATTAGTATAATTGGAAGAGTGTTGTAATAACTATAAAGTATGAAGATATATCCATCATTTAATGATTTAACTTTTATCATGATACCTCATTCAAATATTTGAAATGGTACCACAAAATACATTCTTGGATTATATTCAAAATAATACCATCCATGATGAATAATTATGGAGGTTATCCCTTGAGGGGGAGTTATGATGAGAAATATAACATAAAATTATTATTTTATAAGATTATAGGATTTCTATAATGTTCTAGAATTTTTCATTAATGTGGTATATTGATCATATTCTCTTACTCTTTTATAAAAATATTAAATTATATTATTTAGGTATGGTATGTTGATTACTTAATCATAATATAAAGGTATAATGAAGGGGAAGTAATCTACCTACATGTTAATTATTGTGATGTGTTTGTTGAGATGAGTGAAAATTATAAATTTCTTTAAAAGTAACTTCAATATCCCCTAGTAATAGAAAACTGAGTTGGTATCACTTGTTGGTCAGTATTATGTATTGTTTATATATTTATGTTAATACCACCTTTTTTTCACTGAACTAGCTCAAGTATATTAGGGTGGATTAATTTATGGATAATTGTTAATTTAAATGTGATTCCATCCTTTTCTCAAGTGAATAAGGCTTTAAATCTAAAAAAAGTGGTAGAAAAAAGAGTAAAATATGGAAGTTTCAAATCATTAAAAAGCATGTAGATGAGAAATACATTCCCTTTAACTTGTACATTTTTATTTATTATCAATAATGGAGAGAATAATATATAATTTAAATTTTAAATGGTTATAATTAAAATGGTGATTGACAAAAAAAAATTCAAAATGGATGATTGAAATATTGAAATAGATTATGATAAAGAGAGATACATTGGTTCTATTTTGTTTTCAATATATCGAAAAGAAGAAAATTTAATATATGGGGAATTTGGATGATGAATGAATATCCTAAAAAATAATGAAGTTAAAATAAGTGATATATAATATGGATTTCCTTTGAATCATATGTGTAGAAGTTGTCCTCCATTATACATGTTCATGGTGATCCACTATTATGTTAGAAAAGAATATTGAAATATTTTTTTGTTTTTAGGAAGAAGGTTATATATATAATTTTTATATAGATATAATTATATATAAATCAATGAAAAGTGTAATTATATGAAGAGAGAATTGTATAAAACATGATACTTATTGAGTTTGAAAAAATTGATATTGATTTTCTTGAGGAGCTATGATTAAAGATGTATAAAGGTTGGTTGGAAGAGTGAGAATCCATCCTTGTATTATAAATATTAAATACTATATCAATATATCAATAATATAAATTGAGAAATGAGGTTTAAAATATTTGGGAATATTTTGATAATTTTAAATGTTATTTAAGTTATTTTTTGGTTTTTTTTAGTTATTAGAGATTCCATTATGAGGTTTGAAGAGGTTCTGAGAAGAATTAAATAAGTTTTGTAATTTTGAGTGGGAGCTAAAAAATAGAAAATTCCATAACCATCTTATGATATGTAAAAGTACTCAGGATGATATGTAAAAGTAAAAATAGTGTCTATTCCATATGTATAATTACATTTAAAATTACACTATATCTATAAGGTCTATCCAAAAAATGGGGGATTAAAATTGGCTAAGTATTGAGTCACCCTATGATATTTAAGAGTAAATTTAAGTGGATCCATAAAGATAAATGTGTGGACACTCCTGAGGATTCTCTTTTAAAAAAAGATAAAGATAAGTATGTAAAATTCAATAAGTAATGGTTTCTCGCTAGAAATTTTATGAAGTCACAGATCCTCACTATGATACCAAAGAGTAAATCTAAATTTTTAGCGCATATATAAAGGTTAACATGATTATACATAATAGTTCCTCTAATAAGAAGAAAAAAATGATAAAAATTAAAAAAAAACATACCAAGATACATAATAGTATGTTTCTTAATATATAAATGTCTTCAAGATAATATTTAATAGTAAAAATTTCTTATGTAAGTGTTGGTCACAAAAAATTAACAGTCCCAAATCCACACTATGAAATGTAAGAGTAATAATTTATTATTTAAAGGTTAACAAGATGATATGTAAATGTTAATATGAGGATATATATAAAGATTACTAGTTAGGAAAATGAAAATTTTAAGATATGATATTTTCTTATCATATTAAAAGATATACTCATATTACTAGATTGAGAAAATTAAAGGTTTATAGTGATTGAAACATGAAAATGTTGAAGTTTTTATAAAATTAATCAAACATCAAAATGATTTAATGGGATACTATTATTCAAGAAATGTATTTTAGTAATAAAAATGGAGAATATAATATTTTTGTTGTGAATAATTTTAAGGATAAAATGCATTATGAAGATGGTTCTGTGAATTGATATTTTTTACATTATGAGGAAATGTTTATGTTGTAGTGTGTGATGATGAGAGTTTCATGGGAGAGATTCATATGGTAATATTGTTACTGTATTTTATCAATAAAAAGTTGAAAATGAAGTGATTTTGGATTTTTTATGAAGAGTAAGTTTCGATAATTCTAGATATCATATTAAGATTAAAGACCAAGTATTGAGATATTTTATGTGTTCAGTTTGAATGATTTTTATGGAACATATTGATAAATACTTTGAGTACCAGGATTATAGGGTTTTAATATTTAATTTATGAAAACAAAATATCATATAGATATGTTAGGGATATAAATTTCAGAATAAGGAGAAGGATACCCGTTATTAGAGTGAGAAAAAAATGATACTGCATTCTAAAATAAGATCATGTTTATCGAATTAAGTGAACCTGGAAATATTATGAAAAGAAGAAACTATGCATTGAGGAAGAAGAAAAATTAAATTGGAATAATTATGAAGTTAAAACCTACCCTATGATATATCTATATCATATAGAAAATAAGAAGAGATGATGGAGGACGGGTAATGGGATAAAAAAATTCTTTGTGATATCCCAATATTATAGAATCCAAAGAAGAAAAATAAGGAATGTGAGTTGAGAAAGGATGACACTCTTGATTCCCATATATGTTATATCTATCTAAATTCCTGAATAATAATGTTTAGTTTGAGTGGAGATGAATACATATATGTGCATGAAACTATAAAAGATTATTATTTGGTTTTTGAAGATGCTCATTGAGGAATAAAATATTATTGATTTGATTTAGTGACATATTGAACAAATTGGTGATCATGTTAAAGGTTGAGTAGGGTAGATATATTCTAAAATGGTGAGAACCATTATAAAACCTATTTTTATAAGTTCAATAATCAAGATATTTAAACACAATCAGGATATTATTCTGAATTTTCAATAAATAGCCTCCTGTATTCACTAGTGTTATATAGTGAATATTTACATCTTAGACTCAAACCAAATGTATTATAAAGTAGATACTCACATTGGGATAAAACTATGTAAAAATAATATGTGCTACACTTTCTTACTTTCTGTCATGCATAAAGTGTAAATGGGTTGATGGAATTCATAAGTATATCCATATATATCTTAAATGAAAAAATATAGAATATTGAAGGGGTAATTAAAATATAGAAATAATTTGATACAAAATCACAATAATTAACCCCCCCCCCCCACTAGAGTGACTTCATGATCTCACTGGGGTATAAAATACTCAACTCACTATCTCTTATGATTTAATAATAACTAGAAAATACCAATTCAATTCTAGTGTGAGCCACTGTATTGAAATGATGTAAAACCATAAATACTTAACAATAACTAAGGATATGTTCTTCATTTTTTATAGGTGAGAAAAACTTATTGTAAAGGGTTTTATTGATTTTAATAACCAAATTGATAAAAATGATTCAATATCTCAATCTAGTTTCATGTTTCAACTTAATGATGGAGATATTGGTTATGATAGTTTCAAACAACCCACCATCATGAACTCAACATCATAAGAAGAGTATATCTCTAGACCATATATTGAAAAGGAATCCTTTTAGATTAAAAAGTTCAATATTAATCTTAGGGTGATTCTAAGTATATTATGGGAAGTAGAGCCCTACTATGAAAACAATAGAGTAACTACTCATGGAAATGAACTCCAATCTCGCCAAAGGTATAAAAAATCTTTTGAAAATACTATTTAATTAAAAAATCATTAAGTAGGGTGATTTGAATATATTTTAAATGGTTTTTATAGAGAATTTAGTAGTTAAATTGATATATATATTATCATATATAAAGAATAAGTGTGATATTAATTTTATGGGTAATATTTAAATGGGAAAATATATGTAATTTTTGTTAACAATTTAAATGTATTATGGTTTTATAATAAAGTAAATGTATATTTATAAGTTAATAATGCATGTTGCATATTTTATATAAGAGTGTAATGACAAAAAAATCCTTAAATTGGAACTTTAAGTTATCCATAATTGATGATCATCGTGAAGTATTATAAGTTATGATAATATGTAATTATTAGAGTGAGTAAAGTCTTGTATGTGATACATAGTTGTATCATGAGATAATAAGTGGATTATTATATGGGATAACCTATAGAAGTATATCACAAAGATTATTATATGTATAATAATTGATATATTTAAGAGTATATTATTTATATTAATCTGAAGTATCATAGGTTAATAATCTACCTCACATGGGAACCTTTATACTTTGATACATATCTTATGCAATCCTTGAAGTTAATAAAATCAATGGGAATTCAGATATGTTACTTATAATTTAACAAGTTTTTATTAACTAAAATTAGTTTTCCCATATAATTATGTGGCTTTCATGGGCCTCACAGCAAAAAAAATTGAACCCAAGAAGAATATAGTAAATAGTGGGACTCAGGTTGTCTCCTGAGAGGAGGGAGGTTTTAGTGTGTTTTTCATGTGTTGTGTAGTTCTGTTGTGGGTTGAAAATAATATCAATTGTGTTTGGGAATGTAATTTAATTGGTTCTTGAATTCAAATTTAAGATAAGTAGTATCACTTTGGACATTTATTTCACTTATTGAATCATATTTCAATTTAACCCTCATGCTCCCTATCTCTAATCAACCGAAACCTCAACTAATCAATCTCACTGAGAAATTTTGTCTTGAATTGAGAGGTGTAACAATCATTGTGTTCCCCAATATTTCCTCTAATTAACTAATCAGAAAACATTAATCACTCATGAATAAACCCACTACCCTCTATTATATATGAAGTAAATGATATTTAGGTGACTTGTGTGTAAAAACCAAGAATAATAAAATAACAAATCAAATGAGAAGAACAAGGGAAACTTCGTATTATCAAAGGTAATCAATATATTCTAGAGAAAATAGTATAGGATATTTAATAATAAAGAATGTAATTCATTATAAGTGGTGGGGTAAAATATCCTTTGGTTTATCACTATAGGTCTAGTATGCCATCACTGGAGAGATTTTATATAAATAAAAGAAAGAAAATAAACTATCAAGGAACGGCTCCAACTCACTCGATAGTAACAACCTCCTACATCCCCCTTTATATAATCAAATAATTGATTACTTCCCTTGCATGTGTTTTAGTATCTCCCACATCAAAAACAAAATCTTCCCCATTTTTCCTTAATTAAGTGTATCACCTTCATAATCTTATTATATTATAATGTCCATGTATAGTTTCCTCTCATGGATTCCACATGTATAGCTTAGAGGTTGGGATTATTTAACTAGGGATCTCAAACATCCCCAAATATATTTAGTTCCATAAACTTCCCATTATTACTTAAGATGAATATTTTGTGGATTCTTGGAAACATTCTTACTTGATTTGGGCATATCGGAGAAATTAGAATATATTTTGAGATATGACTTAGTAATTTTTAGAATTTTCACTACTTGTTGGATTTCTTTAGAAAATCCCCAAAGTAGAGGATCAAATATAATCAAATGACTCAGACACTAGTCACTCATGCATTGGGGACTCACATACAGGTGACTCATATGTTTCCCAGTGAATGACTCATATGAAAACCACTCCACATAGGTGACTCATACACAACAACTAATAACTTGTACGCTTGTGAATCTCATACAGGTAACTTGAACATCACCTAGTGGATAAATATTATTATCCTAGGGTTTGTTATGTGACTCCTTAAATACATGTAGCCTTACATATATGGCATTTCATATGAGCATCAAATCTTATGGGATTCTTTCATATACAGCTTCTTTCTATATGGCGTCTCATACATGTGGGATTTCATACATGGCCTCTCATATATGGACTCTCATACATTTATGGGTTTCTTACATGATTGGACTCTCATACATGGTTGTAATCTCATATGTGTGGAATTTTATACATATATGGCCTCCCAAACATGCTCATAAGTATTATAAGAACCTCATCATTGTCATTTTTTATAGCTTTAGACCTAAACCCCATGAAAATGGGAACTTAGTGTAGGATTTTTTCAATTTATTCTAAAATTTATATAAAATAATGAAACAAAAAATAAATTTCATGTTATTAATTCAATTTCAATACTTAAAAATTAATTCATGATTTTTCAATTAATTCAAAAAATGAATAGATATTTAAAAAACAAGGTTTAAATTCATTTTTAATTTTAATTACAAATTCAGCTTATTATTAGACTTCACTAGTTTATGTAACATTAAAGGGAAACAAAGATGAAATCATTATAAAATCCTAAAGAAAATTTAGAAAATTTATTGCTTGATCACTTTCCTACACTAAAAAAAGAAAATTTCCTCGGATTTATAAAGGTTCCACTTCCAATGAGGAAAAATATCTAGTTCTAGGATTATGAGTGGAATTTAATTAAATTTAATTAAGATTTTATTAAGGGTTACCTTCCTAAATCCCTCTCCCCTAAGCTCCCTATTACAAATTTCATTTTTACACTTCCTTGATACTTCTTATATGATATTCATATATATCATATGTTTCTTCTGAATCCAAGTTCAGAATTCCATAAATCCTTCTATGTGTATTATAAATTAGCACTTATTGAATTTTTCATATCCATGTATGTGAAAAGAACCTATTAGATGAGTGTAACTAAAACCATAAATAAATAATCCCAATACAGCAGGTATCCCCCAAGACTAATTGTAATAGTTAATTAATATAATAAGTGGTTGGAAAATATATTCTTAGGTTTCTCTAACTTGTATTAATTTCCAACTCACATACACATGTTCTTTATTAACATAGGAAAGCATCTAGATCAGTTTACCTAAGTTTAAGATCAAAATTTTAGTTTCCCCATGTTATAATTTTAATTACACTTCATTCCTTTATATCATACTCCTTTCTCAATTTATAAGGAAAATTTTTTCCATGGTTCCCATTGAAACTTGGTTATTTATTAATTTTAAAAAGGCGATGAAATTTTATTGGAAATTTTATTTTATTTTCCAATTAAAAATAAAACAACAAAGAAAAATAGTAAAATTTATTTATATACTAAACTACCATATCCTCTACCATTCAATTATCATGGACACAACTTTAAATTTATTTCAGTATGAAACAATCAATGAATGATAGACAATTAAATTTTAGTGTATAGAAAATTGTAAGAAAGAGACAGTATGATGGTTCTTATTAATATTCAGTAGGGAGGAGTATATACTCCTCCATTGGTTCCTTCCAAAAACCTTCATCAAACTATTTCTATTCACCATAAAGATTTCTTAATATTTATTTCTTTTAATCTAAACTACACCAAATGAAAATGTGTTAGTCTCTATAAAGGATCCAATATATTTAGAATGAAGATTACCAAGAATGATTTACATACTATAGGAGAATATTAATTGTTTTTCTCATACTTTAAATTCTCTTTTCTTAATGAATAATTCAAGGATATATCATTCATTTTCTTTATATGGTAGATAATTCTTGAAATATTCCCTTCCCATCTCCTCTAGTTTCATCATTTGTAGATTCCTTTTTTCTCTAGGATTGCTGAATTCAAAGTTCACATTATTCAAAACTTAATCGTATTTTTATTGTTATGAAATATTAAAGTTATTGGATTTAACATATAATATTTGGTAAGGGAACATATATAAGGTATTTTGATAGAGTCTTGTATTCTCACAGTGCATCATCGAACTTTTTGATCCTATCATTCTTGATGGGTAGCACAATTCTTTCAAAAATTCTATTTATTTCTCTATTGTAAATCTCAAATTTTCTATTGGTCTATGGGTTGTAGTCATTAGATATATTAGGTTGTACTCCATACTTATTCATGAGTGATTCCATTATTTATTTATAGAAACATGTGCCTTGGTCAGTGATTATTTCCAAGTTATTCTAAAACTCCAAAAGATATGTTATATATAAATTTTAATAACAATTTTGGAATGACTAGTTATAGTTTCTTGGGATTTTGTCCACTTTGAAACATAATTTACTATAAAAAACATATTTAAGTCCAAAAAATTAAGAAATGGTCCCATAAAATACAACCCTCATACATCAAATATTTCAGATAAAATCAAATGTTTTGGGAGAATTTTTTTCATTTAAAAATTCTTCTAATAAATTAAAAAAAATTATATGATTTTTAAAAATTATATTAATCCTTAAAAAATAGTTAAAAATAAAACTAACTTATAAAAAATTTATAACTATTATATAAGTTACAAAGTTCCCTCTACAAGTAAGTTTACAAAAAAAATGTAATCACAAAATTTACCTCTTCTTTAGCTGTACATCTTCTTATCACTTTATCACTATAAATTTTCCGTAAATAGGGATCCTCCCAAACATAGTATTTTGATTCATATTTCATCTTAAGATTTTTATTTTTAGAAAATAATTAGGGTACCTTTGATGTGATCAAATATCTCACCATGTTATTATACTAGGGTACTTTTATGAGTTCATATAGCTGCTCACTAGGGAGAGAGTCGTTCAAAGATGTTTTAATGGGTGTTTCTACCTCCACGATATGGATAAATCTACTCATATGGTGTAAAAATATATTATCACAATCATTTTTATCCTTGAACACAAAGTTTAATTCTTTTAATAGCATCATTCATTTCATAAATATTGGTTTTTCATTATCTTTACTTATAAAATATCTTAATGATTAATGTTTAGATAAAATTGTTACTTCACTTACTAATAAATATGAAAAAAAATCTAATGCAACAATAATATCCAAAAACTCTTTATATATTATTTTATAGTGGATTTGGATTTTGTGAAAAGTATTTTAAGAATAATCTATCACATATGAAAGTATATAAACCTTTTGGGATATCATTTCTCCTACTTCTTTGTTGGAGGCATTACACAAATCTTTAAAGGGTACATCCAAGCTTTGTGGGATGATTTCAGGAGATACGTTCAGGATATCGTTGAGTATATTAAAGAGTTTTATTTGAGGATTCATCAAACAAAAAAATCAATATCATTCTTAATAATGTTACTCAGTGGAAATTAAATTTTTATAAAGTCTCTAATAGACCTTTAATAAAATCTTGCATGTCCTAGAAATGATCTAATTTGTTTAACAGTGGTGGGGTAGGGTTGTGGGAAAATCATGTCAACCTTGTATTTATCTACATCAATTACTTCCTTAGAAATTTAGTGTCTGATAACATTTCATTTATCTAATATGAAATAAAATTACAAATCAGGTCTTTTCAATGCATTTCTTTAAAAACAAATTATATATTTTCAAGCCATGCTTCAAAAAATGTCTCATAATTTATAAATTCATTGAAAAATACCTCAAAGAATATTTCAATTAGGTAAAAAAGATTATTAACATGTAGCATTGAAAGTACCTAGGGTATTAAATATCCCAAAATAAATTCTTAATTGTGAAAATTTACTAAAGGTATTGGTTAATGTGGTCTTATATTGATCTTTTAGTTCTAAAGAGACCTAAAAATAACCAAAAACATCTATCAAAGAATCAATAATATCCCTTCTCGGCTAGTATTTCTAACATTTTATATAAAAATGGAGGGGGAAGTGGTTTTTGAATCACATGGTTTAATTATATATAGTTAAAACAGAACCTATATCTATTATGAATTATAGTGAGACCCATCTCATTATTCTTATTTTGGAAAATATTGGCCCGGATATTTTTGGGTACTATATAAATGAGACTTGAAACTGGATGTCTGAAATGGGGTATATGATTCCAACTCCTATAAATATTTCAGTTTATTTTTTAACAAATTACATGAGGTTAAATTTTATCCTTCTTTGGGGATGTCTCATAGGTTTTAACTCATTTTTATAGAAAATCTAATGAACAAAAATCGTGGTATTATTCTTATTAATATCTTTTAATGACCATCCTATAACTCTAATATTTTGTTTCGGAATGTTAATAAGTTAGTGGTCTTTATTAGGTGAAAGAAATTGATATTATCACAGGTAGGTTTTCAATTTCTTCAAGATATATGTATTTAACATTGGATGGATGAATCTTAATTTAAATCTTAAGTAGTTGTTCTAGTGATATTATCAACTCAATTTTTCCCATGCACGTAACCTAATTTTCAAAAATAGAAGTGAATTGACAAATTTAATTAAATCATAAAAATGGAATTCATTAACTTCTTCAAATTGTTCACTATATAGATTTAATTATAGATTTAATTAATTTAAAAAAATCAAATATATTAATTGGTTAAAAGGCTTCTCTTAATTTTATTATTTTATCTAGTATCTCAATTTCCTCCTCTGAATACTGAATAATTTCAAAATAATATTGTGTAAAAATATATTTTTATTCTTATGGGTATTTAATTGAATATAAAATATGAAAATTTATGTTTTCTTCTATAAAATTCATTTAATGTGTTCTTTTATGAACATTTATTATGGTTTTAGTAGTCTTCAGAAAATTTATATCTAAGATGATGGTAGAATGATATGTGCCTCTTTCTCCCTCCATGTTTAGGACATAAAAATTATTAGGGAACAGTGATCCTTTCACTCTGACAAATACATATTCCAAAATTCCTAATATGTAATTTATAGTATGTTTATCTAGTTTCATTAAAACTTTGGTTGGAATAAGTTATCCTGCCTATGGGGAAGAGTAAAATAAGTGAGGCATAACATTTATTTAATCTCCAAATTCACATAATTCATTAATGAATGTAATATCTATTATAGTGAAAGTGAAAATAAAATTATCTGGAACATGAAATTTTCTAGGTAGTTATAGGGTTATTAAAATATAAATGTTTCTTCTTATGATTACCTTTTCATTTACTTATAGCTTTATTTTATTGTTACACATCTCTTTGAGAAACTTTTTAATCCTTGGTATTTGATTGATGACACCCAAAAAAGGGATGTTGACTTCCACTTTCTTGAACATTTCTAGCATTTATTATTGTAGTTCTTATTCATAGGTCTTATTGGTTGGGTTCATTCTTGAAGTTAATTGTGGTTGGGGTTGATTTTAATCTTCTATATTTGATTTTTACCTTTCCTTTGTTCACTGGTTGTATCTCTACAGGAACCTCTACATATTTTTCATTAAAAGGGACAAGTTATTCATCCTTGGGTTTTCTACTTCTAGATTCAAATTCCATGGATGGTTCCTCACTAATTTTTACTTCCATGCAACTTATAAAAGTAATAAAACTTATATTTCCATTAGAAGTATATGGGTAGAAAGATTACATTAGCCTTAATTTACCAAGTTATTGAGAGTGGAAATGATCTCCCAAAATTAACCTTTTATCTCTTTCATCTCTAGCCCATGAGTTGTGACGGAAGATTATTGGTTACTTTGAGGCTCCGCTAGTTGTCTCAGTATTTACTTCATAGAAGTTTCACAGTTCTTTAAATGTTGGTAGCTTATATAAGGTTGAGATATATTTCTCTTAAATGGTGGTAGTTATTAAGACTGTTGAAAAGTTTTCAAGAAGGGTTCCATTTGAGGTTGCTATTTTGTTACTCCATAATAAATGATGGAATATTCCTTGAATCCTTTATTATTGGTTGGTTTTTGGTACTAAATTTGGTGCATAGACTCATGGATTTTTTCACTGGAGGAAAACCATCAGTGAAATTTTCTAAAGAATAGAAAATTTGGCATACCCTTGGAGACATAGAAGGTGATTCTTTATGAACCTTGTTTAATGATAAATTTATCATAGGATAGTCTGGTTCTTTGATTTTAGTTTCAATTAAATGTGATTTTAAACTCTTTACCATGTGTACTTATCTATTATTAGATATTTTATTAAATTTTTTAGAGTATTTTAGATACTCTCTATTAGTTTTATTACTTTATCTGGGGATTTCTCAATCAGTACTCCTCCGAAAGAAGCATCCAATAGGTTTCTATCATTTTATAAAAACCCTTGGTAGAAAAATACTGTGAAATAGGGGTATTAAAATGGTTTGTGTGGTTAGGATGATGTCAAAATATTTAATATATCCCAAAACTCATATATAATTTCACCCCTAGTTTGATTAATTCTATATATTACTTTTCTCATATAGTTACTCCTTGAAGTATAGAAAACCCTCAGGAGGAAGGACCTCGGGTGTTCATTCTAGGTGGTGACTTATCTAAGATATAGGTTGTACATCCATTCAATATCTAATCCCTAAATATAGAAGTAAAAGTCCTTCAAGATGGTTTAAGATTATAGGACTCCTATGTATTTTTAATTATTTCACACCTTCTAAAATTCCCTCTAATGTTAATTGTGGTCCTCTCCTGCCAAGCATTGAAACTTATGAAGGATTTGGATCATTCCATATATATGTTCAAAGTCAAGTTTATTTTATGTGGTAATAGTTAATTACTATTTAAATTAGGTGTATATAGTTTTCGAAGTTCCCTATTTAGTTGAGTGAGATTATCTTCTATATTTTCATTTCTTAAATAACTCTAGTTAAAGAAGATGGTGATGAAGGGTCTGAAAATGGAATTCTGACAAACTCCCTCTCCACTTTCTTAGTTATTAAAAGATTTATAACTCTATCTAGTGATGTTATTTCAACCTATAGATCAAATATAAATAGGTGATCTGAACAAGAACATTTCATATTCCAAAATCATGTCAAATAAAAATTAAAGAAAACAACACTCCATCCTACCTCCCTAGAAATAGTGTAGGTTGATGTGGTGGTTGTCATGGGCCTCATAATAAAAAAATTTGAACCTAATAAATATGTAATAAATAGTGTGACTCAAGTTTTCTATGGATTGGAGGGATTTTTTAGTGTTCTTTTATTAGTTTTTGTGCGTTCTATGTATGTTTAAAAGTGTATCAACAGTGTTTGGGAATGTAATAAAATTGGTGCTTAAATTATGAATTAAGAGTAATGGTTTCACCTTAGATATTTCCCTTACTTACCTGTTAAATTATAATTCAATTTACCCTCCTGCGCCATATCTCTAATTAGTTGAAATCTAAAATAATCACCACCACATAAAAAAATTTTCATGAATAAAGAGGTAAAACAATAATTACATTTCCCACTCTTTAATATCATTGGTTTTTCAAAAAAAAATTATTCACTCCTGAATTAACCCACTACCCTCCATTATATGAGCAGTTAAAGAGATTCATATGACTTTTGTGTGAAAAATAAGAATAGGATAAGAATAAATCAAATCAAAAGACCAAAGGAAACCTCTAATTGTTAGAGGAAATCAATATATTCCAAATAAAATGAGCATAATATATTGAATAAAAAATAAAAAATCATTAACGAGGGTGGGGTAAGTGTCTTTATCCCAAACACTATGGGTCTAGTGTGTCATCACTTGAGAGATTTTACATAAGTTAAATAAATAAAATAAACTCTCTAGAATAAATTCTATATTACTCTACAAATTGGAAGTGACCTCTTATATCCCTCATTATATTAGAAGTGAAATTATTGGGCCTATTTATCACTTTTCATTATCACCCACATGAGTAGAACAATATTCTATTTTTTATTTCTTGAGTTTATAACCTTCATAATCCTCCTTTATTTTAGTGTACGGCTCCCATTTACTCTAGTGGGTTCCACATTTATAGCTCAATGGTTAGGATTATTCATTTGGGGATCTTGGACATTCCTTGATTAGTTTAGTTTCTTGACCTTCTCCTTCTTCATTTGGATGGATGTTTTATAGATTCTTGGAATCATATTTCCTGATTTGGGAAGACCATGGAAATGAGAATATATTTTGAGTCTTACCCAATTAGTTTTAGGTATTTCCACTATTTCCCTGCTTTATTTAGAAAATCCACAAAGTGGAGGATCAAACATATACATATGACTCATATGTTAGTTACCCATACATTGGGGAATCACTCACAAGTGACTTACACACTACCTAGTTAATGAATCATATACATACCACTCCTAGGTAAGTGACCCATATGTCACTACTAATAACTTGTACAATAGTGGCTCGTATACAGGTAACTGGTACACATCCCAGAGAATGAATCGTGTACACTTGGGGTTTCTAACTCTAATCCACTTATATTCATGGCCATCCATACATTACCTTTCTTACAAATAGAAATTTTTACAAGGTTCTCGCATACTCGGCTTCTTTATATGCAGCCTCACATACATTCACGATTTTATATGCGTACATTCATATGAAACCTCTCATACATAGTGGGGTTTAATACATGGATGGACTCTTATATATAGATTCATTATAAATAGTTGGCCTCAAATATGCACGGGTTTTCAGATATAGTTGGTCTCTCATACGTGGCTATGATTATATTGGGATTCTCATCCATTTATCATTTTTTCTAGCTTAAGACCTACAACCCAAGAGAATTTGAACATAGTATAGGATTTATTCAAGTTTTAATATAATTGATTTAAAATAATAAAAAAACTTAATAAACATTATGTTATCAGTTCAATATAAAGACCCAAAAATCAATTCATATCATTCCAATTATTTCAAAAATACATAAACAATTTAAAAACTAGATTTAAAACTTTTTTTTAATTCTAGATTCACAATTTTCTAGAATTCACCTATATATTACAAAATTAGAAGGAAATAAATATGAAAGTATTATAAAAACCTAAATAAAATTCTAAAAATTTATGGCTTCATCATCCTCATATATGATAGGTATGAAAGTTTGTCTAAAGTTCCCTTAAGATTAGGAGGGTGTTGTATTTGTTGTCAGCTCTATTTGGAAGAATGTTTTTGAGTTGCGTATTAAAAGTTTGTAAGTACATATATTTGAGTCTAAGATATTTTATAGGTTCTCCATATGATAAGGGATATACCAAATATGATCAAAAAATAATTATATAATATATTGTGACCAAAAGGTCATGAAGGTGTGGAGAGTTGGAGTTTTACAAGAGGGTTCTTCTGAAGATTAGTTAGATGATGTTTTTAATTTTTTCAATAGAAGAACATCACTTTAGTAGAAAAAAATAGTGACTCAAGCTAATTTGATTGAAATATACGATGATAAAAAGTTTAACTAATCAAAAGTGAATGAAAAAAATCTGAGTTTTAAATATATTTTAGGTGTAATGTATTCAAACCATTGAAATAACAATATTCTTTTCAATTCTATTTGAAGTACTGACAACTGTAGAATATTAATTTATGCTAAATTATAGGTAGAACTATAATAATAATTGAGTAAAATATATAGAAGTATCTTAATTATAACATATTGAGTAACTTCACAAAAACATTGTGATGATGCGGAGTTAGATATTCAATGTTGCAATATTAATAAATAAAAATTAATGATTCAAGATAATATTTGTCGTATAGTTAAAGACTATTGATGTTTATTTTTATAGAGGATCTTATAAATTAAATCTCTATGATCTTAAAAAGTTATTTAAGGCTATTGACTGAATAATTTAAGTGGGTAGTAGTTTCAAATTATATCCCACACATTACCCACTTTTATCAAATAAATTTTTCTACATAAATGGGGAACATCATGTGAGTAAAATTTACTGATAACATTGAGCCTTTTGATTGAAGAATATTATTGAGTGCTTAACCTACATTATTTGAATGATACACTGGGTTAGATAATTAAAAAAAATTGGGTTGAGAAGGATAAAATTATAGGACTATAAGATACAATTATTCAACATCTAAGTTTTGAATATTGAAGTTTTTTATCAGAAGTTATGGTTCTATTTAGAAGTCACCATATTGTGTTATTACTGGTAACTAGTATAATCATCTTTTCAGGACACATAAGTGTGGGATTTACTTTTGGGTTAAGGATGATCCATTCCAAAACCATTTTAATTGATAATTTATTATAGAGTAGAATATATGAATCGGGCATCCCGAGCATAGTAAGGATTAGGTTCCATAAATGGGGTTAAACATGGTAAAAATATATGTGAATTTCTTTCTTGTTTACTTTACTCTATACGAGTGAGAGTGGGTTTTATTACATGAGTATATTTGGAACATAAAAAATTTTAATATGTAAATGTAAAGTTAAATTAATTTGTAAAGAGGAAACATTGATTCATCCCACCCCCCTCTGGTTGTTCACCAATTCTTGAGCATCACAAATGGTATTAGATCATGTTCCCACTATTGGATATATTTATCAAAGATGGAGAACTTATATTTTGTAAATAGTTTATAGTATCCTTGTCTTTAATGAAAAAAAAATCATGTATATAAGAATATGATGATACCTTATCCCAGATATGTTGGCTTATAAGTGGCGGATGTTTCTACTATAGGTTTTTCATCAAGAGAAAAGGATATGCCTATAAATTTTGTAGAAAAAATAATAAGGAAGTTTATGATAAGAATATGAATTAAATTATCATGTCTTTTTCAAAAAAAATACACTAAGGTGACAATTCTTTAATTGGTGAAAGAAACTTGGTATAACATTGAAACTATCTTTGAAGTTAATGTTAAATTAAAGGAAGAAAAAAATTATAATATAAAGAAGTTAGTTTGAGTAATTTAATATAGATAATAAGTAAAAAATAGTTGATTGTTTCACAATATTAAATGAAATAATCTATAATATCATGGGATTTATAAACACATTGATGGAATCAAATATTTTTAAATAGTTAATGGGAGATTTCCTAAATAGATTTGATCCTAAAGTCTTATACTTAGAGGATATAGATGATTTATCTCAAGATAAACTTTAAAATATCCTATTGGTTTATGAAATGAGTAAGGATCAATAATTTAAGAAAAATGATATGGAAGAAATGGATTTAAACCTATAAAGAAACTCAAACTCAATGCATTATAAGATGAACCTTATGATAAATTAGAAGATGAATATAATATGTATAAGAATCATAATATAATAATATATCTTATCTCTCAAAACTTTAGGAAAGGTAATGGGAAGTACAAGGGAAATATTCCATTGATATTATTTTAGTGTGGAATATTTGGATACTTTTCTATCAATTTCTATAAGAAAAAAGGTAATAAAGGTGAAGAAGACAAGACTGATAAAAAACCTAGGATGAAGAAGTGGAATAAAAATAAAAAGGGAGTATGAAAACTATATTAAGTAAAAAAAGTAAGTATACTTGAAATAATAAAATGAGTTTTTTGAGTAAAGAAGAAGAAGTGGACTCATCAGAAGTTGTATCAAATGATGAAGAAATTTTGGAGAAATTTGTGAACTTCATGGATCATACAAACATAAGGAAACATAAACTAAAGAAGAAGAAGAAGGTTAAGTAATTTACATGGAACACAAGATAAAATAGAAATTAAAGCCTTTATTAAGGAAAATACTAGAATAAATAAGGAAATTCACCTGTAGAAAAAAAAAGATAGAGTAGAATATTGGAATTGAAGAATATTCCCTCAAAAATTATAATGCATAAATTTAGGAAATCAATAACCTCAAGTTAAAGGTGGCCAATAAAGAAAATAAGCATAAAGTTGAGAATATTGTTGCAAATAAATATGAACTAGAAAAGATATAATCTAAATTTCATGAATTTAAAAAAAACTCCCATGAAGTTGAATTATTATTTTAATAATGAAATGAAAGTTAAATATAAATTTTCTAAAGCTTTTGAAAAAGTTTTTCTAGAAAATTAGGTAGAATTTGTTCCTTCAAAATAAGAAAATAAATTGGTTTTCACTAACCATGTAAGTGATTTAACCAAAAGGGGACTAGTTTGAGTTGAGAAGAATGGTGAAAAAAATTTACAAAACCATAAAGGAAATTAATCAGTATTTATTGATGAAGGATTAATAATGTTAAATACAAATAGATTGTGTATCATCTGAAGAACCACAATAATTGTTTTATAATAATGTTTTTTATCAATATAAAAAATGTAGGTATAATTGATGTTATTGTTATTATAGAATATTTGGAAAAAAATATTATAATTTATTGAATAATATTTCTATCCCATGTAAAATGTATGATTCAATGGGGAGAATACCTCAAATAAAAGGAATAAATGTCTAGAATGGGAGAAAATACTCGAAGGAATAGAAATCTCAAGTTAAAAACACTTCTACACAGAACCAATTAATATTCCTAAAAGAAATATGTGGAAGATGTGGCCAACCAAGACATTGTAAAGAGAAGTTAATTGCTAAAATATCGTGGAAAATATTATGCAATGATAGATAAAAGGAAGCAAGAAAAATAAAGGTAGAAGAAAATTCATTACTTGTTGAAGTTTCTGTGAAATCTAGTTAAAAATGGGATTCATGGATTCTTGATAGTTGATGCTCCTCACATATGTAAAGACCCGAAAATTATTGTAAATTTTTTTTAATTAAATGGGAATTTTACGAGTCTGCAAACATTGACGGCACGTGATTCTAAGGCCTGGAGTGCCCGGAGTTAATTTCTGAACTTTTATTCTGGTACGTTCAGTAAACGTATGAACATGTTTTTCTTAATTTTGAACCGGTGCTTGGAATTGAAATCCAAGGGCACCGTTGAACTCGCAGTGCCGATATTCGCTTAAGGGGATCTTCACCTCGACCATAGTAGGTCAAGGGTGAAATATAGAATTGGGATTTTTTGTGAAAGAATAAAATAAAATAAAATTGTGTAACATTTTATTTTATTTGGAACTACCATGTGGATGTTGAGAGGTGGGGACAACCAGAACTAAACCTCCTATGTGAGGTTATGGAGGTGGGGACCACCATAATTAACCTCCCATGTGGTTTATGGTGGTGGGGACCACCTGAGACTAAAAACCCCTTGAACTCCCCTCTTTATGGGAGAAAACCCTCTTGAAATCCCCCACTTTATTTGTGCCACCCCCCTTAATTAATTTTACCAACTCATTAATTAATTAATTAAGCTAATTTGAAATTATGCCAACAAACATAATAGATAACTTGTTCTATTATGTGGGAAACTTTTCATTTTGGTGGAATTGAGAGGAAAGGGTTGGAAAGATTAGAACTTGGAAGAACACATCCTCCAACAAAGAGCTCCTCCAATGAAGAACACCTACACACGACTTCGAATTCTTCCTCGAGATATCCTAAAATGGTGGACATCTTTAAAAACGAAGAACCACCTCCATCGAAGAGCGTTTATCCGATGAATGAGCTCGTGATCGGAGGCGTGTGGCGGGCGTGACGAACGTCGACAACTTCGACTTCTCTCATCAACGTCAACAATCAAATGAGGTAGGGGTGTGTTTTAATTCGATCAATGTTAATTTCCCCCTCATATTGTATAATCTTCCTTGATCCATATGCTACCACCCTAACACGGAGGGTATGGGCCAAACAAACATGGCCCGACCCCTCCGCAAATCTTGTGGATCTTTCGTGTGATCTTTGCGATGGTGACGGCAACTAGTGTTGGAGGTTGGCACCGGTGGAACTCAAGAACCGCGATGAAGGGGACGAACGGAGGGTGGTCATTCAAGCCGATTGCTGATGAAGGCATAGCACCCCACCACCCCGCGGCGCTCTGCCGCCCCGCGGCCACCGTGCCCCGCAGCGCACTGCTGCCTGTGGCCTCCGTCACCCCATGACACATCATTGTCCAGGGCCTCCGCCGCCCCACGGCCTCCATGCCATGCGGCGCTCCGCCACCCGTGGCCTCCCGCATCCCCTCGCCCCTGCAGCCTCCCTTGGCCCCTCGCAGCCCCTGTGGCCCTCCACGGCCACTAACGGCCCTCATGGTCTGCAGGACCGCACAGTGGGCCAGGCCGCCCATCATGGGTCGGTCCGGACCCAGTGGTCCGGGTCTACCCAAATCGGATCGGGCTAGCCCGGGCTGGGTCGGTCCGTCCGGGTCCAACCGGACCCGGACCAGCTACGAGCTTTTCACTCTAACGACCATAACTTTGGCACCAAGCGTCCGTTTGAAAAACTGTCAATGGCGTTGTAAACCTTGGAGTGAGACGGTCCCTTTAGTATACCCCCACTGGAGTTTTGGGTAAAGTTTAGGTACGGTCGGGGTGGATTGAGCACGAATCCAACCGGGCCCCTGAGACTAAAAGGCTAATAACTTACAGACTGGGAATCTGAATGACGCATCGTCTATTGCGTTGAGACCCCTATGATCTGGAGGTCCTTTGGGATACATTTTTGTGGGACGTTGTGGTAGTTGGAGTATTGACCAGTGGCTTGTGGAGCAGACCCTCCCAAAGACAAGTGAGCATAGTGAGGGAACCCAGTAGCTGGCTGTGACTTGAGAAAGAGATCCTTCGTGGGTCTGTGATTGAGGGTCCTACATGGAACCACTCTAGGATTCCATACGGGACTACCCTAGCGATCATGTGTGGGTTAGCACCTAGCGATCCTGTGTGGGTCAACACCGAGCAATTCTATGTGGGTCAGCACTGAGCAGTCTTGTGTGGGTCATCACTGATTGATCCCATGTGGGTCAGCACCGAGCGATCCTATGTGGGTCATCACTTAGGGATCCTTCATGGATCTGCCTCTTAACAAAGTAATATGATTTAGTAGTTAAATCTAATCATATTTACTACTGTATTTTAGTTATACCTGGTGTGATCTGAGTTCGTACTTGAGCAGTACTTTCCTTTGTGGTAATACCTTGGTGGTATTCTTCTGAGTGGTGTACATGTGTGGTACCTACCTTCACGGTATTCCTTCCTTTGTAGAACAGTTGAGCTTTGGGATTTTGAGTTGGACTCTGTGTTTCCTCATGATTGAGATGGGTAAACTTGATAACTTAGGTATATATGTATGGTAATATACCTTAGTAGGTTTGTCAGTTGATTTCATGTTGTGTGGTTTATCCTTGGTGGATTTTGTGAGACCTTGAGGGTCTATGGGTCCCTACTAAGTATCGTTATACTCACCCCTTCACAGGCTATGTCCACACCCCGGAGGTAGCTCGTAGGTGGACCCTAGACGAGGCTTACTGCAGAGACAACTATTCAAGTGTTGTACCTACCCATCAGGTAGGATCCTTGGCAGGTGATCACAGGAGCTATTCCAGTTTACTTGTACTTTCATTTTCTTGTACTTTCCAGCTGGGCTTGTATTCTGGCCCCTTTTACTTATTGTACTCACTCTGTTTACTATTCAATTTACTTGAGTTTGTATCTTGATGTGTGCTTGGTTGCGTGTACTTACAGGTTATTAAGGAAATGCCTTCCCAGTTTTAGGGGATACGCCTTCGGTGCTAGTTGCCAGCCCCTAGCCTATGGAAGGCAGGATTGGGGTGGTCACAGCACGGGCCCCGAGGGACGGGTCGTGACAAATTGGTATCAGAGGAGTCGGTTTTATCATAGAACATAGGACTCTGATCTTTCTTTTTTATGGAAATAGTGTTAAGTGTAGTGAGTTTGGTTATCAATTTATGGAATACAGTTTTGTTGTGGCAGCCAATGTATCTATACACCAGGACCCTGACTTCTGATTTCTGACTCAGTGCATGAAAACACTGATTGCATGTGTTTTTTCAAGAGTCTTCTTTGTGAACTCTTTGAGTCAGCTCATCAGGTATAACTTATTGATCATGGCATACCCGTTTCTTTTAAGGATGCTTCCATGTAGACAACCAGATAGGGTTCCAGATAGAGTATGAACTGATAGCCCACTGAGCGATGAGGCCTCGGTGCAGGGACCTCTTCCAGTAGAGGCACCAGCGGAGGCACCAATGGTATGATTAACTGTTGGGCCACCGATGCCACCAGCCCCAGTGGCATAGGGTGAACACCGCTTGAGCACGTTGCACGAGTTTCAGTGCCAGAGGCCACCCAAGTTTAGGGGAGAGACGGACCCACAGGCAGTTGAGGATTGGCTAGAGGCTGTGGTGAGAGTCTTTCGACTGGTAGGGACACTAGCTGATCTCATGGTGATCATTGTCGCCAGCCTTCTACAGGCAGTAGTAGGCAGATGGTGGAGCTTGATGCTCCAGGTTCACGACATGGTGACGCTTCTCTAGGCAGACTTTGAGAGCCTGTTTTGGGTAGATGTTGTCCCAGTAACTCTTCGTGCAATGCGCATACAGGAGCTTCTTTATCTGCAGCAGGGCATCATGACTGTAGCTCAGTACTAAGCAAGGTTCACTGACCTCTCATGTTACTCCACAGATATATCATGGGACCCATTCTTCCGAGCCTGGACCTTCGAGAAGGGACTCAGGTGGGAGATCAGGGCTTCAATGATCTCACTCAGCATCCTGAAGCAGGCGAGGGTGTTAGAGCGATCCCTTTTAGTGGAGAGTTTCCTTGCTGAGTAGTCCACAATAGCGAGACCCAATACCAGTATCATGTAGCAGAGTCTTCTGCAGCTGGTAGCAAATAGATGACACAGAGGTCCAAAAGGACCAGACTACAGGTGGATGACTGCAGGAGTTAGGGTCGGTTGTGCAGGGCACCCGAGGCAGAGCCAGTCATGCTAGGAGAAAGCAGTGTTACACATGCGGTGGGAAGGGTCACATGGCTCATGACTATCTGACCCGTCGTACGGATGATTAGCATACGGTCTAAGGACCACCCAGGCAGAGACAGAGGTTCGACCGAGGAGGTCTGCAGGGAGCACGTGGACGTGCAAGAGGAGTTAGTCGTGCAGTTGGCGGTGGGCGATGATTTGAGATGTTACCTCCACCACCACCAGGTGGTCCACCCTAACCATAGGGAGTAAGAGGAATAGGGAGAGCTCAGCTCTAGATAGTTGGGGCCTACGATCACAACGCTCCGGAGATGATACGAGGTACGATCTGTGTCTACTCCACCTTAGTTTCAGTACTTATAGACACAGGTACCAGTCATTCTTTTATTGCCACTACCCTCATTCAGAGATCGTAGATTCCAAAGGAGCTGTTGGATCGATCCTTATGGCTAGAGACTACCACAGGAGTGGATTCGATGATTACGCACTGGTTCCAACAGTGCGAGCTTACTCTAGGAGGTGAGATATTCGGCCGGGATCTCATAGTAGCAGCGTCGAGGCCTTACGATGTCATCTTGGGTATAGACTGGTTATTTATATTCCATGCTCAGATTGATTGTATTAGGCACAAATTTCAGTGTGTCCGCATGGATGGGACCAGGTTTACCTTCACCGGCGAGAAGGAAGCCTTTGTAGCATAGGATGGACTTAGCTGGAGGACAGTGTAGCCGATCACTCATCAGTTGGCTAGCCTTACCCTCGGAGCAGTTGATGTGGAGAGTCTGAGTTATCCTATAGTGGTGGAGTAGTACGCGGATGTATTCCCTAATGATTTTTTGGTTCTACCTCCTTGCAGAGAGGTGGAATTTTAAATTTACTTGTACCCCAAGATGGCACCGATATCTACACCAGCATATCAGATGGCTCCTGCGGAGCTTCGTGAGCTGCGGGTACAGCTAGAGGACTTGTGTGGGAAGTGATTCATATGGCCTAGTGTTTCTCCTTGGGAAGCCCCGATTTTGTTCTCCAAGAAGGCGTATGTGAGCTTGAGGCTTTGGGTTGACTATCAGTGCCTGAACCAGGTGACTGTGAAAAACAAGTACTCACTCCCGGGGAATGATGACCTCTTTGATCAGCTGAAGGGAGCATGGTGGTTCTCGAAGATTTACCTCATATCAAGCTATCACCAGCTTAGAGTGTGAGATGAGGATGTGCAGAAGATAGCTTTCAGATGTCTATATGGCCACTACGAGTTCTTGGTTATGCCATTCAATGTAACCAATGCACCAGTAGTGTTCATGGGACTCATGAACAGGATCATTCATCCATACCTTGATCGCTCTGTAGTAGTCTTCATCGACGACATTATGATCTACTCGGCTACTGAGGAGGAGCATGCCTATCATTTTCAGATAGTACTGGACACACTCTGAGAGCCCCAACTTTATGGTAAGCTCTCGAAGTGCTAGTTTTGGATCCGAGAGGTTCACTTTCTAGGAAATGTCATATTGGAGGCTGGAGTTACAGTGTATCCAGCAAATATTGATGTGGTACTTTCTTGGGAGTCACATAGGAGTGTGATGTAGATACGGAGTTTCTTGGGTCTGGTTGGATACAACCGAAGATTTGTGCCAGATTTCTCCAGAGTTTCAGCACCTCTATCAACATTGATAAAGAAGGGGAAACCCTTCGTGTGGTCGAAGAGATGCCAGTAGAGTTTTCAGGAGATAAGGCAGAGTCTGACTAGTGTACCCATCTTGAGGCTTCTATAGGAGTGTGTAGGGTTCGTAGTCTACTATGACACAACAGGGACCGGACTCATATGTGTCCTGATGCAAGAGTGAGTAGTGATCTCTTATGATTCTCGATAGCTGAGACAACATGAGCAGAATTTCACTACCCATGACCTGGAGTTAGCAGCAGTGGTCTTCTCTTTGAAGATGTGGTTACATTACTTGATGGGAGAGCATTTTACGGTGTAATCTGATCACAAGAGTCTCAGGTATATCTTCTCTCAGAAGGACCTGAACCTGAGATAGCGACATTGGTTTGATTTCTTCCAGGACTATGACTTTGAGATAGTCTGTACACCTGGGAAGGGGAATGTTTTAGTAGATGTACTCATCCGGAGATCTGGTATACAACTGCTAGGTAAGTCGATGGAGTAGTTGTCCACTTAGTAGATATCCTTCATGAATCGAGATGGAGAAGCTTTCTTTCATTCTCTCACAGTTACTCCCCCACTCCTTCATCGAGTTAGGGAGGCACAGCGTGGGGACACTGACTGCGAGACTCGACGTGCTCAAATATCCACAGGATAGGCACCTGATGGATTTTCTAAAGGTGGGGATCACGTCATCCTCTTCAGAGGACGTACCATGGTACTAGTGTCGCTTCAGGAGGAATTGATGAGGGAGTTCTATATGTACCCTCTAGCGGTACATCCAGGAATGGCAAAGATGTACCAGGATCTCCGACAACAGCACTGGTGGCCAGGAATGAAGAAAGCAGTCGCAGAGTTTGTCTCTTGGTGCCTTACTTGTTAGCAAGTTAAGGCGGAGCATCAGGTACCAGCAGGCTTGGTTCAGCCTTTGGAGGTCTCAGAGTGGAAGTGCAATGGGATATCCATGGACTTTGTGACAGGACTTCCACATACACCTAGGGGTCATGACTCGATTTGTGTGATCATAAACCGACTCGACAAGTCAGCCCACTTCCTACCGATTAGAGAGTAGGGTTCAGTAGAGAGCTTGGGACTCCTCTATGTGAAGGAGATTGTGCAGATACATGGAGTACCCTCGATGATTTTCTCTGATCGTGATACACGTTTTACTTCCCGGCTATAGAAGGGGTTGCAGGAGGCTTTCGGGATGCAACTTCATTTGAGCATTGTCTTCCATCCTCAGATGCATGACCAGACTGAGTGGACCATTCAGACCCTTGAGGACATGTTGCATGCTTTCATCCTTGACTTTGGTCATAGCTGGGAGGATCACTTGCCTTTGGTGGATTTTTTATACAACAACAGCTATAACTCCACCATTGGGATGGCACCTTTTGAGGCATTGTACGGGAAACCTTGTAGATCACCTCTATGCTGGACTGACCCAGGGGCCAGAGATGGTACATGCTACCACAGAGGAGGTGAAAATTATACAAGAATGGATGAAGACTGCACATAATAGGCATAAGTCGTGTGCCGACAGGAGGCAGAGACCTCTGGAGTTTGAGGATGGCGACCACGTCTTTCTACGGGTCTCTCGTCAACAAGGTTTGCATATATTTGGCCGCGGCAGAAATTTATCTCTGAGGTTCATTGGACCCTTTTAGGTCCTCAATAGATTTGGAGAGGTAGATTAGTGCTTATCTCTTCCACTTCAGTTGTACCGGGTTCACGACGTCTTCCACGTATCCCAACTGAAGAGATACGTGCACGACCCTTCTCACATCATTAACTACATCGATATGGATTTTGATGATGGGGAGACTTTTACGGAGGTTCTGGTAGAGATTGAGGATCGATAAGAGCAGTTCCTTTGTGGGTGGTTGATACCTCTGGTGCGTGTTCATTGGTATCATGGGAACCTCCAGGAGATCACATGGGAGCAGGAGGCTTAGATTCGTGCTCAGTACCCCCCACTTATTCCCTTAGTTTGAGTTGTGGCTTATGGGGACGCAAAGCCCTGAAGTGGGGATAATGTAAAGATCCAAAAATTCTGGTAAATAAATTTTTTTTAATTAAATGGGAATTTTATGAGTCCGCAAAAATTGACGGCTCGTGATTCTGAGACCCGGAATTCCCTGAGTGAATTTCTGAAGTTTTATTCAGGTGCGTTCAGTAAACGTGCAAGCGGGTTTTTATAACTTTTTAACCAGTGCTCGAAATTGAAATCTGAGGGCACCGTTGAACTCGCAGCGCCGGTATTCACTTAAGGGGACCTTCACCTTGACCGCAGTAGGTCAAGGGTAAAAGTTAAAATAGGTATTTTTTATGAAAGAATAAAATAAAATAAAATTGTGTAACATTTTATTTTATTTGGAACTCCCATGTGGATGTTGAGAGGTGGGGCCCACAAGAACTAAACCTCCCATGTGAGGTTATAGAGGTGGGGAACATCAAAATTAACCTCCCATGTGGGTTATGGTGGTGAGGACAACCCGAGACTAAAACCCCCTTGAACTCCCCTCTTTATCAGAGAAAACCCTCTCGAACTCCCCCACTTTATTTGTGTCACCCCCCTTAATTAATTTTACCAAC
This sequence comes from Viscum album, assembly GCA_963277665.1. Classification (NCBI taxonomy): domain Eukaryota; kingdom Viridiplantae; phylum Streptophyta; class Magnoliopsida; order Santalales; family Viscaceae; genus Viscum; species Viscum album. The sequence continues at coordinate 1,739,800,542 of OY728146.1, read as the reverse complement.
TCATCAATTAATTAATTAAGCTAAGTTGAAATTATTCCAACAAACATAATAGATAACTTGTTCTATTATGCGGGCTACTTTTCATTTTTGTGGAATTGAGAGGAAAGGGTTGGAAAGAGGAGAACTTGGAAGAACACATCCTTCAAAGAAGAGATCCTCCAACGAAGAACGATGACGCATTACTTCAACTTCTTCCTCAAGACATCCTCCAATGGTGGACATATTCAACAACAAAGAACCAAATCTATCTAAGAGAGGTTATCCGAGGAACCAGCTCGAGATCAGAGGCGTGTGGCGGGCGTGACGAACGTCGACAACATCGACTTCTCTCATCAACGTCAATAATCAAATGAGGTAGGGGTGTGTTTTAATTCAATCAATGTTAATTTCCCTCTCACATTGAATCATATTACTTGAGCCATATGCTACCGCCCTAACGTGGAGGGTACGGTCCAAACAAACATGGACCGACCCCTCCGTAAATCTTGTGGATCTTTTAAGTGATCTTTGCGATGGTAACGGCGGTTGGCACCAGTGGAACTCGAGAACCGCAATGAAGGCGACGAATGGATGGTGGCCTATCAGGCCTTTCTCCGATGAAGGCACGACGCCCCGCCACCTTGCGGTGCTCCGCCACCCCGCGGTCGCCACCGTCCGCGACCATCGCCGCTTGCGGCCTCTGTCATCTGTGGCCCCTGCCGCCCACGGCCTCCGCCGTCCGTGGCGCACCACCTGCTCGCGGCCTCTGCCGCCCCACGATGCACCGTCATTGGCGGCCTCCACTACCATGTGGTGCTCCTCCGCCCGCGGCCTCTACCGTCCCACGGACTCCGTACTCCACTACGCTCCACCACACCATGGAATTCTGCCGCCCATGACCTCTCGCATCCCCCCCCCCCTGCGGCCCCTCGTAGTCCTTGCAGCCTGTCGGACCGCACAGTGGATCGGGCCGCCCAGCGTGGGTCGGGCCGGACCTAGTTGGCTGGGTCAGACCCAGTGGGACGGACCGGACCCAGTGGTCCAGGTCAACCCAAATAGGGTCGGGTTGGACCAGGCTGGGTTGGGCCAGGTCAGTCCGACCAGGTCGGACCAGACCTGGACCAGCTACGAGCTTTTTTCTCGAACGAACATAAATTTGGAATCAGGCGTCCGTTTGACAAACTGTCAATGGAGATGTAAACCATGGAGCGAGACTATCCTTTTGGTATACCCCCACTGGAGTTTTGGGTAAAGTTTAAGTATGGTCGGGTTGGATTGAGCACAAATCCAACCGGGCCCCCAGGGCTAAAATGATAATAACATACATACCGGAAGTCTGAATGAAGCACCGTCTATTGCATTGACACCCCTATGATATGGCGGTTCTTTTAGAAACTTTTTTTTGGTATTGTGTGGTAGTTGGAGTATCAACCAGTGGCTTGTGGAGTGAACCCTCCCGGAGACAAGCGAGTGTAGTGCGGGAACCAAATAGCTGGTTGTGACTTGAGAAAGAGATCCTTCCTAGGTCTATGATTGAGGGTCCCACATGGAACCGCATGCGGGACTACCCTAGAGATCATGTGTGGGTCAACACTGAGCGATCCTGTGTGGTTCAGCACCGAGCGATCCTGTGTGGGTCAGCACTTTGGGATCCTTCGTGGATCTGCCTCTTAACAGAGTAAGATGATTCGTTATTTACATCTAATTATCTTTAATACTATACCTTACTTATACCTGGTGTGATCTGAGTTTGTATTTGAACGGTAGTTTCCTTTGTGGTAATACCTTAGTGGTATTCTTCTGAGTGGCGTACCTGATTGGTACCTACCTTCACGGTATTCCTTTCTTTGTGGAACAGTTGATCTTTGGGCTTTTGAGTTGGACTCTATCTTTCCTCATGATTGAGATGGGTATACTTGATAACTTAGGTATATGTATGGTCATATACCTAAGTAGGGTTTTCAGTTGATTTCATGTTTTGTGGTTTATCCTTGATCAATTTTGTGAGACCTTGAGGGTCTCGGGGTCCCTATTGAGTATCGTTATACTCACCCCTACATGGGATATTCCCGCACCCTGTTGTGTTTGGTTCAGACGACGGACAATGCTGACTGAGGACAAGGGCACCAAGACTGGAGGTAGCACAGTGGTCGACCCTAGACTAGGCATACTGCATAGAAGACCGTTCGAGAGTAGTACCTACCCCTCAAGTAGGATCCTTGGAAAGTTATTACATGAGTTGTTCCAGTTTACTTGTACTTTCAGTTTCTTGTACTTTCCAGTTGGGCTTGTATTCTAGCCCCTTTTACTTACTATACTCACTATGTTTACTATTAAGTTTACTTGAGTTCATATCTTGATGTGTGCTTGGTTGCGTGTGCTTACAGGTTATATAGTCAATGACTTCCCAGTTTTAGGGAATACGCTTTCAGTGTTAGTCTCCATCCCCTAGCCTATGAAAGGCGGGCTTGGGGTAGTCACAACACGGGCCCCGGGGGACGGGTCGTGACAACATATGATAGGTGGTGTTAAAATCTTGATAGGCTTTGAATAACAAAATGGAGGATCCCTTGCCTTTGGAAATTATACTTCTCTTAAAATCAAAGTAAGTGGAACATCTGTCATAGATAACTAGAAGTTAAAGTCCATTGAAGTTTTCTTTATTAATGGAATTAAACAAAACTTACAAATAGTTATTAGTTGTATGATGATGGAAACAAAGTTATATTCCATAGAAATTATTTTATCATATATTGATTGAATAGTGTAGAAACTATTTCTAAATGAGTAAGAATATAAAGAAATTTGTTTCGAATTATAGATCATAGTAACTCTGGTTACCTAAGTGAGAAAGATGAAAAATCGGTTCTCGTATAGAATACTTAGTCATCTTGTCCAATAGAACATGAGACAAATATCAAAGGAATAATTTATGATAGATTTACCTCTACTTAAAATATAAATAGATATTATTTTTAAATCTTTTATTAAAGGGAAGATGACTAAATAAATACATAAAATTGTAGACATTCAGTTCACCAGACCTATTGAAATTTTACATTCTAATGTATGTATAATGATGAGGCATTAATCCACAAATTTTGATTTATAATTTATCACTTTTATTAATGACTTCACCCTTATGACTAGTTTTATTTTTATGAATAATAAATATAATTTTGTGGAAATGTTTAAGTATTACAAAAGGGTATCATAAAAAGAACATGTTGTATATATCTAGAATATGAAAATCGGAAATAGTAGGGAGTTTACATGTAACTATTTAGAAGCCTATATATAAAAGAATATAATAAAACATCATTATATTATTCCATAAACCCATTATAAAAATAAATTTTTTGAAAGAAAAAGAAGAATTTTGGTTAAAATGGGAAGGACCGTGATTATGGAGTATAAAATCTCTAAATTATTTAAGAGGGAAGCTATATGTATAGTGATACATCTTCAAAATATATTCTTACTAACACTAGAATAAACCATTGACTCCTATGATATTTATCACAAGAATAAACCAATGTAAATATATTTTTAAGTGTTTGTAATTCCTTTCTGAATAAAGATCAAAAAACCAAACATCAGAAAATTTGTTGAAAAGATGAAGAAGGAATTTTCTTAGCTTACTCAACTAATGTAAGAAGATACGGGTTCTTAAAAAATTATTAAATGAAATAATATAATTGTGTGATGATAAAGTTATTAAAAATAATTTTAATCAAGGATAAAGAAAAATTTGAATCCTATTAATAAAAAAAGATATCAAAGAATCTTCCAAAAGAACTATTGAAGAGGAAGGAAGTCATGATCCCAATATCAAACAAAAAAATTATGATGAATCTAGAGATGAAGAAGGTTCTAGTAAAAACAATATCTCTATATTTTTTACATTATATAAGTAGTTTGAACCAAGTAATATCATCAAAAATTTTGAATCTCCGATTTAGATGAGGATAAATAAAATAATAGAGAATTAAATGGAAATAATCTCCCAAGTTAAACTATGGACAATATGAAAATAAATTAATAAGAATAAATAGTTAAAATCCATTAATGATAAATTATATCAAATTGATAATAATGACACCTGATATATTTTTTGAGACCAAAAGAAAAAAATCATATTGAAACTAAATGGGTGTTCTAGAATAAGCTCAATGAAAAGGGAGAAGTTTCAACAAATAAATCAAGATTGGTTTCTAAGGGATATTCATAGGTTGAAGATATTAATTTTTTAGAATATTTTTTATTGTTGAAAGTCTTTAGACCATCCAAATGTTTTTGTTTATTTCTCCTCATTGAAATTATAGGTTTTATCAAATAGATATAAAGTCAACATCCATTAATGATGAATTTGAATAATATATTTATATAAAATGACCATAGGGATTCATGCTTGATTAGTGTGGAAGTATGGTTTTTAAACTCAAGAAAAATTTATATGGGTTGAATAAACCCCCTCATTCCTAGTATTCTAAACTTGATATTTTCTTGAATATATTGAACTTTTATAAAGGAAAAGTTCATAGAATATTATATGTGAAGTAGTAATGTTCAATAACTCTAATAATAATTGTTTGTGTTAATGATATAATAATTTTTGTGATAATTATCATGTATGTCTGAATTTATTAGAGAAAATTAAATATTTCTTTTAAATATCAATGTTGGGGAAGATGAATTTCTTTATCATACTATAGATTTTATAAAATGAAAGAAATATCCCCATTTCATAGGGATATTATGATAAGGTACTATTGAGGAATTTTTACATGGAATATTCAATGTAAGTTTCAACTATTATCTCTATTGGAGTAAATATGAGAAAAGATTAATCTGGTAAAGTGTTGATCTAAGATACTTCTAGAAGTTAATTAAAATCATACTCTGTCTAATTTTATCTCGATAAGAAATTGTGTATACCGTCAATATGTGTTCATGTATCAGAGTGATCCAATGGAATCATACTTTAAGGTTGCTAAAATAATTTTGAGGTATTTTAAAGGAAAATAAAACTTTTTCTTAATGTATCAAATAAGTGATAAGTTGAACTTACTTGTATTTATAGGTTGTGTTTCATATGGTGATTCCCATAACTAAAAATAAACATATGGAGGAACATTCTTTTTGTGAGAGACCTATGTTTACTAGCTTAGTAACAAATAAAAATCAATAATTTTGAGTATAGTGGAATTAGAATATATTGATTTCACCCATGTTTTCACTCAATTATTGTGGATAAAATCTCATTTGAAAGACTTTAAATTGAATATTGAAAATCAGTTGAATTTTTTTTATAATAATCAAAGTGAAATTTATCTTTAAAATAACCTAGTAAAAAAATATATATCAAATCATATTTCTATCATGTTTCATTTTATCAATGATAAATTTTCTTATAGATAAGTAAAGTTGAAGGATATTTCAATAAAGTATCGAATTATTGGTATTTTTACAAAAGTGATTACAAGGGAAAGGTTTAGGGAGTTATGAATGAAACTTCATGTTCAGTATTCCTCTCTCCCTTAATAGAAATTATGGTAAGTTCCTCTAATATGCCTTGTATTATGTTGTCAAAGGGGGAGAATGGTGTAACTCTTTTTCACAATAGGGAATATAAAATTTTCTATAATCCGATAATATGAGGCTAGAATTTTTATAAATAAGGGGGGAAGTAAATTGGATGAATTAAGGGGGAGTATACCAAAATAACTTAAATGAAATTTCTTGTCACTGGGAGATGTAATTCTCTCAAAAACATTTCTTTATCTAATAATGTGGTGTTAGGAATATTCTACTTGAAAAAGGTTGTGATATTATAAAAGTAAAAGGTTTTGAGTAATTAAATGAGTTGTTTTTTCAAAAAATAAAGATAGGGAGATTTATGTTTACCTATGATTATAAGGGTATTGTATTTATATTCAAATATATTTGGAATGATTTTTTTGAGTTGTGCAGTAAAAAGTTTATAAGTCCATAGAACTGAGTCCGGAGGATTTTATAAGTTCACTAAATGATAAAGAAGATATAGGAATATGGTTTCAAAATAAGGCCAAAAGTTATAATGACCAAAATATAATGAAGTTATGGAGTGTTGTAATTTTACCTAGGGGTACTACATAATTTTAGTATAACAATTATATATAGTTTTTTAAATGGAAGAACATCACTTCGGTGTACGACCAATAGTGACTCAAGCTGAGTTGACCAAAATATATGATGACCAAGAGTATATATGATCAAAATTTGATGCTTCAGGACAAGGTTTGAATTTATTTTAGGTGAAATGGGTTCAAAACCATCAAAATAATAAGATTTATTTTAGATTTATTTAAAGTATTGAAGGTTGTAGAAGATTAATTTGAGTTGAAGCATATTAGATTTATGGTGGAGTTAAAGACTATTGATACCAAGTTTTTTGAAGGATTTTACAAATTAAAACAATGATATCTCTAAAATTAATTTAAGGCTATTGAACAAAGTATTAAATTGAGTAGTAGTTTCAAATTGGATCCCGAATGTCCCCAAATGTTATCGAAGAAAGTTTTTCTATATAAAAGGAAAACATCATTCGAGTAAAATTTGTTAATAACACTAATCCATTTGAGTGAAGAAGATTATTGAGTTCCGGACCAATATTATTTGTATGGTACACGTGTTAATAGAATGTGATCACTAATTTTAGAAGGGTGTATGTTTCAGAACTATTAGATACATGTTTTGGACGTTTATATTTTATAGATTGATGTTTGTGAGAAAATTTTGTTTTATTATTCAAAAGTCTTAGAGGATAATAAATACTATATTTCTGGTAGTAAATAGTATAATCATGTTTTTAGGAGACATAAGTGTGGGATAGACTTTTGGGTTAGGGCTAATCCCTTCCCAAACCATTGTAATTAATAATTGATTATTGTGGAAAATCTATGACTCAGCATCCAAAGCGTAGAAAGGAGTAGGTTCTCTCATTAGGTTCAAAACTTTTAAAAATGTGTATGAATTACTTTCTTTTTTACTTTAATATATATGATTGGGAGTATGTTTTATAATATTATTAGATCAATACTTTTACAAGTTGAAAATTTTAACTTAATGTTAAAATAAATTGTAAAAATGAACCATTGATTTAATCCCTCCCCCACTTTCTTAGTGTTTCTAAAATTCATGGGTATTATTGGGTATTAAATTGAATTAGATTTAGGAAATGTATAGTTGTTCTTATATGAGTGACATGTTTTGTGCTCATGTACTTGGATGAATAACATGATATCCATTCATCAAATTTTTTCTCACTACTATGAATAATCCAGATTGTATGAGTTAACATATATAAGATTGACATATTCAATGTCTAGTAGTTAGAACTGATGTCTTGTACAAAGGTATTATAAAAGTATACATATGTTTTATAGATATTTAGTGGTAGGAAGAATCCTATAGATATATGAGTGTGTTTTATAGTGATCACACTAAACACATTTGTAGCCTAAGTAGTGATAGAGTTTTGTTAAACATCACAATTTTCTTAAATTTATGGATTAAAAAAATCATAATTGTTTTCAATGATAAGAATCCCTACAATTACATGCATTAGTTCATGTAACAAGGATTAATATAGGTATAAAGTGTTTGTATAAAATTTGAGAGAGTTTTTGTACCAGTGTAAGAACCCGGATCTTCTTTTCAGGTATGTTTTCCTTTTTATGTTCGTTTTTTAGAAAAAGAGAAATTTCTAGAAATTTTTGAAGTACACACCATGTACACAGTTACCGCGGGTAGCCAGGTGCTAGCCATGTAGCAGCCATGCACACAGCCATGTGTTCCTTTCCGTTGAAAGTCTTTGAGTTATATGTGCTAAAGTGCCAATACCCTTGAATGGGGTATTGCGTGTTTACTATTTTATCCTTGTTGATTGCCTGCTATGCTTGTATGCTTGAATAAAGGTTAATTAAATGATAATAGGGTTTATTACTATGATTTAGAGGTGTTTCCCATGCATGATTTCCTGTTTTCACCGTTTGGTCTTGTTTTCATGTTAGGTTGTTTACTTACCATGCCTAGTATTGTTATGATGGAGTGATTGTCTATCTGCCATGTTGTTATGTTGTGGATTTCTAGCCAAGTAGTTCTTGAGGGTTACTTTGGATGATATGTGTTTCTATTCTTTCTTGACTTACATTGGTCCGGGAGAACTTGGTGTGGTATACCATAGGGAGAATGGACGTAAGGGCTTCTCCAAAGTGTATGTTTACTATTATGATGAGTGACCATAGGGGGAATTGATGTAAGTGCTTCCTCAGAGTGTCTATAGTTCCTCGATGCATACCACAAGGGGGAATGTGACGTAAGTGCTTCCCTAGAGCACCTTTAGTTACCAATACAAGACTATAGGAGGAATTGATGAAGATTTATTAATCAGAGAGTCTATGATTAAGCTGAACTAGAGGGGTTAGAATGAGTATACTTCCTAGAGGGTTTATTGTGTTTCTGGGTAGGACCAGAGGGGATAGGATGTGAGTACTTCCTAGAGGGTTACCTGTTGTGTTATCTGCTTGATTGTGTTGTTTTGGTTGAACTAGAGGGGTTAGGCTTAGAGTACTTCCTAGAGGGTTACCTGCTTTGTTTAGATTCTTACATGATATGTGGAATTGAATGCAACTGAAACTGTGGATTGTTTACTGCTAAGTACTTCCTTGTTTACAGCTTTCCTTACTCATTACCTGCCATATATTCACTGACTGTTAGGAATAGATCTTGTGGTGGTTTCCTACTGGTATTTATTCTCACACCCTTTTTGGTCCATGATTTTGGGCCCAAACATATTATATTGTTTCAGGTATAGATAAGGGTAATCACCCTTCTACTTCAGGTACTTGACTAGTTTGGAGCTGGAGAGCATGGGACCAAGCTAAGGCTTGCGATGCTGAGGATCTGTTTACTAGTTTTTCTTGTACTTTGGTTTAGTTATGTATTTCAGTATTGTGACCTGTTTGGCTGCTTTCCTAGATATAAGTATCATGCATCATTTATATATGTGTGCTCCAGTTGTTTCTTTATCATTATTCCGCTATTTACTATTGTATGATATTATACTGCTTCCACTATTGTATAACTATTGTTGGTATATTTATTACTTCCGTTGTGTTGCTCTGTCAATGAGGGAATAATTTCCCCACAATCACACCCAAGGCCCTCGCTGCTAGTCGACAGCCTCTGGCGTTCAGGGAAATGTGCTTGAGGCCATGTGACCAACCGGGTACGGGGCGTCTCTAGGCGGCTTCCGGAACCAGGATGTTACAAAGTGGTATCAAATGAATTATTTTCACTTGACTTACTATTTGGAACCTATATACATGGATAGTAAGGAATAGGTACTTGGTAATAAGTTGTGCCTGGGAGTAGCTAACCCATGTACAGGGAAAATCCAACCTACCTTATTTATTGAAATTTTCTGGTTTTGCGATTTTTACAGTGGATATGATTTCACCTTGAGTGATTCACGTGTGTTGTGATGTTATTGTTGATGTTTTGTGGTTCTATTTCTGTTGCAACCTGATGAGATGAGGGTATTCCATCTCATGCATCATATAGGCACTTGCTAGAAAGAACCGCATCAACTCTTCCATAGACACGGAAGGATGTGTAGAGTCTTGGGATCTGTATCTTTACTTCTGCTGATGTCTTGACGTTAGACACTCCATTGGGACAAGAATGACTAGTTTACATCAGTGAAAGGAGTTCCCTCTTGAGGTTAGTGGGTTTTACTTCTTATGGGTCCTTTATGTCCTATAGATGACAGGATATGATGTCATTCTTGTAATGGACTGGTTAGTTTACTTCCTAGAAGTTGTTGATTAATATCGTCGTTGGGTGAGTTTCACATCACTAGAGGGAGGATCGTTTCTTAATAGGAGGGAATGGGATGTCCAGGAGAGCAGAGCTGGACCCGAGCATTATGGGTTGGGAGGAGTTACAACCTAGATTTATAGTCTATATCTGGATGACAAGGGGACTTCACATATGGACTTTCCTCCAGTGGTGGATCATTTTAGGGATGTCTTTCCAGAGGACTTTTCAGGTTTGCCTCTAGAGCGAGAGGTAGAATTTTCTTTTGAGCTTGTTCCAGGGGCAGCACTGGTGTCCATTCCTCCTTATAGGATGGCTACACCAGAGTTACAGGAACTCAATATGTAGTTGGAGTAGTTACAGGGGAAGGGTTTCATCTGACCCAGTACTTCTCCTTGGTGTTCCCTTTTCCTGTTTGCAAAGAAGGTGGATGGTACCCTCAGGATTTGTGTGGATTATCAGAAGTTGAACCAGTTGACGGTCAAAAACTGATATCCCTATCCAAGAATTGATGATCTCTTTGATCAGCTTCGAGGAGCCCAGGTGTTCTTGAAGATTTACTTGAGGTCTGGTTATCATCAGTTGCGCGTTATACCATCTGATATACCTCTTACAGCCTTCTGGAGTAGATATGGTCTATACGAGTATTTGATTATACTATTCGGTCTCACGAACGCGCCTGCAATTTTCATGGAACTGATGAACCGAGTGTTTCATCCATACTTGGATTCTTTCGTGGTGGTATTCATATACGATATCTTGGTGTACTCTCACACTCGACATGACCATGCTACCCATCTTGAGATCGTTTTGAGTACACTTAGAGAGTATCAGTTAGATGCTAAGCTCTCAAAATGCCACTTTTGGATGGACCAGATTCACTTCTTGGGTCATGTTATCTTGAAGAAAAGAGTATCAGTAGATCCAGAGAAAGTGAGAGTTGTAGTTTCCTGGGAGCAGCCGCAGAACATCTTTTAGGTACAAAGTTTTCTAGGGTTGTCTGGATACTACAGTTGTTTTATATAGGAATTTTCACACCTATAAGCGCCGTTGATGGGCATGAATAAGAAGGGTGAAAAGTTCTTGTGGTCAGATTCTTGTGAGTCAGCCTTTCAAGAGCTGAAAGGGATGTTGACTTCAACACCGATACTAGTTTTTCCAGAGTCGGGTAAGAGCTATATTGTGTACTTTGATGCTTTAGGTATCGGACTTGGAGAAGTTCTTATGCAGGGAGAAGGAGTCGTAGTGTACGGGTCTCGGCAGTTGAGGCCACATGAGAGTAATTACCCTACACACAATCTTGAGTTGGTTGCTCTTTTTCATGCCATATGTTGTTTGAGACATTATCTTCTGGGAGAGCATTTTGTGGTTTTCACTGACCACAAGAGTCTCAAGTATATATTCACTCAGCGTAAACTGAATTTGAGACAGCGAAGGTGGGTTGAGTACCTTCAGTCCTTTGACTTTGAGATTGCCTATATGCCTAGGAAAGGCAATGCAGTAGCTGATGCGTTGAGCAGGAGGACTCAGATATAGGTAGTTCAGGAGGCTAGCAGTGAGTGGCAGTTTATGGCCATTTTCTCTGAGATGCATTTGTAGGTGCAGGACGGGCAGGGGAAGATGTTTCTTTCTTCTGTAGCTATTACCTCTACTCTTCTTGATCGAGTGATAATGAGGAAGCTATCAGATTCTGAAGGCCTAGTCTTACGGAAAAGTGTGTCAGGAGAGGACCTTATTCCTGGATAGACCATAAGCGAGGATGAGATCTTGCATTTCCATGGGTGCGTATGGGTTTCAGAAGACATACATGAGGATCTAATGCGGGACTTTCATTCCTCAATTTGGTCAGTTCATCCTGGTGTCACAAAGATGTATCGTGATCTACATCGTCAGTATTGGTGACCAGGTATGAAGAGAGATGTTTCTGGTTTCATCATGAGGTGTTCCATATGTCAGTAGGTGAAGGCAGAGCATCAGCAACCCACTGAGCTTTTGCAGCATTTACACATTCCCAAGTGGAAGTGGAATGATGTCGTGATGGATTTTGTGACAGGTTTTCTGAGGTCGCATTGAGGGAATGATGTAGTATGGGTTGTCATTGACAGACTCACGAAGGTTGCTCACTTTTTTTCGACCAAGGAGACCTTCAGTGTTGATGATCTAGGACGGTTGTACATCTGAGAGATTTTTCACTTACATGGAGTTACACGCTCCATTGTTTTAAACAGAGATGCACGTTTTAATTCTCGAGTCTGGCAGGGGCTTCATAAGGATTTGGGTACACAGGTACTTTTGAGTACAGCTTACCATCCCCAGATAGATGGTCAGTCCGAGCGTACGATTTAGGTGCTTGAGGACATGCTACGAGCATGCATTCTAGATTTTTGAGGTTCTTGGGAGAAGAACATACCACTTGTGGAGTTTTCCTACAACAATAGTTTTCAAGAAACTATTCAGATGGCACCTTATGAGGCTTTTTATGGTATGCCATGTCGATCACCCTTATGTTGGCTGGAGGCAGGAGAGGCAGCTATGCTGGGACCTCATCTTGTCCAGGAGACCATGGAGTAGATAGATTTGATTCAGAAGAGGATGGCTACTACACAGTCTCAATAGAAGTCTTATGCTAATTAGCGGAGATGACCTCTGGAGTTTGAGGTCGGGGATCAGGTTTTCCTGCGTGTCACACCGAGGTTGGGGCACAGAAGAATTGGGAGACAGGTTAAGCTTTCTCCAAGGTATGTCAGGCCATTTAAGGTTTTAGAGAGAGTTGGGTCGGTTGCCTATCGGTTGTAGTTACCTTAGAGGTATCGGGCTATACATGACATCTTCCATGTTTCTCAGCTTCGACGTTACTTCTCAGACCCGTCTCATGTATTCCAACATGAGGAGGTTGAGTTAGAAGTGAATGCATTTTTTGAGGAGCATCCTATCCGGATTGTCAATCGAAGTATGAAGGTTCTCCATGGCCGGTTTGTTCCTCTGGTATGAGTGAAATGGAAGCATGGGAAAGTATAGGACGAGACTTGGGAGAGGGAGGCGGATGTATGATCACAGTGGCAGGAGGTTTTCGGGGTTTTTTCTTCTATGCTGCCTTGATAGGGAAATTTGGGGATGAATTTCTTTAAGGGGAGAATTTTTTAAGAACCCGGATCTTCTTTTCAGGTATGTTTTCCTTTTCTGGTCGTTTTTGAGAAAAAGTGGAATTTCTAGAAATTTTTGAAGTACATGCCGTGTACTTTATGAGTACATGTCGTGTACTCAGTTATCGCAGATAGCCGGGTGCTGGCCTTGTAGCGGACATGCACACGGCCATGTGTGGTGACCTGGATACTGCTTAATGTGGGGGCCAGTGAAGGTAAGTACTTGCCGTGTACTTTCTTTTTTTCATTAAATGCACAGGGGTCACGTCTGATGGATAGAAACACCTCCTTATAGGTTGGGTTCGTCAGAGAGTGAGGGTACGGTCGCGATCTTCCTCTAAGCCCCCAACTGAGCATCCGATCTCTGATTAGACCGTCGTCGATTGCATTGGTATCACCTCGGTAAGCTCTTCCTTCTACTTGAGCTTTGTTTCCTGATTCCTCCTCTTTCTCAAGTTATCTTCAGTTGAAAGTTTTAGACATTTTTATAGATCTACGGTGTTCTTGGGAAATTCAAGGCTTGAGGTTCACATATAGCGATCTCCTAACACTGAGGTAGGTGGTTTTTTCCTTTCTGTTGAAATTCTTTGAGTTATATGTGCAAAAGTGCCAATACCCTTGAACGGGGTATTGCGTGTTTACTGTTTTAGCCATGTTGATTGCCTGCTATGCTTATATGCTTGAATTGAGGTTAACTGAATGAGAAAAGGGTTTATTAATATTATTTAGAAGTATTTCCCATGCATGATTTCCTATTTTGACCATTTGGTCTTGTTTGCCTATTAGGCTATTTACTTACCATGCCTAGTGTTGTTAGGATGGAGTGATTGTCTATTTGCCATGATGTTATATTGTGGCTTGCTAGCCAAGTAGTTCTCGAGGGTTACTTTGGCCGATTTTCATTGCTATGCTTGCTTGACTTACACGGGGCCATGAGAACCTGGTGTAGTAGACCATAGGGAGAATATATGTATGGGATTATTCAGAGTGTCTGTTTACTTTTACGATGTGAGACCATAGGGGGAATTGATGTAAGTGCTTCCTCAGAGTGTCTGTAGTTCCTCGAGGCGGGCCACAAGGGGAATTTGATGTAAGTGCTTCCCCATAGCGCCTTTAGTTAATGATACAAGACTATAGGAGGAATTGACGGTGAGTGCTTCCTTAGAGAGTCTATGATTCAGTTAAACCAGAGGGGTTAGACTGAGTGTAATTCCCAAAGTGTTGCTTTTGTTGCTAGGTAAGACCATAGGTGATAGGTTGTGAGTGCTTCCCAGAGGGTTACCTGTTGTGTTATCTGCTTTCTTGTGTTGTTTTGGTTGAACTGGAGGGGTTGGGCTGTGAGTAATTCCCAGAGTGTTACCTACTTTGTTTAGCTGCTTACTTGATATGTGTAATTGAATGCAATTGAAACTGTGGATTGTTTACTACTGAGTACTTCCTTGTTTACTGATTTCCTTACTCATTAACTTCAATATATTCACTGAATGTTAGGCACAAATATTGTGGTGATTTCCCACTGGGATTTAGTCTCACACCCTGTTTGGGCCATGCTTTTGGGCCCAAACAGATTATATTGCTGCAGGTATAGATAAGGGCAAGTGCCCTTTTACTTTAGGTACTTGACTGCTTTAGAGCTAGAGAGCATGGGACCAAGATGAGGCTTGTGATGCTGAGGAGCTGTTTACTTGTTTTTCTTGTACTTTGGTTTAGTTTTGTATTTCATCATTGTGACGTGTTTGGCTGCTTTCCTAGACATAAGTATCATGCATCATTTATATATGTGTGCTCCAGTTTTTTCTTCATTATTCTTCCGCTATTTATTGTTGTATGATATTATAATACTTCTTCTATTGTATAATTTTTGTTGGTATATTTATTACTTCCGTTGTGTTTCTCCGCCAATGAGGGCGTAGTTTCTCCACTATCACACCCAAGGCCCTCACTGCTATTCGGTAGCCTCTGGTGTTCGGGGAAATGTGCTTGAGGCGATGTGACCAACCGGGTATGGGGCGTCTCTAGGCGGCTTCCAGAACCGAGACGTTATAACCATCCTAAAATTTTATCAATGGAATTTATCCCTTATTATAGTAGTGTTATATAGTATAAATCACATAAAATCACTTATGGATCTTAATAAATACTTCATAAATAATTAATTAATGAAATAAGAAATATTTCTATAAGTTAAGGATCCAATACCGATGAAATAGTAACTTGACCTTAGGAATAGTAATATGACCCTTATGAATAGTAAACTGGAAAAATGAATAGTAGCCTCACCCATGAAATTATAAATAAATTTTAGTCATATTATAAGTGAAAATATGATATAATTATATCATAGTATAAGTAAGTAAATATTTTAAAAATTATTAATTATGTGTTGGAATTTTTGTAAGTAGTTAATTTTAATTAAAATTTTATGATTAATTTAATAATTTAAAAGTAAATTTATTTTCATAAAATGTATTCATAAATTAATATTTTTATGTATTATTATTTTAAGACAATTTTATGAGATCTAAGTAATTTTTCAAAGTGTTATAAAATCAGTTATAATTTCAAAATCTATATTTTCCAAGTAAATGATGATTTGAATTAAAAATTAAATTAATAATATTTAGAAAATTATTTTCATAAAATGAAGTTCAATTTTTAATTCTACGTGATGAAAAATTATTAGGGTGAATTTTTGAGATTTTTCTAAAATACTTGAATTTTTTACGAATAGTAAAATATGATAATTTACAATAAATGCTAAATACATGAATTATGGAATCGTAGATGATTTAAGGTTGATGTAACCCCAAAATATCAAAATATACTTCATTATTTTAATATATTTAGATATAATTCTCAAACTATTCATAGTCTTGATACAAAATAATAAACTAATGAATATAATAATGAGAAAACACTTCACTCCTCCACTATAAATACCACCCCTCACCCCCTCTCCTCCTCAAACCTATAAAGCTTTGATCCTTTCCCAAATTCCTCCCAATAATCTTTCCTATACCCTTATCCACATATAGGAGCCTTAGTTTCATCAAAATATCAAAACCTTTTCCCCAAGAAGGTTCTCATGGATGATAAATCCAAGAGGTAAAACCCTCTTCCTTTTTCTTTTAATTTCATTTCAATTTCATTTATTTTATTCTCTACTACTCACATTGTATTATAAAAATGACATGGTAACTCTAGTATGTTTGATATAATATTATTATACCATTTTAATGTAATATCCATCATAAACTCCTCTCTCTCTCTATCTCTCTTTTATTCTAAAAATGAAATCATTGTCCGTGATGTGTCAATTTAGCGACATCATGGGCGATGCACTTTCATTTTCATTTAATGTCTTTAAGGATGTTAATAAAACCATTAAATGGTTAAAATAGATTATAAAATTTATTTTATATCCCTTTTATGTTCTATAAATTACATTTATACATAACACTAAATAATAAAACAAAACAAATTCATTCTGATCGAAAACTAGACAAAATTAACCTAAAACAGTCATCATTAACTTTTATATAATGATTCATCCTCATGCCATATAACAAAATTATTTATAAGATCATTTAAAATTTTGGAAGATAATTAATAACATATAATAAAAATTCTATATATTTATTCATATTTTACATGAACTTCCATTCATGTATACAAGTGAACCGATCACGAAAACTAAGAAAATGACCACTCTCGAACAATGAAATTAAACTATATAACTCATCGAAAAGATCATAAATAAACTTAATAAAACAATAATGAATAAAAATAGTTTATAAAAAGTTTTTAAATTTTAATTAATGAATCTAATGTGATTATATAGGATATTAAAGTGAAGAAAGCATTCAGACATAAGGTAAGGGGGAGTCAAACTCAACTCTCTTTCTTTAGGTTTTCCCTCTTTCACACCATTATTAGTATGGATATTCATAAAATATAATTTATTCATAATTATATTACATTTACTATGATATAAATGTTTTTTAATTAAGTTTATGATAAACACAAAGTTTTCCAAAAGAACTCTTCTATCAAAAAAACACCTTTTACTTCACGAGACTGTTCCTTCTTCACTCAAGGATGATGATTATTATCAATTATTGTATTCCCTCTTTCATTTGGGAACCTAAACTTTATTAATGTATTCTTATGAAAAAAACACATTCCTTTCAATGGGTTATTTTATTTTCAATATTGTTATGTGTTCTATGTGTCATGCATGATAATGTAAATGTTATGATGTGATGGGTGCGCCGGGAATTATATAGCACAATGTAAATGTTATGATGTGATGGGTGTGCCCATAATTATATAGTGCTCCAATTCATTGGGTGATGTGATTTATCTCATGATAAAATTAAAATATTCATGAACATGATGTTATATTTGTTCACAACTATGTGTGGTATTTGACCACTAAGACGTGATGTTTCATTTTTATGAATTTCCACATTCCAATAATTTTATTAATGCTTCCTATAGTGATTATGATCATATGAAAATGTTATGATGATAATGATTATGATCACCCCATGTTATATTGTTTCATGCTCTTATCTATCCTCTTACTAGGCTTTTAGATCACCCTTTTTGATGTATATCCTCAGGTGATTACTTATACTAAGGAGAATGCGAATACCTCTAAGAATATAGAGAAGAAGGAATTAAATAATTGTTTATGTTTTCTTTTGAAAAAGTTTTGTATGGTCCTAATTTTCCCAAGGCACTAAACCTTTGGATCCTGGTTGTGTAACTCTTTTATGTTGTTTATCTTTAAAATGATTTAATAATAATGTAATAAACGAATGGTCTCTATAGTTGGTATCAAAGCATAGTTTAGTTAATTTGGGATTTAGGATTAGAGAACCTTAGTGAAAACCCTTAGTATGAAACTAAGTATATGTAATCACCCAAGAAGATTTATTTTATAAAATTCTAAACATAGGGATATAAAAAGATATGTATTTAGACTTAATTTCACAAAAGAATAAATTATTTATTCATGACTTGATTACTTGTTTTTTCTAACCTTTCCTATTTTTGAAAATGATCGAAACCATGAGAAATCAATTCAACAACCCGTGTCAGGGACAATTCAACAATTTCTTGAACGACATCCCCAATACCTTGGGAGGTGGTGCTCAAAATTTCATGGAGATACTTATCCAGCTATCTTAGGTTATGAATAATAACCTGAATAATGTTGAACGTATTTCCTCACCTAGGAGGGAACAACTGGCTATCAAGTGTTTTATGCAGCCATGAACACTGACTTTTAGTGGATCTTCTGATCTGCTAGTTTCAAAATAGTGTGTCAACTCAATGGAGATGATCTTT
The DNA here is from genome assembly GCA_963277665.1 of Viscum album. Lineage (NCBI taxonomy): Eukaryota > Viridiplantae > Streptophyta > Magnoliopsida > Santalales > Viscaceae > Viscum > Viscum album. The sequence continues at coordinate 1,739,782,204 of OY728146.1, read as the reverse complement.
TCTATTATTCATTGTTTTGAGATGGATAATGCAGACTTCACTCTTTATCATCTAGATGGAGATACTGATAAATGGTGGTCTTTGATTAAGAACACAAAGCCAAAGTATAAAATTAAAGATATGGAGTGGGAAGAATTTAAAATAATGTTTCGTAACAATTATTTCTCTCAAACTCTTCATAAAAATATAGAGAGATAATTAATAGTTCTGAATAAAAAGGAAGTATAATTTATCTTTTCCAACAAAGAAAATTTCACAACGATTTTAAGATATGATTCGGGTTTTTTTATCAACAATGATAGAAGAATTGATAGATTCGTTAGTGGTTTAAAACCAAACCTTCGAAGGGATCTAGAAATTTGAGACTTTTGTAGTTATGAATAAGTTGTTTGATGTTCTATCAAAGTGGAGATGGAGTTTGGAGAATGGTCCCATGGAAATGGTGATAAGAAGAGGAAGATGGGGTTTCAATCTAGAGGATCTAATGAGAAATGTGGAAAGAAAACTCAACCACCCACATGTCAAAAATGTGGGAAAAATCATCATGAGAACTACCTCAAATGGATAGGGAATGATTCAATTGTGGGAGAGAAGACCACCAAGCTCATGAATGTCAAAAATACATGATGAAGCTTGAAAATGTGGTGGAGGAAAGGAGAGAACCATCCATGGTCTAATGATACAACTGTAGGGAGAAAGAGCACTATACAAGCTAATGCACTAAACCTCGAGTCCACAAGGGTAATCAGAGTCAGAAGCCACCAAAGCCAAAGAATAAAGGAAAGGATTATTCCATCACTACTACTAAAGCGGAGCAATAAAACGAATTTTTACAAGGTACACTTTCTATTCACCAAAGAATGGAAAAATTATTATTTGATTCTAGTTCTACGCATTCCTTTATAACTTTCAAGTTTTCTAGAACTATTGAATCAAAACCTCGAAACCTTGAAGTAGAGATATCCGTAAAAACACATAGTGGTGAAATCATTGTAACCCAAGTGTTGGACTCTTCTCTTATTGGTGTATGTGGGAAGATTCTTCCTGTGAATCTTTTAATACTTCCCTTGGTGGAATTTGATGCTATATTGGGGATGGATTGGCTCTCGTTATATATATCACTTATCAAGTTTTGGGAAAAGGAAATATCTTTTCATATTATGAACCATCTCATTCTCCTCTACAAATGAAAGGAAGATCATGAATCTTCTTTTGAAAATCCATCAATGTTGTGGGGGTTGATTCCCTATGAATAAGAATACCTCACTCAAATTGTTGATTCAAAGAAAAGTGTAAAACTAGAGAAAATTGTCATCGTGAGGGAATACAGTGATGTATTTCCTAAAGAGTTGCCCAGAATTCCCCCAAATCATGAGGTAGATTTCTCAATATAACTCATACCTGGAGCTACTCCTATCTCAATATCTCCCTATAGGATGGATCATATCGAACTAGAGGAGTTAAAGAAGTAGATGAATGAGAATTTATAAAAAGGGTTCATATACCCTAGTAAATCAACTTGGGGTGTGACAGTGCTCTTTGTCAAGAAGAATGATGGATTAATGTGGTTGTGTATCAATTATCTGGAACTCAATAATATTACCATAAAGAACAAGTATCATCTTCTAAGGATTGATTAATTTTTTGATCAGTTGTGAGGAGCTCAATACTTCTCAAAGGTGGATCTTCATTCTAGATATTTTCAGCTAAATGTGAAGGAGGAAGATATTCAGAAGACATCCTACCATATGATTTATGGGCACTATGAGTTTCTGGTAATTCCATTCGAACTTAATAATTCCCCTTCAATCTTCATGAATTTAAAGAATATAGTCTTTAGACATTACCTCAAAAAATTTGTGATAGTGTTTATTGATGATATTCTCATATACTCCAGGAGTGAGGAGGAATATGAAGAATATCTAAGGCCTATGTTGGTGACATTAAGGAAGGACAAATTGTATGCCAAGTTCGGAAAGTGTGCCTTTTGGATGAATCAAGTCACACTCTTGGGACATCTGATAATAAGTGAGGGAATTGTTGTGGACCCTTCAAAAATAAAGGTGGTTAAGGAATGGCCCAGACCCTCTAGTGACACAACAATCCATAGTTTTATTTGATTAGTAGGGTCCTATCAACATTTTGTGATAAATTTCTCAAGATTTTCAAGTCCGCTAACTAAGTTAACAAGGAAAGGGGTAAAGTATGTCTTGATGGAAGAATGTTAGGAAAGCTTCAAGGAGATAAATAGATGGTTAATCACTACACATGTACTCACATTACCGAGAAGTAGAGAAAGTATTTTGATATACATTGATGCTTCAAATAGAGCCTTGGGTTGTGTACTCATGAAAAATGATAATGTGATAGCTTATGCCTCACGGTAGTTGAAGATCCATAAGAAGAACTTCCTGACGCATGATCTTGAGCTAGAAGCTAGGATTTTTGCCTTAAAAATATGGTGGCACTACCTCTATGGTGAGAATTTTTACATATATACTGATCAAAAGAGCCTAAAGTGTATATTCACACAAAATAATCTCAACATGTGTCAAAGGATATGTTTAAAGATAATAAAATACTATGATTTCTCTATTCACTATCATCTTGTATAGGAAAACAAGGTAGTTAATACTCTTAGCAGAAAAGAACCTAATACTTTATCCATGTTGCATATTTAGAAATAACCTATCTTCATGGATATGAAAAGGATGGATTTTGAAATCATAATGATGGGGAATAATTCCTACCTTTCCCAAATGATTTCCCAACCATCTATCCAAGAGAAGATTAAGGAGGCACAAAAGGATGATCCAAACTTACAAAATAAGGTGAATGTAGTAAAGAAAGGTAAGTTTCAAGAGTTCTATATCAATGATCATGGTTTTATTCAGTTTGGAATGAGGCATCGTGTTCCTTCATCACTTGGGATAAAGAAGGATATATTGGATAACACACATAGATCAACTTTCTCTATCCATCCCGGGAGTACAAAGATGTATCGTGATCTACAAGAACACTTCTATTGGGACAACATGAAGAAGGAGAATGCGGAGAATATCTCAAGGTGTTTGATATATCAATAAGTTAAAGTTGAGAAAAATAAGTCCACCAAATGGATGATGAAACCATTTCCTATACCTATGTGGAAATGGGAGAATGTCACAATGGAATTTGTCATGGATCTCCCAAATACATCCAAAGGAAATAATGTGATGTGGGTTTTGGTGTACTGACTCACCAAGACTACCCACTTTATTACGATTCGGGAGGATATATTTATTGAAAAACATTCAAAGATATATGTGAAGGAAGTGGTGATACTGCATGGGGTTCCACTCTTGATTTTCTCTGATCATGATCTCAGGTTCACATCTAAATTCTATAAGAGTCTTCAAAATGATTTGATCACTGAGTTAAATTTCAGCATAGCCTATCACCCCCAAACTGATGGCCAATATGAAAGGACTATTCAGATGCTTGAAGATGTGCTAAGAGGCTGTTGTTTAGAATTCAAAGGTGGATGGGATCATCATCTCTCATTGGTTGAGTTCTTGTATAACAATACCTTCCACTCGAGTATTCAGATGGCTCTATATGAAGCTTTGTATGGAAAATGATGTAGAAATCGAACTTGTTGGGATGATGTTAGTGAAATAAATATACTTGGAACTTATCTTGTGAAAGATATGATAGAGACGGTTCAATCCATCTAGTAACATATCAAGGCTGCTCAGAGTCAGCAAAAGAGCTATGCTGATAACCATCGAAGGGACTTGGAGTTCGACATTGGCGATAAATTCTTCCTTACAATATCACCATGGAAGAGAGTAATGTGGTTTGGAAAGAATGGGAAGCTAAGACCAAGGTACGTTTTCCCCTTTGATATCCTTGATCACATTGGATATATGGCCTATCATCTTTAAATTACATAGAATATGGATTAATTTTATGATGTGTTTCAAGTATCACTCCTGAAGAAGTACATACCAGATCCTTCACATGTACGGAACTCAGAAATGGTACAACTAGAAGATGATCTATCATATGAAGAGCATCTAGTAAAGAATCAAGACTGAAGAGATAAGGTTCTATGCAACAAGACAATACACCTTGTCAAAGTGTTTTGGAGGAACCATAAGAATGAAAAAAGCAACTTGGGAACCAGAGGAGGTGATGAAGGAGAAGTACCCTCACCTGTTTATGTAAAATTAAATTTCAAGGGTGAAATTTCAAAAGAAGGGAAAATGTAATGACCCAAACTTTTATTAATGGAATTTCTCACTTATTATAGTAATTTAGTATAGTATAAATCACATAAAATCAATCAAAGACCATAATAAAGACTTTATAAATGAATAATTAATAAAATAATAAGTATTTCTAGAATTTAAGGATCCAATACCGATGAAATAGTAACTTGACCTTAGGAATAGTAATATGACACTTATGAATAGTAAACTAGAAAAATGAATAGTATCCTCACCCATGAGAATATAAATAGAATTTAGGCATCTTATAAGTGAAAATATGATCTAATTATATCATAGTATAAGTAAGTAAATATTTTAAAAATTATTAATTAAGTGTGGGAAATTTTATAAGTCATAAATATTTAATTAAAATTTTGTGATTAATTTAATAATTTAAAAGAAAATTTATTTACATAAAATGTATTCATAAATTAATAATCTTATTTATTATTATTTTAAGATAATTTTATGAGACCTTAAGTAATTTTTAAAAGTGCTATAAAATCAGTTATAATTTCAAAATCTATATTTTCTAAGTAAAAGATTATTTTAGTTAAAAATTAAATTACCCATATTTAGAAAAATATTTTCATAAAATGGATTTAATTTTTTAATTCTACACATTGAAAAATGGTTACGGTGATTTTTTGGTATTTTTATAAAATACTAAAAAAAATTATAAATAGTAAAATACGATAATTTACAATAAAAGCAAAATACATTAATTACATAGTCATATATGATGTAAGTATAATATAAGACCAAAATATAGAACTATCCTTAATTATTTTAATATATTTATATATAATTCTCAAAATAATAATAGTCTTGATCCAAAATAATAAACTAATGAATATAATAATGGGAAAACACCCCTCACATCCATTATAAATACCACCTCTCACCCCCTCTTCTCCTCACACTTATCAAGCTTTTAGAATTTCCCAAATTCTTCCCAATACTTTTCCATATATCCTTCCCCATGTACAAGATCTCTTTATCTCATCAAAAGAGAAAAACCTTTTCCCTAAGGAGGTTCTCAAGGAGGATAAATCCAAGAGGTAAAACCCTCTTCCTTTTTTGTTTAATTTCTTTTCAATTTAATTTATCTTATTCTCTTCTCCTCATCTTCTATTATAAAAATGGAACGATAAATATATTATGTTTTATATATTGATATGGTATCATATTAATGAAATATACATCATTAAACTCCCCCATATCTCTCGTTTATTCTAAAAATCAAATCATCGCTCGTGATGTGTCAATTTAGAGACATCGTGGGAGATGCACTTTCATTTTCCTTTAACGCCTTCAAGGATGTTAATAAAAACATTAAATGGTTAAAAATAGATTCTAAATTTTATTTTATAACCCTTTTTATTTTCTATAATTATCATTTATACATAATACTAAATGATAAAACAAAACAAATTCGTTTTGATTGAAAACCCGCCGAAATTAACCTATAACAATCATCATTAACTTTTATCTAATGATTAATACAAATTACATATAAAGAAATTATTAATAAGATAATTTAAACTTTTTTAAGATAATTAATAACATATAATAACAATTCTTGAAATTTATCTTCATTTTATATGAACTTACACTCATGTATACAAGTGAACCAATCGTGAAAACTAAGAAAACGGACACTCCCGAATGATGAAATTAAACTATATAACTCGTAGAAAATCTCATAAATGAAATTAAAAAAACAATAATTAATAAAATTCGTGTATAAAATGTTTTTTAATGTTAATTAATGAATCTAATTTTATTATACAGGATATTAAAGTGAAGAAATCATTTGGACATAAGGTAAGGGGAATTCTCAAACCCAACTCCCTTTCTTTGGGTTTTCCCTCTTTCACCCCATTTTCATTATGGATATTCCTTAAATATAATTTCTTTATTATTATCTTACCTTTAATAGTATTCACATGTTTTCTAATTGATTTTTTTATGAACACAATGTTTTTCAAAATAACTATTCTTTCAAAAAAACACCTTTTACTTCTCGGTATTTTTTCTTCTTCACTCAAGGTTAATGATTCTTATATCAAGTGTCGTATTCCCTATTTCATTTGGGAACCCAAGGTTTATGAATTAAATATTATGAAATAAAACCCATTCCTTTCCATGTTTTATTTTATTTTCAATATTGATATATGTTCTATGTGGCATTCATGATAATATAAATGTTGAGATGTGACGGGTGCGCCTAGAATTATATAACGCAATGTAAATGTTATGATGTAATGGGTGCACCTAGAATTATATAGTGCTACAATTCATGGGTTAATGTGATTTATCTCATGATAAAATTGAAATATGCGTGAATGTGATGCTAACTTTGTTCACAACTATGTGTGTTAGTTGACCACTAAGACATCATGTTTCATTTTTCTGTATTTCCACATTATAATCCTTTTCTTAATGATTACTCTCATGATTATGATCTTATGCCTATGTTATGATGATAATTATTATTCTCACCCCATTTTATATTGTTTCAGGTTATTATCTATCCTATTACTAGGCTTTTATTTCTCCCCTTTTCTATGTATATCCTTAGGTGATTACTTATACTAAGGAGAATTCAAAGACCTCTAAGAAGCTATAGAAGAATGAATTAAATAAATATTTATGTTTTATTTTGTAAAATTAGTGTATGGTCCTAATTTTCCCAAGAAACTAAACCTTTGGATCTTGGTTTTGTGACTCTTTTATGATGTTCATATTTAAAATGATGCAATAATAATGTAAGAAAAGCAGGTTCATTATAGTTTTCATGATAATAATATCTAAATAAGTTTTTATGGATTCATAATGAGTTATGAAGTTTTGTATAAAGTATGAGAGTATTTAGGGGAAGTGGTGTATTATTTGATATTTCCACTAAATCATAAACCATAACCTAGTTAAATTAATCATGTTTTATTTTGTGTTATGGTGTGGTGATTTGTTCTAGTCATTTTCATCATCATGAATGATATGAGATATCATTCATTTATTTGTCCTATAATGATTATCATTAAATTTGAGATTTAAAATGAATCATGTGATAATTATTTTATGATTAATTAGGTGTTAAATGAATTTAAAAATCACTTAATTAAAGTGGGAATGATTGTAAACATCACAACATAGGATTTCTAAAAGTTGGTCTTCTCATAACATATGAAACATTTGAAATTTATGTGACTCCATCATTCAATGAAGGGGTTATATTTAAATGGATTTCAAGGAAATAATTTCAATATAAGATATTTATATCATAAAATTAGATCATATATCTCATTATCTTTTCACAATTAACATTAAATATGGTCTGATCATTCCATTTGAAGGAGAAGAGATCATGTTTAAGTGTTTGACGATTTCATCCCTCTTGAACTTACCTTCTTTTATTATAAAAGAAAACCACTTTTAAGAAGTGTGGATGCCCAGTACAAAAAAAATACATCAATATAAAATAAATTTAATATGATAATAATCTTTTATAAGAATTTATCTAGTAACTTTTATCATGTAGAAGTCTAATTCCTCCATAAGTTTACAAGTACTTGTCTGTGTGCATCCACATGCATAAGTAGTACCAAAATCATCATTTTTCTAATAGTTTTTTTTATTTTTAGGTTTTTTATTTCCCAATATTTATATATCATGATATTGGTCATTATTATCTTTTATTATGTCATATTTATTATAGATATCAATACCTGAGTCGAAGAACTCTTTTTTTGGTGGAGGGGTCAATTTAAAGATCTTACGAATAAGTTCTTTAGCATGGGAGTAAAAGTATTTATTTTTTACCCCATAAGTGGAGAGATCCATGTAGGGGAATGAATTTTTATATAAAATATCCTGAATTATCCATTAACATCATTGTTCAAGTAGATATATCAATAACTAGTGAGGTATTCATGATTTATTATTCATTTCATTTTACCATTTCCTCTCCATATGATCTTGAGGTTTATTTTTGTATTTTATTATACTAAATTTTGGGCACATATAAGTCCTAGAAACCCTTTATATGTACCATGAACATTTTATTTAAATTAATAATTGACAATATTTCAAAAAATATACAACAAATAACTCTAGGTTCATTCATGTAGTGTTTTTATGTTAGAACACTTTTGATTTACTAAATTCAATGTGTAACCTATGAAAGTACTTTATATGGCTATTTTTTAAAAGGTAAATCTAAATTATCTAATAATTTTTAGAGTATTAACCGAAATAATTTATTAAATTCACATATTTGGATATTCATAAAGTCAATTTGATGGATTCATCCCTAAGGCCCATATTTGGAGAGGCTTAAAGGTATCTTGAGAAAAGTACATCTGAATGCCCATATTAGTTAGAGAAACCCAAATAATTGTGTAATAATAACTCCTAACTCACATTCCTATGTATGTAACCTAATTTACATATCCAATTCCAACTATCACACTAGTTCTTTCCCTCATTATCATTAAACCCCTCCCCCCCATCCCCGACTCCCCACATACTTGAGTAATACATCATTTAATGCCTTAACCTACCTATTTTTGTGTGTCCATCCATGAAATAAATTAGAGAAAATTCACTGAAAATTATATATATGATAAGTTCAAACCTCTAAAATAATTATAAACAAGTGAATAATTTTACAAAACAAGAAAGTCTTTATGTAACTAATTATTTATGAGTTCTCTTTACATGAAATTTGCAACACAATCATATCATTTGTGATGGTTATTAGTTAGATTTTATTTCTAGAATATTTTTACTACTATAAAAAAATCATTATCATCAGGTAAAGAAATAAAATATATGATATTGATAATGGAAAAAATGGATTGTTAATATTAAGTGATACTTTAACAACCATGGTCCCATAACATCATTATGATGACTTGGGTATTTATTTGAGGTAATTCTGGTCTAATAGTGGCCTAAGAATGTGAAACTAATTGTTTTTAAGGTGTAATAGGGGTTAGGAAAGGATTTTAGGTTGAATTCTAGAAGTTTTCATGGGTTTTAGGCATTATATTTTGAAGAAATAGGGCATTTTGTACCCGGTGGGCTAGTACCGGGTACCTGATGTTCTAGGAAAAGGAGTAGGTAGTACTTAGAGGTCCACTGGGTGGATAATAAACTAAGATATAGGACTCAATGATGAGTTATTACCTAGTTTCTAGAAAGTACCTTATGGTTGGGTACTAGATACCTATTTCCCTTATGGTTGTTTTTTTATTTTTAAAATTAATTAATTAATTAATTTTATTATTAAATGAGGTTGAGAATTATTTCTTGGGAATCCACATAAGGATATATCCATTTTTCTTTCTATACCAAGTGGGATTATCACACACTATTCGATGGTTCTTCATGTTTTTGGTCTCTAGAATTCAATGCAGGTAAGGATCAACATTTTTCATAGTTTATTTCTAGTTTTTTTATCATTGTAGTGAGTTTTGTCTAAAATATTTGTTTTAGGAATTTTCCCTTAGTTTTTTTATTTCTTTCTCTTCAGGTTAAATCTGACTAGGGGATTTGATATGAAATCATGTACTAGTACCTAGTCGATGTTTCCTATATTTTTCCTATGTTATATGTGTGTTTATGAATCATGTGATTTAAGGGCATGAGTAGGGTTTTTTGTGTGACCAAGAACATAACCACTTGTAGTTTATGTTGTTCATGTGAGGTGTGTAGTGGTATTCTCATGTGGGTATTGGTAGGTTATGACTTGTGTGTGGATTTTTATTTCATGGTAGCATTAGGGATTGTGCTCCAAGACATCACATGTGAAGCATGTTCGTTCATGTGATGTGTTTCTTAATATGGTTTCTTAGAAACATGATGAATATTGTATGTGTGGACATGGGGTGAATTAGTTTACCAGTATGATGAAAGTGGTGATGACCATTTTCATAGGAGGTGATTAAGGTTATCCTTATGAGTTGTGGTCATAATTTAATATTGATTCCACTCACCATGTGGCTGAGTTCATTGGGGTCGTGTGTGCATAGTACAGGGACCAATATTTGGTATTTACCACTATTTTTTTATTATTATACTCTGTATATGAGTATGTTGGGAATATAATGTTGAACATAGAATTGGAGGAGGGATATATCATTGGTTCCCATGGTAACTTTAGGGTGATTGGTTTCATTGGTTGGGATAGAATTCTCATTATATGTGTGGGATACACTGGACCTAATGGAAAAGATGTGGTAGAGGTTCCATTATTTTTATGTGTGGCTTTTTTTAGGGCTACTAATCCAAGAAGTGTAAAGTGGTCATTTTGGTGTGTGTTTTGATGATGACTCTTTCAACTGGTTGTCATATGATTTTTCAATGCCCCGTTTCTTATTATGATATGAGGTGTGATGCATCATTCTCTCCAGAGTGTGTTTTAATCATGGGTGTATAATCCCACTCTAGAATTGGCCAATATAGGTAAAGTAGTCACTCATTAGTAGTCAAGAATGGACTGACTTGGGTTGATATGATTGTATTGGATGTTTTTTATTTAACTTTTCATAAAATCATATACTTATGGATATTATCTAGGGACATCATTGGTGGTGGCCTACTGAGTTCATAATCACACCATTCATAGGCCTTCTAGTATATGTTAAGACTTTATAAATCATGATGTGGTTAAGGTAAGGGGACTTGAAACCTATACATGGTGGGTTGGGGGTGTAGTACATGAATGAGTGTGATTTCATTGTATTTTGTAGTTGGATTGAGTGGATCTTTGGTGCTGATATGGGTTGCCTTTTTTATTTTGGTGTTATCGGTATTCAATTGATCTATGGGTGATCCAATTTTCTTATGTATGACTATTATTATTTTATAGATATTTATCTATCATTACATGTGTTATATAGAAGGTATAGTCTCCCTAATATCATCCCTTAGACCCTCACTACTAGTCGATAGCCTCTGGTGCACGGGCAGGCCACCTGAGGTCAGTGGAACTATGACTCGAGTTTCATTCAAGTGATCTAAGTCAGGGACACTAAAAATTTATATCAAGGCGAGATATAGTAAGTTTTTTATAATATTTTATTGAGTGTGGTTCTGTTTTTTTATTTGGGATATGATAGATGAATTTTAGATATGTGTTATTACAAGGGTTGTACATCACATTGTATGTCTGGACAACATAAGTATAGATTTAAGTCTAAGTCACCAGGGGATATGGGATTTCTATTTTGGTTTATGTTGTTATATTTTGGGTTACTTGTCATGGATAAGGTTATATTTTTATGCTATTTATTTATGTTTTGGATCTTGGATATGAAAGATAATAGGTGGTATACATGCATCATGCTAGGCACGTAGGACTCACATGACATGTGTGTTCTTTATTTTGATTACTATTCTAGTTTTGGAGAGGGTTTTGTTGCTTAAATTGTTGAAAAAAACCTATAAGGTTTTTTACCAAATAGTTTCTTAGTTTCATTATAATTAGAAAAATTAGGTTCATAACTCTTTATATTAACAACTATGTGGATCTTTTTCATGTGTGTTGTGTGTGTTACCAAACATTGAATTGCGTAGGTGGGGTCGTAAGGTCAGATGATGCCCAACAAGGGTGTTGGTAGGGAAGTGTATGTGTTAGTGAGATGTGTTTCATGTTATAGTTTTCCCTATTTTTTAAATTCAGAGCATTATATATGTATTAAGAATGGAATTTGGTTCTCAGAAATATGCCACCTTAATGGACTCTATTAGAGATTTAGGGGTGGGGATATGGTTTCATCGAGGCATGAACTGGATGGGGACCTTGAGGGTAGAGATGAGCATGATCCATTAGTGGAGATTTTGAGGTAGAGAGGTAGAACACAATGGAAAGAAGGGATGTGGTGGTGGTTTCATTATCAACTCAAGGAAATTCTAGTATTAGTTATTCATAGTACTGATTGAGGAGATGGTGGAGTTGATCCATCCATGGAATATCTAATGAGGGATTTCCAGTCACAACATCCACCTTTATTACATGGAGAGGGTGGAACTCATGCTTGTAAGTACTAGATTGAGTCTGTTCAGACTATCTTTTGTCACATTGATTTGTTTCCAGGGTGAACGATAAATATGGTGACATATATGCTTAGAGTACCAATAAAATATGTGTGGGATGTATAGGTTCAATATGGAAGAAATGAGGGGATGACCTCAAAGGATTTGGAGAAAATTTTCTCTAAGAACTTTTTAAATAATATTCGAAGGTTAGATTAATACTATGAGTTTATTCACTTGTTTAAGGGGGGAATTGATCGTGGATTATTCCACTCGATTCATAGATTTGATGTGTTTCATGCCAATATTGTCAAGGATGAGATCACTAAAGTGCATTAATTTTAGGATTGTCTTCAGCATTCTATCATAGCACTAGTAAATATTTTTAGGTTGTTGTTATTTTCAGAGGAAATGAACCAAGAAATAATAGTTAAAAAGAACCTGGATGATGAGATCATGATCAGTCAGGTAGCTCTATCTTGTAAGATGGGTAGCAGAGCTTCAAGTAGCCTAAAAAAGGTGTGTTAGGATACCTAGAAGGACAAATAGGGTAGATGATTGATTTTTCCACCATGGATTGGATTATCAGTGATATGGTACCAATGTGGAAAAATACAACATGTTTTGGCCCCATGTGATTGATCACATAAGGATTATGAGACTTTCAGACAAATTGGGAATGAGGACAGGTTTTACCAAATAATCTCATAGTCAGTATGATGACGGGAATAAAGTCAGACTTAGGATTCTAAGGTAGGACAAGGAGAAGTTTCGGGAGGTAGTAACTGGGATTCATCTACATGATCAAGTCATGGTAGTAGACAGAATATCCAATAGTGGAGAAATTTTATGACACTAAGTATGATTCTATACGAAGTATGGGTATTGGGGAGTTAGGATTTTGGTCATCTAAAAGAAATCAATATAAATTTCTCAAATCTTATCAGGGATCTTTTGATGATTAGAGGTACATTGTGAGTGTGTTTGGTTTGTTTTTCATGATAGATACTGGTACACAGAATGTGTTGTATGTAAATGGATCAAAAATGTTATAGTTTAAATGTGGGTTTTGAGTATGATGTGTGGCTACTTTTAATGGTATTGTTTATGATTATTAATTTTGTAACTATAAATCCCTGAACCCACGTTTTCTTGTTTTTTTATTAAAATGCAATTGAAAATTACACAAAACATTTTACATTCTAGGACCTTTTTTATCTAGGTTTTGAAGAATTAGAAAAATAGATTACAATAATCAATTTTGTACAAAAAATAATTCAATTGTATATTTGTGCACTACCTCCTTATATAAAAAAACACCAATTGAAATTCTACTAAATCTATAAAAATAATTTAAAACATAGGGTGAGCATTAATTTTTCCAATAAGGTATTTTAAAATATTTTGGAAATAATTTTACTGGAAACTATAAATATCTTTGGAAACATTTGTCATTTTATAAAATCAATACTTAGAAAAGGGTTTTCACACATTGAAAACATTTTCTAAATATCCTTAAATAGTGTACATTACTTTGAAAACCATATATTTTCAAAATAATAATTCTTTTGAAATACTTATTTGTATTTCTCCATTTCAAAATTAATAAATTTTTTGTATTATTTATGATACTTAGTAGGCCATAGAAAACCCATAAGTCCACTTAGTTGTATCACGTGTAGGAAAATTTCCTCTTGATTTCATGGGTTTAAACCACATACCACAACATATAATTTGATACTCTAGTTCCATAATTTTAAAAAATATTTTAAATGGTCCTTCCTTTCTCACTCATAACCCAAAAACGTTTCAAAACCATACATAAATTATTTTCATAGAAGAAGATAATATTAAAAATATCTTTACATAGAACAATATTATTTTTAGAATTTCTAAAACAAACTAGGAGGAATCCATACTCACAAATAATTTATCTTATTTAAAATAAACAAATATAACTACTTAATAAATTAAACAAACACATGAATTAAATTGCATGGAATGTCAACAATATCTTATATGATGACCATATATAATGTTTTGAATGAAATTCATGGATATGTAAAAAAATTACACATAAAATGAGAAAATTTATCATTTAAAATTTTGGTAAATGGATAGTACACATAAAATGATATTCCATATAGATTATATAAAATAATAACTTTTATCATATAAATCTATTTTTAAAAGAAACAATTTAAGGATAACAATAAAAAATGTTTGTTATTATTTTAAAATAGCTTATTTAAAATCATGGAATAATTATTTATAACATTAAATCTTTGAATAATATATAGAGAGAGAAAGATTCTTTTATTTCAAATGATTCCCTTGGAATGGTTATAATTCAAATCAAACTTTGAAAACAAAATAGAGACTATGTTTTCTAAAACTTTGGCTTGATAGAAATTTTGAAGTACTAACATCCTTATATCATATAATTTGAAAGTATATATATATATATATATAATTTAAATCAAATATATCCCTTACTTGAGTATAAATTTTAAATTAAAATCCCTAAATATATATATATATATAATAAACCTTTACTTGTTACTGGAAATCGAAGTGGGAAGGAAACTTCTGCCTTCTTGGTGAACTTGAACCAGTGGAGAGGTTTGAATTAGGTATTTTAATGAGGGAGGAGGGGTTATCCACGTGTCTTCCATATATATATATATAATTGTATGTGGGTTGACCTTCCAACAGATGTTGAGATTTTTTTTAAACAAAACAAAGACCCACAAAAAGGATGCATTCTGACCATATTATTCATAGTGTTTTCCTTACTCCCAAAGGAAAAGATAACAACCATATATATGGGTATTTTTTTTATCTTTCTTTCTAGGTAAGGTAAACTAAATTTCAAACTCAATTATTGAGTTTCTTGATTCCAAGGACCATTGTAGGGGGGCCATCCTGAGAGGAAATGTTGGTGTGGAGGGTTCATCAAAGATAATGGATACTGGTATCTATAGTGTGGTAGTGTGTTCTCTGTGTGTTTGTCATGGGAATGGTGGTGAGTGTGTGTCTGGATTGGGTGGAAAAGGTGTAGGGACTTCTCCAGTGTCAGTTCAAAGATGACGTGATCACCCAGTGATGCAACTCCGATGGTCGTGAGGGTAATGGTCGATAGCGGATGGTCAAGGTGGTGTTGGACGTTGACAGCAATGGAGTGTAGAAGATGGCGGTGTGGCTTGTATGCAAGTGAAGGTGACACTGGCCTCAATAAAGGCTTTTGGGATATGGGAGGAAGAATACGACTATGTCATCACTTCCCCGTTTTTTATTTTTTTATTTGTTTATTATTATTCTTGTTTTCTTTTTAAAATATTTTCTTGTTTGGATAAAATAAATTAATAATTATCCTAAAAAATATATTCAAATAACATAAAAAATCATATTTTATTTATAATAATAATATGGATTTACTTTAATAATAGTTATTATTATTTATAAGTCATTCATATATTTTTTTTAAAAAAATATTACCTTTAATATTAAATAAAAACACAATTTATTTAGTAACAATTTAATATAAGTTTTGTTTAAAATTAATTATTATAATTAATTTATATAAAATTTTTTGTTTATAAGTTATAAACCAATTTTAAGTGTTAAATTATAATTATTATAATATATTTATAAAAAAATATTATTTCATGATTAAATAATTTAATAAAAATATTTTTGTAAAATTATATGTTAACCATTAATGAAAAACATTTTTGTTTAAAAAACAATTTCTTATGTTAAAATATATTTCTATTTATTTTAATATAATATTTAATTTTAAATAATTATTTATCATAATTTCATATGTTTTTTTTATTTTATCATAAAAAATTATTTTTTAAAAAAAATAATCAAATATATTTATATTAAAATTATTCTTTTAAACAAAATAATACCACATAGAAAAAATATTTGTTTATAGTTTTGAATATTAATAAAATATTATTTCTTAAAAATAATAATATTATAACATATGATTTTAAACTATTAATTTTTCATTTATTTTATTTCTTAATTGATAATTTAATGTTCATTATAATTTTTTTTATTAATATTGTTATTTATAATATTGAATCAAGATACTAATAGAATAAATAATTCTTATCTTAAAACTCAGGATGTTACATTCTCCCCCCCTTAAATAAATTTATCTCTTATAATTCATTTTTCATACTTAAGAAAATTCTGAATTTCCATCTTTAGAATTAAAGGAAAAATTAGAATTTATAAACTTCTATACTCTACTAATTATATTTTTCCCAAGCTAAAACACCTAATTTCTAAATTTTTCTATATTGTTGCTCTAATACCAACTATAAATCCCCAAACCCGTGCTTCCGAATTTAGTACATGAAAATGTTGTATATATTTTTATTAAAATACAACTAAAAATTTCACAAAACGTTTTACATTCCAAGTCATTCCAGTCTAGGTTTTGGATAATTAGACAAATAAATTACAATTATCAAATTTATATAGAAAAAATATTCAATTGTCTTCACGTGCACTGTCTCCTTATATGAAACAAACACTAATTGAAATTATACTAAATTTGTGAAAAAAAATTAAAACATAGGGTGAACATTAATTTTCCTAATAAGGGGTTTTAAAATAATTTGGAAATACTATACTTGAAAAATATAAATCTCTTTGTAAAAATTTATCATTTGATAAAATCAATACTTAGAAAAGGGTTTTCACGCGTTAAAACGTGTTATAAATATCCTTAAATAGTGTATATTACTTTGAAAATCATATATTTTCAAAATAATAATTCTTTTGAAACACTTCTTGGGATTCATCCATTTTAAAAATAATAACTTTTATGGATAATTTATGATACTTAGAAAGACATAGAAAAACCATAAAGCCACTTAGCCATATCACATGTAGGACAACATCCCCTTGAGTTCATGGATTTACTCCCCATACCACATCATATCATTCGATACTCTAGTGCCATAATTTAAGAAAAAAATAAATGTACTTTCCTTTATCACTCATAACCCAAAAACATTTCAAAATAATACATAAATTATGTTCATAGAAGAAAATAATTTTAGAAATTTATTGACATGGAATAATGTTTTTTTTTAGAATTTATAAAAATAACTAAGAGAAATCCATACTCATAAAGAATTAATTTTATTTAAAAGAAAAAAATATAACTTCTTAATAAATTAAATGAATTATTTAATTAAAGTATATGTATTTTAAACAATATCTTAGATGGTGTCCATATCTAATATTTTGAATGAAATTTATGGACATGTAAAAACAATTCACACATAAATTAATAACATTTATCATTTAGAACTTAATGTAAATAGATGGTACACATAAAATGATAGCATATATATAATATATAAAATAATAACTATTCTCATAGAAATTTATTTTTAAAAGAAACAATTTAAATATAATAATAAAAAAACACAGTTTTTTATTGTTTTAAAATATCCTATTTAAAATCATGGAATAATTCTTTATAACATTGACTCTCTAAATAATATATAGAGAGAGAGAGATGATTGGATTTCAAATGATTCCTTAGAAGATTTATAATTCAAATCAAAGTTTGAAAACAAAATAGTGACTTTGTTTTCTAAAACACAGGCTTGATAGAAATTTTGAAGTACTAACATCCTTATATTATATAATTTGAAAGTATATATATATATATAATATATCCCTTACTTGAATAAATTTTTTAAATTAAAATTCATAAATATATATATATAAATAAATATAATACACACTTACTTGTTATTGTAAACCGGAGTGGGGAGGAAACTACTGCCTACTTATTGAACTCGAACCAATGGAGAGGTTTGAATTGGGTCCTCTAATGAGGGAGGAGGGGTTCTTCCTATGTCTGAAATATATATATATATATATATATATATATATATATTCTTATGTAGATTGAGCTTCCAAGAGAATATGAGATTTATTTTTTTTTAAAAACAAAATAAAGACCCACAAAAAGGATAAATTTTAACTATATTCTTCATAGTGTTTTCCTTACACCCAATGGAAAAGATAATAAACACATATATGGGTATTTATTTCTATTTTTATCTTTATTTATAATTAAGGAAAACTAAATGTAAAACTCAATTATTTAGTTGCTTGATTCTATGGACCATAGTAGGGGGACTATCCTAGGAGGAAACATTAGTGTAGAGGGTTAATTAGAGACAATGGTTGCAGATATCTGGAGTACGGCAGTGTTATTGACACGTGTTTTCCATGGGAATGGCGGTGAGTGTGTGTGTGGCTCGGGTGGCGAAGGTGGAGGGACTTCCCTGGTGCTTGTTCGGAGATGACATGATTTCCAGCTGAGACAACTTCAATGGTGGTGATGGAAGTGGCCGATGGTGGCTAGTCAAGGTGGTGTTGGATATCAATGGTGATGCCGGGAAGAAGACAGTGGCATGGTTCGGTTGCAGGTGAAGGTGACAGTGGCCTCAGTGAAGGATTTGGGGGAGAAAATGGGATGAAAAATATGACTATGTCATCACTTACCCCTTTTTATTTTTTTATTTTTTTATTATTATTGCTTTATTTTTAAAATATTGTATTATTTGGATAAAATAAATTTATAATTAACCAAAATAATTTATTCAAATAACAAAAAAATATAAATATTTTATTTATAAAAATAATATGACTCATCTTTAATAATAATTATTATTATTTATAAATAATTCATGTGTTTTTTTAAAATATTACCTTATGTAACACCCCAAGCTTCCACGGTACTCTTCTCTTTGATTAATACAGTAGCGTGTGTTGTACCCAACTTCGAGTTCTAACACACCTCGACCAATCAAAGTAGCCGTTATGAATAGTAATACCCACTTTTTGAAATTTTATAAATTCTATCTCTAAAAATGGACTTCATTTTTGGATTCAGAATATCAAAATTGGCCTAGGGTGAAATTTTGGTACTTTTCGGATAACTTTCATAGTTTGATGAATAGTGAAAATTACTAAATTTTAATTAAAAACAACTTTTTTAATCGAAATAATTAATATTGATAAATTATGAATTTGATTGGTTTTAAAGTATATTTAGAATATATTTTTACCATTTAATAAAATTTTTGTCATTGGACATAATTTCACAATTAAACCAGACATAAACAAGTGTCAATCTTTTGATAGTTATTATCTCTTAAAAACACGTTATTTATTTTAACAACGGGAATTAATTTTAAATTAATTTCTGCCACTTCTGTGTTTTGAATTTGGAAAAATGGATTCCATATTTGGAATCAGGATTTCTAAATTGTGTAAATAGGTAACTTTTATTTTTAGACATTTTGAATAATTACTTCGGTAAATATTTTATTTACCATGGTTAAAGGGTAAATCCGGTAAATAAGGGTTAACAAATAATATTATAATAATACTAAATTACCCTAAAACGTGTCCTAAACTTATTTTTGGATACATGTCCGACCATGGGCATCTTTGGGTCGATTTTGGGACCCCATGGAGCCACTTGTAAGTGATAATGACACTTTATTTTAATTAAGTTAAAATAAATACAAAAATGACATAAGCATATATCTTTTAGAAACGAAATTTTTACATAGGGTTATATATGTTGGATTTTTGAATATAAATATTCATTATAAATATAAAAATATTTCCTACATAATGGTATTTTATTTATATTTTTTATACATTAAATAATTTAATTTATTTATGACACAATGGTGATAGAGTAATTACCTAATTAATGAAAACTTAGAATAATTGATATTATAAATACCCAAATAAATGTAATTTTAGACTTTTTATAAATACCAATACTTTTATAGGTTAATATGACATGTTAGTATTGATTTAATTAACTTTTTTCTAAGTAATCATTCTGTTATGAGTTTTACAAAAATCAATTATTGAATAGTTTCAAAATTGACATAAAAGAGTTTTTAAAAAAATATTATATTATTAATTGATATTAAATTCCTAAAAATCTAAGGTTTGGACAAGAGACTTATATCATGATAGGTGTATCATTAATGGACCACTTGGGGGTCTCTTTGATTTATATAGTAATTTTATTAACCATATAATATAAAAATACAAAGAGACATTGTAAAAGTGAAACCAATTAACTAAGAGTTAATACTTAAAGATAAGGTTAATATAGTAACCCAAACCTGTATAAATCCTATTGGTTGAGTGTTTTCCGACCTATCCCCACCTTAACCTTTAAATAATCCACTTTGGAGCCATTAGAAACCGAATATGAATTTATTATAAAATAATATTTCTAGCTTTTCCAAAGGTTCCCCTCACCCCTCTTATAAAAGGGCACTCCCCCTTCTCATTAATTCACACCTTCAAAGCCTTTTGGTTCGGCCAACACCTGCCCAAATACTCTCTAAACTTCCCTCAATTCATCCTAGAGTCCATCCTTTAGTCAGAAAGCCAACCTAAGGAGCCCTTTTGATCAAATCAAAAGGAAGAACCTGAAGAAGAGGTAATGATTTCACCACCCTTTTTCAAGTTCCTTTCTTCTTCCACTTCTTCTTTCTTTGTTACTACCATTATAAAATAATAACTCCAGTATATTATATATATACTTTTATGTTATTATAAATATGGTACAACCATATTTCATTATTCTATCCATCCTATGAATGACATGTCACCATACGTGTGTACGTACAGCTTACCGTCTCCACGTCGTGGTGTAATTGTTATTAAAAACATTATTATTTGGATGGGTATAATAATGATGTGTAATTCATTTAAATAATAAATATAACATGATAATTATTCTTTATATATGATATAACATCCAATTAAATATTATTTTAATATCAAAAGAATGATATTGTCGCTCGTGCGTACGTACGGACTACCGTCTCCACGAACACGATGAGATTAATTCTCCATCGTATCCATTCAAGACTAATTCTCATTTAATGATTAAAAATAATGTTTAAAGATTTGATATCATTCTGTATATGAATAATATACATCCTATTAATAACAAATATGGCTCACATAACAAATAATATAAAGTAAAATGAACCCGTTAACACCCGAAACGATGATAATTCTAAGATATTATTAACAAATCAATGTTAAAAGATCATATATGATATCATATTAATGCATATGATTCTTGTATAATTAAATAACAATTATTTCACTATTATAAAGGAGTTTAACCTACCCTCTAACAAGGAAAAAAGTACAATGTAAGGGGTTTCGTGTCTCACTTTTAATTCCGTGAGATTTCCATTGTTCACCACTTATTTACTGAATGTGGTGTTTGTACTGACCATGATTGTATTCATTGTGTAATATACTTTAATTTATGTATATTTACATCATCATTGTATGATCCTTCTTTCATGGGTGTATGTTACGTAATTTACCAAATCGATAAGGGAATTTGAAATTTCAATTTCCACTCATTCGGCTTTACACATACTTCATTTCTTATTTTACTCCAAGATTATGTGTGGAATCACTATTAATTTGATTATGTCATAATTTCCACTCCCCTTTCTGTGGATATACTTTTGATACACATAATCACTCCATTGATAAATTCTCAAGTCATCGATTTGAACTTGATAAGAGTAATTTTAACTCAATCTCCTCCAATGGCCCGATGGCCTTCATTTTTATGGATTTTGATAATCCACCTTTCAAGGGATGAGGTGGAACCCTAAAATCCCGTAGGCGAATGATTACATGCCCGTATTCCATAGAGGAATTAATTTCCCTTAGGCACAAACATTACATGAAACCCAGACTAACAACTTGGAACTGCTCCTCCCCAGCATCTTCATCGTGAAATTAGCTCTCCACCTTCGCATGGTTGTTCGGCTAGGCATTCTCGTGCATGCACAGGCTTGTCCCGATGGCAGGTTCCATACCCTCTCATTCTTGCAATCTGTTTAGATTCTGCTGTGGTGAAAGCTCCTTTTCTCATCCTCCTTGTAGAGCTTGTTCCTTGTAGTTTTTGTCTGGTTTGCATCTGCAGGTGGCCCGAAGGCCTTGAGATGGCCCGAAGGACCAACTGACCCGAAGGCATGGGTGCTCGAAGCCCTATGAAGGACTCGGGGACCAAATCTGAGGCCCGAAGGCCCAAACGGGGGCATATTCCCTGCTGCTACAGTGTCAAACAGTGCCTACTATAGTTCCCGCTACAGTATTGCACAGTACCTACTACAGTACCCCAGAAATACTACCTCCACCTGGATTTGATCCCTGGTCGCTTGGATGCACCAACAGAGACCTTGCCAACCGGGCTAAGGCTCATGTGATTAACTCAATCTCCATTTGTTGAGTTAAATATCCAATTCATTGATGTTGTTTTTACAAGAATATGTGTGAATGTCTTATGATTTATTTACACTGAATATACCATAATATTGAGTGTATTTATATTTTTCAAACATAATTATGTCATTGATTTATCCTTAACCTAAGGATATTGTCTTTATAAGATAATTCATCTCAATTTACATTCCATTGAGACTTCTTTGTTGTTATACACCAAATCACTTTTATATGGTGTATATAATGTACTTTGACATAGTATATCATGAATCATTTTATTCTCATGATATTACAAAGTTTTTATTACCTCAATTATTTGTATACAAGTGTCTCTCTTTTGGTTAGGAACTATAACTAAAATATCATTTTAAAATGTTTAAAATATGGATTATTATAAATCTTTCTCATTAATGTCCATGTTTTAAGAATGGTTTTAAGGATTTATTTATATGGACATTAATGTTTTCAAATCAAAATTCCTTTTAAAAGTTTTCAAATTGGTATGGGACACTGTGGTTCTAAAATATATTTTAAATGACTTCTTTTCTAAATTGTGTGACTTTTTAATGTTTTCATGAAAAAGGTGTATTTCTATCAAAGAGTTACAAATAATTTTCATCCATGTCAAGATCCCTTAATATATTTTAAACTTGTTTTGAAGTTGATTTATCATGATACAAATCTTCCATATTGTGTTGAAGGTTTTGTGATATGTTTGACTATGGATGTGTCATTCTTATATCATTCATGGTTTATGGGTAAAGTATTGACATTTCGTATGCTAGTTTTAATATGAATGTTTATGTTATATTTCATCCTCTTATTAAGATGAATGTGTTGGACTAGTATGTTCTGGGTTGGGCTCTGGTTACAGAAGACCCTCCGGGTTGGTGTCCGGTTATTAGAGGCACTCTGGGATGGTGTCCGGTTATTAGAGGCACTCCGGGTTGGTGTCCGGTTATTAGAGGCACTACAGTTTGGTGTCTGGTTATTAGAGGCACTCCGGGTTGGTGTCCGGTTATTAGAGGCACTCCGGGTTGGGTTCCGGTTATAGTTATCCCTTAGGTCTTGGCACGAGGCCTTGACACAGAAATTAAAGTTCGACATTATGCATTACATCATTATGAAAGTGGTTATTGATATTGCATGTGATTGTTCGACTAGTAGAATATCCATGTGAATATGTAAATGGCATTATTTCATTTTATCTTTTCCATATTATGCTAAAGTTTAAGTTTAAAAGGCTTTTGTTTTAGTTATAAATTGCTTTAAGTGTTTATGCTTATCTATGAAAACTTATACTATATTGTTATCCTTACTGAGCATCTGATCTCACCCCTTTCAATGTTTTATTTTTCCTAGGATGTGAAGAAGTAATTTTTTAATGACCTGCAGGGATAGTATGAGGGGATATGAAGACAAGATGTTGTTGTCATTTTTTTTACCTTATGATGTAATGTAAGACTTATGAATATATCCAGTGTTTCTAAGACTACTAAACTAATCGGTCTTTTGAGACTTGATCTTTTGTGATCATGCCAATGTTATGTAATAGTGCACCGACTCTGGGTAACTGGGGTCGGGGCGTTACACCTTAAATATTAAATAAAAACATAATTTATTTATTTATAAATTCATATAAGTTTTTTAATCACTTATTATAATTAATTTATATAAATATAAGTGTTTATAAGTTATAAAAATGTTTTAAGTGTTAAATTATAATTACTATAATATATTTGTTAAAACAAAATATTATTTCATTATTAAATAATTTAATAAAAATATTTTTATAAAATTATATGTTAACCATTATTGAGAAAAATTTTATTTTAAAAAATGATTTATTATCTTAAAATATATTTATATTTCTTTTAATATAACATGTAATTTCAAATAATTATTTATCATAATTTCATAAAAAAAATTATTTTTTCATACAAAAAATATATTTTAAAAAAATTAATCAAATATATTTATATAAAATTAATTCTTTTAAACAAAATAATACCACATAGAAAAAAATATTTGTTTGTAATTTTGAATATGAATCAAATATTATTTCTTAAAAATAATAATATTATAACACAAGATTCTAAACAATAAATTTATCATTTATTTACTTTCTTAACTGATAATTCAATGTTCATTACAATTTTGTTTTACTGATATTATTTTTTCTAATATTTAATCAAGATACTAATTTAATAAATAATTCTTATCTTAAAACTCAGGATGTTACTGTAACAGCCCAAGATTTCCAAATATATATTTTTTAAATAAATATCGTATCAATAGATTGTTTTAAATGTAACAACAAACTAAAATGATCAATGATATATAAGATGAATATTATTATGAAAATTTAAAAATATTAAAATATCTAGAAAATATAAATATTTTAATCAATTATAAATACATACAAAATAGGATTAAGAACACACACATTTTTAAAAGGTCATTTTCCAATAAAACCGGTTTTTATCTGTATATTGTATTTTCATTTAAAAACTAAATTTATAAATTTTTGAATTTAAATTTTTAAAATTAATTTCTTTTTTTAATTCAACATATGAAAATTATCTTGGGTGAATTTTTGATATTTTTCTAAAATTGTTCTTTTTTATGAGAATAGTGAAAAAAATCTGATTTTACTAATATCATCGCTTTTATGACATTATCATAAAACGTGAATAAGTTAAAAATTGAAACATTTTTTTAAAAAAAATTATATATTTATTTAAAAATACTATATCGAATTTATAAAACTCATATTTAGCTTTTTGGAAACTTACGTAATTTTTTACTCTAAAAACTATCTTTATTCGCTTATATTAAAAAATTATTTTTCTTTACTTATAGAAATTAAATCTAAAAACATTGATTTTATATTTTGTATAAATATTTTTTTATGTAATAAGGTCAATTTCATTTTTTAGCATAGACGTATGGTTAATATGATTAAATTAAATGACCGTGATAGTGATGAAAGGGTTATTTTCAAATAATTGTTTTATTAACATTGTATAATTTTTATCTAATAAAATAAATTAATCAAATATAATTTTTAAACCTATATATAAATATATTAATACTAATTCAATTGGTAATCAATATGAAATAATATTAATAACACTTAATGGTAAAAATAACTTTTTCTACAGAACATTTTTTCTAGATTTTAAATGTTTTAATATAAAAGTTAATTTTCCCTTATTTAGAAATTTAATTATATTATATATATCATGAATTTAGGTTCATGGTAACAAAATTTTACAATAAGGGTTACCCTATATTTTTAATAAAATATAAATTATTAAGGTAAAAACTATTTACCAAGGAAAGAAAAAAATGGTAAAATATAAAAATATAGTGGTAAAAGACTTGAAAATATTTTAAAACATGTGTGAAAATTAATGGTAGAGGATTGTAGACCTTATCTCACCCCAAAAATAATTATTTTCCACTTTTTCAATTAACTATTGAATAGTTTAATTCCATCATTGAAAAACCAATGGGTATTTTCAAAAATGTTATTTTCTTCACTTATAAAAGGTGATCACTTCCATCACATTTTTTCATCCATTATAAAGAATTTTCTTAACCAAAACTCTACCCTAGTATCTCCTCACCTCTCTACCTATATCCTAGAATACTTTTAATTCCAAACTACCAACTTAAGGATCCTTAAGGTGTTACCCAAGATAGAAAATCCAAAGAGAGAGGTAATGTTATCAACTAAGCTCTCTTAATTATTTTATTCTTGTCACGACCCGTCCCCCGAGGCCCATGTCGTGACTACCCCAAGCTCGCCTTCCATAGGCCAGGGGTTGGTGACTAGCACCGGAAAGTCATTTCCCTAAAATGGGAAGTCATTGCCACAAAACCTGTACACACACAAACACGGAACACTACGCACAAGTAAAACACAATGGAAGGAGAAAGGTACAACCACAACTAATAACCACCATAGAGTGTAAAAGTAAGTACTGAAGTAAAGGGGATAGAATACAAGCCCAACTAAAATGAAAAATACAGAAAAAAGGGAAAATATCTCCTAAGGTCATCTGTCAAGGAACCTACCTGAAGGGTAGGTACAACTCATCACTGCGGCTCTCCATGCCCACTAGTCACCTCCGTACACCATCAAGTCCTAGCTCCTCAAGACTCAGTCAAAGTTTTTCATCGTCTGCATAAGACACAATAATGTGTGGGTGAATCCCATGTAGGTTTTAGTATAACAATACCTAGTAGGGACCCCGAGACCCCCGAAGGTCTCTCATAATTCCATAAAGGAAAAACCACAAGGCATGATCTCAATCACAAGGCAAAAAGCAAAAGGTAGCACACAGCAGGTATATTCTAGGGTATTAACAGTATCATCATTAGTCACATTTTCAAACACATCAGTTTCTAGAAAAATCCTCCTCTATTGAGTATAGTGGGATTGCTAAGACACACAAAGGTGTTTACCACTAACCTTGAACTGCTTAGGTACTCCTCCCCATCGCGTACCATGGGTTTGTCGGGTCACACAGAGCCACTCCCCACCATGGCCTACTAAGGTACCCTTACTATCAAGTACCATGGGTCTATCAATTCACATAGAGTCGCTCCCTACCATGGGCCTACAAAGTCACACTGAGGTTCTTCCCACTAGGTCGTTGAGTCACACAGAGTCAAAAGTCAGCAGTATTCAGGTCTCAGCCAGTCGCAGGGTTCTGCACATAGCGTGCTTAGGATAACCTCTCCTCAAGACATCATTCATATTTCAACCAACAAAAATTCCCTTTAAGAATTAACCATATGATCCACCATGTCATAAGGGTCCCATTGCAACAGACTGCGCGTTAATTGGACGCTCGATCTGTAAGTTATAGGCATTTTAGTGTCGAGGGCCCGGTTGGATTCTGGAACGATCCAAGCCAACCAAACTCCAACTTTATCTAATTCTCTCATGGAGTATCTCAAAAGGACCTCCTCGTCCTAAGGGTTTTGGTGCTATAGAAGGTTCGTCAAACAGACATCTGGTTTAGAAGATATGTCTGTTTAAGCGTAACTGGGCAAAAAGGGGTCTGGGTACACTCCAATCTGGTCAGACCGACCCGACCCGGCCCACGGGCCCCAGCCCAAAGGGGGCTGGGCTCAGCCCGGTACGGCTGGGTCTGGTTCGACCCACTAGGCAGTGGGCTCGGCTCACTGTGCAGTGGGTTCGGCCCGCTGTACCATGGGTCCGACGTGCCCAGCCGGACCGTGGAACCACTCGGCCCGCTGGTTGAGCGCGGGGGGGTCCACTCTCCTCCCAAATGGCTTCGGTCATTCGGGCCTTCAAATCCATGGTGCCAGTTGGTGCCACACCACCTGGTCGGTCCGCGTGGACCGGATCGTTACAGACCCACTGGCACAGGTCCGCCCTCCATCGCGGCTCGAAGCCGCGACCCTCCTCTACGGTACGCCGCCGCAAACCACTGCCCGACACAACAGCAGCGTCAGATGGCACTACACCACCTGGTCGGTCTGTGCGAACCGGTCTACAACGGACCCACGGGTGCGAGTCCGACCTCCGCCACGACTCGAAGTCACGACCTTCCTTCGCGGTGCGCTTCCCCAGTTCAACGTGGCTGATGCTAGCCGACCACTCCTTTGTCTGCCAGAGTTCCTTTGGGTGTCATGGTTCCTTCTCCATCACTGGGTGCCATCCGCCGCCTCCCTCGGTTTCCAGTGCCGTCGCACCAGCATAGCTTCCACGGGCCACCGGTGAAGCTTCGATGCTCTGTTTTTATTCTCGTTTGCATCTATGGGCCTCCCGGGATTATGCCTATGCTATGCGGCCCTTGGTTCCACCTTGTCGCCATATCATCTGATTGCCCATGAAGAATGAAACCATAAACGAGTTTAGCGGGGAGTTTGGGGCTTTCTTGTTTGGCCCGCACTGTCTGTGCTAGCATAATAACATGGGAAGAATTTCAAGAAGTAAACAACTCATAGGTAAACAAAAAAACCCCCTACCTTGTTTCCATTGAAAGGTGATGTAGATGAGGAAGTAGGGTCTATGTCTGAAGGTGTTCGTCGGTGTTTGTCATCTCCCGTCAATTCCTCCAACAACCGTCACTCGATCACTGTTCTTCATCGGAGTGGAAAGTTGTCGGCATTTCATCAGATCTTCCTCTGGTAGCTCTCCCAAAACCCAAGCCCAGGCTTTGATTAAATACAAGAAAATAGGGGAACAATGCACCGCACAATTGATGGGTTTCATTAATGAGTTTAATCAATGAACCTATTAATTGTCCCAACAGTGTGGTTACTCAACCTATTAATTCTCCTAGTGGTACGGTTATACAACCTAAGGGTCAAGACATTAAATGTTCTGACATTGCACTGTGGTCTCACTTCCGTTTGTCCAACTGTTTCAAAAAAAAGGAAATAAAATAACCTTTGGTTATTTTATTATTTTTTTTAAAGTCCAAGAAAATAACTTTTTCATCTGACCCTTGCTGGTCAAAGTTTAGCATCCCTTAAGAAAATCTCGGCACTACAGATTCAACGGTGCCCTCTTATTTTTAATCCGAGCACCGGTTTAAAAGATATAAAACATCGCCCGCACGTTTACTAAATGTACCTAAAAAAGTTTAAAAATCCGTTCTGGGCTCTCGAGGCCTCGAAATCATGTGCCTCCAATTTTTACAGACTTGTAATAATCCTAAATAATTAAAATATATATATATATATATATAATTTATGGGTCTTTACATTCTCCCCGCCTTAGGGATTTTCATCCCCGAAAGATACAAAAAACTAGGGAAACAAATGGGGGTACTAACCACGTATTTGAGCCTCCCACTCCACTAAAAAATATTTTACTTTTTTCAACAAGGGAACACCTGTTGGTAAAAGTACTTTTTCTATTGGTAAAACGTTTTACCAACATATATGACCCTATCACTAAAATATCGGTAAAAACTCTCTGGCTAAATGTTTTTGTAACAGATAAAATCATTCTTTTGCAATTATAATAATACCAATAGATAATATATATGTTGGTTAAAATGTTTAGCAATAGATTCTAATAACAAATTTTTTTGTTGGTAATAATATTACCAACATATAATATTAGTTTATTAATTACATTTGAATAAAAATTATAAATTTTTATTTCTAGTTAAATATCATATTGTATTTATTAATTTATCATTTATATAATTTATATTATTTAATTATTAAAAAGAAAGAAAATTTTGACACATGTTGAAAATTAGAAGAAAAAAATTTAATTATATTAATAAAGATATTTAATAAAAAATGAATCAATACAAAATTCATCCCCTATCAGATCCATCACACCCATCAATACAAAATTCATCCCCCCAACACAAACATCCACCCCAAGATGACCCCTCCACCACCCTTTCCAGCACCATCCATCCATGCCACACCAGGGACCAGCGATCACCAGCAACCCATCCATGACCTAGGACCAGTGAGCCAGATCCTGCTCATCCATGCCACACCAGGGACTAGAAACTCATCCATGCCTCAGGACCACCGAGCCAACTCCAACTCAAATCAATGAAAAATATCTGCATGAATTGAAACCAAAATATAAAGAGGTGTAAAAAATGACTTGCATAGTGAGCATTTGTTATCATCCCTGTTGACATCTCAAGATTTTGGTAATAGCAGGTATTCCCATTAACTCACAACCCCCTCCAACTGCATCATTCTATCCACCTCCAACATCAGGTCCACCAAGCTAAACCTGCAATAAAAAAATTACAATCACTAATTTAAATTAAGAGTGACACATTACTTATGGCCACAAACCATTAAGAATGACCCTAATTTCAATTAAGAGTGATACTAACTCAAAGATGAACATGTTATAGTATCTCCATCATTAATGGAAATGATATTCAATCGAAAATGAAACATAATGTCTTAAAATTTCAAGAGATAAATCTACCAATATCATAGACCAAAACTTTCATAAGTTTTGGAGTTGAAATGTTTGATACCATGTACAAATTTGATAAAACAACAAAATTAAAAACCAGAATTAAAAACATGATATAGTATCAGAAAATTGATAGTAGAATCTAGAAATTTGTGCCCGTAATTGGAATATATATACTTCTATTTTTAAATCATGATATTGGAGGATTCATATTTACAATATAAAACATTCAATCAAAATCTGAAATGAAATAAACAAGATTAGATGAACTCAAGATTCAATATCATAAACATTATATTAAAAATTGAAATATAAGAATCATAAAATTCATCTTCAAATTCAAAAACATGAAATTTAAAATTGGAAATTTAAAATCAATAACTTAATATTCAAAACCAGAAACTAGATGCATACAATTTTGATGTCTTATTCACTTAGAAAAACATATATAAAGTGTGAAACTGTTAAAATATATAAACTATATAAGGTGGATGCGCCCGTAGGGTTCTATACCCCTAGCCATTACTTTAACTGGCATGGTGCACGTTGACTGTGTGGCTCACAAAGCAGCGAACCTTAAGTGATATACTTCTCCTGGTCTTCTTATCAACACATTCAGATGGCTAGGGAACCAGTTTTCGTTCTTGTTACTAGATCTATAGGCTAAATTAGTTATTCTCTTTTCCCCATGATTTCAATAGGGTGATGCTGGGTGCAAACCATCTGAGGATCCTCCACGTGCTTGATATTGAGATTTATTCAGAGTCGTTGAATAGGGTGAAAATGGAGTTGATGGATGTTTCCTTCCCACTACTGAAGGGTTTTTTTGTTATAACTGATGTGGGTGAGGCATAAAAGGGAGTAAATATTTTCATTATGGTTAT
Organism: Viscum album; assembly: GCA_963277665.1. NCBI lineage: Eukaryota > Viridiplantae > Streptophyta > Magnoliopsida > Santalales > Viscaceae > Viscum > Viscum album. The sequence goes on along the minus strand of OY728146.1, from coordinate 1,739,750,732 downwards.
TTTATTTCGTGGTAAGTAAGGCATGAAAAGGAAAGATGCGATGTCAAAAAAATTATCCATTTAACTTCTGCTCTTGAAAAGTATACCGCACCAAATTGCAAGGTTATAGTTGTTGTTAATCCTGAAAATACTACTGCACTAATCCTTAAGAATTTGCACCATCTATCCCTGAAAAAAACATTACATGCGTTACTATACTAGATCATAACCGAGCACTGGCTCAGATCTCTAAGAGATTGGGTGTTGACATTTCTAATGTTAATAATGTTATAATATGAAGAAATCACTCTTCAACTCAATACCTTGATGTTAACCATGCGACAGTAGAATAAAATTATGTACTTGAGGCATAAGTTTATGTACTATAATAGAGAAATTCATATAATTTTATGTGCAGAAATTTTCTCATGATCTAAAATCTATACAAACACCTTAAAAGGACAGCAAGGCTAGATTAATTATTATGGATTAAAAAGTATAATGTGACATGTATAGTGGAGTTCTCACATTTTACTATAAATATAGATATCCAGGACATTTGTATACATACATACAGAACATACATAAGTTCTGTGTAGATATATATAATTCCAATTTTCTAAAATAACATAGAAAGGTGCAGGAAAACAAACCTCATAAAATCTAATTATAGATTCTTGATGTGTCCAAACAAACTAATAATTCTATTGAAGAAGCTAAATTGAATCTGACTTCATACCTAAAATTATAGAATAATAATTATACAAGTTAAAAAATAAAGAGATTAAGGGAAATAATAAAAACAAAAAATAGAAATATGATTGTTAAGGAAACACATTTTTCATACCTCAAACCAAGTAGAAGTAGTTTCATTTATTTTGAATTAATAATGGCTTAAAAAGTGTTGCCTTTCAGAAGAACCTCTCATTATTTATATATTAGTGTGTTATTTCATTACCATTCACCCAGATCCTTTTAAAGTGTCAAATAATTAACTCTTCAAATCAAATCAGTATATAAGCAGAAGTAGAAAATTCAACATGAAGGATCTGATCATACTTTCCTAGATATATGTTTAAAGGTGGAAAAAGTATTAAAAAAAATTAATGGAATACTCTCAAATCAATACAAAATCTGCATGAAATGAAACCAAATTAGAAAAAAGAAATTTAAAAGGGAAATTAAAAATCTTTTAAAATGAAAACTAAAGGATTAAAATAGTTAAAATGGAAATTAAAAAGTTTTTAGTCAAAAGGAAAGAGTCAAAAATCCAAGATAAACAGAAGACAACCCAGTTAAAAAGAAAATAGAATTAGTCAAAAGCCAATAGTAAAATAACTTATCCCAACAGAACTAAAGACCAGTAATATGAAAAGTTTTATTCATTGATGGTATTAAATTCAGGTATTGAAATGATGTTAGAGCTATAGCATTAGATCTATATTGTACTATATCATGAAGTAAAACTTAAAGCACAAAATTACCATGGAATCCAGAGAGGTTGGAAATCCCCTAAGGTTAAAGAAGGATATCTTTGTCAATGTGCTCCAAGAATCATCAATTTTTTGTTCAAGATATAAAGTAGTTCGTCATGAATTTCAATCTACCTAAAGGTGTTGACAATGATGATGGACCCCGCTAGCCTTGATTATCAAGAGTCAACTGATCATTTCATGCCATACCATCACCCAAATGTAGTGCCATACCAACACCTTACTGGACACCGCTAGTATAGAGTGAAATGATCATTATCTTTCAATGCATACACATTCTTCTATAGACCTGATGATATATCATATTGAAAAAAATATCATGTTTTCTTTTAAATTAATGTTGCACTATTATAATGATTTCATCCTATGCTAGAATAGAGACCTCAATGCTCACTAACATACATCGGTCCTTTATAGTTGGTCTTCAGCAGCATCATTGCTAATAGGATTTCACTTCAATGTTAGGTAGCAGATATCACATATTTATTTGTACATTTCTTTAGTATTTGTTCTCTCTACACTTAAAGATCAAGTGATTATTTGTGGTTTTCTTGGATTTAGGATAATCATCACAATTAGAGTGTTTTGGTATCCCACATCAACATCTCTTTCATTGTTCCGTTTCCTTATTCCCTAACTGAACATATTCATCTCTATATAGGGGTAGTGAGAAATATTACTTCTATTATAATTAAAAATGGAGAATCACATTCCAAATGGTACTGTGACGGTATAAGCAATACAAGAGTAAACCAATGTCGTTGTAATTTGGGGGATAGGTGGTGGAAGGAAAGTGCCTTTTGTGTGGGAAAACATCAGTCATTTTTTTAAAAGGTTTTAAAATAAGTAATTTTTTAAAATCATTAAAATAGAATGATAATAGGGTTTTAAATTAGGAGAATACATCCAAAAGGGGAGTGTGGGGTCCACTACATAAGGGGAACACTTTATACCTGTAAAAATGATACCTTGTAGGAAAAATCATAGAGTTTATCATAGTTTGGTAACCCACGTCATACTTGTTAAATAACACTACTACAAGACAATGCATCAATTTCACTATTTAACATTTTATAGTTGTTCAAAGTCTTGGTAATGTTTTCTTGATTATCATATTGAATTTTAAATTATTTTAAACAAATAATTGGTTATAATAAGTTTTGGAATTTTTGAAATCTACTCATAAGGGGTGGTAATTTGTTATTGAAAGTAACATGATTCCCATTGTGGAAAACATGAAAACTGCTAGGTATTTAAAATTTGACATGTGTTTAAAAACTATGTTAGAATTATTATAAGACTTGGTAATGATTTCTTGATGATCATAATGAATTTTAAACCATTTTAATCAAATAATTGGTTTTAATAAGTTCTAGAATTTTTTCCCATGGACGCAGCCTAGTGGTTTCACCCTGTGGTGGTCTTTTAAAAAGTATTCAAAAAAAAGTGCTAGAATTTCTAAAAACTACTCAGGAGTTTTTTGGTTAAAAAATTAGAGTGTATAGTTTGTTAAATGTTAAGCTGAAATTTTCATGAGTTTAAGGTGAATTAATGGGCATGTTGGTTTGTTTTTTCCTCTTTAATTAATAGTAGTGGAATAGACTATTCTATTTCTTAAAGAAGTTAATGAAAATTTGTAAAAAAACATAATATTTATCAAAAAAACATAATATTTAAGCATTTTAAATGAATTTAAAGAAATATAATATACCTCAATTACATTATGCAGATTCATCTTGTGCTTCCTCATATTAACATGTCTCTGGTGACCATCTTATCAGAGTTATCTCAGTAATGTCCATGAAGAAACCCTATCTGGATACAACAAAAAACAAGTCATCCACATGCATATTGAAAGAGTTTTTGAGTTTCATGATTATACAAATAGAGACATATTGTACATGAATATGAGGTTAAATTGATATATTTCAGTTTTTGGTTTCAAGAAGAGTCCAATTGAGCCAACTATTATGTTTACTTGTTTGTATTCAATTTATTTAGGTTTTTTTATTTGGTCCCATTCGGGATCTCCATCCATCCAAGAGAGTTGATGTAGAATTATTTAAAGGGTGTAGCTTTAGTGGAGTACCCCTGCTTTGAATGCGGCTCAACCAGTTAGTGTCGAGACAACATACCAAAAGAACTCAAAAAACACATGTAATTTAAAAAACCCTATTTCATATAAATCAAATCCATGATTTGAAATAATTTATGGTTATTTACAAATGAATGAAAACATATCGGTAAGTTTATGCAATCACATCACCAGTACCAATGCTAAGTAAATTTGAATGTAATAAACCTGCAGCCTATGGAAAATCATAATTTAAAAACTCCTAGGGGAATCACAAGAACAAAAACCAAGATGGATGTAGATAAAAAATCAAATAAATTTGATCTTTTGAAGCAAGGAACCATTATAGTTTTTGAACTGTTGATGTGTGAATTTAATGATCAAAGAACAATAATAGATAACATTAAGAGAAAATACATAAATAAAAAAATACAATTAAAAATTTAAGAAAATGTGCATAGTTAGTATAGAATAAAAATAATGATATAGAATAACATTAAGATGAAAAAATCAGATGTGGTGGAGGTATTTGGGGGAAGGGTGTGGGTTTAGGTGATGCAATAAAATTTCGGCAATGGAGGCACCTGCAGCACTAAAATGTGGGTTCAGTTTATGATTTAAACAATATGAATCATTCGATGGTGAATCCAGACATGTGAAACACTAATGTGTTTGTATGTCGTGCAAAAAAAATAGTGAAAATGAATTTCCAAGCCTCAAATGGGTGTAAAGGTAAACTATGGGTACCCTTAACATGGATATGGGTCATGGAATTGTCTAGTCGAAACACCGTGACCTTATTAGCATTGCTTCCGGTATCATGTTGGCAGTGGATCGATGAGGCGGACATCTCAAATTATATAGAAACCCTAAAAAAATTATTTGGATCTACATCGAAAAACAGTAAACCATCAGCTAAAAACATATCAGGTATTTAGAGGGGTTTGATGGATTTGGGACTGACTGAAGGAGGAAAGTTTGAGAGGGAAATCTTGTCAAGGTAAATAGATGAATTTTCAATTAACCTTACCTTACCAGAATTTAATTAGAGGAAGGCGGCCGATTAGGGTTTCAAGACATTCAATTTGGTGGGTTGAATACACTAGGATAAGGCTGAGTTTATGATTGGTCATGGAAGATGTGGCGATATTATAAAAGATTAGGGTTCTAGATAGCTTATGGGAGAGGGGATGTTGAACTCATGGAAATTAGAAGAAAATTTTGGTGCTGCTTGCGGGGAGAAGAAGGAGAAACGATAAGGTTTCAGGTGCACGTGTTGGAGGAGAAGAAAGGGAGTCGGTGCCACTCATTGGGGCATGGATGGGACTGGAAGAAGATGATTTCGATGCTGCTCAGGGGTGGATTGAAGCGGACGAAACCCACACGGTGAAGATTCAGGAACGTGGGAGATCGAGCGTGCGTGTGGGGTGAATTGAAGAGGATTTCATAATCACCAATGGATTGAAAACTAATAATAATTTTTAAAATTAAATATTTGTAATATATAATAAAATTAAATATATGAAAAAATATGACAAAAAAATAAAATTTCAATATATTACTAATTACTTAATTTATTGTTTTATAATAGATATAAAATTTTAAAAAAATTAATATATTTGTTTTATAATATAAAATAAATTTTCAATTATGTTTATAAATGTCAATTATGTTTTATATCAATTATTTATTACTTATATTTCAATTATGTTTATTAATTTTTTATTGATTATCATGTTTATATTTATTGTGTCTATAAAATTCAAATATCATAATGATTTTATTTTTTCAAATGTAGTATTTAAATGTTTATTAAATGAAAATAATTATAAAATATAATCACTATTGACACTTAGGGATAATTGAAAATTAAAATCAATTAATGATATATTTTTAATAAAACTGTAAATATTGACTTTGGTCATAAAAATAATAATCTATAAAAACAAAATTGGTTCCTTTTAATTGGTTATTATCATTGAATGGTTTATTGTAATAGATTTTATTGATGATAAAAGATTTGCTGGTAATGGTTATTATTAATAATAGATTTAAGTTTTGGTAAAAAAAAATTTGGTAATATTATGATAAATAAATTGATTTAAATGTTGGTAAAATATTTTTGGTGTTAAACGATCGATGCCAACTGATAGATATGTTGGTAAAAATAATTTTTGGTGCTTAAAATCAATACCAATAAAAATTAATACCTGTTGGAATTTCTCATTTTTACCAATATATATATTATTTTTCACTACATTTCTGTTGCTAAAAATCATTTTTTTGTAGTGATCACATGTGCTCTCTTGAAGATTCTCAAGCTTCCAACGGGATCGCACCAGAGGAATCGACCTCCCACGAAGGACCTGCTCCTGTCGATCCTCTATCTCCACTAAGAACTCTGAAAATGTCGTCCCATCATCAATGTCCAGTATGCAACAGTCGATAATGTGTGATGGATCATGCATGTACCTCCTCAGCTGCGACACATGGAAAACATTATGCACCCGGTGCATCTGTGGGGGAAGATCTAGACGGTACGCCACCTCGCCTATTATGCTGAGGATCTAGAAAGGTCTGATAAACCTCAAAGATAGATTTTCTCCCTGGAAAAACCTTCGTAATCCTCATCAGGGTGATACTCATAGGAAGACATGGTCTCCCTCCTCAAACTCCAAGGGTCTCCATCTTCTGTCGGCATAAGACTTTTCTCGGATCTGTACAATCTTCATCCACTCTTGGATGATCAACATATTCTTTATGGTAGCCTGTACCAACTCTGGAATCATAAGTGCTGACTCCCCTGGGTCTATCCAGCATAGAGTTGATCTGCAAGGTCACCCGTACAGGGCCTCAAACGGAGCTATGCCAATGGTGAAATGATAACCGTTGTTGTATGAAAACTCCACCAATGGCAGGTGGTCCTCCCAACTATGGAAAAAATCAAATACACAAGAACAAATCATGTCCCTGAGTGTTTTTATGGTCTGATCCATCTGACCATCTGTCTGAGGGTGAAAAGTGGTGCTCAAGTGTAGATGAGTCCTAAATTCCTCCTATAATACCTTCCACAAGAGGGATGTAGAATGAGCATCACGGTCTAAGACGATCGTCTATAGAACCCCATGAAGCGGGACAATATCCTTTACATAGAGATATCCCAAGTGTTGAGTCAATAAGTTTTTCCTTATGAATTTTCCATTCCTTCATACTTGGGGGAGATTGTTAAGTCAATAAGGTTTCCTTATGACTTTACCATTCCTTCTTGTTTTGAAAATCACAAACACCTTATCTCAAGGAAAATATCATTTTCTCCATGTGTTTTACTTCTATAAGGAAAATTTTCCTTCCCCAAAGAAATTTATCCTTACCATGTTTTCATTGTTCTTTATCCTGTCTAAGTATAAAATTCGGTGTCATATCTAAATCCTCAGAATCATATAATACTTAGATAAAGTGAATTCTATTTTTAGGATCCAAATTCTAACTCTGAGTTCTCTGAATTCAGACTCTGAACTTTTATAAAGTTCGACTCTGAATTCTAGTTACGAACTTTCATGAAGTTCAAATCTGAATTCTAGTTACAAACTTTCATGAAGTTCAACTACGAATTATGGTTACAAACTTTCATGAAGATTCAACTTTGAATTCTGGTTACAAACTTTCATGAAGTTTGACTCCGAATTCTGGTTACTAACTTTCATGAAGTTCAACTCCGAAATTCTGATTATGAACTTTCATGAAGTTCAACTCCAAATTCTGGTTACGAACTCTTCTGGGTTCTGACTCTGAATTTTGATTATGAATTCTGGTTATGAACTCTTCTAATTTCTGACTCCTAATTCTGATTATGAATTCTGATTATGAACTCCTCTGAGTTCTGACTCCGAATTCTCATGAACTCTGACTCTGAACTTTGTAATTTCAGGTTTCGAATTCCTAGAAAAAAAAACTGAATATCCTTGTATTATAGACTCTAAATTCATTTTTGGTTAGACTCTGAACTTTTATTTGGTTACATTCCGAATATTAGATTTTATTTATGTAACCATATTTTTTCTTACACTTGTTTTGTTACAAAACGATGTCATGCTTTCAGTTACTAACTAACCGTTGTTTGAGTAAAACGTGTATAGGTCCCTCTAAAATTCGAGGAAAAATATGACCGTTGGAGGAGGGAGTAGACTGTTGAAGTTGTGCCTATAAATAGGATCTCATTTGAAAATATCTAAACACTATTCTATGACTATAGAGATTACATGTTGTTGAAGTGATTTCTAGAGAGAGACTCTCATGTTTAGTGCATATTGAACGTCTTGTTCAGATTTGCTTTGTGCGACTCTGAATGTTGTTGATTACATTCAAGGGCTTCCGGGGATAGGAAGACAGAGGTGTAGACTACCTTGAAGTTGAGGGCTTACTTGGTGATGAAGACAGAGATGTATACTACCTTGAAGTTGAGGGCTTGCGGGGATAGCAAGAAAGAATATGATCTTCATATCGAGGGCTTACCCTGGTGAGGGTAAGACAATCTTTCTTGAAAGTATAAATCAAGGGACCTTTATCTAAGGTTGTTGGATACCCTTCTCTTTGGGTTAAAAGACTTACTACTTTTTACTTGTTTTGTTAAAAGTTTTCCGCTTTATTTGTATTGTTGAGGAAAGTATAACTATCTTATACTTCCTTATAATTGTACTCTGATTTAGTTAGATTCTATATGCTTTAAGGTATAATCTTCATCTTTTTAAACTTTCATTAAGTTTCATTTTCCGGAACCATCTTTCTGGATTCACATTCTCGGAATCATATTCCCGGAATCAAGAAAGTGTGTAGAACTAGAGGTTTTGTGAATTATCTTGTTTAACCTTGTTAAACATAACCATCTTTAAAAGTTCCAAAAGAATTTTTTAAAGTATACAATTCACCCCCCCCCCTCTTGTATTTTGAGCATAATTAGATATTCCATATAGTATCTATATTATTTCGATCCTAAATTTGGTATTATAGAGTATATCATACTCACATTCCATCTCAACAATTGGTATCAGAGGATTGGTTCAATCTAAATTAATCTCCTGATTAGATTCAGAAGAGAATTCATCTCATTCTTTTCCAGAATTAGTTTTTCGGACTCATAAAGTTTGGATTCATTTTTGCTTAGAGATACTCTTGTTCTATATTTTTCTTTGCTTAGGAATATTTTCCTTGTTTACAAACTTTATCTATTAACAAGTTTGTGTGGAAATATTTTTTTCTATAAGATGGCAGGAATCAATGTTGGTTCCATAGACAATTTCAATCCAACATGACCACCTATCTTTGATGGAAATGACTATGAATATTAGAGATATCATATGAAGACTTTAATTATCAATACTGGAGTTGATAATTTTGTTATGCTTTCTGGAGGATATAAAATCCCTAACAAGGAAGTTAGTACCTTCACCAATCAAAAAAAGAATGAATATCAACTGAATTATAAGGTACGCAATACTTTTCTTTTCTCCATGACTAGAAATATATATAGCCAAATTTCATATTGTGAAGCAGAAAATTGTATATGGAAGAAACTTGAAGTTACTCACTTTGGAACTTCCAAAGTTATTGAAACAAGAAGAGTCATGCTCAGAGCTAAATACCATGGCTTTAACTTTCCTAATGGAGAACCCATATGTAAGGTGAAACAAAGATTCATGACTATTGTGAATAGTTTACAATCCATGGGTGAGAAAGGATTAGATGATAAAGCCCTTTTTTATAAGATCATAGACATCATGCCCAATGAGTGGGAATCCAAGAGAACTGTTATTGATGAAATCAGAAAGGTTACTCAGATTTATCTTGATGAACTGTTTGGATATCTTCTTCAACATGAGACTAGAATGAAGAGAGATGCTGATAACATAAAGAAGAAAAATTGTAATGGAAGTGTTTCTTTTACTACAACTTCAAATCATATGAAAGATAAGACTCCTGAGAGAGTTACCAGATCTAAGTATAAGAAAGTTTTTATCCAATCTGAATCTAGTGGAAGTGAATCCTCATAGAATGAATTATCCAGTCTTTCTTGAAGAATGAACCAGATAGTTGGACAGAGGAACTTTCAATCCAGATACAAGAAGAAATAAAGGAAAGATAAAAAATATTTAGAAGTTACATGTTATGAATGCAAGAGATCTGGACATATAAGACCTGATTTTCCTATGCTTAAGAGAAAAGAAAGAAAGGAAAGGCATTCTGAGAGAAACAAAAAGAATTACTGCAAGTCTAAAGCTAAGAAAGTCTTGAAAGCTAATGACACTTGGAGTGCCAGTGGTGGATACTCTTCAAAAGAATCTTTGGATTATGAATCTTATGGACAGAAGAATCTCAATCTAATAGCCAGACTACCTATTGACAATAATTGTTTAATGGCTAAGGTACACAATGTTGAATTAATGACCAATGTTTCTTTAAATGAAAATTATAGTAATGATAAATATTATAACTCTTCGGATGAATAATATTATTCTGATGAAGATAATACTTTACCTTCCTATGAAGAAGATTCTAGGCTTTCCAAACTCCTTGAGATTGAGAATTCAAAACTCATGAAAAAGCTTGATAAGGAAAAATCTAGGAATACTATTATTACTAAGGAAATATCATATCTTTCTAAAGATCTTGATAAGAAAATTGTTTATTTCCAAAGTATTTTAAAAAATCTTGAGGAAGTAAATTCTGAAAAGAATAAACTTTCTAAGGATCTAGAAAACGTAATTTCTAAGAAAAATGTTTTCGGGCCTAGATCTAGTTCAAAATCAAATGTTTTAGAAGACAATAACTTAGTTATCAAAATGAAATCCGTAATATTTTTCTTGAGGAAGTGTTTTTCAAACTTTACCTTAGCTAAGGAAAATTTTGATAAAATTTATTCTCAAATCTAACCTCTAATGAATAGTTCTGGTTTTGGTTATACTGGTTCTAAACCGATTTTTAGTAACAATTACTTTATTCCTCAAAGTGCTCCATTCTGCACTAAGTTTCAGTGTGGTGGACACTGGGAAAAAAATTATTCCTTAAAAAAACATAGTCTTTAGGATTTCATAAAGCCTGTTTTTCTAAAAAGATGTGGGTTCCTAAAATTTTTCTTTCTGAGATTTCTGGATCCAAGCAAGTATGGATTCCGAAAACCTAACTTTTTCTTATTTTCAAGAAAATAGAGAAGGTACCAACAGTAATACTTGGTACATGGATAGTGGATGTTCTTGGTATATGAATCGTAAAAAAAACTATTTTGAAAAGATTATCAAGACGAAAGGAGGAAAAGTAACTTTCGGAGATAATGATCAGCAAGAAATTATTAGTATAGGTAACATTGTTCTTCTTGGAAAAACATTGATTTCAAATGTTTTATTAATTAATGGTCTTAATCACAACCTCATTATCATAATCCAATTATGTGATGAAGGTTACCTTGTGAATTTTAGGAATGACAAGTTCTTAGTATACAATTCCAAGGAAGAGTTTATTCTTTCTGCCCATAGGCAAGAGAATGTTTACATACTAAACCTAGAAGACCTTAGGAGCCAAGATCTACCTTGCCTCAGTGCAATAGAGGATCATTCTTGGTTGTGGAATAGAAGGTTAGGACACTGTAACCTTAAGAACTTATGAAAACTTTCTAAGAAAAGATTAGTTAAGGATATACCAGAGCTTAGATTTGATTCTTCAAAAGTTTTTGACCCTTGTCAATATAGAAATAAACATAAATCAAGTTTTAAATCAGTTAGTTAAATCTAAACTACTAATATATTACAGTTAGTACATATGGATCTCTTTGGTCCTACACAAACTGGAAGCATTGGGGGTAAGTATTATGTATTTATTTTAGTTGATGATTATACTAGATTTACATGGGTCTATTTTCTAGTAAAGAAGTCTGAAGCTTTTTCTTATTTCAAAAGTTTTATATCCCAACTTAAAAATGAGAAAAATATTCCATTGAAAACTATTCATAGTGATCATGGTGGAGAATTTCAAAATTCTGATTTTGAAACTTTTTGTAGTAGAAAATCCATTACTCACAACTTCTCAGCACCCAGAACACCTCAACAAAATGGTGTTGTTGAAAGAAGAAATAGAATTATTCAAGAGATAAAAAGAACCATGTTGAGTGAGTATTCTATAGCCGAACATTTTTTGGCTGAAGCTGTAAGTACTGCTTGTTATACTATAAATCGAGTTTTGATTAGACCTTTTCTTAATAAAACTCCTTATGAGTTATGGAATGGTAGAAAACCTAGACTTTCCTACTTTAAAGTTTTTGGTTGTAAGGTATTCATTCTGAATATTAAAGATAATCTACATAAATTCAAACCAAAATATGATGAAGGAATTTTCTTGGGCTACTCCACAACTTCTAAGGCTTATAGATTTTTCAACAAAAACACTTGTATTGTTGAAGAAACAGTACATGTCAAATTTGATGAAACTGATCCTTTTGTTTTTAAACAACCCCAACCTACATCCTCGGATGTGTTTTCAAAAAGTGATTATCAACCTTTGATAGAAGATCCTTCTGATAAGGAAAATTTCCAAGAAGATACTTCTGAAACATTTACCCCAAAAGATTTCCTACCCTATGTTGATGAACAGGTTTTACAAAACCCAAATCAGTTGTTTCTAAAGAATCATCCTAGTGATAGAATCATTGGTGATGTGAATCAACCTGTAAGGACTAGAAGTTCCTTAAGAAATGAAGTAGAACATCTAGCATTCCTTTCCCAATTAGAACCAAAAATCACTTGTGAAGCTTTGGGTGATGATGATTGGATTAAAGCCATGCAAGATAAACTAAATGAATTTGAAAGGAATAAAGTCTGGACCTTGGTTGAAAGACCTAAGGAAACTTCTGTTATTGAATTAAAATGGGTCTTTAGAAATAACTGTGATAAAAATGGAATCAATGTAAAAAATAAAGCTAGATTATTTTCTAAATGATATAATCAACAAGAAGGAATAGACTATGAAAAAACCTATGCTCCAGTATCTATACTTGAATCTATTCGAATTCTACTTCCCTTGGTAGCATTCATTAATTTTAAACTTTGTCAAATGGATGTGAAATGTAATTTCCTAAATGGTTATGTTCAAGATGAAGTCTTTTTTGAACAACCTCCTGGTTTTAAAGATAAAAAATATCATGATCATGTTTTTAGACTTACCAAATCTTTGTATGGACTTAAGCAAGCCCCTTGAGCTTGGTATGATAGACATACAGGATTTTTACTTCAAAATAATTATGTTAAGGGAAATGAAGATCCAACCCTTTTTATAAATAAAGATAAAAAAATGTTTTGATTGTTCAAATTTATGTTGATGACATTATATTTGGTTCAACTCAGCAATCCTTAACTGATTCCTTTGCGGATCTAATGAAATCTGAGTTTGAAATGAGTATGATGGGTGAGTTAACATTTTTCCATGGTTTTAAAATCTCTCAAAAACTAGAAGGAAACTATATATCCCAACATAAATATATTAAAAATCTTCTTAAAAAGTATGGATATGACAACACTAAAATTATAGGTACTCCCATTTGTACCTCAAACACACTTGATCTTAATGAAGCTGGGAAACCAGTAGATCAAACATCTTTTATAGGTATGATAGGAAGTTTACTTTACTTGACAGCTAGTCATCTAGACTTAATTTTTTTAGTATGATTATGTGCAAGATATCAATCCAATCCTAAGGAATCTCATTTAAAGGTAGTGAAAAGAATTTTTTTCTACTTAAAGGGAACCATGGATTTAGGACTCTTTTATACTTTTGGAAATGATCGTGTTTTAAAAAGATTTTCGGATGCTGAATTGGGTGGATGTAGAATGGATAGAAAGAGTACATCTAGAACTTTTCATTTCTTAGGATATTCATTAGTTTCTTGGTCATGCAAAAAGCAACACTCAGTAGCACTTTCCACTGCTGAAGCTGAACATATAGCAGATGGAAATTTTTGTGCTCAAGTGTTGTGGATGCAACACACACTCACAAACTATGGTATGAGTTTTACCAAAACACAAAAAAAAAATTGATAATACAAGTGCCATTTCCCTTAGTAAAAACCATGTACATCACTCTCGTGCAAAACACATAGATATTAGGCATCACTTACTTAGGGATCATACACAAAAAGGAGATATCACTCTTCAATTTATTGGAACACAAGATCAACTTGCTGATATTTTCACAAAATCTTTACCCTTCGATAGATTTGAATACATTAAATAGAATTTAGGAATGATAATCGTAAGGTAATCCTCATTGTTAACTTCCTTTTGAATCAATCTCCTTACTGTAATAAACTTCTTTTCATAGAGGGAGTACATTTCATAATGAAGTTTTTCATATTTTTCGTAATGAAGACTTTCATATTATTCATAATGAAGTCTTCCATATTTTTCGTAATGAATTCTTTCATATTTTTCGAAATGAAGTCTTTCATATTTTTTGTAATGAAGTCTTTCATATTTTTCATAATGAAGTCTTTCATATTTTTCGTAATGAAGTCTTTCATATTTTTCGTAATGAAGTTTTCAAAAAAATCATAATGAAGTTTTTAAAAAAAAATTGAAATGAAGTTTTTGAAAATTTTCATAGTCAGTTTTTCAAAAAAAATTCTTAATGAATTTTTAAAAAAAAATCATTAAGATTTTCATAATGAAGATTTTTTTAATGAAGATTTTCATAATGAAAATTTTCGTAATGAAGATCTGCGTACTCATTTTTTTTCATACTCAAGTTTTTTTTTCGGAATCTAAAGTCCTTCAAGAAGAATTTTACTCAATACGAATAATTCTACTGAAAATATGAAAGGTATGATTATTTCTTGAGTTTTCTTAATCACCTTTTACTTGATGGTAGTTTCTTTTTTATTTTTAAAATTTCTTGGATTCTAGTTTCCTTAAATTTGAATGTTTTCTTTTAAAAACATCAAAAGATCGGATCCTACCAAATTTTCCTTACAGCTATCGTTACAACTGTCAGATCTGATCAAAAGAATTCTCAACCATTGGATTGAGTTGGTAAGTTCAAATGTCACATCAACACCTATAAAAGGGGGGCCCCAATGGTTTTCCCACATCGATTTTCAAGCTTTTGCGTGTCGAAGCTCTGCCCCACTTCAAAAGCTCGTTCCGGATTTTCAAAGGTTTCTCAATTCCGAATGTCTGGTGAAGTTCCTTCTCAAGATATGTCTACTGTCAAGATGATTGTAGAGTGGAAAGTATACAGATAGAGGTTGGTGTATCTGAACTTCTTCAATAAGTATGATTCCATTATCTCCAAAAACGTCAAGTTGAATGGATGGGAAAGCGTTTGCATATCAAAGCCGGGAGCTTAGGATGTAGTGTATCCGAATCTGCTGATAGAATTTTATGAATCAGTTTATTTTTTCAAGGAAGATGGCAAATAAAAATTTTCCTTCAAGAGTTATGGAAAAAAATATAAACTTTCATACACCAAGGATGCTAGCTTGGTAGGTTTATCCTATGAAGGAGAAGCATAATTTTGTTCTCACAAGTTACCGGATGTTCAAGGAATTTTTATAAAAGTAAAATCTATGGAGTGTCTTGGACTTACAGATTTTAAGACCTCAAATATTGCTCACTTTTCTACCAAAAATCAGATCATTGAGTTGTGGATTTAGGGTTTTATCATACCTAGAAAGGGTGACAAGGACACCCTGAAAAAAATTGATATGTATATCTTGTATTTTTTGGTAAATCTAAGGAAGATCAATATGATGAAGCACATTCTCATTATGATAGAGAATATCAAGAATGGGAATTTGAGAGCATAGAGAATCATGTATCCTGGCCTACTCACCAAGTTAATTGTTCGGTGTCCTGAGTCCTTCAAGATTCCTTTCAGTTCCAAGCTGAGGAATTGAAAAGTTATGTTAGTTAGTGATGATACTTTGAAAAGAATGAATGTTGATTTTTCTAAAGATTACAGAGAGTTTTATGATCTACCAGTGGAAGAAGTAGAAGTTTTTCTGAATAATTTAGAAGAGGTTAAACCATCGAAGAAGGCTGAAATGAAAATAAAATTGAAGGAAGTTGAAGTTGAAGTTGAAGGCGAAAACCCTAAAGCTGGGGAATATAAAATCTCACCTCCAAAGCCCAAGAAGAAGAAAATCTATCTGGATGAGGTAGTATCCAAATGGAGGAAGGATAAGAAAAATCATAAGGAAGGAGAACCATAGTTTGGTCTAGATCCTACTGAGGCCAAGGCTCTAAAAGAGAATACTACTGAAGAGCTTGAGAAACAATCCAAAGAGAAGAAGCAGAAGAAGAAGAAAAATAAGATGTCAGAGGCTGAAATTGTTCAATCCCTTCTAAGGGATACTGAAATAGCATCCGAGAACATTCATGTACTGAAATCTTTCCTGGTGGAACCATTACTTGAGACTCCAGGGAAGAAGTTCATGACTCTGGAAAGAGTACTAGAAAAGGTTTTCAAAGAAAAGGAAGTTGTGGAAGAAGTAAAAGAAGCTGAAAATAGTGATGATACAGCTGATCTAATAAAGAAAGTTGAAGAATTTCATCAGAAGGAAAGTGCATCCAAAAAATTATCAATACGGACTTCTCAAGCCGGATCTTCAAAACTTGCTACCCCTGGAATTGATGAGAAGGCTGAAGAGAAAGTGAACAAATTATCTGAGGAAGATAGTCATAATCATGACTTCATTCATCCTGAAGATATTAAGGCAGGATCCAAGAAATAAAAAATTAATGAAGATAGAATTGTTCAGTTGTCTGAAAGTGAGCATGAGTCTCCGGATGAGGAAGTCATTCCGAAAAATTACAAGGGGAAACAGGTGGTTTTTGACACACCAACCAAAGTTGTTATAAGGAAGAAGAAAGCTGGGGGATCTTCTAAGAGGAATCTGGTTGAGCTAGAGGAAGAACCTTCACCAAGAAAAGTGTCAGATTCTGAATCAACAGCTCTAGGACATGATTTTGTCATTCAATCTCTGAAGAATCTTGTTGACACCATTCTGATCTTTCCAACCATTAACTCTAGATTCCAAATGATCAAACATAGCTTGAATCAAAAATTGGATTTTGTATCCATGGTGTTGGATAGGTGTATAAATATTGAGCCTGATTACAAGAACTTCCTTATCAACTACGATGCCCACAGAAAATCTTGTAACAAAGTGGTCAGTCATTCAAAGAAAATAGTTGAAGTCTTGAGAGGGATTTATGAGTTTCAACATGAAGTTAAAGAAGATTTTGATAATGAAGATATAAAAATCAAAGATATCACAAATTAATTTGAGAAAAAGCTAACTCTTGAGCAGAATACCCAGATTCAGGAAGTCAAGGATCTGAATGGGAAGTTGAATTATGTTTTCCAAAGTTGGAAAACAGAAAGGGATCTCCATATCAAGATTGAATAGAATCTAGTGAATCAAGATGACCTGTTCAAGGTTTATTCAAAGGCACTGAAGGCTCGGGATGATAGGATCAAAGCCTTAGAGAAGCAAGCAGAGGAACATCACAAGGAGATAAAGAATCTGAAGATCATAGTGAAGAAGTTGATACCCAAGGAAAAAGGAAGGAAAATAGATCCAATACGATCATTTGTTGTATTTTATTTCCTTGTACTAATTCTTCCTATCTTAATGAAATTGTGGTTGCTTGTTTTTGTTTGGATGTTTGTACTAATATTTCAGGTACAATATTTTTTTTCCATTCCCTCAAACTCTTTTTGAAAATCACAAAGGGGGAGATGGAAAATTAATTCTAAGTAAAGAGGAAATATCCCTAAGTAAGGGGGAGTTTATCTAAGGGGGGGAATTCCATTACAGAGATTTCCATACTCAAGATAATAAAAAATATCATTCCAAAAATATAGAATACGATCCTTAGTGTTCCAAATCCTAAGGGGGAGTTAGTCATATTCATCTTTTCCAATGTATAAAGGGAGATAAGTTTTATTTGCAAACGTCTAGAAAAATATTTTTTAAGTCCTTTTATTATTTTTCGTAAGGATGTTTGTGCTTTCCAAAAGGGGGGAGATTGTTGAGTCAATAAGGTTTTCCTTATGACTTTTTAATTCCTTCATACTTGGGGGATATTGTTATGTCAATAAGTTTTCCTTATGACTTTACCATTCCTTCTTGTTTTGAAAATCACAAGCACCTTATCTCAAGGAAAATCTCATTTTCTCCATGTGTTTTACTTCTATAAGGAAAATTTTCCTTCCCCAAGGAAATTTATCCTTACCATGTTTTAATTGTTCTTTATCCTGTCTAAGTATAAAATTCAGTGTCATATCTAAATCCTCAGAATCGTATAATACTTTGATAAAGGGCATTCTGTTTTCTGGATCCGAATTCTGACTCCGAGTTCTCTGAATTCAGACTCCGAAATTTTATAAAGTTCGACTCTAAATTCTGGTTACGAACTTCCAAGAAGTTCAACTCTGAATTCCGGTTATAAACTTTCATGAAGTTCAACTCTAAATTCTGGTTATGAACTTTCATGAAGATTCAACTCCGAATTCTGGTTACGAACTTTCATGAAGTTTGACTCCGAATTCTGGTTACGAACTTTCATGAAGTTCAACTCCGAATTACGGTTACGAACTTTCATGAATTTAAACTCCGAATTCTGGTTACGAAATATTTTGAGTTCTAACTCTGAATTCTAATTACGAATTCTGGTTATGAACTCTTCTGATTTCTGACTCCAAATTCTGATTACGAATTCTGATTACAAACTCCTCTGAGTTCTGACTCTGAATTCTCATGAACTCTTACTCTAAACTTTGTAATTTCAAGTTCTGAATTTCTAGAAAACAGAAACTGAATATCCTTGTATTATAGACTCCGAATTCATTTTTGGTTAGACTTCCAACTTTTATTTTATTACATTCCGAATATTGGATTTTAGTTATGTAACCATATTTTTTCTTAAACTTGTTTTGTTATAAAATGATTTCATGCTTTCAGTTACTAACTAATCATTGTTTGAGTGACACGTGTACAGGTCCCTCCAAAATTCAAGGAAAATATGACTATTGGAGGAGGGAGCCGACCGTTGAAGTCGTGCCTATAAATAGGAGTTCATTTGAAAAGATCTCAACACTATTCTATGACTCTAGATATTACATTCTGTTGAAGTGATTTCTAGAGAGAGACTATCATGATTAGTGTGTACTAAACGTCTTGTTCAGATTTTCTTTGTGCGACTCTGAATGTTTCTGATTACATTTGAGGGATTCTAGGGATAGGAAGACATAGGGGCCGACTACCTTGAAGTTGAGGGATTCCTTGCTGAGAAAGATAGAGGTGCCGACTACCTTGAAGTTGAGGGCTTGTGGGGATAGCAAGACAGACTTCGATCTTTGTACCGAGGGCTTACCCTGGTGAGGTTAAGACAGACTTTCTTGAAAGTATAAATCAAGGGACCTTTATCCAAGGTTGTTGGATACCCTTCTCTTTGGGTTAAAAGACTTACTACTTGTTACTTGTTTTGTTACAAGTTTTCCACTGCATTTTTATTGTTGAGGAAAGTATAAATGTCTTATACTTCCTTATACATGTACTCTGATTTAGTTAGATTCTATACGCTTTAAGGTAAAATCTTAATCTTTGTAAACTTTCATTAAGTTTCATTTTCTGGAACCATCTTTCTGGATTCACATTCTTGAAATCATATTCCCGGAATCAAGCAAGTGTGTAGAACTAGAGATTTTGTGAATTACCTTGTTTAACCTTGTTAAACATAACCATCTTTAAAAGTTCCAAAATAATTTTTTAAAGTATACAATTCACCCCCCCCCCACCTCTTGTATTTTGAGTATCATTAGATACTCCATACAGTATCTCTATTATTTTGATCCTGCATTTGGTATTATAGAGTATATCATACTCACATACCATCTCAACATCAAGCCCTCTACTAATCCCTGCTCTAAGATGGGTAGGAAGTGGGCCTACTTTGTGAGTTGGTCAATGATCACCTAGATGGAATCGTGGCCCCAGGACATACGTGGTAGCCCTATCATGAAGTCCATGGAGACATCATCCCACTTCTATTCCAGCACCTAAAGTGGCTGAGCTAAGCCTGCTGGTACCTGATGCTCGGCCTTCACTTGCTGACAAGTAAGGCATCGTGATACGAACTCTGTCATGGCTTTCTTCATCCCTGGACATAAGTACTGATGCCAGAGGTCCTGGTACATCTTCAACACACCTGGATGTACCGCCAAAGGGGGTGTGTGGAACTCCTTAAAAACCTCATATCGTAGCATCACTGGTACCATGGTGCATCCTCTAAAGAGAATGAAATGCACCCCACCTTCTTAAAATCCTTCAGGAGACTGTACTGAGGATATCTCATCACGTCGGGCCTCGTAGTCAACGTACCCAAGCTAAGACTCCTGAACTCACTGAAGGAGTGGGGGATTGATATTCATAGACTGGAGGTAAGATTCTCCATATCTATCCATGAAGGATATCTGCTACGTTGGTAGCTACTCTATCACCTCACTCGGTAACTGCATTCCAGACCTCCGTCTGAGTGCATCTTCTAAAACATTCCCCTTCCTAGGAGTGTAGACTATCTCAAAGTCATATTCCAGGAGGAACTCAAGCCATCTCCATTATCTAAGGTTCTGGTCCTTCTATGAGAAGATATACCTGATACTCTTGTGATCAGAGTAAACTGTAAATCATTCACCCATCAAGTAGTGTTTCCACATCTTCAGCGCAAAGACCACTGTTGATAACTCTAAGTCATGGGTAGTATATTTCTTTTCATGTTGTCGCAACTTCCATGAGCCATAGGCAATCACCACTCGCTCCTACATCAAGACACAACCTATTCCGGTCCATGATGTGTCACAGTAGACTAAAAACCCAATGCCCTCGTCTAGTAGCCTCAAGATGGGGGGCACTCGTCAGTCTCTGACTCAGCTCTTGGAAACTCTATTGGAACTTCTCTATCCAAAATAAAGGCTACCCCTTATTTTCAAAGCTGAAACGGGTGTTTCTACCCTAGATAAGTCATATAAAAATCTCTGGTGGTACCCAGCCAATCCCAGTAAACTCCACACCTCAGTCACACTCCTGGGTGGCTTCTAAGAAAGTACTACCTCTATCTTTTCTAGATCCACCGCAACTCCATCCTCTGAGATAACATGAACCATGATGTGGACTTCCCGTATCCAGAACTGGCACTTCAAAATCTTTCTATAAATCTAGTTCTCTCAAAGTGTATTCAAAACTATCTACAGGTGTGTGGAATTCTCCTCTTCTATATCCATGTACACCAAGATTTCTTCAATGAAGACTACCATGAATATATCAAGTTAAGGTTGGAAGATCTAGTTCATGAGCCCCATTAACACTGACAGAGTGTTGGTCATGCCAAAGGGCATCAACATGAACTCATAATGTCCATACCTATATCTGAAGGTTGTCTTTGGTACGTCCTCATCCCGTACCCCGAGCTGATGATAACCTGATTTGAGGTATATCTTTGAAAATCATCATGCTCCCTTCAACTGGTCGAAGAGATCATTAATCCTTGGCAGAGGATACTTGTTCTTCACAGTCACCTAGTTCAGGTGCTGATAGTCCACACAAAGCCTCAGACTCTCATCTGCCTTCTTGGCGAACAAAATCAGGGCTCACTGAGGAGAAACACTAGGCCTTAAAAACCCCTTCCTCTGAAAGTCTTTCAATTGTACCCTTAGATCACAAATCTCCATAGGAGCCATCCGATATACTGGTGTAGATATCGGTGTCATATTGGGGTATATATAAATTTAAAATACTACTTCTCTAATAGGGGTAGTCTTGGAACATCATCAGGGAAGAAATCATCATACTAGTCCACCACTACAACATAGCTTGGACTCCTCTCATCCAGTACAACTATGGTGAGGATAGCCAACATATGAGTGATTGGTTGAACCCTTCTTTGAGAAAGTACATCCTATGCTACAAAGTTTTTATTATAACTGGTGAAGGAAAACTTGGTCCCACCCTCGCAGATACACCGCACTTTTCACCTAAAATAGTCGATCTGAACATGGACTGTGGATAGTCATTCCATACACAAGATGATGCCATAAGGCCTCGACGCTGCTACTAGGAGATCTTATCCAAAGATCTCACCTCCTAGAGTGATCTCACAATGTCTTCACCAATGTGTAATAGTCGATTCTTCTCCCTTAAAAGTTTCAAATTGTAAGGATTTATACAATGAATTGATCATAATCATCGATCTCTGAACGAGTTTCGTGGCAATGAAAGAGTGACTGGAACCTATGTCTATAAGAACTGCAGCTAGGGTGGAATAGACACAGATCATACCTCTAATTATCTCTGGAGTGTTGTGGTCATAAGACTCAGATACCTGGAGCTGAGCTTGCCCCTATTCGCCTACTCCCCAAGGACGGGGTGGACCACCAGGGGGTGGTGGCGGTAACACCTCGAACCATCACCCATCGCCTGCTGCTCGGCCATCTCCCCCGCCGTATCTTCTGACCTATGGACCACCTTGCTCGAACTGCTGCCACTATCTCAGTGGACCATCAACCATATGTCGGTCATCCATACAGTGGGTCGATCAGTCATGCTCCATGTGTCCTTGCTCTCTATATGAAAAGAAAAGCTTGGCCCATGTCTGACTCCCTCTAGCCTGGGAGCCTCGCACTGCCAACCATGAGTACTAGGGTCGGCCTTTGAAAGACCTAGACCACTTGGTCCCACGCATCTGCTGTATGTTTCCTACCGAAGACTCTGTTTCATGGGGTCTACGGGAAAATCTAACTATAGGTTCATGCTCTTCCAAGAAGATCCCAATCAAAAGGGATCACTCTAGCACCCCAGCCTGGGTAGGGATACTGAGAGACACCACTGAAGCCCTGATCTCCCGCCTGAATCCCTACTCGAAGGCTTGAGCCCTGAAGAAAGGGTCTTTCACCATTTTTGTGGAGTAGCGGGAAATCTCCATGAACCTCATTGAGTACTCATCCACTATCATGTTTCCCTATAGTAGGTGGAGCAGCTCATGAATACATACAGAGCGCAACTTCATGGGGGGAAACTCCTCCCATAAAATCCTCTCAAAGCCAACCCAAGTGAGGGTCGCCTCATTGTGAGTATCTATGGTCAAACTCCACCATATTCCTACTGAACCCTTTATAAGACTCACTGCTAAGATCACCATCTGGTCATTCGATGTCCTTACTAAGTGTAAGACCCATGTCACAACCTCTATTCAGTCCTCAATGACCTGAGGATCTATCTCTCCCCTGAACCTGGGAGGTCTCTATCTCTGAAACTCATGTAGGGCACTAATCCTAAGAACTTCCTCTTCTATAACCACTAGCAGTAGATACTGACCATTGGGTGGTGGTAGCAGTGATGCACCACCTGGTGAGGCCATCTCAAGCACTGGTCCCTGAACAGACACCTTGGTTCTAGGCGGGTTGTCCTCCCAACCTTGTATCAGGATCCTCACTGGTCTTCCACATGGAGGCATCCTGAGATAGATCAAGATGTACCATGGTTAGAAGGTAATGCCTGGTGAGCTAAATCTTATTCAAATAAATGAGGAACTTATACAACCAGTGTTTCATGAATTGAGTAGAAAATATTATTCAAGGTCCTGGTGTATGGATACATCGGCCACCACACCAATACTAGACTCCCTGAATCTAAAAGTCAGACTCACAACACTTAACACAGTTTTCCCAAAACAAAAAATCACACTCCTAATCTTTGAGGGGGAACTAACTACCATTTGATACCACTTTGTCATGACCCATCCTCGAGGCCCATGTCATGACTACCCCAAACTCACCTTCTATAGGCCATGGGTTGGTGACTAGAACCAGAAAGGAATTTCCCTAAAATGGGAAGGCACTGCCTCAAAACCTGTACAAACACATACAGGGCACACTGTGCACAAGTAAAACACAACAGAAGGAGAAAGGTACAACCACAACTAAAAACCACCACAGATTGTAAAAGTAAGTATTGAAGTAAAGAGACCAGAATAAAAGCCCAACAGAAATGGAAAATATAGAAAAAAAGGGAAAATAGCTCCTGAGTTCATCCACCAAGAATCCTAACTGAAGGGTAGCTATAGTTCGTCACTGTGGATCTCCATGTCCATCGGTCACCTCCGTACACCATCAAATCCTGGCTCCTTGTATGAACAAGACACAATAAGGTGTGGGTGAAGCCCGTGCAGGGGTGAGTATAAAAATACCCAGTAGGGACCCGGAAACTCCAAAAGGTCTCTTATAATTCCACAAATAAAAAAACCACAAGGCATGATCTCAATCATAAGGCACAAAACAAAAGACAACTCACACTAGGTATATTCTAGGTTAGTAATAGTAGAATCATCAGTCACATCGTCGAATGCCTCAGCTGGTGGATAACTCCTCCTCTATCGAGTACAGTGGGCCTACCAATTCACACAGATGTATTTCCCACTAACCTTGAAATGCTTAGGTACTCCTCCTCATCACGTATCTTGGGTCTGTCGGGTCACACAGATCTGCTCCCCACCGTGTCCTACTGAGGTACTTCTCTTGTTGAGTACCAAGGGTCTACTGGGTCACACAGAGCCTCTCCCCATCATGGGCCTGCAAAGTCACACAGATTTTCTTCCCACTGGGTCGTCGAGTCATACAGAGTCGAAAGTCAGCAATCTTCAAGTCGCAGCCAGTCATAGGGTTCTGCACATAACATGCTTGAGAGAACTGATCCTCAATCCATCATTCATATTTCAACTGGCACGAAGTCCCTCAAATAAGTAACCCGATGATTCACCATGTCATAAGGGTTTCATCGCAATAGACGGTGCATCAACCGGACGCCCGGTCTGTAGGTTATAGGCATTTTAGTGCCGAGGGCCCGTTTGGATTCTAGTACGATCCAACCCGGCCAAACTACAACTATATCTGAGTATCTCATGACGTATCTCAAAAGGACTACCTTGTCCTAAGGGTTCTGTTGTTACAGACAGTTCGTCAAACGGACGTCCGGTTTAGGAGATACGCCCGTTTAAGCACAACTGGGCAAAAAGGGGTCAGGGTACGATCTGATCCGGTCTAACCGACCTGACCCATCCCGCTGGGCCCAACACAAAGTGGGATGGCCTCGTTTCGATACGGATGGGCCTGGTCCGGTGTGTTGGGCTGCAGGTGCGGCCCGCTGCACCGCGGGTCTGGCCCGGCCCACCCAGCTGGGCAAGGCCCGTTGGGCCGCGGAACCACTTAGCCCACTGGCCCAACGTTGGGTGTCCACTCCCCTCTCAAATGGATTTGGTCATTCGGGTCTACAAATTTGTGGCACCAGTTGGCACTGCACCACCTGGCCGGTCCATGTCGACTGGCCCGTTATGGACCCGCAGGCATGGGTCCGCCCTTCGTTGTGGCTCGAAGCTGCAGCCCTCCTTCGTGGCATGTCGTCGTAGCACACCACCTGGCTCAGCAGCGGCATCAGATGGATCTGCACCACCTGGCCGGTCCATCCAGACTATACCACAACGGACTCGTGGGTATGGGTCCTCCCTTTGTCACAGCTCAAAGTTCAAGCCTTCCTTCATGGCGCACCGCCGCAGTGCGTTGCCCTGATTCAATGCGGCTAGCACTGGCCAGCCGTTCCTTTGTCCACCACGGCGCCTTCAGGTGCCACTTTTCTTTCACGGCCGGTGGGTACCAGCCACCACCTTCCTCGGTTGTCGGTGTCTTCACGCCAGCATAGCTTCCACGGGCCACTGGTGAAGCTCTGGTGGTCCATTTTTATTCTCATCTGCACCTACGGGCCTCCCAGGACAATGCCTATGTTGTGCGGCCCTTATTTCCACCTTTCCGTCATATATTCTGATTGCCCAAGAAGAATGCAACCATAACCGAGTTTGGAAGAGGTTCTAGGCCTTGTTCATTTGGCTT
This sequence comes from Viscum album, assembly GCA_963277665.1. Classification (NCBI taxonomy): domain Eukaryota; kingdom Viridiplantae; phylum Streptophyta; class Magnoliopsida; order Santalales; family Viscaceae; genus Viscum; species Viscum album. The sequence goes on along the minus strand of OY728146.1, from coordinate 1,739,725,211 downwards.
GCGCCCTCTGTGTTAGCATAATAACATGGGAAGCATTTCAAGAAGTAAAAAACTCATAGGTAAACAACAAAACCCCCTACCATGTTTCCATTGGAAGGAACTACAAATGAGGAAGTAGGGTATGTGCCTGAAGGTGTTCCTCGGTGCTTATCATCGTTCGTCGATTCCTCCAACAACCATTGCTTGATCATCGTTCTTCATCAAAGCGGGAAGTCATCAGCGTTTTTTCAGAGCTTCCTCTCATACCTCTCCCATAACCCAAGCCTGAGCTTTGATTAAATAGAAGAAAATAGGGGAACAATGCACCACACAATTAATGGGGTTCATTAATGATTTTAATTAATAAATCTATTAATTCTCCCAATGGTGTGGTTACTCAACCTATTAATTCTTCCAACGGTGATAACTACCACCTTCTTGTAGTAATGTCATAATTGATCACATTAGAAAACACAATGACACATCATTCTTAATGTGACCTTTAAACATAAATTTTTCACCTCTATGTTTTGAATTTTGAAAATATGACATACACGGTTGCGATCAGTAAGATATTTGGAGTCCGACAAGAAAAGCTTAATTTTTGTTGAATAGTAACCTACCCTTATGAATAGTAACATACCCTTATAAATAGTAATATGACCCTTATTAATAGTAAATCATCCAAAAAATAGTAACCTCACCCATGAATGTATAAATAAAATTATCCATTTTATAGATGATAATATAACCATAGTAGAAGTATTAGTATTTTTGTAAGTCATAAATAATTAATTGATTAATTTAAAAGAAAATGTATTTTCTTAAAATGTTTTCATAAATTAAAAATTCTATGTATTCTGGTTTTAAGATAATTTTATAATACCTCATGTAATTTTTGAAAGCATTATGAAATCAGTTTTAATTTTAAAAACTGTATTTTTCAGGTAAATTATGATTTTAATTAAAAACTAAATTAATCATACTTAGAAAATTATTTTTGAAAAATGGAGTTCATTTTTGGATTATACACATAGAAAAATGGTCAGAATTAATTTTTGGGATTTTTCTGAAATACTTAAATTTTTTATGAATAATGAAATACTATAATTTATAAAATATGATAAATACACTAATTATAGAGTCATATATGATGTTTTTCTAGTGTAATACTAATTGGTTCAAACTCACATGCACTTATTACTATTCTTGGTCATGGAATCATCACTATTACTTGTCTTGTAGAGAAATAATAAATTAATGAATATAATACCGAGAAAACCCCTCTCCCCTCCACTATAAATATCACCCCTCACACCCTCATTTATTTACACCTCTCAAGCTTCAATACTTGTCTAAACTCTTAAAAAACATCTTCCCTATCCCCTCCCCCACTTCCAAGATCTTCTAGTCTCATCAAAAGACCAATCCAATGTTCCTTAAGGAGGATTCAAGAGGTAATTCCCCCCTCTCTCTTTTCCTTTAATTTTCTTTCAATTTTAAGTTATTTTCTTAATATCTCCCAACGTATCCTCATCCACATGGTATGGTAACTCCAGTATCTTACATATAATTTAATTTTATTATAGTAATGGTATAATATATCATCCAACCCTTTTCTTCTATTCTATTTATTTTAGAAAGGAAAACGTTGTTCGTGAGGTGTTAATTTATCACCTTCAAGAACGACATGTTTTCATTTTATTTTACCGCCTTCAGATCTGGTCATGAAGCCATTTTTATGGTTTAACCAGATTATTTTATATGTATTATATTCTATATAATTTTTTGTAACTAACTTATGTACATATTACTAAATTATTAAACAAAACAAGTTCGTTGTGGTCGAAAAACCGCCCGAATTAACCCAAATGATCATCATTAAATTCTTATCTAATGATTCATTATCATGGTATATAAAAAAATTATTCATAAGATCATTTCAAGTTCTGTAACATCATAAATATCATATAATTATAATTATGGTTGTTTATCCACATTTTAAATGAACTTTCATTCAAGAATACAAGTGAACCGTTCAAGAAAACTATAAAAATGAACATTCCCGAACAATGAATTTAAACTCTATAACTCATCAAAAACCCCATAAATGAACTTAATAAAACCTTAATGAATCTTATAAATGTATAAAATGTTCTTTAATTGTTAATTAATTAATCTAATGTGGTTATACAGGACATTAAAGTGAAGAAATCATTCTGATACATGGTAAGGGTAAATTTTCGAACCCAGCTTTCTTTCTTCGGGTTCTCCCTCTTTCACTCAATTTTTGGTATTGTTACTCCTTAAAAATAATTTTTTCATCATTATCATAACTTTTCTGGGATATAAATTTTTTCCACTGGATTTTATGTCAAACAAAATGTTTTCCAAAAGAACTCTTCTTTCAAAAACATACCTTTTACTTCTCACTCAAGGTTGATGGTTCTTTTATCAAGTATATCGTTCCCTCTTTCTTTTGGGAACCTGAAGTTTGTGGATGTGTTCCTATGAGATGAAACTAATTCCTTTCCATGGGTTATTTATGTTCATATATTTCATTCATGTTAATAAAAATGTTATGTTATGATGGGTGCGCCTGGAATTATATAGCGTGATATGAATGTTTGAATGTGACGGGTTCGCCTGGAATTATACAGTGATCCAATGCATTGAGTAAAGTGATGAATCTCATGAGTTAAAGGGAAATGATATTTGAACATTATTCTATCATTTTTCACAACTATGTGTGGTATTCTACCACTAAGACATGATGTTTCATGTTTTATGCATTTCCACATTTTAAGTATTTTATTAATGCTTCCTCTCATGTTCATGATCATTGGCCTATGTTATGATTGTGCTCACCCATTGTTATGTTGTTAATATTTATCCTCTTATTGGTATTTTAGCTCACCCTTTTTTTATTTATATTTTCAAGTGATTATGTGTACTAAGGAGTTTTCAAGGGACAATAAGAATCTGGAGAAGAATGAATTAAATAAATGTTTATGTTTGATGTTGTAAATGTTATGTATGGTCCCAGTTTTCCCAAGACATTAAACCTTTGGATCCTCATTGTGTAATACTATTATGTTTTTTATATTCTAAATTATGAAATGGTAGTATAATAAAAGTTTGGGTCACTATATTTGGTATCAGAGTCAAGGTTTAGTTAATTTGGGAATTAGGATTAGTGAAACCTAGAGAAAACCTCTAGTATGAGACTAAGTACAGATTTTATAAACATAGGGATACCATAAGATATTATTTTAGTGTAAATTTCACAAATTAATAATTTATTCATGACTCATTGACTTATATTTTTTTTAACCTTTTCTATTTTAGAAAATGGTGGGAACCAGAAGAAACCAGGACAACAACCCGTGTGAGGGAAAATGCAACAATTTCCCGAACAACATCCCCAATGCTTTGGGAGGTGGAGTTTAAAAATTCATGGCGATGATTACCCAACTATCTTAGGTTATGAATAATAACCTAAATAATGAGGATAATCCTCCTTCACCAAATATGGAGCAATTTTCTATCAAATTTTTTATGTGGCAACGACCACCGACGTTTAATGGGTCTTCCAATTCACTAGTTACGGAACAGTGGGTTAACTTTATGGAGAAGATATTTTCTATGATTTACTATTATAAGATGTAGAATGATTCACTGGTCATTTACCATCTAGATGGAGAGTCCAATCAATGATGGGCTTTGATTATGAACACCAAGCCAAGGGACGAAATTGAAGAGATGGAATGGGAAGACTTTAAGAGCATGTTTTTTAATAAGAATTTCCCACAAACTCTTCATAAGAATATGGAGAGAGAATTTATAGAGCTCAAGAAAAAAGGAAGGATAATTTTTTATGACCTAAGAAGTGAGTTTCACAAGGATTTCAAGGTATGCTATGGGTTTTTTATCAAAAATGGTAAAAAAAAATTGATAGATTATTTAGTGGATTAAAGCCACACCTTTGAAAGGCTCTTGAAATTAAGGACTTTGGGAGTTATGAAGAAGTTGTTTGATGTGATCTCAAAGTGGAGATAGATTTTGGAGAATGTTCCCATGGCTATGGTGATAAGAAACAAAAGATGGTGTTTCAAGTCGAAGGATCTAATGATAAAGGTGGGAAGAAAACTCAACCACCCACATGCCAAAAATGTGGGAAGTTGCATCATTGGAACTGTCTCAAAGGTATGGGGAAATGCTTCAAGTGTGGGATATAAGTCCACCATTCTTAATAGTTTCAAAAAGACATGAGAAGGCAGGAGAATGTGGTGGAAGAAATGAGAGCACCACCCACGGTCTGATGCTACAACTGTAGGGAGCAAGGGAACTATACAAGCCAGTGCACAAAACCTTGAGTCCTTGAGGGTAATCGGCATCAGTAGCCACAAAATACAATGGAACAAGGTAAGTATTATTCCATCACTACTGTAGAAGTGGATCAAGATAATGAATTCATACAAGGTACATTTCCTATTCACTCAAGAATGGAAAAGTCTTATTTGATTCTGGTTTTACACATTCCTTTATATATTGCAAGTTTTCTAGAACTATAGAATCAAATACCTAAAACCTTGATGTAGATATATCTATAAAAACACTAAGTGGTGAAATCATTTCAACCCAAGTGTTTGACTCTTCTCTTGTTGGCGTATATGGGAAGATTCTTCCATCGAATATCATAATACTTCCCTTGGTGGAATTCAATGCTATAATGGGAATGGATTGGATCTCATTATATAGAGAACATATCAAATATTAGTAAATGAATATATCTTTTCATATTACAAACCATACCATGCTTCTATACAAATTCAAGGAAGATCATGAATCTCCTTTGAAAAATCTTTCAACGGTGTGGGTGTTGATTCCCTATGAAGAGGCATACCTCACTCAAATGGTTGAGTCAATGTTGTGGAAATTCCCATCGTGAGGGAATATGGTGATGTATTTCTTTAAGAGTTACCCAGACTTCCCCCAGATTGTGAGGTAGAGTTCTCCACAGAACTCATACCCAGAGCTACTCCTATATCAAAGTGTCCCTATAAGATGGATCCTATCAAACTGGAGGAGTTAAAGAAGTAGCTGCAAGAGAATTTTGACAAAGGGTTCATACACCCTAGTGAATCACCTTGGGGTGTATCGGTGCTCTTTGTGATGAAGAAGGATGAAATAATGTGGTTTTGTATTGTTTATCAAGAAATCAAGAAGATCGCCATCAAGAACAAGTATCCTCTTACAAGGATTGACAGATTGTTAGATCAGTTAAGAGGAGCTCAATACTTCCCAAAGGTGGATCTTCATTCTAGATATCATCAAATAAAGTTGAAGAAGAAAGATATTCAGAAGACTTCCTTCCATACAAGGTATGGGAACTATGAGTTTCTGGTAATTCCCTTCAGACTTACTAATGCCCCTGAAATATTCATGGATTTGATGAATAGAGACTTTAGACATTACCTCAACAAATTTGTGGTAGTGTTTATTGATGATATTCTCATATACTCTAAGAGAAAGGAAGAACATGAAGAACATATAAGACTTGTGTTAGTGACGTTGAGAAAGGAGAAGTTTTATGCCAAGTTCAGCAAGTGTGACTTTTGGATGAATCAAGTCACATTCTTGGGACATGTGATCACAACTGAGGGAATTTATATGGACCCTTTAAAAAAAGGTAGATTGAGGAATGTTTTAGACCCTCTAGTGTCACATAAATCCATAGTTTTCTTGGATTAGCTGGATACTACTAACATTTTGTGAGAAATTTATCATGATTGTCAAGCCCTCTAACTAAGTTAACAAGGAAAGGGGTAAAGTATGTCTAGACAGAATAATATGAGGGAAGCTTCAAGGATCTAAATAGAAGGTTGATCACTACACCTATAATCACATTATTGAAAAGTGGAGAAATTTTTTTGATATGCAGTGATGCTTTAAATAAAGTCTTGGGTTGGGTACTCATGAAAAATGATAATGTAATTGCCTACACCTCATGGCAGTTGAAGATCCATGAGCATAACTACCCGATGCATGATCTAGAGATGGAAGCCGTGATTTTTTCCTTTAAAATCGTGTAGCACTACCTTTATGGTGAGAAGTGTGACATATACACCAACTACAAGAGACTAAAGTATATATTCACACAAAAGGAGCTCAATATGCGTCAAAGGATATGGTTAGAGGTAATCAAGGACTACAATTTCTCTATTCATTTTCATCATGGAAAGGCGAATAAGGTAGCTGATGCTCTAAGCAGAAAAGAACCCTCTACCTTATCCATGTTAAGGATTGAGAAGAACCCTATCTTCTTGTATATGAAAAGGATGGATTTTTAAATCATAAGGGTAGGGGATACATCCTACCTTTTCCAAATTATTGTGCAACTATCAATCAAAGAGATGATTAAGGAGGAAAAAAGTGATGATCTAGAGTTACAAAAGAAAGTGAATGCAGTAAAGGAAGGGAAGTTGCAAGAGTTCCATATCGACGATGATGGTGTGATTCAGTTTAGAATGAATCTTTGTGTACCTTAATCACCCAGGATAAAGAAGGATCTATTAGACAATGAACATAAATCAACATTATCTATCCCTCCTGGTAGCACCAAGATGTACTGAGATCTTCGAGAACACTTTTGGTGTGATAACATGAAGAAGAAGATTGAGGAATATATCTCAAGGTGCTTAGTATGTCAACAAGTTAAAGCAGAGCAACAAAAGTCCAAAGGGATGATGGAATCATTTCTTATACCTATTTGGAAATGGGATAATTTCATTATGGACTTTGCCATGGGTCTCTCGAAGACGTCCAAGGGAAATAATGTGATATGGGTTGTGGTTGACCGACTCACCAAGACTACCCATTTTATCACTATTCAGGAAGATCTCTCACTTGAACAACTTGAAAATATATATGTGAAGGAAGTGGTGAGATTTTATGGTTCTCTACTCTCAATTGTCTCTAATCATGATCCAAGGTTCACATCTAAATTCTATAGGAGTCTTCAACATTCTTTGAGTACTAAATTAAATTTCATCACGGCCTATCACCCCCAAACTAATGGCCAATCTAAAAGGAATATTCATATTCTTAAAGATATGATAAGATCCTGCTCTCTATAATTCGAAGGTGGATGGGATTAGCATATCCCATTTGTTGAGTTCTCATACAACAATAGCTTCCACTAGAGTATTCATATGGATCCATATGAAGCTCTGTATGGAAAGCGATGTAGAACTCCAACCTGTTGGGAAGAAGTTTGAGAAATAAATATGCTTGGACCTGATCTTGTGTAAGAGATGACAGAGAAGGTTCAAGTCATCCATAAACACATCAAAGCTGCTCAGATTTGGAAAAATAGCTATGTTAACAATCTTCAAAGGGACTTAGAGTTCGACATTGGAGATAAATTATTCCTTAGAATATCACCATGGAAGAGAGTCATGTGGTTTGGAAAGAAAGGGAAGCTAAGCCCAAGGAACATTGGACCCTTTAATATCCTTGACTGTATAAGAGATATGGCCTATCAGCTTTCACTTACACCGAATATGGATCAAGTTCATGATGTGTTTCATGTATCACTCCTAAGTAAGTACATACCAGATCCCTCACATGTACTGAACTCAGAGATGGTACAATTGGAAGATGATATTTCTTAGGAGGAGAAGCCAGTAAAGATTTTGGACCAAAGAGATAAGGTTCTAGGCAACAAGACAACCCAACTTGTTAAATTGTTGTGGAGGAACCACAAGTTTGAATAATCAACTTGGGAACCAGGGGAGGTGATGAAGGAAAGGAACCCTCACCTGTTTGTGTAAAAAAAAATTGAAGGAGAAATTTCATAAGGGAGGAATAATGTAACCACCCAAAATTTTATCAATACAATTTCTCCCTTATTTTAGTAATGTCATAATCGATCACATTAGGAAACACAATGCCACATCATTCTTAATATGACCTTTAAACACAAATTTTCCACCTCTATGTTTTGAATTTTGAAAATCTGACATACACGGTTGCTATCAGTAAGATGTTTGGAGTCCGATAGGACAAACTAAATTTTTAGTGAATAGTAACCTACCCTTATGAATAGTAACCTTCCTTATTAATAGTAATATGACCCTTATGAATAGTAAACCATCCAAAAAATAGTAACCTCACCCATGAATGTATAAATAAAATGTTGGCATCTTATAAGTGATAATATGACCATAGTAAACATATTAGTATTTTTGTAAGTCATAAATAATTAATTAATTAATTTAAAATAAAATTCCTTTTCCTAAAAAAATCATAAATTAACAATTCTATGTCTTCTGGTTTTAAGATAATTTTATAATACCTTATGTAATTTTTTAAAGCATTATGAAATCAGTTTTAATTTTAAAATCTATATTTTTCAAATAAATTGCGATTTTAATTAAAAATTAAATTAATAATATTTAAAAAATTATTTTTGAAAAATGGATTTCATTTTTGGATTCTACACATCGAAAAATTGTTAGGGTGAATTTTTGGGATTTTTCTGAAATACTTAAATTTTTTATGAATAGCGAAATACTATAATTTACAAAATAAGCTAAATACACTAATTATAGAGTCATGTGTGATGTTATACTGATTTAATCCAGATTGTTTCTAAATTACATTCACTTATTACTATTCTTGGTCATGGAATCATAACTATTACTTTTCTTGTGGAGAAATAATAAATTAATGAATATAATATTGAGAAAACCCCTCTCCCCTCCACTATAAATATCACTCCTCACATCCTCATTTCTTCACACCTCTCAAGCTTCAAGACTTGTCTAAACTCTTCCCACGAATCTTCCCTATCCCGTCCTCCACTTCCAAGATCTTCTGGTATCATCAAAATACCTATTCAAGGTTCATTAAGGAGGATTCAAGAGGTAATTCCCCTCTCTCTCTTTTCCTTTAATCTCCTTTCAATTTCAAGTTATTTTTTTAATCTCTCCCCACATATACTCATCCACATGGTATGGTAACTCAAGTATATTATATATACTATAATTTTATTATACTAATGGGATAATATATCATCCAAACCCCTTATCCTCTTCTTTTTATTTTATAAAGGAAAGCGTTGTTCGTGAGGTGTTAATTTATCACCTTCAAGAACGACATGTTTTCATTTTCATTTACAGCCTTTAGATCTGGTCATGAACCCATTTTTATGGATGAAAAAAATTATTTTATATATATTATATCCTATTTAATGTTCTGGAACTAAATTATTTACATATTACTAAATGATTAAACAAAACAAGTTCGTTGTGGGTGAAAAACCGCCCGAATTAACCCAAATGATCATCATTAAATTCTTATCTAATGATTCATTATCATGGTATATAAAAAAATTATTTATAAGATCATTACAAGTTCTTTAACATCATAAATAACATATAATTACAATTCTGTATGTTTATCCACGTTTTAAATGAACTTCCATTCATGAATACAAGTGAACCGTTCAAGAAAACTATAAAAATGAACATTCCCGAACAATGAATTTAAACTATATAAATCATCCAAAAACCCATAAATGAACTTAATAAAACCTTTATGAATATTATAAATGTATAAAATGTTATTTAATTTTTAATTAATGAATCTAATGTGGTTATACAAGACATTAAAGTGTAGAAATCATTCGGATACACGGTAAGGGGAAATTCTCGAACCCAACTTTCTTTCTTAGGGTTCTCCCTATTTAACTCCATTATTAGTATGGTTACTCCTTAAAAATAATTTTTTAATAATTATCATAACTTTTCTAGGATATACATGTTTTCCACTATATTTTATGTCCAACAAAATTTTTTCCAAAAGAACTCTTCTTTCAAAAACACACCTTTTACTTCTCACTCAAGGTTGATGGTTCTTGTATCAAGTATATAGTTCCCTATTTCTTTTGAGAACCAAAATTTTATGGATGTGTTCCTATGATATTAAACCCATTCCTTTCCATGGGTTATTTATGTTCATATATGTCATGCATGGTAATGAAAATTTTATGTTGTGGCGGGTGTGCCCGGAATTATATAGCGCATTATGAATGTTTGAATGTGACAGGTTCGCCTAGAATTATAAAGAAATCCAATGCATTGGATAGAGTGATGAATATCATCAGTTAAAGGGAAATGATTTGTGAACATTATTCTATAATTTTTCACAACTATGTGTGGTATTTTTTCACTAAGACATGATGTTTGATGTTTTATGCATTGCCACATTTCAATTCTTTTATTAATGTTTTCTCTCGTGTTCATGATATTTTGACTATGTTATGATTGTTATCACACATTTTTATATTGTTCATATATATCCTCTTAATGGGATTTTATCTCACCCATTTTTGATATATATCCTCAGTTGATTATGTGTACAAAGCAGTTTTCAAGGTACAATAAGAAGCTGGAGAAGAATGAATTAAATAAATGTTATGTATAGTCCTAGTGTTCCCAAGACATTAAACCTTTGGATCCTAATTGTTTAATAATATTATGTTTTTTATATTCTAAATTAATTAATATTAGTGTAATAAAAGGTAGGGTCTCTATAAATAGTGTTTTTCATCTCAAGTTTTCTTCATTAAGAAATGATGTGTATTCACCATTTGTTTCCTTATTGTGCTCTATATATTAAACATGGATTTATTTTATTATATATTTTCATGAAATATATGTAATTTAAAAATACATTTCATTTTCTATCCTTCGATTTTCAATTCGAAATATAAAGATTATGTAAGGGTTTTTGTTAACTCAGTTCTTATTCATTGAGTTATGATTGTTCTTCTTTACCTTATTTCAGATAAGTTTGTTAGATTATACTATTTGATTGAATTATGTGGTATTTTCTCTTTTTTATAGGTATTTTTATTTATACTATATAAAAAACCTTTTTAAATATCCCTTTTTTCATGGATTATGATATCAGTAAGGGATTTGGTTAACTCAAATTCCCTTTTTGAGTTAAAATATTATTCCTTGAGCATTATTCTTTCAAGTTTGATAAATTATTCTATTTCCTATCACATAAGATATTTCCTCTTTTCTTTATATTTAAAATGTTGTTCTCAAATAAAATATTCTTTCTCAAATAATTTATTTATCATAAAAGTGCAATGTTTTAAGAAAAAATTTGATCTCCTTTAAATACAATTTTTCCTCCATTTACATGCTTACAATTACAAAGAATGTTTTCATTTATTATTTTTAAATCAAAAAATTTATTTAATCATGTGACCTTAAAATTTTACTTTACCAATTTTCAAATTTATGTTTTACTACCTCTTTTTAAAATGTGGTTTTTCAAAAAAGGTATTTCAAAATACTAAAAAGTTTTTCCATCCTTTCAAAGTGAAATGTTTTATCTTCCACTCCACATTTCATTTTGATAATTATATGTCTTACTACATATTTTATGTTTTTTAAAGGATATATTATTAAAGTTTATTTTAAAAGTAATTTTTTTCTAAATTTTTCACTTTTATTTTTTGAAAATTTATTTTTAATATGATCTATAATATCTTATTTTATGATAATGTTAAAAATGTTTTTTCAAACTCCTTGCTGGTTTCACTACCATTTTCCTCATTATCTATAAAGACCTTATTTCCTTGGAAGTTATTTCTCATTAAACACCCTATAAAAGTTCTTATATAATATTCTTTTTGGGTGATTGAATTTTGGGTATCAACTGTTTACATTCTTGAGGTCAATTTTTATGATACCATCTAAAAATGTTTCAAAACACATTTTTCTTTCCATGGGTTATTTATGATGAGATGAATGATTTTTTTAAATTGGAAAAAATATGTATGGATGATTAATGGGTGTATTCCAATATATACCTCAAATTTATTGGTTAATGATTTATATATCATGTATAATTCATTGTGGTCCATCTTGTATGTGATCACAAATTAAAGGTTAAGCCTTATTGGATTACACTCACAAAAAAAATGTTGATACTTCTTTGATTATAATCATAATATAAAGGGTGGTCCTTACCAACGAGCCTATACCCAAATGACAAGGACTCCTGCTTGGCATCTAATAGACCCAGGTTCAAAACCGGGTAGAGGAAAATTTCTAGGGGTACTGTAGTAGTACTGTAGCAGTACTATGTAGTTACTGTTCAATATTGTTCGGTACTGTAGAAGCCAGAACTTTTCACACGATTTGGGCCTTCGGGCCACCAGTTTGGGCCTACGGATCTCAAGGTCCTTCAGGTCATAAAATTCCTTCAGGACATAGGTCCTTTGGGCCACAAAGATCATGGAGTAGCCCAGTTCACACAGAACATGCCCTAGAAGAGGATCAGAGCAACAAGAGTAGCATCCATTGGGAGTAGAGCTAACCGGATTGGAAAAATGAGAGGGTATGGCAGCTGTCATCGGGACCAGGCACCATGCATCTTTGTACGGTGCAATGCTAGTCGATCATCAATGCAAGGTGGGGAGTTATGTGATCAATGACGCAGGATCTGGGGAGGGGCAGTTCTAGTGGGTTGGGCCTACGGGTCATGTTATGGGAATGTTATGCCTCTGGGACTTCAGGTCATGTATTGCGGGTCAGTCGGGCCTTGTGCCTTGGGCCTACGGGTCATTTACGGGTTCCCCTTCAACCCTTAAAAGGGGGATTATCTATAATAAAATAAAAAATAAGGCCTTCGGGCCATTTGGTATAAAAAAAGGTGGTCCTTCTTGAATATACTCACAATAAAATGAGTCCATGAACTTGTGTTTTGTTCTATATTTTCATGTTATGTTGCATTTCCATGATATTTCATATTTTTATATACCTATGATAATACTTCATGGATCATGTTATTATCTCATACTCTTATTCTATGGTATATTTTTGTTCACTAGATATTACATATCCTTCTATCATGACTTATGGACAAATCTTATTGTTTCGTAATATTTTAATATGATATTTCTCTCATTCTCATGTTTTATCATATGATTATAATCAAACCCTTAATGAAATGTTGATTAGTTTTCTCCTTATTGATCATTTGAGATCACCCATTTATTATGTTTTCATTCCCCATGTTATGAAGATAAGTGTAAACTATGAGAAGTCTAGAAGGGGGTTTAGTGTGGTTCAATTATAGAGAAATGTTCATAAGTATCATAAAATAACTTTCTTATATAGTTGATCCTTAAAGACACTAATCCTTTAATTCTTGGTATTGTGTGATTATTGAGAGATGTAATGTTTAAATTATTGAAATATATGTAATTTTATTTTGGTACATATCACTTCGAATCAAAGATTGTTTTAAATTATGATTTTTTACCACCAGACCTAGGATCGAGAGTCTATGATGATTAAAACTATGTGTGATGATAGTACATGTGTAATTTATGATAATGGAAGGTATGGTTCCATTACTATGTCAAATAGGATTGTTGTGGTGAGACCTTTTAATTGAATCTTATGGTGGGGAGTACTTGTGGTTAGAATCAGTAATTTTGTGTCTTTAACCCATGGTGATCAAGAGTAGATATGTTTTCGACATCATCCCAATTTGTTGGGGGTGTAGTGAGAGATATGCTTGGGTTATGGAATATTTTGGTCAATTTTGTGTCCAAAGACAACTTAGGGATGAGCTATTGTATAGTTGAGAGGTTTGTATAGTGTTGATTTTTTTATGACAAGAGTATTCATATGATTTAATTAGGTCTAAGAGTGTCCTAACCATGTGTAATTAGGTGTGTTTATGGTTTCAAAGGGTCTGGAAAGTCCCATAGGTCGAATTTAGATTATTGTTCCAAGTTTTAGGCTCTTTCCTTTTAAGACATTTGGCACTAGGTACCCAGTATGCTAGGAGGAGGAGAAGGTAAGCCCTAGAGGGTATCCAATTGGTTGGTGACCCTAGGGTGGTGGTGCCCAATGACTTATGGGTACCCAATGCATGAGTTCCCAGTACCTGGTTCCCTTCTTTTGAGTTTATTTAATTTTTAAAATTAATTAATTATTTTTTATTATTATAAAATAAGTTTGGGACTTATTTATGATGTTAGTTTCATAAGGAGATCTCTTTTTTCCTTCCCTTAATTATCTTTCATCATGAGTGGGATTCTCACATGTTTTTATTTGGTTCTTCATGTGGTTGGTCTCTAGGAGTCGCTCCGGGAAAGGCTCAAAATCCTTTGCCATTTATTTTTTGGTTTTTTCACTGTTGTGGTGATTTTTGAATAAAATCTATATTTTTGGTATTTTTTCCTAGTTTTTCAATTTCTTCTTCATCAAATAGAATCAAGAATCAGAATTTAGTGTGAAGGTATCTTCTTATACTAGGTAGGTGGTGTTAATATTTTTCCTATGTTATGTGATTTTATGTTGTTTGATTTATGGGTGTGAGTAGGGTCATATGTGTGACTATGAATGGAACCACTTATAGTTTATGTTATTCTTTGAGGTTAATATGGGTAGTCACTTATGGGTATTGGTAAGTTATTACTTTTATGTGTATTGTTCTTACTTGATGTCTTTGAGTCTTGTGTAGAGAGTTGCCTCATGTGAAAAGTGTTAGTTCCTGTAATGTATTTCTTGATATGGTTTCTTTGGAACATGATGAGTGTGGCATATGTGGTTGTGGGGTGATGTGGTTCTTTGTTATGATGTGATTGGTGATGACCACTATCATGGGTGATGATTGAGGTTCATCATATGAGTTATGGTCATAGGTTAATAGTGGCATCACTCTCCATAGGGTTGAGGCCATTAGGGTCATGTGAATATAGTATAGGGCCCCATGAGGTGGTATTGACCCCTAATTATTGGGAGATGACCTACATAGATGATTAGTTTAGGATGATTTTAACCATCGAATCAGAAAATAGATATGTTGTGGGTGGATGCATGAACTTGAGGATGATTAAGATCACTAGTTGGGAGTGAACTCTTACAGTACATGTGGGATATGTTGGGGTTGATGGGTCAGACATTGTAAAGGTGTGACTGCTTTTCATGTGTTGTTTGGTTTTGAGATATTGATCTAGGAAATGTAAATGGGTGGTTTTTTGTGTGTTCATCAATGATGACTTATCCACCAGGCAACCATGTGAAATAGCGATGACTCATTTCTTAGTATGAGATGAGGGGTGATGCATTATTCTCCCTTAGGGTGTGTTCAGATCATGGTTGCAACATCCCTCTATAGCATAGATCAAATTAGGTAAACTGGTCACTCATGGATGGTTGAGAACAAAGTGATATAGGTTGATATGATTGTATTAGCTTCCATTTACTACACGCAATACTACAGAAGTGGATTTTAAAAGCACTAGATAAAGCCTTTATCTGTAAAAAAGCATTGTTCATCCAAGCACAATTAAAATTGAGTTGGTTTTATCATCTCTAGAAAAGTACTGCTAAAGTGGGTCCCTTATCAGTGCTAAAAAGTGTTGATAAAGGTGGTCTTTTATCAATGATTATTTAGCACTGATAAAGTCAAACCTGCTATAGTGTGTTATTAAAATTATAGCACAATATAGTATCAAAAACACCTATATGTTTCAAATTCATAATTCAATTGAAATAAAAATTACATCATAAATATAAGAAAAACAATATATTGTACACATTTAAAATATTATTATGTGTGATTATATTAGTAAGTACTATCACAAACATTCAAAAAGATCAATGGTTTTATTGTCTTTGGCACCCAACCCCCTCTCAAAAAAGACCAATCATGGTATCAGTTTCTGAACAAACCATCCCAACTCAAGAAAAAGAATCCACCAATATAAGAAAAAAATTCTTATGTCTATAAAGAAATAAATTAAACATAAATATGAAACAATTCATTCGAAAAATTTCTATTTTAAATAAAAGTACATAATTTGAGTCATACCAGTCACACTATGAATCAAATTAATGTGAGGATGATTCCTATATAACAAAAATTACATAAGGACTATTGTACTAAAGTATTAAGACAATCAAAATGTGTTTGATCAGTTTTGTGTACATCATGTGCCTTTTTACTAAAATGTATTTAAACTGAAAAGTCACACTTTGAGTCACATCATGTGTCATTTTTATGTGAGACAAATTTTTACACATTACAAATGACTTATGATTTTTTTTTAAAGTATCAAGACAATATAAGCATGTTTTCTTGGTTTTCAATGACCGTCACATGTTTTTAACTAAATTGTCAGTTGTAAACTGACAACAGACACTTTGAATCATATCAGGAACACTGTGTATCAGATTGAGGTGAGGCTAATTCTTAAAAGTCACAAATTACTCATGTACCATTTTCCTAAAGTATTAAAACAATATAAATTAATTTTATTATTTTTGAGTATATGATGTGTGTTTTGAATTCAAATGTCAATTTTAAAAAAAAGGACACACTTAGAGTCATACCCATTACATCATGATTTAGATTGATATTATATTTATTCCTACATATCAAAAATGACTTAAAGATCATTTTTATAAAGTATAAAAACAATCCAAATATGTTTTCTCGGTTTTGAGTATGTTTTGTGTCATTTTTACTACAATATCTATTTAGACTGAAAACATGCACTTTGAATCATATCGTACATATTGTGTGTTGGTTTGATGTGAGACTAGTTCCTACATGTCAAAAATGACTAATGAATCATTTTTCTTAATTATAAAAATAATCCAAGTTAATTTTCTCATTTTTCAATGAGTGACATGTTTTTTAAACTAAATTATCGATTTTAAACTGATAATGGACACTTTGAGTCATATCGAGCACATTGTACATTGAATTGAGGTTTTTTTATTCCTATATGTCATAAATGACTTATTGATTTTTTTCCTAATATATAAAA
Organism: Viscum album; assembly: GCA_963277665.1. NCBI lineage: Eukaryota > Viridiplantae > Streptophyta > Magnoliopsida > Santalales > Viscaceae > Viscum > Viscum album. The sequence continues at coordinate 1,739,708,353 of OY728146.1, read as the reverse complement.
ATAATCCAAATGTTTTTTATTAGTTTTGAGTATGTGATGTGTGTTTTGAACTAAAATTTCAATTTTAAATAAAAATACACACTTAGAGTCATACCTGCCACAACGAGCATCAGATTAATGTGTGGTTGATTCCTTTATGTCACAAATGAAGTAAAAATAACTTTCCTAAAGTATAAAGATAATAATAATGTTTTTTCTCAGTTTTGAGTGTGATATATTTCATTTTTACTAAAATGTCAATTTAGACTGAAAACATGCACTTTGAGTCATATCAGTCACATCATGTGTCAGTTTAACATGATACTGATTCTGACATATCATATATTACTTATTAATAATTCTACTAAATTATAAATACAATACAATCATTTTTACTTAGTTTTTAGTGATTGTCGTACATTTTAAACTAATTTTTGAATTTTAAACTGATAATAAACACTTTGAGTCATACCAATAACACCGTATATCAGAATGAGGTGCAGCTAATTACAAAACATCAAGAATGAATTACATATAATTATACTAAATTATTATAAAAAATTTAATATGTTTTCTCTATTTTGAGTATGTGATGTGTTTTTTTAACTAAAATGTCAATTTTAAATAAAAGGACGCACATGGAGTCATACCAGTCACACCGTGTGTCGAATTGATGTGAGGTTGATTCTTAAAGGTTAAAAATGACTTAAGGATAATTTCCCTAAATTATCCAAATAATATTAATGTGTTTTATTGATTTTGAGTGTTTTGTTTCATTTTTATTAAAATGTCAATTTTGACTAAAAACATGCACTTTGAGTCATACTGGTCACAATGTGTGTCGGTTTGATGTGAGACTAATTCCTGCACCTCAAAAATTACTTATTAATCATTTTATAAAATTATCAAGACAATAAAAGTGTGTTTTATTGGTTTTTAGTGAGTGACATGGTTTTTGAACTAAATTATCAATTTTAAAAGGATAACGAACACTTTGAGTCATATCGGACACATTGTGTATCATATTGAGGTATGGATGATTCATACATGTAAAAAATGACTTATGGATAATTTTTCTAAAGTATAAAAATAATAATGATGTGTTTTATTGGTTTTGAGTATGTGACATGTATTTTGAATTAAAATATCAATTTTAAATAAAAGGACACACTTTGAGTCATACCAGTCACACCCTACATCGGATTGACATGAAGTTCATTCCTACATGTCACTAATGAAATAAGGATAATTTTATAAAGTATAAAAATAGTCCAAATGTGTTATATTGATTTTGAGTGTGTCTTATGTCATTTTTTCTAAAATGTCAATTTAGACTGAAAATGTGCACTTTGAGTCATACCAGTCACATAGTGTGTTTCTTTGACCTAAGACTGATTATTATACATCAAAAATGATTTATGAATCATTTTCATACAATTTCAATAATATCAAAGTGTGTTTTATTATTTTTCAGTGAGTAATATATGTTTTGAACTAAATTGTCAATTTTAAACTGATAACAGACACTTTGAGTCATATCAGCTACACTGTGTATAAGATTAAGGTGAAGCTAATTCTCACACATAAAAAAATAACGTATGGATCATTTTTCTAAAGTATCAGAAAAATATTAATGTGTTTTCTTGGTTTTTCTTATGTAACATGTGTTTTGAACTAAAATTTCAATTTTAAATAAAAGGACACGCTTGGAGTCATATCGGTCACACTATGCATAAAATTTACATGAGGTTGATTCCTACATGTAAAAAATTACATAAGGATAGTTTTACTAAATTATAAAAATAATATTAATATTTTTATTGGTTTTGAGTATGTTTTGTTTCATTTTTACTAAAATTTCAATTTAAACTAAAAACACACACTTTGAGTCATACTAATCACATCATGTGTAAGTTTGATGTGATACTAATTCCAACATTTAAAAAATGGATTATGAATCATTTTACTAAATTATCAATAAAATATGAGCATGTTTTATTGGTTTTATATGAGTGACACGTGTTTTGAACTAAATCATCAATTTTAAACTAATAACGGACACTTTTAGTCATACTATGAAGACCGTGTATGGGATTGAGGTTAGGATAATTCCTAAACATCACAAATGACTTATTTATCATTTTACTAAAGTATCAAAATAATATGAATGTGTTTTCTCAATTTTGACTATGTGATATGTGTTTTGAACTAAAATGTCAAATTTAAATAAAAAGACACCCTTAGAGTCATACTTGTCACACCGTGCATCAGATTAATGTGTGATTGATTCCTACATGTCAAAAATGACTTAAGGATAATTTTCATAAATTATAAACACAATAAAATTTAATTTTCTTAGTTTTGAGTATGTTAAGTGTCATTTTTACTAAAATTCCAATTTAGACTAAAAACATACACTTTGAGTCATACTAGTCACATCATGTGTTGGTATGATGTGAAACTAATTACTATAAATAAAAAAATGACATATTAATCATTTTACTAAATTATTAAGATAATCCAAGAAATTTTTCTTGGTTTTCAGTGAGTGGTGCATGTTTTGACCTAAATTGTCAATTTTAAACTGATAACAGACACTTTGAGTCATTCTGGCCACACTGTGTATCATATTGAGGTAAAAATAATTCCTACACATCAAAAATTACTTATGGATCATTTTCTAAATAATAAAAAATATATGAATGTGTTTTCTTAGTTTTAAGTATGTGACATATGTTTTGAACTAAAATGCCAATTTTGAATAAAATGACACAGTTAGAGTCATACTGGTCATGCCATACATTAGATTGATATTTGGTTGGTTACAAAACATCAAAAATGGATTAAGGATAATTTTCATAAAGTAATAAAAAAATATAAATGTGTTTTCTTGGTTTTGAGTATGATTTGTGTCATTTTTAATAAAATTTCAATTTAAACTAAAAACACACACTTTGATTTATACCGATCACATTGTGTATTGGTTTGATGTGAGACTGATTCCTACACATCAAAAGTGACTTATGAATATTTTTCATATATAATAAAGAAAATATGAGCACATTTTATTAGTTTTCAATTAGTGACACACGTTTTGAACTAATTCATAAATTTTTAACTAATAACGGACACTTTGAGTCATACCAAGGACACAATGTATCAGATTGAGGTGTAGTTAGTTCCTACACATCAAAAATTACTTATAGATTATTTTACAAATGTATCAAAACAATACAAATTAATTTTATTGGTTTTGAGTATGTGACATGTTTTTTGAACTAAAATTTCAATTTTAAACTGAAAATAAGCACTTTGAGTCATACCGGACACACCATGTATCGGATTGAGTTTCAGTTTATTCCTACATGTATCAAATGACTTATGGATAATTTTCCTAAAGTATCAAAACAATATGAATATGTTTTATTATTTTTTAGTGTGTGATATGTTTTTTGAACTAAAATGTAAATTATAAACTAAAAACATACACTTCGAGTCATACCGTGAACACTATTTGTCATATTGAGGTGTGGCTGATTGAGGTATGGATGATTCCTACATGAGCATGAGTAGATTCAAACATGTTACTAGATTTTTCATACTGGGTATACCATGTATTGGATTGAGTTTTATTTGATTCATATACATAAAAATGACTTATGAATCATTTTTCTAAAGTATCAGAATAGTCTAAATGTGTTTGATTGATTTTGAGTATGTAACATGTGTTTTAAACTAAAATGAAAATTTTAAACTAATAACATAAACATCGAGTCATATTGGGAATATCGTGTATCAGATTGAATTTTTGTTTATTCTTATATATCACACCATGTCTTTTTATTCTTCAATGCATTCAACATTTGGGGATATCTAACAATATTATTGTTTGATAACCTGGAATATATAATTCATTGTAAAATAAAAATAAAAGTGCACAATCATGAGTGAATCATACTTATTGAGTGCATATTTATAGTACATGAGTGAATCATGAGGGTATTATCCTTCTTTATGATCTCTTTGAAAATTAAAAAAAATAATTATTAGATAAAAATGATAAGGAAATTAACTAAAAAAAAGATAAAATAGTGAGTCAATTCACTAAATAAGTAGTAGGAAGTCACCTCTTAATGATGTCTGTATAAAATCAGACATCATGTATTCTTTCCATTCATTTCTAAACAAATCTATTTCCTCTTATGAATACAATGACTGTTGATAGATCTGGTAGTACTAGAAAAATATAAATAAAGAAAGGATTAATAAATATTTTAAATGAAATTGTAATTATCATCAGAAATTCCTATCTAGGGATGCTATTTTTTCGATGTAATATGATATATTTCAAAAAACTTCAAACATAATAACCTTGATATTTTCCATTAGTTAGTTTTTGGAACTACAGAAACATTGATAAAAATAAGTAATTTGTTTTTATATATGTTTTAATAGTGTAATGTTATTATATATACCCTAATAATTTTCCATTTTTATAAGTCGGTAGGATTTTTGTGCTCATAAACTCTCATAATGCTATGATTTTGATGATATTTAAACATCCACTTATCACGAAATTATTTTTATTGAAACATAATATAAAATGTATAACTTGAAGTTTAATAATAAAATGTTGCATTTAGTGTATTACAAATTGATAAACATCATCACATGTGGTTGGTTTGTTGGTTATCCATGCATTAAATCCAAAAAATAAATATTTAGAGTATCCAAATTGACTATAATGAGTAACCAATGCTTCCTAAAATAATGGAATAAGTAATGAAATCAATGAAAATATATTTGATATGATTAAATTGTATAGTTTTACCCCTGTATCATGGGCATTAAGAATATTTTGTCTTTTGTAAGTTTTATTTTAAACAATGTGGAATGTTTTTTCACTATTCCTTTATATTTATTTTATTTTAATGATAATAGTTATATAAAATTGGTGTTAGGACCATTGAGTAAAAATTTATATTCATATGGTTTTCCCATCAAATAGTATTGATATATGCACCTACAAAAATTATGAATTGTATTTAGTTATAATTAACATATTTGATCATATATTATAAAAAATCATAAAAAAACACCTCATGTATACATTTAAAAATGATACTCCTAGCCATTCATGTGTGAGGATTTAATTTACATTCTTAAGTCCAATATAGTTTGTAATAGATTCTTCATGCATATGTTCTTCAAAATAAATCGTGGTCATATCACCACTTGATAACATTGTATCTTCATGAACCTTTAATGTTAATAAATTTAGAATTTGAATGGGTGGGGTAAAGGTACTTTGTGAAGATATTTTTGATTGGTTGGTTTATCCTTTAGATCATTTTGATTTGACCTTCCATTTCACCCATTTCCCTTTGTCTGTCTGTAATAACATGCATTGGTTTAAGCCTTTTTATTAATTATTAAAGGTTTTTCATGAAAAAATAAATTGGGAATGAATATATCCTTTTAAAAATTTATTTTTACAAGATATAACAGCCATTATATGAAATTTCTAATAGGTTGATCGACCATATGAATATCTACATCATGAAGTGGAATATGATTCTCAGCATGTGTCTTGTGAGCTACATGAATCCTCACTATCACATGAATTATTGGAAGTTGTTTATTGTGTAGAATATCTCTTTAGATACTGTACATGATACCCATTCCAACAAGGTTATGGTTGAGTGTTAATAAATATAAATCACATTAATTTTTACCCTATATAATATCAATATAGGAAAAGTATCAGTGTCTATATTATTCACATTTCATGGAAAAAATTATGACAATATTAATTACCTCTTCTAAGACAACTCTTTGATGGTAATGTCTTACCTCAAATATGGTGGTGTGGGGGTCTTCACATATTGGTTTTTCTTGTGTTTATTATTCTCATTGATTCCTTCCCATAACATTTTCTAACAACTATGAATTCCAATTAAGTTTTTCTTCAAGGGAATTTGATCATTCCTAAACACTTCCATTTTATTATCTTTGTCCCCTAGTCATTTATTTTCTTAAAATATGTTTTGGATGACACCCAAAAACCCAAACCTCTAATTCAACTATACTTTTCTGTTCTATAGGATTCAATTCCACAGATAGAAGTTGTTCATCAGGTAAAGGTGGTGATGATTCTAGTGTCTAAGTTGATAAAAAATATAGGGAAATAAGTAATAATTATTATGTAATACTGATTTAAAGAAAAAAATTATTATGTAATACTTACACATTATTCCCATAATTTTTGTGTGCTTTCATCTATTATTATTCATTATTTATTTATATGTGCCTCCTTCTATAGAACATGACATGGGGTGGAAGTGGATTTTGATTTTGATTCATTAATCTACATATAAATGGAGGAATATAATTATGTTTTTATTTCATGTCACATAAAATTATTATTGTAGATCTAAAATACATACCATTTTTTTCAAGTGAATCATACCACATCCTTACTTTATGGTATGGGTACATTGGTTTTGTTGGTCGTTGCTTATTTTTAGAACTCAGTTTCTATTTCATAAATTAAAAATTCCTCATCAAAGTGATTAATAAATGTATTGTTAAGAAATTTAGTACCAGTCACAATGTACCTAAATAGATGTCTCCTCATGATGACCAATAAACACATCCCACACTTGTTGGTTTATCAGGTGTGCATACATCTATGGTGCGTGAGGGTTTATTTTCCCTTCAGCACCTTTGAGATGATACTTTGTAATAATTTTTTGAAAGAATCTATGATCCTTTATAGTGAAAAATTAATACAAATTTCATTTAGAATTCATCTACTATAAATGCAATCTATATGGGACAATGAAAATTAAGTCAATAATTCATTATTTTTTTAGTAAAATAAATAAATTATATCATAATGTCACCCTAATATCTTCCCATGTTAGTGTCTTAAGCATGGAAAAAACATTATTAAATTAATATAAATCAATTATCACATGTATTTGATTGGTGAGCCCAATAAAACAACTAAACATGGCCTTTTTGGGCTTAACAAGATGGCCATATGTATTCTATCCAACCTCGAATTTGATGCCTTTTTCTCTCCTTAATAATTTTTATTAACACAGTCATGCTATGGTGATTTTGTTTTTTCTAGGACATAGGTTGTTCACCATATACCATTTATTTGGCTTAAACATCAACAATATTTTGTTCCTATGTATTTTTAGCATCAACATGTGCAGATGGTTATTTTTCCTCTGTATTGGGAGCACCAGCATGTTTAGAAACTTGTTATTCCTCGAGATTAGGATCACCAGCATGTAAAAAAGTCTTTATCTAAAAAATTGGTTGATCGTTTAATTTAGATTACATAAATGCAATAGTAAAACTATAATAATATAAAGTAACACAATGTATATTATGAAAAAAATAACCTGATTATTAAACTCTCTTTTTTTAAAATGTTGAAGGTATTTGACCCCTCTATCGAGTATCCAAATCCCTTCATTGTGTTCTCCCCTGAAATACAAGAATATGTATACATTGGTACCATTGTGAAATGATCATAACATCCCAATGAAAGGCTCAACCTCAGTTGAATTGACATCTGACCCTTCAGTGGTTTTGGTCGATAATAGAATAACTGACCACTTTCGATTTGAAGGATCAGGAGCATAAAATACTTTTATTACCAATGATCCCACTATAAAGGGTTAATCTATATACCCTTACTTACTAAAATATACTTTAATGAATCCCAATTCATATGTTTTAACTTCACTCCTATTATCAACCAATTTTCATTGAAAAATAAACATTATAATGTTGTTTAATCAAACTCCCATATTTTTTTGATGATGCCAAAGAATGAAATATTCACATAAATTGTATTTTAATCCTTAGTATGAGATACATACATTACTTCAACCATAATTTTAACTCCACTATTTTTCATGGTACTGAGTTCATCATATTCATTTATATATAATGTGTAACCATTAATTACATAACCATTATAATATAATACATTCACACTTGGTCCTTTGTCCATCCATTGAAATCATTCTGAAATTGAATGCTTATTTTCAGTTGACTACTTAAAAATGGTCTTAAAACCATCCTATAAACTATTTATTATATGTATTTGATATCCATATTTCATCCCATGATGGATTTAAATTCCTAATAATTACATTGTGGGTTTCAACATATGGAAAAACCTCTAAACTATTATGAAAAATGTAAAGGTGGGCCTACTCCGACTTTGTAATAGTAATTCTGACAACATCTACTCCAAACATTCCTTCACCCACAAGCCACCTAATGTGATGAGATTTCAATAGACTAATGATTTCCACATCGAATAGTTATTTGGTATATATTTCAATGGCTTCATTAACAATATATCTCTCCATAATACAACCTTCTAGATGACTTTTATTTTTGACATACCTTTTCAAAATCTTCATATATTGTTCAATGGGGTACATCCATCTATAATATATAGGACTGCATGGTTAAATCTATCTTACCAAGTGAACCATCATGTGAGTGATCATATAAAATTATGTTAGAAGGAAGAACATCTCTAATTCACATAATATGATAGAAATTTTCTTTTCTATAGTTGTAAATTTCTCTGGGTCTATAACTTTATACATATATCTTTGAAAAATAAATAGATCTTGGTTAATGTATGATGGACATTCTTGGAGAAAATTCATCATAAAGCTACAGACATTAGATATTTCATCAAAACATGAAATTCATGTGATTTTAGGGCCTTTAACTTTAAATCATCCATTGACACGATATTTTTTATATTTGATGAATACACATCTGGAACCTTTATATCATTCATAAATTTGAAAAAATGATATCTCTCTTGCCTAGAAAGAGTGTAAGTAGTTAGAGGAAGAAAATTATATTTGATGAATACCCACTAACTCTTCCCATATTCCCATGTCAATTATGTCCAAACTAACCTTAATTTCATCCTTTGTTTTTCTAGGTGTATTTAGTAATGTACCAATGACACTATCTCATACATTTTTTTCAAAATGAATAACATCGAGAAATTTTTTTACATACATACATTTTCAGTATAGTAATTTAAAAAAATGATCTCTTTTTTTAATTGGTTTTCATAATGTTTTTTAAAAAAATATACCAAAAGCAATGTCCAAATATTTTAGTTTCTCAAATAGTAGATATTCTATTAGTGGAGACAATGTTTTACATTCTTATTAACTCCCATAGAGTGATGTCCTCTAATATCGGTACTTACGTCATCGGTTTAGAAAGCTGTGATTTCCTAGAAATATAGTCTTTGGTGAATGTTTCAACTTAATTAACTATGTACCTTGTTCACAAATGGGACACCCTTGACTTATTTTAATGATATATCTTGAAAACATTTCATAAGTAGGAAAGTAATTTATTATACCGTACAACATGACTCTTGATTTGAAATCTTCATTTTTGTAATCATCATACAACGAAACACCTGGATCCCATAATAATTTCAAATCTTCAATCAATAGAGACAAATAAACATGAATATCATTACCCAGTTGTTTTGGTCTTGATATAAGCATTGATAACATAATATATTTTTTCCATGCATAACCATGGTGGAAATTTATAATTTACCAACATAACGGGCCATGTACTATGAGTACTACTTTTAAAACCAAAAGGATTCACTCTATCTGTAGATAGAACAAGATGAAGGTTTCACAACTCATTTCAAAATTTAGGATGCTCGTGATCAATTCTCTTCAACTGAGGAGAGTCTGTTAGGTGAAGAAGTTTCCCATATTTATTTCTTGTATATTTGTGTCACATCTATTTTCTTGTAGGATCCTCGCTTCCATATAGGCACGTAAACCTTTCAATGATTTAAAATTACCATACAATTTCATGAGACCCAATTAATATTTCTTGTATCGAGAGGCAGCACACTTTGGGAATTTTTTAAGTTATTTTTGGTCCTTGAAAAATAGTATATATTCATTTGTATATGAATTAATTCTTTTAGATATCATACCTATTGAACATAGAATTCATTTAGAATCATATGTTCAGCATGAAAACTCATTATCTTTTAGGAGCATATCATTCAAGATAGAAAGTAGTTCATTAAAATAGGTTTCACTCCATCCATTATCATATTTCAAACTATATAGCTTCAATATGGATAATGATGTTGTATATTTAGTACAACCAAGATACAATGGTTTCTTTTCACAACTCATTAACTTCTCAAACAATTTTGGATAATCATTAAGTACATCTTCAACTATCATTGTCATTTCCTCATTATGATATTCATAATCATTCATGTCTGTAATCACATCCTTGATATGGTCTTTATAATTTTCCACACTTGTAATCATATTAAATTATCCATAAAATGCAGTCTTATCCCAATCACTAGATACATCAATTTTTACCCATGTTTAGTCCAACCTTTATAACTTCGATCTATTCGGTGGAAAATCAAGTGTTCTTCCAACTCCTCTAGACTAATAAGTCTTGAATAACAATATCATAAACATAGAAAAATGATTTGAGAAGGTTCATATGCATGATCTTTTGCAAACTTGATGAACCATTTCACCCCATTCTCATACACTTTTGTCATACGATTGGAATCCATCCATTTTTTATTCATATACATCCTGTTTGATTTAGTAATATTAATATTCAACAAAATAAATCAATACACGTATTTTTTGATCTTGGAGCCCATAAAAGGTCATTATTAAATAATCATTTAAGATACATAAAGTCATTGTTCTAATATAATAATATCTGAATGATGGGTATTCATATTTTTTTATAGTGGTGGAAATCATTAAAGTAAAGGATTGTGCGATATATATAAAGTTACTGCTAAATATGAACTCAATATATATATATATATATATATAGTTTGATATTATATATATAAAGTATATATTTAATTACATGAATTTTATGTGCGTATTATAATGCATATATTAAATACATGTGATAATAAATATATATATATATATATATATTTCATGTATATTTATTTCTTCTGAATAGTTTTATTATCAGTTACAATTTGTTATGAATGGATTAATTTGATTTACTTCTCGTTAAATAGGATTGAATGAATTGCGGGAATAAATGTATATGGATATATTTAATATGTCTGATGCATTTTCATTAAATAAAAATGCTTCGTGGATGGATATATAAAGGGATGTGATCCCTCCTATTGATAACAATAAATTGTGAGCAAGCCTCTCATTTCCCTCTTTATCCAACGCTATTGTTCATCATCGGAGACAAAGGTTCTATAATCCCTTAATAATTAATGTATCCTTGTGATACGATCATGGGTCCATTGGACGGTGTACCCCCCTCAGAGGTAGGGTGATTTTGTTCCCTACTACATAATCTTCATCAAACATTCTCCCTTGATGAGGAAGGAGATTCTTGTCATTGTCGATTTTCAGGTACACTGATATACAGTTTATTTACATGTTAATTCTCAAAGATATATCTATTTGTGTTTGGGTTGTCTTATGCTGCATATGGTCATATGATTATTATACAAAACCCAATAGTTACAAAGAATCTAATTAAATGTTTATCTATTAAAAAACATAGAGACCTCATGTAGGATTAAAATTATCATGAAATAATAGTTATCAAGCACTATAAATATAAAAAATTAGAAAAAACAATACAAACTAAATTAAAATCATTTCATAATTTCTATAAAAATTACAAAAAAAAAACAGGAGATATTAAAATAATTGAGGTTATTCTTCTTGGTAATTGAAGGAAATTGGGAAAAATTGTTTTATTTTAATCCATGGGAGTAGGAGGGATACTTGGAAATTGGAGTCGATTTCTATATTTTCACTGCAAAAAACTTTGTCTACTTATCATTTGTAGTCACCACCTTACATGATAACTGGGCAGGGTTTTTGCAGTGCATAGTTTGGATATCCATGCAATTGAAGTGATAAATAATGATGAATGAGTGAAATAAACATGAAATGTGAGGGAAAGGGTGAACACACAATGTCTCGGAGAAAGGGAGATTGGGTGGAGAATCAGTGATGTAGATTGAGCACAATAAGATCGTTATCGTGTGCTTTAGCACATAGATCAAGCTAAGAGTAGGGCCAAAAAAACACAACCCAAAAAAACAAAGTAGGTTGCCTAACTAGAATATTACAAAATTTACATCAAATAAAAAAGTGCATAAAATAAACAACATTTAATTTTCAAAAAAACACACTAAATAAAATTCAAAATCCTAAAACCAATCGATAATAGGAGTAGCTCATGCATGTAAATAAGTGAAAATGTGTGTGGTGAAGGATGGAGTCATAACAGTCTGAGTGAGTCATGTACTGAGTGTCTTTACGTGTGAAATTGCACTGGTGGACTCGCATGGACATATAGAAGTAGCTCAGTCTCATGTAAATGGTACAATGTGGCTCGTTGGAGGGTTGGTTTACAGGTGACCCAAAACCGATCTATACAAAAGCTGTGAACTTCCCATACATGGGACATGGCATGGAGATGGGTAGGAACTGTAGTAATGTTGGAGACATTTAAGAGGAAGACTATATTGGGCATGGTGATCGAGGTGTCTGGGTATGTTGTGTTCATTTTCATGGTGGAAAGCGTGTGAGTTTTTAGGTGCAACATGCATTTGGGAAAATTAAAAACAAAGATGTTCGAGGGGGGAGACAAATCACAAGTGATCACATACCTTGGCTTTGGAAGGTGTCGATCCATCTGAAATGATCGAGGGAGAGGGACGATAGAGATTCGATTCCATGAGATCTTGAATGGTGTGAATGAGAATAACTCGGTTAAGGTTCTATTTAAAAGATCGAGAAGGTTTTTAATAGTACTTTTAAAAAACACTGATAAAGAGCAGTTTTAACAATATTAAAATTTTAGCACTGATAAACAATATTCATTTTCAGTGCTGATAAAGACCCAATTTTAATAATATAATTAATATAATAAAAAATAATAATTTATATAATTATAAATAAATATTTAAAGAATTGTAAATATGTATTTATAAATATAATTATAAATAAATATAATTATATATAATTATATACATTTATATAATTATATATGTTTATTAATATATAAATATATATAATTATAAATATAATAAATATATTTATTATTTAAATATATTTATTATAATTTTATAATTATTTAAATATATATATATTTATTATTATAAATAAATATTTTTATATAATTATAAATATATTTATATAATTATATATATTTATATAATTATATATACATATATAATTATATATTTATATTTATATTTATATTTATATTTATAATTATATATATTTATTAAAATATAAATATATAAAATTATAAATATAATAAATATATTTATTATTTAAATATATTTATTTTAATTTTATAATTATTTAAATAAATATTTATTTATTTATAATTTTATAATTACTTTTTTTAAACATGATATATATTTATGATTTTATAATTAGCTATTTAAATTAAAAAATCATTAAATAATTCATTAAAATAGATTAATTATATAAATTTCAAGCATATTTTAAACGTTAAAACTTAATAAACAAAAATGAATAAATATTGTTCATATAAATTACAAACATATTGAAAATATTACATTTATAGTAAATAAATATATGTATAAATAAATATTATAAAATGATTAAATTCCAATGAATATAAAAACCAATAAATATTAAAAATGAATAAATAATATTGAATGGAAGCAATATTAAGAGTGAATAAATATAATTTAATATTCAAAATTATTTTAAAAAATGAATTCATATAAGATTAACTGCATGAATTGTAAACACGTATAGAAATGAAGAAAAAAATAAAAAATATATTTAAATATTAATTATATAAATTTCAAACATTTTAAAAATATTACAAATTAATAAATAAAATTAAATAAATACTAATAAATAAATTAAAAATAATACTTTTTAAAATATAAATATGTATAAAAAATGAATAAATTCCAAACATATTATATCAAAAATGAAAAAAATATATACATCAAATGTGAAATAAGTACATGTCATACATATACATGTACACATGTTATATATGTATATGTGTGTGTACATCCCACATACATGGGCACATATATACATACACCAACATCTATATATATATATATATATATATATATTTACACAAAACACACACACACACAACATAATGCATACACATATATGCATATAGACATTAATATAAATATATAAGTTCAAATATCACATATTAAAAATACATCATTTATCAGTGCTGGAAATAGCACTGATAAAGTTCCCCCTTTATCAGTGCTAGAAATAGCACTGATAAAGGCCAAACCATCTATAGTGTGTTGTTTTAAAAACAGTACACTATAGGAAATACATGTAACCTGTATACAAATATATAATTTAATTTAAATAAATTTTACAACACAAATACAAAATAAACACTACTATATACATTTCAAATAATGTTTTTTATAATTACATTTACAATTACTATCCACAAACATTTAAAAGAATTAATGTTTCATCCTCTTTCGAACCCACGATTCCCTCTCAAAAAATTCCACCCATGGTATCAGTTGCCGAAAAAATCACCTCAACCTGAGAAAAATAATCCACCTATATAAGAAAAAAATTATTATGTTAGAAATACTATAAAGAAATAAATTAAACATTAATATGAAATAATACATTAATAAAATGTCAATTTTAAATAAAAACACACACTTGGAGCCATACTAGTCACACCATATGTCGTATTGAGGTGCGGTTGATTCCGACATGTTTCAAATTAATTATATATCATTTTCCTAAAGTATTGAAACAATATGAATATGTTTTCTTGGTTTTGATTATGTCGCTTGTTCTTTTTACTAAAATTAATATCAATTTTAAATAAAAAGACACATTTGGAGTTATATCGGTCACACTGTGTGTCGCATTGGGGTGAGGCTAATACCTACACTTAAAAAATTACTTATGGATCATTTTCAAAAAGTATCAAAACAATATGAATGTGTATTCTTGAATTTTAGTATGTCACATGTGTTTCTACTAAAATTTCATTTTATACTTAAAACATACACTTTGAGTTATATCAGTCACATCATGTGTCAGTTTAATGTGAGACTACTTCATACATGTCAAAAATGACTTATGAATTGTTTTCCTAAATTATCTAGAAAATCGGAGCTCATTTTCTTGGTTTTCGGTGAGAAACACACATTTTGAACTAAAATATCAATTTTAAACGCATAACAGACACATTGAGTCATATTGGTCACACCATGCATCAAATTAAGGTGAGGATGATTCATATACGTCAAAAATGATTTATGGATTGTTTTTCTAAAGTAACAAAACAATATAAAAGCATCTAATCAATTTTCAGTATGTCACTTTTCCTTTTTACTAAAATTAATGTCAATTTTAAATAAAAATAAACACTTTGAGTCATATCAGTCACAACATTCATCAGATTGAGGTGAGGTTTATTCTTACATGTCAAAAATGATTTATGTATTGTTTTATTAAAGTATCAAAATAATCTGAATATGTTTTCTTAGTTTTCAATATTTCACTTATTATTTTTACTAAAATTAATGTCAATTTTAAATAAAAAGACACACTTTGAGTTATACGGGTCACACCATGCATCATATTGATGTTTAGTTAATTTCTATATGTCAAAAATGACTTATGGATCATTTTCCAAAAGTATCAAAATAACCTAAATGTGTTTTCTTGGTTTTTAGTATGCCACTTGTTATTTTTACTAAAATTAATGTCAATTTTAAATAAATAGACACACTTTGAATTATAAAATTCACACCATGTGTCAGATTGAAGTGAATCTGATTCCTAAATGTCAAAAATTACTTATGGATCATTTTCTTAAAGTATAAAAAACAATCTAAATTCATTTTCTTAGTTTTGATTATGTCACTTGTATTTTTTATTAAAATATCATTTTTAATAAGAAACATGCACTTTGAGTCATATCATTCACATCGTGTATCGATTTGATGTGAGACTACTTCTTATATATCACAACTAACTTATGAATCATTTTACTAAATTATCATGATAATAAGAGTGCATTTTTTTGGTTTTCAGTGAGTGACATGTCTTGAACTGAAATGTATGGAAATTTTGATATATACTGGTCACACCATGCATTGGATTGAATTTTTTTTATTCTTACATGTCACAAATGACTTATGGATCATTTTTCTAAAGTATCAAAATAATATGAATGTGTTTTCTTGGTTTTCAATATGTCGTTTTTTCTTTTTACTAAAATTAATGTCAATTTTAAATAAAAAGACACACTTAGAGTTATATTAGTCACATTGTGCATCATATTGATGTGGGGATGATTAATACATGTTATAAATGACTTATGGATCATTATACTAAAGTATCAAAACAATCTGAACTTGTTTGATCAGTTTTCGCTTTTTTACTTTTTCCATTTACTAAAATATCATTTGAAATATTAAACACACACTTTGAGTCATATTAGTCACATTGTGGGTCAAATTTATATGAGACTTATTTCTACATATCACAACTAACATATGAATATTTTTCTTAAATTATCAAGATAATTTAATCATGTTTGTTTTGATTTCATTGAGTGACACACATTTTGAACTAAAATGACAATTTTAAACTAAGAATAGACACTTTGATTCATATCGGTCGTACCGTATGGATCATTTTCCTAAAGTATCAAAAAAATATAAATTTTTTTTCTTGGATTTCAATATGTAACTTATTCTTTTTACTAAAATTAATGTCAATTTTATATAAAAAGACACATTTAGAGTTATACTGGTCACACCATTCATCAGATTGAGATTTTTTTGATTCCTACATGTTAAAAATGACATACATATCATTTTCCTAAAGTATAAAATTAATTAAAATTAATTTTCTTAATTTTGAGTATAAAATTTATTCTTTTTACTAAAATTAATGTCAATTTTAAATAAAAATACACACTTGAACTCATATCGATCACACTATGCATCAGATTGAGTTATATTTGATTCCTACACATCAAAATTGACTTATGTATTTTTCTCTAAAGTATAAAAATAGTCCAAATTTTTTTTATTAGTTTTGAGTATGTCAGTTTTCTTTTTTACTAAATTTTATGTCATTTTAAATAAAAATATGCATGTGGTGTAATACCAATCACACCATGTGTTGGATTGTGGTGTAGCTTATTACTACATATCCCAAATGACTTATGGATTGTGGTTCTAATGTATCAACAAAATATAAACTACCCATGTTACCATAAGGGGTTGGAGGCTTCAACAAGGGGTTGATCAGACTTGAGTAGTACATGCAGATCTGGAATAACCTGACTGCTTCCTTTGAAGACCTGATAAGGGGGGATCCACTTTTTCAGGTCTCTAATTTAACTTGGAATCTGTTTAGGGATACGAACTCTGGTAGAACGCAACTGGTTTTCAATGATTCTATTTTTTTTCTTTCCTAACTAATGCTTTGTTGAGTTACAAACCTTGTTGTGTGTGGTAATGTTGGAGGGTCATATCGGCTCAGACAGGATAGAGCACGCTGCTTCTTCCTCTGAAGGTCATTTGGGATGTGGCTGATTCGGAGGAATGGCTTGCCATTGGGAGGGACCATGCTTGCATGGGATTGCCGAGCGGTCCTTCTTTGGAGTTAGTGGTTGCTGATTTTTCTTGGAAGAGGTTGGTTCTGGTTTTCTGTTTGGCATTTTTTTGTGTTTTTTTGAACTTATGGTTTCTCACTTTTTACTCAAAAGTGTCTTTCTTAATAAAAAATAATTTCCAGTCAGTATGCAGTGTTGGAAGTTCAATAAATAAAGTAAATGGAAAGTGTGGTAACATTGGAAGAAAGGAACATGTTATCTTTTTTGTGTCTTGTTTCAGATATTTGAAAGAAAAATTTTAATTCCCAAAAGATATATGAAAAAAACTAAATAAGTATTAGATAAAAATGATAAGTAAATTAACTTATAAATATCAGATAAAATGATGGCATAAATAATTAAACAGTTATTAGGAATTAACCTTTTCATGATGGTTTTATACATTCTTAACCCATTTCCTTGTTGTAATTATATTAGTTGTATCCTCAAAGTCTAATATCTCACGAGCATGAGCTGCTTCAAATAAAACACCCCAATAGGAAGAAAATAATACACCTGTAAAAGAAAATAATTCTTATATGACTACTAATAAAAATAAATAAATAAAACATAAATATAAAACAATCCATTACTTTTACGAAGAATGATTTTACTATGAAAACATCGATATTACCTATTTTATTAAGCAGAGGCAGTGTTGTTTCTATTCTTACAAATGCAGTGGAGGGAACATGAATCAAATTGATAAATTCCAACACTACAGGGGTGAAAAGGTTTTGAGGGAGAAGAAGTGTGTGGAAGTTTTGGTACAGAAAGGCATGAAATATCGATAGAAATATTATAAAATAAATTAACTCTGTGTGGAATAATGAAAATTTAATCAGCATTTCATTTTAGAATTTTTTTGGTAAAATAGAGAAATAATTTCATATCATTAACTTTATATCTTTCTAAAGGGTTTCCTTTATTATATTTTTTTCTTTCACAGGATTGGTAAAATCATCATGTACAGAAGACATTGTCTTCATGAGTAGTCAATCATTTAATTTAGATTATGTTAATGCAACAAAGAATATATAATATTATGAAAAAAATAGTATATTAAAAAACACTTTAAACCTTTCAATAAACTCTCTTTATTTTTTTTAAAGGTAGTAGGAATTAACCTTCTCATGATGGTTTTATACATTCTTGAATCATTTCCTTATTGTCATTATTTCAGTTACAGCATCGAAGTTCAATCTTTCACAAGTTCATTTCTTTATAATCTCTTTTAAAATTAATAAAATAAGTATTAGATAGTAATTCTATAGAAATTGACTAAAAAAGTAGATAAAATAATGATAAAAACAAATAAATAAGAAGTATAAAGTCACATATTCATGGTATATGTGTACATTACGACATTAGGTATGTTTTCCATTCATTTATAAACAAATCTATATTATCTTGTGAATATGAGGATTTTCAACAGTCATATTAGTACTGGAAAAATATGAATACACACGGTATTAATAAACATTTTAAATGAAATATTAATTATCTTTGAAAATACCTCTTTGAGGATGATATTTTTTTGATGGAATATGATCTCTATCATAAATTTACAAACATAATAACCAAAATATTTTCTATTTGTTCGTTTCATAAATTGTAGAAAAATTTGGAAAAATAAGTAATTTTTTTTAATATGTGTTCGGATAGTGAAATATTATTATATATACTCTGATACTTGTACACTAGTAGAATTTTCCAGGCTCCTTGTTTGCATGGACTGTCCTCATTCCATGATTCTCACAATATTTAAACATTTCCCTATCATAATAGAATTATCATTAAAACATAATATAAAATATATAACTTGAATTTTAGTCCCAAAATATCGGATGTAGTGTATTTCAAATTGAAAAAATTTATCATGTGTGGTCGGTTTTTTGGTTTTCCATGTAGTGAATCCAGGAAATAAATATTTAGAGTATCCAAATTGACCGCAATTAATATCCAATGTTTCCAAAAAGAAAAAAAAATTAATAATTAATGAATAAAATGAAAATATATTTTATATAATTAAATTTTTGAGTTTTACCCCTGAATGATTAGTATTAAGAAGATTCTATCATCCATAAGTTTTCTTTCAAATGATTTTTCTAGTTTTTCTACAATTTCATCCATTTTATTTTATTCTTTTTTTGGTTTGTAGAAGTGACGTGAGGACTAATGAGTCAAAATTTATGTTCATGGGGTAATCCATTCAATTGGTATTGATATAAATTCCTACAAAAAATATAAAATGTATTTAGTCATAATTAACATAGTATATCAGCTATTGGAAAAAATCATGAAAACATACCTCATGTATACATTTTCAGCTGAGACTCCTAGTAATTCATACTTGAGGATTTCATTTAGATTATTAAGATAAATTTAGTTTGTAATGTCCTCTTTGAACATTCTTTCTTCAAAATCAACTATATCATTACTAACACTTTGTAATTATGCATCTGCATTAGCATTCAAAGTTAGTAAATGTGGATATTGAATGGGTGAGGTGAAGGTGAATTCTAAAGATCTTTTATATTGGTTGGTTGATCCTTTATATGGTTTTGATTCAAACTTTCATTTCACCCCCTTCCCTTTGTCTTTCTATAATAACATTCATTAGTTCAGACCTTTTTCATTAATTTTTAAAGGTTTAGCATGAAAAATAAATTCGAAATGAATACCTTTTAAACATGTTTTTTTACAAGATATGAAGATCATTCTATAAATTTTTCAATAGCTTAGTAGATTGTATGAATATCTATATCATCAAGTGGATCAAGTAGCTCGATGCTTGGCTCATAAGCTATGTTAATTCCCACTCTCACATGACCTATTGAAAGTAGTATGTTGTGTAGACTGTCTTCTTAGATATTGAACATGGTAACCCTCACAACATGGTGATGGGTGGGTGTTGATAGATATAATTCACACTCATTTTCACTATGTGTAATGTCAGTATAGGAATGGTATCAGTGAATTTTTCATTCACATTTTACAGCTAAGACAACTCTTGGAGGGGAATGACTCACCTCAAAGCTGGTAGGGGTGGGAAGAGATCTTCATGTAGTGGTTGTTCTTGAGTTTTTCCTTCTCTTTTCTTCCCCCTATAAAATTTTCTAGTAATTCATACTTCCAATGAGATTTTTCTTCAATGGAATCTAATATTACTTTCATATCTTCAATTTCTTTTTCTTTATCCTCATATTGTTTTATTTTCTCAAAATATGTTTGGGGTATCACCCCAAAACTCACACCTCTGATGTGGCCATACTATTTTGGCCTCTTTAAGGCCACCGATATTAGGCGTTTATCCAATATAGGTGTTGATGATTCCTATGTCTAAGTCATATATAAAATATAGGTAAATAAGTAATCATTATTATATAATAGATATTTAAATCAAAAAAAATTATTATTTCATACTTACACATGTTTTTCATTTTTTTGGTGTGTTTTCATCTATTAGTATCCCATATTTATTTACATGTTACTCCTTCCATAGCACATGACGTGGGATAGAAGTAGATTTTGATTTGGATTCATCAATCTATATATAAAAAGAGGAATATAATTAGGTTTTTGGTTTATGACACATAAAAGTATTATGATCGATTTAAAATATGTACCATTTTTTAAAGTGAAGCATACCCCATCCTTACTTTATAGTAGGGTTATATTGGTTTTGTTGCTCATTCCTTATTTTCAGAACTCATTTTCTATTTCATAAATAAAACAAATCTCAATCAAAGTGATAAATACAAGTATTTTCAAACAATTTATTACCAATCACAATGTACCTGAAAAGATATATCCCAACGACAACAAGTAAATGCAACCCATTCTACTAGGCTTATAAGGTGTGCATACATAAGTGTTGGGTGTGCATTTATTTTCCCTTCAGAATATTTAAGATAAAATCTCATTATAATTGTGTGAAAGCCTTTTTGAATCCTTCCAAAAAGCATTAATACAAATTTATTGTGGGATCCATCTACTATAAATTCACTCTATAAGGGATGATAAAGATTAATTCAATGTTTCATTGTTTTATTTTTTAGTAAAATAAAGAAATTATATCATAATGTTGTTGTAATCTCTTTTCAAATCAATGTCTTAAGTAAGGGAACAATATGGTGCCATGAATCTATATCAATCATCACATGATGTCGAGTGATGATCTCAATGTAACTACTAAACATGGCCTTATTGGGGTTAATATGTTGGCCACACTCATTCTATCCAATCTTGAATTTGATTCCTTTATTTTTCTCCTTAATAATTTTTTCTAACACTGTCACACTACGGTGCCCCTGTTTATTTATTTTTTGCAATATCAGCTCTTTACCGTCTACCATTTCCTCATATTCAAAATCATCAACATATTTCCCCAATTTATTGGGAGCAGAAATAGGTTGAGAAACATGTTGTTTCTATTGATTGGTAGCATCATCATGTGAATAAGTTCATTGTTCCTCTACACTGAGAGTAGCATTAGGTTGAGAAAACTATTGTTCCCTAGGATTGGGAGCATCAACGCATATAGAATTCATTAACTGCATAAGTGGTTTAACATTTAATTTAGATTACATAAATGTTGTAATGAATGGATAATAATGTGAGATAACGCAATGTATATTACAAAAAATATATAACCTGGATATTGAACTCTTTTTTTTAAGGTTGAAGGGATTTTACCTGTTTATCGAGTATCCAAATCCCTTATTTATGGTTTCTTATAACATAAAAACCCCATATACATTGGGACTAATATGAAATGATTGTAACATCCTAATGATAGGGTTATCCTTAGATGAATTTTCATCTGACCCTTCAGTGGTTTTGGTCGATAATATAACAATTTACCACTTTCGGTTTGTAGGATTTGGAATATAAAATACTTATACTACATGTGATTACATTATAAATGGTTTTTCTTTGTACCCTTCCTTACTAAAATCCACTTTCATCAATTTTAACATCACTATTGTTATCAACTCACTTGCATTGAAAATCAGCACTTGGAATGTTGTACAATCCAACTCCCATATTTGTTTGATGATGCCAAAGTATGACATATTCGCATAAATTGGATTTATTCCTTAGTTCATGAAATATTCATTGCTTCATCCATAAGTGTAACTCCTCTATTTCACATGGTACTGTCTTCATCATGTTCATTTGTATAGAATGTATAACCATTAATTACATAACCATTATAAGATAATACATACACACTTGGTCCTTTGGATAGACATCGAAGTAGTTCTGAAATTAAATCTAAATTTTCATCTGACTCCTTAAAAATATGGTCTCAAAATTATCCTATAAACTATTGATTATTTTTATTTGATATGAATATTTCATCCCTTGATGGATTAAAATTACTAATAATTTATTTTTGGGTTTCAACATATGGGGAAACCTATAAAATATTATGAATAATGTAAAGTAGGGCCTACTCCCAATCTGTAATATTGATTGTGACAACATCTTTTCTAAAAATTCATTCACCCACAAGCCGCCTAGTGTGATGAGATTTCAGTACACCAATTATTTCCACATCAGATAGGTAGTTAGTATAGAATTCAATGGATTCCTCAACAATATATCACTCTAAAATACAACCCTTTGTCCGACTTTAATTTTTGACATACCTTTTCAAAATCTTGATATACTATTCAATAGGGTACATCCATATAATGTATAAAACCACATAGTCAAATCTCTCTCACCAATTAAACCATCAACTGAGCATTAATATCAAATAATGTTGGTAGGAAGAACATTTCCAATTCACATAATATGATGGCAATTTATTTTTCCATCGTTGGAAAAAATTTCGATTCTATAACATTATTGCATGTAGATTTAAAAATGAAATAAAGCTTGGTTAATGTATGATAGATATTCTTAGGGAAAATAAAATGTAAATTTATAGGAATTAGATTTTACATCTAAATATGATAGTCATGTGATTTCAAACCCTTTAACTTTAAATCATTCAATGACATGATATTCTTGATATTTGATGAATATCCCTCTAGAACCTTTACATCATTCAAGAAGTTTCAAAAGTGATATCTCTCTTACCTATAAAGAGTGTAAGTAACTAGATGAAGAAAAATCCATTTCTCCACCCTTTAATGGTTCCAAATATTTCCATATTCCCATTTCAATCATGTAAAACCTAGCCTTAATTTCATCCTTTGTTTTTTTAGGAACATTTAGTAATGTTCCAATGACATTATCATATACATTTTTTCAATATACATAACATCAAGAAAATTTATGGCATCCAGAAAATTATAGTATGGTAATTCAAAAAAAACTGATATCTTTTTCCAAGAAATTTTCATAAGTTTTTTAGAAAAATTTTTACCAAAATCAGTATCCATATCTTTTACTTTCTCAAATAGTTGATCACCTATTAGTGGAGATAGTGTTGTATGTTATTCTAAACTCTCATTTAATGATGTCATCCAAGATCAGTACTTATGACTTTGGGGTATTGATAGAGAGAATATTTTCAATAAATTTATATTGAATTCCATTGTTTTAAATTCCACCAAAGTGTTACTTTAAGATAAATTGCCACATTTTATGATATTGGTGGTATTTTGAGCTTAATAGTAAAAATGGACCATTTTGGATTTTTAACTATTTTAAATAATTTATATATTTTAGTCATAAAATTTTCTACATTAATCCAAATTGAAAAATTATTGATTTTAAATATTATAAACATCTAGGGATTCATTTCATCCTTATTAACCAAAATCTGAATCGACCATATGGAAGTTCCAAAGAAGCTCACAAGTTGGACTATGAAAACTATTTACAGATCTGTCTACTTATGGTGTGGGTCCATAACTCATTCATAGTGGGACCAATTGCTGTGAAATTCAGTGGTTGGACACAAAATATGTTTTTAAACATATTTAATGAAGGATAAGATGCATGAATTGGCCGTTTTAATGGTCATTAAATCATTCTAATCTAGAGATTTTCGATTTGGAGAGTCTGACTGGACAGAATAAATTGTCAGAGTAAAACAGGAATAACTCTCGGAATACTTGTCTAAATATGCTGAAATTTTTAGAAGAGATCAAAAAGGTAATTATGAAAAAAATTAAATAAGGTTAAAATATGTGAATAGGTAATTTATTTGGGATAAAACGCATCAAATTTAGGGGGACAAATTCTACCTATAAAAGGAGGGGAGCTCCTCCCTCTCAAAGCATCTCATCCATCCCATTCCTTTCGGGACACCAAGGAGGAGAATTTTTCAGATTTTTATCTTTTATTTATTTTATTTTCTATATATTTGTAATGCCTTATTCTTCCCTATTCATCTTGATTACTCTTACCATGGTGGGGTAAAAATTTTGAGTGATTCGGGAAGGATTGGTTTTCTATTTTGTAATGATTGAGTTATTTGACATAATTAAATGAAATTTCTTTCTTATTCAAAGTTGTTTTCAATTTTATATAGATGATTTTATTATCAAGTGTTATTGTTCTTGAATTTTAATTCTGTTATTGATTTTTTTTCCTTGGTAAATAATCATTATCTCCCTACACTGATTTCTGGTTTATATACGATGGAATAGACCAGGGATTAGTGGTGAAGTACTCAATGATAATCAGTATGTGTAAAAGGGGTAGTGAATGTACTTGATTATTTGGGATAAACAATACCTGATCAGTTATTTCCCAAGTCAATTGAGGATATTCAATACAACTCTTTTTCACATATAAGGAGAGTTGACCAAACTGAGATCTTGGTATGGTTTTATCTCACCATCATAATTTCACTAAGAAAGTGAGAGGAAAAGATTATGGAAACTCACTTTAATCAACTCAGAAGAAGAGGTTTGAATTTAATTAAATAAGGATATAAATAAAATTGGGAAACTGACCCCAACATAATCATCCTTTTAATATTATAGTTTTTAATCCTTTTAATTTCAAATTTCCTTTCAATCATTTTCTTATCAATTTATTCTAAAAACACACCATTTTTACCCTTGTTTAAAAGTGACAACTTTTTTTGTGTGCACTTCTCTTTTGGAGACTTCCTAGGGTTAATCACTAGACTACACTTAGGGAATTTAAAAAAAAAATCACACCCTACAACAAGCTTGTGTCAGGTAAAAATCTGTAATGTCCTAGAAACAGAGTCTTTGATGAATGTTTCAACCTAATTGATTGTGTACCTTGTTCACGGATGGGACACCCTTAAGTTTCTTTAATGGTATATCATAGAAAATTTCCATAAGAAAGAAAGTCATTTATCATTCCATACAACATGGATCTTAATGTGAAATATTCATTTCTGTAATAATCATACATCATAATACCTGAATCCCACAATAATTTTAAATATTTGATCAATGGATCCAAATAAACATCAATATCATTACCTGGTTGTTTTGGTCTTGATATAACCATAGATAACATAATATATTTTTGTTTCATGCATAACCATGGTGTAAAGTTATAATTTACCAACATAATAGGTCATGTATTGTGAGTTCTACTTTGAAAACCAAAAGGATTCACTCTAGTTGGTGAGGACTCGACAAGTGCATCCAAGAAACCCAAGTTCAAAATAGGGAGGAGACATATTTTTGGGGGGGGTACTATAGTAGTATTTGTAGCAGTAATGTAGCAGGAACTATATCAGTCCTATAGCAGGCACTATAGCAGGTACTGTAGCATGCACTTTAGCAGGTACTGTAGTAGGCGTTATAACAGGCATTGTTCAGTACTGTAGCAGCTGGAACTATTCATCTATTTGGGCTTTCGGGCCACCAGTTTGGGCCTCAAGTACTTTAAGGCCTTTGGGACACCCAAGGACTTTGGGATAGTAAGGCCTTCAAGCTAGTAAGTCTTTAGGGCCACCTCAAGGTCTTCGGGCCACTTTAAGGCCTTCGGGCCACTTAAAATTGTGCTTAAATGACCAGACAGACCCTGCAAGGAGCAGACTCCATATGGGGATTCAGAGTAGATGAATTCACCATAGAAGAATCTAAGAGTATTTTTCAGAAAGAGAGGGTATGGTATTGCCATCAGGACTAGCCTGTGCATGCATGGAAAGCCTAGCCGAATAATCCATGCGAATGTCGAGAGATGATATCACGATGAATAAGTTGGGGAGGAGCAGTTCCAAGTATAGTCTGTATATTTCCTATAACCTACAGTTCATATAATCTATAAGCCTATGGTCTTTTTAAGGGTTACCCCTCATCCCATGAAAGGGAGTTTATCAAAAATCAATAAAAAGAATCCCTTCGGGCCATTTGAGCAGGATACTCATGATAAATTCTCTTCCACTGAGAGAGTATGTCGGGTGATGAAGTTTCCCATATTTATTTATTGTATTTGTGTGTCACATCAATTTTATTTTAGTCTCCTCACTTCCATATATATTCCTAAACCTTGTAATGATTATAAAGTGCCATAAAACTTTTATAGGACCAGATTCATCTTTCTTATATCGAGAAGTACCAAAGTTTTAGAATTATTTAAGTGATTTGTGTTTTTTTTAAACATTATACAGACATTGGTACAAGAATTAATTCTTTCATAGATCATACTCATCAAATATAGAATTAGTTTAGTGGAATATTCTCATCTATGGATCTCATTGTCTTCTGGGAGCATATCATTAAAGAGAGAAAGTAGTTTAGTAAAATTAGTGTCACTCCATCCATTGCCATATTTTAAATTATGCAGATTTATTATGGCTTAAAATATTGTATATTTAGTGAAATTAGTATACAATGGAATATTCGGACAACACTTTAACCTCTCAAACAATTTTGGACAATCACTAAGTTTATATTCAACTTTCATTGTAATTTCCTCAATATGATCTTCCTCATCATTCACACTTGTAATCACATCCTCAATATGGTCTTCTTTATTGTCCATACTTATAATCATATCAGATGGTCCATAAAATGCAATTTCATCCCAATAACTAGCTAAATTTTATTTTTCCTCATGTTTTTGTTTACAATATTTTTATTCAAGACTAATTAGTCCAGAGGAGTTGGAAGAAAACTTGATCCATCATAGAATCGATCAAAGTTATAAATGTTGGAACACCCCATCTTCATACTCTTTTTTCATATGATTAGAATCCATCCATTGTCTATTCAAATCCATCCTATTTGATTCGGTAATATTAATATTTAAAAAAATAAATACACAAAAGGGGCCTTTCAAATAAGGGGAACCCATCATTTTAATGTTTCATATAACTTCATCATGATTTGAAGGAAATGGGTAATTGAATTTAAGAAAATAATTACTCCATAGGTGGTATGTGTTATCCTATGAATTCATCCAGAAGATATGGGGGATGAGTCCCAGGAAACAAAATTTAATAATAATTGTTCGGGAGATGAATCTGATGAGGATGATAGTTATTATTGAATTTTTTTTCTTCAAACTCATCCCCTTAGAAGCTAAAACCAAATCAAATGGAAGATGTAGTTGTGGAGGAATCCCCTAATTTAAACCATGTAGGTGATTTTGGATGAAAATTAGGTTTAGGAGTTACAATGGGGTTAAACATTAATTCACCTTTTTCAGGAGTGAGGTTGTGATGGATATCATATGGTTTGGATAGAGTTAATGACACTCCCTTTCCATAGTTTTATTATAAATCTCTATTACGTAGGAGGTGAAGATAGTTCTAAGTGAAGGCTAAGGTTTCCAATGTTGGGTTATGGTCACCTGATCTGGATCATTTCAGTAAGGGATTTACCTGAGTTTGATTATTCACAAGGAATGAAAAAAGTTTCTTAGTTTTTTTCGAATGGTTTCTGAGTTTAGGGAAGATGGATAATTGATTAAACATGTCTTTGTGCAAAAATTTGGTAAGGTTTCATGGGATATAAATGATTGATGGTGAATGATGATGTAGTGAATTTGACTATAGGTTGAAACCAGAAAGAGTGGAAGGAAGACAACATACTAAAACATGGATTTTAGAATTCTATAATTTAAATACTTTAAAAAAATAAAATCTACTAAGAAATAAAATAGAGTTCAGTTTGAAGCAGTTAGGAATCCACTTAAAGGCTAAATTAAAACTAGATATGTGTTCATGTTATTTTTTCTTGGATTTAATGTCAGTGAACATGGTAGTAGTGGAATTTTTATAATTTTATTAGATTTGATGCAATGGATTTGAGTTGGTGGAGGCTTCTTTAAAATAAGTAACCGACAGAATGACACCAACTCATTCCTCACCTTCCCTTAGGTTCGACCCTACTCTGTCACTATAATAGTGTGGTGTAGGTCTATAAATAAATAATTTGTTAGTCCAATGACCTATCAGTCATTTAAAATCAAAATATTTAAGATAGAAATTAAAATGATATCAAAATAAAATTTTGAGTATGTTTCTGAACTTGAAATAGGGTGGTTACCTAGGAATAGAAATTTGGAATGGTATTTGGATCAAGAAAAAATTATGAGCATGATTTTCAAACCTTGTATGGTCAAGGAATGGGTAATTTAACTTTACACAATCTGAACCATGATTAGTTATCCATGTGTGTTAACTATATGAACCTATTTTTATTCAATACATAAAAACTTTAATGATATGTTTTTTTATGTGTTATTAATTTTAAACCTTCTCTCTCATACATAAACAGACATTTATTACCCTAAAACATCTTTGAATTAGTTTACATTTTTATAGGGAAATTTAAAGGGTTTTACATCATTATTCAATTATTTTATCTCATTATATATTAAGATAAATCTACATGAGATTAAAATTATAATAATTTATAAAAAATAAAACTATAATTTTATATTAATTTATAAATCTAGAAAACTATAAAAGTATAAATGATTAATAAAATTTTATATTTAAATTATATATGTAAATATGATATACTATAAAATTTATAAATATATATATATTTATAAATAAATAAAATTAGTGAAGTATGTAACCACACTAGGATATGTAAGTGTGAATCTAGAGTTTACATAAATCCAAAATTTACTAATAACCTTCAACTTCTTTAATGTTTAAAATAAAGAATCTAAAAATTGGTAGCCATTATCAATCCCAAAACTGATTCACACCTAGAAAATTTAATATGATTTCCTAAAGACTGACTATCCACTATTCCTTAAGACTTATCTAGGATATACAATAAATAACGCAAAACATAAATCTATTCATTCATGTTTCCCAATTCAAATCAAATGATCCCAACACTGACCACTAGACAACACCAAATATAACATACTAAGATAAAAACACCTTTTCAAGAATCCATTTTTCTCTTAAAACCTCTAACATCAAACTAAAATTTTAAAACTCTCTTTAAAAAACAAGTACCACAATGCGAAATTTTCACCCCATTTGAAAAACTAAAAGCTTATTTCACACTGAATTATGAGTTAATATTTCAACCTCACTACTAGAGAGTTAAAAATATTTATAAAAATCGAATTCCATTTCAAAAAAAATTCAAAATTCAATAATGAAATTAAAAAAAATTACAAAACACCTCATGAAATTCAAAATACATTTTAAAATAACCCATCCAAACATATAATGATATCAAGTATACTGTGTAAACCATTCATCTTATGTAGACAAATAAATCAAATTCATTTCACAATTTTACCATAAATTAAACTTCTTATTCTATAATATGGTAGTTAAAATCATTTATAAAAATCCTCCTCATTTTGAAAATAATATCTAGTTTTCATTATAAAACTATCCTCTTTTGAAAATACTACTGGATAATCAAAATATATTTATAACTAAACCATAAAATTTGGATTTAAAATTAAAACATTTTAAGAAACTTAACTTTTCCCCCAAAAAAACATTGAAAAAAGTTTACCTCACCAAACATTCAACATAGATTTGTAAAATTTAAAACCATAAGAAAATATTCAAATATTAATTTACTAAATTCCCATTAGACGCATTTTTAACACCATCCATGACATACAGAAACAACATTTGGTTTTCAAAGAATTTCAAAATCACGTCTTATAAAAACCCATACATCAGAACCTTTACATGTACTCAAAAGAGTTTATAAAACCCCACAATAAATCTTAATCATGTGATTTGATAACATAGTTACATTATTTCCTAGCCTTGATCCTTCACACATACACTCCAACTATGTTGTTGATGATGGGTCCCTCCCACAATCACTCGAACTTGCATGAATCACCCACCTTCCCTTGTAGTATGGTTTTCATGTGGGAAATAGGCAAGCAGGGGTGGTGTGATGTAGTGCAGAGGTTGTGTGATGTGGTGTGGGGATTCATGTGGTGTAGGGGTGGTGTGATGTGGTACAATGGTGTGATTTGGTGTATGGATTCATCATAAACCTTATATTGGATAGGAACTATTTTTCGAGGAACTCACTAAAGAATGAGAGCAGCGACAGCAATAGGTTTCAGTAAGAGCAACAACACTGTAGAAATAGGGCTCCATGATAGCTTAAAGGTGTGTGAGAGAGTATCCTCAAGTTAGGGTTCTTTTATAAAATTTGGTAAGGCTTTTATCAGTTATTTTTAAAAATTGTTGGTAAAGAGTAGTTTTATCAGTAGTAAAAAAGAAAGCGCTGATAAAACTACTCTTTATCAGTGCTAAAAAAGCACTGATAAAACATGTCTTTATCAGTGATAAAATTCTATCACTAATAAAGAATGGTTTTATCATCAATTTTTTAGAACTGATAAAGGGGTATCTTTATCTCATTGGGATAGGGATTCTATAGAATCCCTAGCCTTTTACACATATTATTAAAATATTTTAAGCATAATTTGCCATCAAATGCAACCAAATATCATAAAGTCTAGTGTCTTTGGAAGATTAGGTACATAATTTGAAAACATGAAAACCAAACTAAAAACATATTTTATTTAATCTCCATAATGATATCCTAAATTCCATTGAGCTCTTACATCATCATAGGATAACCTGGTGGAATACATGAACAAAAGGGATAAGCTAAAAAGCTCAGTAAGGGAATAAGTATAGGAATAAAACACAACACATGGGTTTGAAGTCATAACATGATGAAATGCATGTAACATGAATAAACATAATAAATAATAAAATTTATAACATGGGAACATATAACCATGACATCGTAGGAATGTGGAAACATCATATAACATGACATAAACATGATTCAAAGATAACTTCCTAGACTATATTACATAGTAGACAAAGTCCCATAAAGGAATCAGGTTCAATACCTATCCCAACATGATGTATCGTGAGACTAAACATTACCCAATGTATTGAAGTACTATCTAGGTGAACCCATCATAACATTTCCATGCATATGTGTGCCACGTGAAGAATCAAGCATAAGGGTTACCCATGGAAATAATTGGGTATCATAATCATGTCTTAAGGAATAACAAAAAGTAATATCATAATGGTGTCCATGAAAGAATTGATTTAAATAATAAATGGAAATTATGGTAAAATAGTTATAGATCATGATAAATTATTTTCAATTTAATTGAAAATGTGTAAACAAGTGTTTAAGAAACTTTAAAAATGAAATATTTTAGTGCGGTTTAAAGAAAATGTTAAAGAGAATTTAAAGTGAAAAAGGAATACTTGTTTTCATAAAACCATAAATGAAAAAATATATTTTTCCATTATAAAATGAATTCTTTTAAAAAAGTAATGGAGTCTTAAAATAGATTTTGTATGGTACTTGAAAATGGGTAAGAAATCAAGAAGTTCCCTTTAATCGGTCTTGCTTATCTGGAAGAATTGAGAAGGGAACCTTCTTTAAAAAAAGTATATCCCTTGAAAAAGAAGGATGAAATGATCTGGATAAATGATTTTGGAACATATACATGGAATTTATAATAATTATATAAAAATAAATAATAGTTAAATTAGGGTAAAGAGAGAAAAAGCGTAACCCGAAGGAGAAATGGAGGTTCGGGAAGAAACCCTTACCTTATGTCTGAAAGTGTTCTGCACTTGATCTTAATGTCATGGATAATCAAATTAAATACATTAATTAATTAATTAAAAACATTTTATACATGTGTTTTATTTAGTATAATTTTACTAATTTCATTTATGTCCCTTTTGATGAGTTATAAGATACAATTTCATCCTTTGGGGGCTTTTGTTTCCTTGGTTTTCATGATCGGTTACTTGTATACAATCAGGTAAAATGAGAATGGTTATCCAAAATTGAAGTTGTGTGTCATTAATTAATATATATAATATTAAATTTTTATATAATTCAGTTGGTAATTTGGGGTGGGGATGAATCATTAGATAATATGTTAGTGATAATCATTTAAATTATTTTGGTGGGTTTTTTTATCATCACAAACTAATTTTGTTTTATTAATTAATATTAAGTATATAAAATGGTTCTAGAAAATTAAATAGGCTATAATAAATATATTATAATATTTTTTAACCATAAAATGTTTTTATGATCAGTATTTAAGTAGGTAATGTAAATTGAAAACTTTTTCATCATTAAATGTGATAAATTAACACATCAGAGATGGTGTTTTCATTTTTAGTACAAAATGATAGGGGAAAGAAATGATGATGTATTATTACATTATAATAATAAAATTAAATTATATGTAAGTTAATGGATTTATCATACCATTTTGATAAGGTTAGGTGAGTATAGAATAATAAAATAAAATAACTTGAAAAGAAATTAAAATAAAAGAAAGAGGATTTTACCTCTTGAATCCTTCTTCTTGAGAACCACCTTAGGGGGATTGGTTTTGGTTTTTTTTTAGACCAAAGGCTCTTAGAAATGGGATAGAGGCTTGGGAATATATTTTATTATAATTTGGATAAGGCTCAAATCTTTAGAGGTATGAGGATAAGAGGTGGTGAGGGGTGGTGTTTATAGGGGAGGAGAGCGGTGTTTTCTCATTATTTTATTCATTGGTTTATTATTTTCCCTCAAGAATATGAATAGTTGGAGAATTATCACTAAATATATTAAAATAATTAAGGATGGTTCAATATTATAGTTCTTTCATCAGTGATGACTTAAGGAATAGTGTATTTAAATTATAATGTATATATACCGTAAATTATCGTATTTTACTATTCACCAAAAATTAAACTATTTTATAAAAATCCCAAAAATTTACCCTAACCATTTTTTAAAGTGTAGAATTAAAAAATTAACTCCATTTTAGGACAATAAATTTCTAAATATGAGAAATTTAATTTTTAATGAAAATCATCATTTACTTGGAAAGTACCAATTTTAAAATTATAAATCATTTTATAACACTATGAAAAATTAATTAAGGTATCATAAAATTATATTATAATCATAAGATAAAAAATATTAATTTATTAATACATTTTATGGAAATAAATTTTCTTTTAAAACATTATATTAATTATAAAATTGAAAATAAACACTTATATTTTTTAAAAATATCAACACTTAATTAATAATTTCTAAAACATTTATTTACTTATAATATGATATAATTATATCATATTTTCATTTATAAAATGGATAAGTGTTATTTATACTTTCATAGGTTAGTTCACTATTCTATTTTCTAGTTTACTATTCATAATGGTCACATTACTATTCCAAAGGTCAAGTTACTATTCCATTGGTATAGGTTTCTTAACTTATAGAAATGCCTATTATTTCATTAATTATTAATTTATAAAGTTTTTATTTTTTTTCTCTATGTGATTTTTATGTTATTTATACTATAAAACATAATTATAATAAAGGGGTTTTCATTGATAAAATTTTGGGTCATTACATTCTCCCCCCCTTATGAAATTTTGCCCTCAAAATTTCATTTTACAAACTATGGTGAAAAAAGGTGAGGGTGTTTCTCCTTCATCACTTCCTATAGTTCCCATGTTTTCTATTCATACTTATAGTTCTAATATAGTACTTTGACTAGGTGAGTGGTCTTGTTGCATAGAACTTTATCTCTATGATCCAATATCTTTACTAGTTTCTCCTCATAAGAGAGATCATTCTCCAATTGTACCACCTCTGAATTTAGTACATGTGAGGGATCCAGTATGTACTTCCTCAAGAGGGATATATGGAATACATAGTGTACTTGAGACATGGTAGGTGTAAGTTCTAATCGATAGGCCACAACTCTGACACAATCAAGAATCTCAAAGGGTATGATATACTTGGGATTTAGCTTTTATTTCTTCCCAAATATCATGATCTGATTCCATAGAGATATGTAGAGGAATTCCATGTCTCTAACCTTAAACTCTAGGTCCCGTTGACGATTGTCTTCATAACTCTTCTTTCAACTTTGGGATGTCTAGATATGCTGCTGAATTTTTTTCACCTTTTCAACCATTTCTTTGACCATTTCAAGTCCTAGAATATTACATTCACCAAATTCATCCCAGAATGTGTGTGTTCTACATATTTTCCCATGAAGCGCTTCATATGGATCCATTTGGATACTTGAGTGGAAGCTATTATTGTAAGATAATTCTACCAGAGGTAAATTTTGGTCCCATCCTCCTTTGAAGTCCATAGAACATGATCTCAACATTTCTTCTAGTTTCTAAATAGTCCACTCAAATTGGAAATCATTTTGAGGATGATAGGTCGTACTGAAGTTCAAATTGGTGTTTAGATCACATTGGATACTTTTCCATAACTTGGAGGTAAATCTCGAATACCAGTCAGATACAATCGATAGTGGTACTCCATGTAGCCTTACCACTTCTCTAATGTATATCCATTCAATTTGATCCATTGATAAGTCATGTAGAATTGAAATAAAGTGATATGTCTTTGTAATATGGTCCACAACAACCCATATATCATTGTTTTCTCTAGATGTCTTTGGAAGTCTGGTGAAAAAGTCCATAGTGATGTTCTCCCATTTCCATGTTGGTATGGGAAATGGTTTCATCATCCCCTTAGAATTTTTCCTTTCAGCCTTTACTTGCTGAGATACTAGGAACTTTGATGTATGTTCAGAAATATCCTTATTCATATTGTCTCACTTATAGTATTCTCAGAGATCTCGATACATCTTGGTGATCCCTAGGTGAATAGAGAAGGTTGAGATATGTGAGTCATTCAGAAGATCTTTCTTTATCTCTGGATTGGATGGTACACATAATCATGACCCAAATCTCATGACTCCTTCCTCGTCAATTTTGAACTCTGAGGATTTCCCATTTCTGATAACTTCCACCTTTTTCTGAATTTCGACATCATTTCTTTGAGAATCTTTTATTTTCTCTATAAGGGATGGTTGAGAAATAATTTGATAAAGGATTTATGATGTTCCTTATTTAATGATTCTCATGTCCATTCTTTAAAAATATTAGAAGATTGGATCCTTTTCATTTCTCAACATTGATAAATTTTTAGGATCCTTTCTACTTAGAGCATCCACTACCATATTTTCTTTACCCAGATGGTAGTAGATTGAGTAGTCATAATCTTTGATGAGATATAACCATCTTCACTGGTGTATATTAAGCTCCTTCTGTGTGAATATATATTTGAGACTCTTATGATCAGTATATATCTCACACTTCTCCCCATAGAGATAATTCCGCTAGATTTTTAACGCAAAGATCACAGCTGTCAATTCCACATCATGCATAGGATAGTTTTTCTCATGGATTTTCAACATACTTGAGGTGTAGTCTATCACTTTATCATTTTTCATTAGCACACAACCTAATACCTTCTTTGAAGCATTAATGTACACCACAAAGAGTTCCCCACTTATTGGTAGTGTGAGTACTGGTGTAATGATAAGCCTCTTTGTCACGACCCGTCCTCGGGGCTTGTGTCGTGACTACCCCAATCTCGCCTTCCATAGGTCAGGGGCTGGCGACTAGAACCAAAGGCGTAAATCCCTATACTGGGAAGTAATTGCCTTTATAAAATTAAACAAACACAACAGAGTACGCAACTGAAGTAAGCACTAAGCAGAACTATATACAAAAGTAAGTGCTGAAAAGAAAGGGGCCGGAAATACAAGACCAACAGTAAGTACAGTACAACTGAAAAGCTAGTACAACTGCAGTAAAGTAAAACAGAAACCACCGAGTCTTCCTCCAAGAATCCCACCTAAAGGGTGGGTACAGATGGTCTCCTCAGCACCTCAGGTCTGTCCATCTACTCCATGTACGTCTCTTCAAGTGGTCCACCTCTGGGTATCGTCCAGCTCTACAAGTCTCTACCTCAATCAATGTTGTCCGTCATCTATATCCAACACAACGTAGTGCGGGCATAGCCCTAGCAGGGGTGAGTATAATGATACTCAGTATGGACCCTGAGACCCGTAAGGTCTCACAATATCCACTAAGGATAAACAAGAAGTAAGATACAAAACATGGTGCATCAACCAATCCTACTTAGGTATATGACCATACATATACCTAAGTCTTCAATCATAGTTCGGCTCCAACTCTCGATGCCAAGCACAACCCAGTACACACAGGAAAGCAAGTCAATCACATCGATGATAATGATTGAAAGTCAAGACTCAACTCACACAGTTATAAATATTTCATATAGAGATAGAGATGATCATATGTAGTCACTGATTCATCTAAGCTGTCGGACCCACGTAGGATACTAGACCAGCTAAGCTGTCGGACCCACGTAGGATACTAGACTAGCTACTCTGTCAGACCCACGTAGGATACTAAAACAGAAGTCAAACTGTCATACCCACTTAGGATACAAGTACAGTAGTCATCGATGTTGAACCCACGGAGGATTCTAGTATAGTTGTCATCATCGTCGAACCCACGGAGGATTCCAATACATTTTCCATCATTGTCGAACCCACGGAGGATTTCAGTACGATAGTCGTCACAGTCGCAGCCAGCTCTAGGGTTCCAACACACAGCACGCTCGATTCCAGGAGGGTCCGCTCCTCGAGTCAAAGGGGGTCGATACATCAACTTTCACGAAGTCTAGATTTGATGTATCCCATAGTTCCATCTCGTCAAAAGGAACCCAACGCGACAGATGGCGCGTCAATCGGACGCCCAGTCTGAGAGTTATTAGCATTTTTGCTCCGGGGGCCCGGTTGGAAATTCACTCATTCCAAACCTGGCCATTTTCCAAATTTGTTCAAAACTCACCTAAAGTATCGCAAAAGGACCGCCTATTCATGAGGGTCCTAGTGCCGCAGACGGCGCGTCGATCGGACGCACGGTCTTAATGTTATTCCTGTTTAAGTGAATCGGGCTCGGCCCGTCAAGCCCAGTGGGCTGGCAGGTTGGCCCGACCCAATTTGGCGGGTCCAACCAGGAAGGGGGGGTCGGCCCGGCCCGGAGGGGCATGGCCTGGCCCAAGAGGGCGCGGCCCCGCCCGAGAGGGCGCGGCCCGGCCCGGGGGGGCGCGGCCTGGCCCGGCGGGGCGCGGCCTGGCCCGGCAGGGCGCGGCCTGGTGCGGCGCGGCTCGGCCCGGTTGGTCGCGGATTGGCCAGGCTGGACGAACCCTACGGGGGGGTGGGCCCCCCGATCTCCTGAACCGATGCCCCAAGCGGCGCTGCCCTCCTGTCCGGCCGGCCAAAGCTGGCCGGTCTTCCCAACGCAAGTAGCCCGCATGGGCAGGCCGATGTCCTCCCGCGCGGCACCTACGGGTGTCGCGGCCTCCTCCAACGCGGTCGGCCGATGAGCCGAACGGTTCTCCCATTGAAGCAACCCACGGAGTGCGGGCCACAGTCCTCCGTAGAGCGGCGCCATGGGGCGCCATGGTTCCATCAGCCCGGCCGGCTACGGCCGGCCGGTTCTTCTTCGGCCGAGTGGCCCACGGTTGCAGGTCGCGGTTCTTCCACAAGCGTCCGGCGCGCGGCCGCTGCTTTCACTTATCACCGCCTCTTCCAACACACCTCCATCGCGAATACAAATCATGAAACATCAGAGGGTCGTCAGGCCGTGTTCGTTCGGCCCGCACCCTCCACGTTAGGCAGTAGCAGTTGGCCAAAGACATTCCAACGGTTATTCATGTAGAATTGTGTTGTACCTCTCGTTCCCCTCGCTCTTTGATTTTCATGATCACAATCACTTTCATATGTGTTTAACCTTGTTTCAAGTGTTTTTGTTAATAGGCACAAGGTTGCCAAGAAAATGGCCCAAGAAAGCATCTCAAAGTGGACTGAATTTCAGTCCACCGGCCAACCGGTGTGATAGCACCGGCCAGCCGGTGGACCTGGCAGAGGCATTGCCCACTGCCAGGTTCCACCGGTCAGCCGGTGGCTCTGTCACCGGCCAGCCGGTGGTACCCAGACCAATTGGCCAGCTACTGTCTCCCCACCGGCCAGCCGGTGGCTCCTCCACCGGTCAGCCGGTAGAGCCTGGACCAAATTTCTTCTCCTCTGCCAAGGCACCGGCCAGCCGGTGGCCCTGCACCGGCCAGCCGGTAGCCCAGTCAAACTAGCCGTTGGCTTTGACCAGTCAACTCTGAGGCCCTTTACAACGGCTCTGAGGCCCTTTACAACGGCTCTGAAGACTCCCCAAGGGTTCCATGCCTATAAATAAAGGCCAAGGAAGCCCCGGACACCAACCGGATCATATACGAAGCCAACGGACATATTTTGTATCAATTGGCCAACCTCCGGCGACTTCCTTCAAAGGAACCTCAAGTGCTCCAACAACTTCCACATCCAAGGAGCTCCACCCAAGAAGCTTGGAAGCGGCCTTCAACATCTCCAATCATTCAAAGGCGCCCAAGGCTTCTTCTCATATACGGTTTTTATTGTATATTTATTTTGAGCTTTAAATTTGGGTTTGTGCCTACAAACCCCAACACCTTTTCTCATCCCTCTTTCTTTTGGGTTTCACATCACCACTAAGGTGTGAAGAGGTTTCTTCAAGCCTTTCCTTTTAAAAGGCTTGTGTCATAGGTGAGCTAGCCTTCACCTGTAAGAAGGCTAGTGGGTTCTTGCTCAACCATTAAAATCAAGTGGGTTCTTGCTTAACCACCAAAAGAAAGCTGTAATAGGTTCTAGTGCTACCTCAAAGCCTAGTGGGTTTCTTGCTAAAACCATTGAAAAGCAAGCGGTAGAATCTCTCAACGGTTGAGTTGGGAGCGGAGACGTAGGCCGGGTTTTGGCCGAACTCCGTTATCAATTTTTGTGTCTTGCCTTCTTTATTTCCGCTACATTTCAACTTTGTTTTTTAATTTGATTTTCATTTTTTTAAAAGGCAATTCACCCCCCCTCTTGCCATCTTCTCCTTTTCTCCATCCAACAATTGGTATCAAAGGGAGTATTTGAATAATTCCCTAAACTGGTTTCAAATTAAAGATTTTTTTTTTTGATGGCATCTACCTCTTTCGCCCCCGAGGGTTACTCTTTGGGTCGGGCTCCATTTTTTGATGGGTCCGACTATAATTATTGGAAAACCCACATGACCACTTTTTTAAGAAGCATAGGATATCCTATTTACAAAATTGTCATGCAAGGTTATACTTTGTCTACCCCCGACGAATCCAAATGGACCCCCGCCGATATTAGAAACTTTGAGCTTGATGGCAAAGCCATGAACGCTCTACATTGCGGCCTTGACCGAAATGAGTTCAACCGAGTTTCCACTTGCACCTCATCTCATGAAATTTGGAAACTATTGGAAGTGACCCATGAGGGCACTAACAAAGTTAAGGATACTCGGTTAGACATGTATAGACAAGATTTTGAAAGCTTTTCCATGCATCCAAATGAGTCTATTTCTGAAATGTTTACACGCTTCACTGACGTTTGCAATGGTAGAAAATCTCTTGGTGATGATGTTTCAGCTGAAACAATGGTCAAGAAGATTCTATGGGTCCTTCCGAGCTCATGGGCACCTAAGGTGACGGCTATCCAAGAAGCTAAGGATGTAAAGAACATGCCGGTCGAAGAGCTCATCGGATCCCTAATGACGTACGAGATCACGATGAGGAGGCAAGCTCAAAAGGAGGGCACACCAATCAAGACACCAAAGAACATCGCCCTCAAGGTACAAAAAGAAGTAAGCTCCTCCTCATCATCATCATCTTCATCTTCTTTATCATCAAGCGGCGACTCGGAAATGGAGAATCTCGCCCGCCAAATGCACAAATTTATGAAGAAGCACAAGAAGAAGAAGAAATCTCGCAAGGCGCGAAAGCAAGAACCCACCGCAAGATCCGAGCCCAAGGTAAAATGCTACGGGTGCGGCCAAAAAGGGCATTACAAGCCCGATTGCCCACTCAACAAGAAACGGGCTAAGGAAAAAGGAAAGAAAAAGGTCCTCAAGGCGACATGGAGTGACACCTCCTCATCATCCTCCTCCTCCTCCTCCTCGAGCGACCAAGGTACAAAATGCCTAATGGCATTTCACGAGGTAACTTCTTCTGATTCCTCATCCTCGTCCTCATCTTCAAATTCTTTTAATCATTTATCATATGAAGAACTTCAACATGTGCGAGACCAATTAGAAAATGGTTTTCATGAGCTTTCTTCAAAATTCGTTGCTTTGAAAAATAATTTCAAAAAACTCTCTTCCGAAAAGGAACAACTTCTCAAAGAGAAGGAGGAGTTGTCCCTCAAATTACAAAACATTCCCAATGTTGATTCCTTGGAATCAACAATCAAAGATCTAAGGGAATCTCTTGCTAAATTCACCAACGGAGAACAAAACCTTTCAAAACTCCTTGGTTCTCAACGTGTTTCTAGAACCACACATGGACTTGGCTACACCAACCAAGCTTCCTCCTCCCATGCTCCAACTGTTTTTGTAAGGGGGAGCTCTAGTTATAAATTTTGCAATTGTTGTAAAAAACCCGGGCACCTCATTTACGAGTGTGATTGCAAAAATGCCCGGTACGGCCAACCCAAGTCTATTTTCTATTCCGATGAGTTCTATAGGAGAAGACCCGCCATGAGACAAGTATGGATTGAAAAATCCCTTCTAGCGAGTCTCACCGGGCCTAAAATTGTTTCTTTTCAAAATCCCTCTCCCCGGTGATTCATTGTTTTTATTTAGGGGGAGAATTTTCAAAACCTTGTCTTAGATTCAAAACTTTCAATTCAATTTTTGGTTCAAAATTTTCATTTCAATTTTGATTCAAAACTTTCAATTCAAACTGTTATTCAATCTTTCAATTTCAAAAATCTCAATTGATTTTCAAATCTCAAATCTTGTTTTTCAAATCATTTTCCCTCAATCAAGTTTTATGCCCCGTGCTATTTTGATAATCACAAAGGGGGAGAAATTCTTGATTGATTGGGGGAGAATCCTTTTGATCATGCTTAGCATTTACTTTCTTTATCCTTTAAGCATGTCTTTCTTTTATGTATTTTACATTTATTGTTTTGGTGATTGTGATCATCAAAATAGGGGGAGATTGTTGTACCTCTCGTTCCCCTCGCTCTTTGATTTTCATGATCACAATCACTTTCATATGTGTTTAACCTTGTTTCAAGTGTTTTTGTTAATAGGCACAAGGTTGCCAAGAAAATGGCCCAAGAAAGCATCTCAAAGTGGACTGAATTTCAGTCCACCGGCCAACCGGTGTGATAGCACCGGCCAGCCGGTGGACCTGGCAGAGGCATTGCCCACTGCCAGGTTCCACCGGTCAGCCGGTGGCTCTGTCACCGGCCAGCCGGTGGTACCCAGACCAATTGGTCAGCTACTGTCTCCCCACCGGCCAGCTGGTGGCTCCTCCACCGGTCAGCCGGTAGAGCCTGGACCAAATTTCTTCTCCTCTGCCAAGGCACCGGCCAGCCGGTGGCCCTACACCAGCCAGCCAGTAGCCCAGTCAAACTAGCCGTTGGCTTTGACCAGTCAACTCCGAGGCCCTTTACAACGGCTCCGAGGCCCTTTACAACGGCTCCAAAGACTCCCCAAGGGTTCCATGCCTATAAATAAAGGCCAAGGAAGCCCCGGACACCAACCGTATCATATACGAAGCCAACGGACATATTTTGTATCAATTGGCCAACCTCCGGAG
The DNA here is from genome assembly GCA_963277665.1 of Viscum album. NCBI lineage: Eukaryota > Viridiplantae > Streptophyta > Magnoliopsida > Santalales > Viscaceae > Viscum > Viscum album. The sequence continues at coordinate 1,739,665,634 of OY728146.1, read as the reverse complement.
ACTTCCTTCAAAGGAACCTCAAGTGCTCCAACAACTTCCACATCCAAGGAGCTCCACCCAAGAAGCTTGGAAGCGGCCTTCAACATCTCCAATCATTCAAAGGCGCCCAAGGCTTCTTCTCATATACGGTTTTTATTGTATATTTATTTTGAGCTTTAAATTTGGGTTTGTGCCTACAAACCCCAACACCTTTTCTCATCCCTCTTTCTTTTGGGTTTCACATCACCACTAAGGTGTGAAGAGGTTTCTTCAAGCCTTTCCTTTTAAAAGGCTTGTGTCATAGGTGAGCTAGCCTTCACCTGTAAGAAGGCTAGTGGGTTCTTGCTCAACCATTAAAAGCAAGTGGGTTCTTGCTTAACCACCAAAAGCAAGCTGTAATAGGTTCTAGTGCTACCTCAAAGCCTAGTGGGTTTCTTACTAAAACCATTGAAAAGCAAGCGGTAGAATCTCTCAACGGTTGAGTTGGGAGCGGAGACGTAGGCCGGGTTTTGGCCGAACTCCGTTATCAATTTTTGTGTCTTGCCTTATTTATTTCCGCTGCATTTCAACTTTGTTTTTTAATTTGATTTTCATTTTTTTAAAAGGAAATTCACCCCCCCTCTTTCCATCTTCTCCTTTTCTCCGTCCAAAAAATTGTACAAAACCCCTACCTCGTAAATGACGTCGCATGTCGACAAGCCGCGGAAGACGAGCGTCGCGGTAGATGGCGTCACAGAAGATAGCGTCACGGAGAATGGTGTCGTCCCGTTAATGTTGGAGGAAGTGTCATTGACGTAGGCGACGCTTCTTGCGAGCGGTGTCTTCTCCCTTGACGTAGAGGAAGAAGAAGGTAGGAGAAGTCGTGGAGTGTTCTTTGCCGAGAAAGGATGACGTTCTCCGTGGAAGAATGAAGCTCCTCTAATTCTCCAAAGGTTCCCCACCAAAATATCTGTTAAGGCAAATATTATAATAGACTTCTCAAATTTTAAAGAATTTCCATGAAATTCAAATTAACTCAAATGATAGGTGCCAATTAATTAATAAGGTTATTAATTAAATGGGTTGGCATCATCAATTTTTGGGAGGTGGAGAGGCTCCACCATAAAGTGGGGAGGATTTAATTAATTTAGGGGGTGTTAAATGGGAGTTTAAGGGAGTTAAGGGGAGATAAAAGGTTTAGGGATCATGTGGGTCCCACCACACTAAATCCTCTCATGGGAGGTTATGTGGGTGTGGGCCCCACATCTAACTCCCCATTGTAGGAATTAACCTACTTAAAAACAATAAAATTGTGTACAAAAATTTTATTTATTTTAATATAAATCTCCAAAAATAACTTCTCCTCCCGAGTAAATGAAACTATGGTAAATGTCCCCTTAAGCGAATACTGGTGTTGCGAGTTCATCGGTGCCCTCGGATTTCAATTCTAAGCACCGGTTCAAAAGATAGAATTACCCACACGTACGTTTATTGAACGTACCCGAACAAAACTTCATAAATTAATTTCGGGCACACCGAACCTCGGAATCAAGTGTCGTCAGAAACCACAGACTTGTAAAATTCCGAAGTATTTAAGAAAAAAATTTCCTTGAGATTTTAAAGTCTTTACACTCTTTTTAAAATCTTTAAAGCAGGCTTCGCATTCTCTGGTCCTGACAAACTTTTCTCCTTTCCAAGTTAGCTTGGTTAGTGGGTTTGAAAATCATGATAAGTTTTTCACAAAGCATCATCAATACCCAGCTAGACCAAGGAAGCTATGGATCTTCATTACATATGTTGGTCTAGGCCACTCCTCAGTTGACTTTGTCTTTTAAGGGTCCACATATATTCCTTTTTTAGTGATTAAATTTCCCAAGAATGATACTTCCTCTATCCAGAACTCAAATTTACTGTACTTTTCATATAGTTTCTCCCTTTGGAAAGTATTTAGTAAAATATTCAAATGCTCCTCATTTTCCTCCTTACTCTTGGAGTATATCAGAATATCATTAATAAATACTACCACAAATTTGTAGAGGTAATCTCTAAAGACTCTATTCATTAAATTTGTGAAAATTGTTGGAGCATTAGTGAGTCTAAATTGTATCACCATTAACCCATAGTTTCCATACCTTATTCGAATGGAAGTCTTGGTAATATCTTCCTTCTTTACCTTTAGTTGGTGATATATCAATCAAAGTTCCACTAGTGCAAAAACACAATTTAACGTCGTTTTTTTTATTTTTGACGTCGGTTTTTAACCGATCTATATAAAGGTGATGTAAAAAATATGATTTTTGGTGTCGATTATTAGAAAATCGACGCCGAAAATTATTTCTGTTAAGGGTTTTGGCATCGTTTTTTTCTATAACTGACACCAAAACCTAATTTTTGGCGTCGGTTTTAGATAAAACCGATGCCAAAATCCCAATTTTATTTAAAAAAAATTCAGCATCGGTTTTTAAAATAACCAACACTGTAAATTAAAAAAAATAGAAAAATCAAAAAATTACACTTCTAAAAATATCGAAACCCCTGTAAAAAACACAATATACAACAATAGTAAAATAGTATTTATCATTAAATAAAAACCTATAACTTACATATACCAAGCATAAACAAAAAAATGACGTTGAAAGTTAAAAAAAATAGAATACACATACCTGAAATTTACGGCAGGATCATTGTTGGTTATTGTTGAAGCATTTATTTCATTATTGGTAGGTTCAAACACCTAATATATCAAAAGAGTTATTTTTTTGAACCCATATGTATTATTATTTATAAATATTAGAATATACATGCCTCAATCCTAATCATACTTAACAAATAGTTTGCAAAAGTAGATCGAATATGGGTCATATCAGATTGGGAATAAGACTGTGAATCATTGAATACCTGTAATAATATTGAATGATATGAGATTAAAAAATAAAATAATATGGCAGAAAATATAAAAAAATTAATACAACTAACCTTATGAAAATTATTAGTTTCCCTAGTTGTGATTATCTTGTACATGAATCGTAAAATATAATAACCACATTCAAAATTTCTATTTTGATGATGACACTGCAGTTTTAAAATAGTAAACTGATAATAATTACAATATATAACAATAAATACAGAAAAAAATATAATATAAAAACTAATTACCTGTACTTCCACATATTTGATTTTCTTTGGTTTCTTTACTGACATGTATTCCTTGTTAAATTGTTTCCATGAACTACATTTTCATATATATGAACTAATAATACATTTTTAAATAATGAAAATTAAACATAATGAGCTTATAAAAAAAACTTACTTGTTTAATAAGGTGGAAAATGGTTTACGAAATGTTCCTAATAAAGAGAAAAACCAATATAAGGTGCATTCACTTGGGAAAAATACACCTAACATCCAATGTCCCCTACAATACAAAAAGTTCACAATTAATGACATTATAATGATCATTAGTTCATAATTATGTTTATGTTCTTACTTATCAAGAAATGGAAAAAACCAGCATTTAATCTCTGTCTGTGATAATCTCTCGGATATATATTGAACTTTATCATCATTCTTCACATGTATGAATTCCAAGCAAATGTACTCTGGATCTATAAAACTGTAAATGATTTTACTTTCATTTTGTAAAATAAGCTTGTGTAGATACCTAAATTAAAAACTAAAATATAGTTAGTCAATTTAAAAGCATATGTTATTAAAGAAATAGCAATTAAAACTTCAATTTACTTAGATGGAAAACAACTACACCACACTCAGTCTGAGCTCTTCAAAATCAACTAAATGCGTGATATCTTCTTTCATTATTCTCAATGGATAACTTCTTCCACATATATCAAGCACCATCTGAAACTCATAGATATAATTCAAGGAAGCAGAAGCCTGAGATAATCTTTGTAACCCATAAGAAATATTAAAAGGTTCTACAGCCGACTGTTCCTGAACATTTTATTGCATTTGGGAAGATTATTTGCTTTTAGATATTCCTATATAAGTTAAATATTAAAAAACATTATAAGTAATTTTGAATCATTTGTAATTAATATTTAAAAAACACATAGCTCATATGAAATATAATGTAGAAGACCAGTTGTCCAAAGTAAAAAATGGCTCAAACATTCTCTAACACAGGTGATCTCTGCAGTAGGAAGTGGTAGTAGAGCATTAGGATCTATAATATCAAGTACCGATACTCTAACCTGACCCATCTGCATAGGTTGATGATGTAATGAGTCCCCCAAAAAATGCACTTGTCCTAACGCAACAATATGTACATGAGGATCTCTAGAAAACAACTCACAATATAAGGCTTGATCCGAGCGAGGAGGTGGAGGCTCAAAGTAAGTAGATGGGGTAGGGTAGTCCGGGTGATCAGGATGAGAATGAAGAAAAATTAAAAAGGTATATTGGTGTTTATAATTTATAAAATAGAAAAATTGATGGACATAAAATAATATACCTCGAAAGGCTGCGCAGACGGGGCTGGGTAAGCAGATGGGGCTGGGTAGTCTGGGTGAGCAGGCTGAGAAGGAAGAAAAATGAAAAGGGTATATTAGTGTTTATAATTTATAAAATATAAAAATTGATGAAAATAAAATAATATACCATGAAAGGCTGCGTAGACAGGGCAGAGTAAGCATATGGGGCAGGGTATTCCGGGTGAGTAGGCTGAGAAGGCAGAAAAATGAAAAAGGTATATTAGTATTTATAATTTATAAAATAGAAAATTTGATGAAAATAAAATAATATACCTCAAAAGGTTGTGCATACGGGGTAGGGTAAGCAGATAGGGCAGGGTAGTCTGGGTGAGTAGGCTGAGAAGGCTGAAAAATGAAAAAGTTATATTAGTGTTTATAATTTATAAAATAGAAAAATTGAGGACATATAAATAATATATCTGGGAAGGCTGCACAGGCGGGGCAGGGTAAGGAGATGGGGTAGGGTAGTCCAGGTGAGCAGACTGGGAAGGCTGAAAAATGAAAAAGTTATATTAGTGATTATAATTTATAAAATAAAAAAAAATTGATGACAAATAAATAATATACCTGAGAAGTCTGCGTAGACTGTGACTGTCTTACCAAGTGTTCTAATAAAGTCTTCTACACTACTGCTTGGATTTAATCACCCATAGACTGTTTCATATCTTTCAGCTCTTCTTTTAAGGATTTTATCTCTGGGTATTTTGATTGCTTACTCTTACCAAAAACCTTCTGAATACTAACACCCGCCTGATATCCTCTAACACGGCTGGGGTGTTCTGCCTTTCCCAAAGCAGTGGCTAGGATGTTCATCCTACCCTCGGGGATAAAAGAGACTTATGTCTCTTACTTCTAAAGTTTATCCTGAAATGAAAAATAAAAAAGTTATATTATTTTTTATAATTTATAAAATAGAAAAATTGTTAATAAATAAATAATATTTACTTACAATTATATCAGTTACTTTCTTAGCTTCCTCTATAAGATATTGTTCATTTTTTATTCTTCTTTCTCGTTTTCATTTCTCATGGTGAGTGGGAGGAGATGGAGGACCAAACTGGACCTCTTCTAAACCACTGCTTGATCGAGCTCTTAATGCTTCAAATTTTTCTTCAATCATTTTCTACTCCAAATACGAATACTCACCATGTGATAAAGTATGAGGGTATACATTTTTCAACTGGATCTCTTGATGAGATCTCCTAGAGTCTTGTTATATAAAAATAAACTACTAAGTAATAAGAATAATATATCATAAATTTTCAAATATAAAATAATTTTCATACCTAGAATTTTTCTTCCTATTGACTATCAATAAATCACTTCCATGTATCTTCATCTATAAACGGATACTTAAGGCATGGGCTTTCAAACCTTCTCTTTCCAAAAACATAATTTTTTGTCAGTTTTTTTTTAAATCTCTCCATCAAACTGCGGCTAAAGAGAGATGTCTTTTCTTAATTTCTTCGGTTTCCTCAAAATTTAATGTCATGTGTAATTGAATAAATTAAATATGTCATTTAAAATATATAATATTCAAAAAATTAGATAAAAGAAATCAATTAATAAATTTTACCATCGCGGCCTCCCAAAGATATTTATTTTCCATCCTATCCATTGACTTTCAATCAGGATATAAAATATTGATCCTGCAACAGATCTACATTGCTATATAACTAACAAAATGAACTGAAGATGGGCTAACTGCATTATCATCATCATCAAAATGGATGTGTACTCTGTCATCATCACGAGCAAGTGATAGTTTTGGTAAATGTGTAATACCACGTTTACCAACTTGAGAACTTGATTTTTTTTTGTAGTAACAGGAGAAGTCGCCTTTGTCGAGGATGCATCAGTAGTCCTATGAATTTTTTTGTAAATTAACAGTTTTATTTAATTAAATAAGTATATTACTGAATATATAATAATATGTCAAAATAGATATACCTCGGTAACTGCTCCTCTCTATCTGTATCTGACATTGCTACTAGAAAGTGTAATGAAATTTTGTGTACCTGCATATCATTAGAAAACTGAATAATTAGAAACAAGGAAGACAAAAATAAGTAAGTAAAAAAATATGCATGCATTTTTAGGTTTCAAAAAAGGAAACAAAATATAAATATTTACCAGAAAAATTAGGATACTAATTTATTGTTTTCCCACATGCCTTCATCATGGTCATTACGTACTGCATGCACTATGTCTGTCTTATACTCATTGTAATCATCTAAAAATTGCGTAATAGATGAATAAGGTTCATGTAAATCAATAACATTATAATCATTATCCTCATCACCCAAATGGTATCTTTTTCCTTGAAAAAAAACTGACCATTGATCATTCGATGGATCAATGACATAAAATACTTGTTTTTCATGTTTCGCCATGATAAATGGTTCCTTATTGTAATTAAATCTTTTCAAATAAACCAGTTTAAACCCATATTCATCATGTTTCACACCACTATTACTATCAACCCAATTACACTTAAAAACAGTGACTCTAAATTTAATATAATCAATTTCCCATATGTCTTCAAGAACTCCAAAATATGACGTTGATGCAGAAATTGGGTTTTTATCTTTGGCACTCAAAAAATGTTCTACTTCAGTGAAAACCATCACACCAGTATTCTGAACGGTGCTCTTTTCATCCAGGTTTTTTGTATAAAATGTGTATCCATTGATATCAAAACCAGACCATGTGATCACGTTAAGAGATGGTCCCCTGCTAAACACTTAAATGTTTCTGATGCAGATATATCTGGGGTGACTTTCTCTTTAAACCATGAAACAAATGTCTTCTTATGCTCGATCATCAACCATTTTTCATTTCTTTTCTAATATCGTAACTTTAATTCAGCAATATGTGAGGATATATATGATTAAACCTCATCTGTGTTGTTCAAAATGTATAAATGTGTCTGTATCACTTTATCATGTGGAATGAACTTTACCTTTAAGCCTCGAACCCCTCTACCTTCACTATCAACTATCATATGTCGAGATACAGGGAGACCAATATGCTCCACCTCATACAAATAATAAGTACATAACTCAATCACCTCTTCTGATACATATTTTTGAAAAATAGAAGCCTCTGGTCAATAAGGATTTTTAACATATCCTTTCAAAAAAATTATATATATTTCAAAAGGATACATCCATCTTAAATAAATAGTACCACATATTCTTATCTCACGCACCAAATGAATCAGAATATGAACCATTATATCAAAAAAAGTGGTTGGGAAATACATTTCTAGTTTAAAAATAATAAGAGTTGCTTCATTATCCAACACATCTAACAAATTTGGATCAATGACTTTACTACAAATGGCTTTGAAGAAATTACATAACCCGATGACAGTCTTTCTGACAGCTGTCGGCAATATACCACGCACTACTAATGGTAGAAGTTGTTGCATCAACACATGATAATCATGAGATTTCATACCTATTAATTTACAATCCTTCAATGACACCAAATAATTCAAATTTGAAGAAAAACCACTGGGTACTTTAATACCATGAAGACACTGACAATAATTCATCTTTTAAATCTTTCTTAATGTGTGACAATCCGGAGGTAAATATGTTTTATTTCCTTTCACAGTGGGAGCTAACTCCAAATGTATTCTCATTAATATCAAGTCCAATCTAGCATGCAATCCATATTTTGTCTTTCCTTTTATTTCTAACAAATTTCCAATCAAACTGTCACATATATTTTTCTCAACATGCATAACATCAACGTTATGTTTTATCTCTAAAAATCTCCAGTAAGGTAGTTCAAAAAAAATAGACTTCTTCTTCCAGATATTTCTTTGAAAACCAAAACTTCTTCTCTTTCCAAATGTCAAATCAATATCTTTCACCCTGTCATAATATTCTTCAGCTGAAAATGGTCGAGGGGGAAGTTTTTATTCTTGTAAACCGTTAAATTATTTTTTCAATCTACGATAAAGATGATCAATTCGCAAAAATATTCAATGTCCCATGTACACTATCTTTCTTCCATTTTTCAATTGATAATATTAAGTATGTTCTTTACAAATTGGACATGCTTTATGTCCCTTAACACTATACCCAGATAAGTTTCTATATGCAGGAAAGTTTTTTATAGTGAACATTATCATAGCACGTAAAAGAAAATATTCTTTCTTGTATGCAGAGAAAACTTTAACACCTTCCTCCCATAGCAGTTTCAAATCATTAATCAATGCTGAAAGATACACATCAATATCATTTCCCGGTTGTTTTGGTCCAGAAATCATCAAGATCATCATAACATATTTTTTCTTCATACATATATGTGGGGACAAGTTGTAAACTACTAGAAAAATAGTCCATGAACTATGTTGGCTACTGAAATAGAACTTTCGTGCACTGTCGTGGGTGACCTCAAATGATTAGTGATTTTTGGGTTACTTAGGTGCAGTAGAGTGGCTGACTAAGGTCATCTCTCAAAGGAGGAAATAAATTTAACAACTTATTAAAGGTATTTTAAAAATAAAATAAAATCAATTCAAAAAACTACTTCAAAGGATGGGGGGGTTTATCATTTATAAAACTAGAATAAGTTTTCTGGAAGAAGATTGCATATTTTTTTGTTTTTTAATTTTGAAATGTAAGTTGATTAACAAGGCACAACGAGAAGATGTTTTTCTTAGAAAACTATTTTTAGAAAGTGTAATAGATCTAACTCTACATCTTAAATAATTTATTAATAATTATTATTTAAATTAATATCCACTTAAATATGATCCCTTAATTTGTTAAATCCTAAACCCTATGATAATTAACTTTACCACAAAGATGAAGTGAATTTAACCCTAGGCTAACTTTGGAACATGCAATCGCAGCACCCTGCTTTGATTAATGTTCTAAGGTTAGCTTATGTTAAGTGGTAAATTAAGGCACATATCCTCTCTGGAAATTAGAATTAATTGAGTTTTGGGATTATATTTGAACACTAAAAATTGATCCTGTGTGGTTTTGAATTACCAATTAAGTTCACGCTCTCACAATTCACACAATTCTCGACCTCGTGTGATTTGTGTTTGTTGTTCAATTGCTTTATTAGTTTCATTTAAATTGAAAAATAAATTAATAGATAATATTAAGTGAATTATAGTAGCTCATTTATTCAAAATAAATTAATAAAGAAGGTAATAGATAGATCGATTACTAAAAAGACAACTCTTCCATGGGTGGCATAATCATCGTAGAAGCGAATTGCATTTGCAACGGTTTATAATGGGTATAACCCAATCATGCTTCTACTCAAGAATTACAGACCAAAGAGGAAGATTAAGAGAAGAATAAATTTGAATAAAACATAAGAAAAGATAAGAAATAAAATAATAACAATGAAGTTTAATACACAAATGAAAATATTACAACATGAAGAAGAGAAGGAGACTTCGATGAGGGGATCCTTGCTTCAAGAGATACCCCTCTTACAATGGTTGGAGAATTTGGGTGAAACCAATTTTCCTCTGCCTCCAATCTCCTAATTCATGCCTCAACCCCTCCAAATGAGAAAAACACTAATTTATAGAGTGGAGGGGAGGCTACATTTAAAGAGGTTTCAAGTGTGAATGGGGAATCTCAACCAAATATTTTAATACAACTTGAACCACCCATTTGACCTCAAAAACGCATGAACCAGATCTTCTTACAGAAGGATGATTTGTTTTAAAATGAATCCCCGAGATCCTCTCAAAATTTGGGCCTAATCCAAACTCGGATAAAGAAGTTATGTCCCAAATACATAACCCATGTCTATTTTGGTGAGTCCATCCCAACTTTGACTTCATGGCCCATTTGCACCAACCAAATGCACTCTTTAGCTCTAGTGTCATGAATAAAAGTTTTAGAAAATTAATTGAGGAACACTTTTAAAAAAAATTAAGTTCAAATAATTCATATTAAAATATTTATGTGTGAAATACTATAGTTCATTTTAAAAGGGTAAAACTAGAATTTTAATCAAATTTTCAAATGAATGATCTAATCCCAAATATTTCATAAATGAACATATTTAGCACAATGTGAGGAAATTATGTCATTTATTATCAATAAAATATTCAACAAAATAGTTTTTTATCAGCTACTAAGGCTCCGATATGGATTCATTCCATCAGTACACAATCCCATTCTGAGATTGCTAACTTCACTTCCAAAATCATGAGATTTTTTATCAAAACTCTTCCACTATGGTGAATCGGCAGGGTGAAGTAAGTTACCCTCAAAGATACGCTCATCTGAATTTCATCTTAACCTTTTTTCATCAATTGAATTTTCAAATAAATGCTTCAAACGATGAATTATTGGAAGGTATCAAATTGTTTTAGCATGAGTTTTGATTTTGGTACCTAAAAATGAATCATAATTGAATAATCAAAATTGTATACAAAAAATATTAGATGATATCATTGGAAAGTACAAAAATTATTTTTCATGAAGTTAGATGACATCACCTGAGAATGAATCTAAGTTGACTTTCCTATCTATCTTATAGCATGATGTCCCACATGTAGGACAACTTGATAAATATTCATTTTCTTTCCTATACATTACACAATCATTAGGGCAAGCATGTATCTTTTTATACCCCAATCCCATTAGGAATAATATTTTCTTCACCTCATAATTGGAATCTATAATCTCATTGACTTCTGGAAGTAGCTCTTTTTAAAGCTCAAGTAAGTTGGAGAAACTTTTATCACTCCACCCATTTTTTGCTTTTAAGTTAACTAATCTCAAAACTGTTGATAACACTGTATATTTACTGCAACTTGGGAATAATGGTTTCTTATAATCTCCATACAATCATTCAACAGTTGGTGTTTTTTTTATGGTTTCAACTCCTAAATCATGAATTAATTCTTCAATACTATCCTTTGCCTCATTATGAATATTGTCATTAACATTGGATGTTGAATTTTCAGTTATTTCACCATGCGAGATCCAATGTGTATAATTAAGGCTAAAACCATAACAAATTAGATGATCCTTGATATCTCTAAATTTTAACTTTCTCATATTTACACACTTCACACATGGACAGAAAATAAAATCAATGTTTTGAAGATGGTGTTTAGAAAATTCCAAAAAATCATCAACTCCTTTTTCATATTCACTAGTGGTTCTTCATAAATGAATCCAATTATGATCCATTAAATACCTGATATCACAATATAATTGGTGAATATATTAAAACATATAAACATTTAAATGTATATCAGATAAATTTTAAACAAAAACACATTTAATAAAAACTATTGATAATCATATAGAAAACATCAGATATGAAACACATTTACGATCCATTGACTGTGTCATTTTAGATACTAACATGCTTGTGATTTTCTTAGACTGCAGAGGAACATCTATTTGGGATTGGAAAATGATGTGGGGGTGGGTACCAGTGTTTGATTAGAATTCCCACATGCGTTAGGTGTGGTAAGTTGGAGTCAATGTAAAAAGACGCAATTTGTTGACAGGATATTTAAGAATGCTTGTTGAAAGAATATTGAACCATGTCCCAACACATTTAAAATAAAATATAAACTAATAATTGAAGAAAATCAATAAAAAAATTAAATGATAAATAATTTATCTACAAAATTTAAAAAAACTTACAAAATTTGAAGTTTATCCCGAATAGAGATCCTCAATCCAAAATTTTTCCATATAATGAATTGGGAAAACAAACACTGCAAAATCTATACCAACATTGATGATACAAATGAAAAATAATGATAAACAACAACTAAAATCAAAACACAATTAAAAATCATGCAAAATAGAGTTACGGAAGAAGAAATAAACCATGGAAGATAAATCAAGGGAGGATAACAAAGAACGCAAACCACAAAATGTGAAAATGTAAGAAATCCATTAACAATGGCTGTCGAGGATCACAAATATGGCTTCGAAGTCATCGCAAGTCAAGAGCACCGCCGCGGGTTTCGATTTCAAAGATCCAAGAAAAATGAGGGTTTCGCGATCCTGAAATTTTTTAAAAGACTTTCGGATTTTGTTTTTACCAAAACCAATGCCGAAAATAAAAAAAACTTTTCAGCGCCGATTTTGGTAAAACCGACGCTGAAAGTCTTCAGTTTTTTTGATTTTAGCATTGGTTTTTGGGAAAAATGACTTGTAAAATTAATCATATGGCGTCGGTTTTCTCTAAAAACGACACCAAAAGATTTTTTTTATTTTTGGCATTGATTTTATTTAAAACTGACGCCAAAACATTTCTTTTATTATTTTTCACTTCAGTTTTAACAAAAACCAACATGAGAAATCATCAGTAAATGGGTTTTGGCGTTGGTTTTACTGAAAACCAACACCAATATGTTCCCAAACATATTATTGGCATCGGTTTATAAAAAATAGACGTTATTACGTCGACATTAAATCCCATATTTCCACCAATGGTCCTCCTTAGAGAAATAGCTGGCTCTATGTAGCTAATAAAATAATTCATCTATCTATGGTAGGGGATACTTGTTATTTATCGTGATTTTTTTGAGCTCATAATAATCAATGTAGATGTGCATTGATACATCCTTCTTAATGAAGAGGACCGGTGCACCCCATGGTGAAGCACTTGGGTGTATAAAACTCTTGTCCAGATTCTCCTATAACTGCTTCTTTAGTTCTTCCAGTTCAACTATGGCCATTATATAAGGTGTGTTTGATATAGGAAGATATCCAAGAATAATTTCAATTGAGAACACAACCTATCAATTAGGAGGAAGACCAGAAAATTCTTCAGAGAATACATCAATGTAATCCTTCACGATGGACATGTATTCGAGCATGCTTCTCTCCTTTGTCTCAATTATTTGAGCTAGATATTCTTGCTCATAAGGAAAAAATATCCACAATTTAGACAATGATTTTGAAAGAGATTTATCTTCCTCATTACACTTGTATAAAATTAGAGGATGCTTTGGGATGTGAAGAGTGATCTCCCTTTCCTGAAAGTTGATGTTGGATTTATATAAAGATATACAATCCATGACCAATATATCATCAAACTATACCAAAGGGATTATGACAAGATTTTATGGGAGGTTCAGTCAACAAACATTAACCAGGGAGGAGTTATAAACTTTGGATGCAATAATTGCCCCATTTTCTATTCTCACAGATAACTCAACCTCCAAATTTTTAGGTGTTGATTGAATAAACTCGCAAGAAATGAAATAATGTGTAGAAAAAAATCATATAGTATATTCTCTATTCTTTAATGAATAACCAGCGTACATGTCACCGCATCATTATTGGGCTCCGCCTCAGAAATAGTGATTGGATATCCCTTCCTTGCTGCCTTGGAGGTTGTTGTTGTTGATTTCCTCTAACAAACCTTGTCTTAGGAAAATGGATCACATAATGCTCATGTTCCTTGTAGTTAAAACACTGCAATATAGGTTGAGTGTTGATATGAACCTTCCTTTCTTCTTCTGCATTAGTGGGATTATTCATATCCCTTTGATAGTTATTTTCTATATTCCCTTCTCTTCCACATTTGAATCATCTCTTGGTTCCCTTTAAATAGTTTTTAGGATGCTTCTTCCCACACTTTTTACATGTGGGATGTTGGGTCTTCTTTCCATCATAGGATTTATATGTTGATCCACCCATATTAAACTCTATTTTTTGCTCTTTTTTTTAGGGTAATGAGACCACTGAGAGTCTCTGATCTCCATTTCAAACTTCAGGGTACAATGTAAAATCTCTTTTTAGTTTTCAAAGTCTCAAATCACCAATGATTTTTATATACTCAGATTTAGTTCACTAAATAATTTATCCACCTTTATTTAAGTTTTCATGACAAAGCTGGAGGCATATCTTTCAATCCTTTTGAAGTTTTCCTTGTACACCCTGATAGACTTGTCTTCCTTTTTCTTTAGTATGAGGAACTCCATTTCCATATTAAGATGAATGTTTAGAGGAAAATATTTAATGAAAAATATTTTCTTTAAATATTCCCATTACATTGAATCAATTTCCTCCTTGGACTTTGTGTTCTTCTTCAGTTTCCACCACTAATTAGAATCCCCATGAAAATGATAAACTTCCAACATAACTTTCTCTTATTTTGAGCACTGGAGGAAAGAGAATATATTCTCAATTGAGTTAATTCATTTTTCTGTGAGGAGGGGATCAAAAGATCCACTAAACATGGGGGGACTTTTCCACATAAAGGATTAAACAGTAACTTACTATTTATTAGGAGAAGGAGAGTGTTCCACATGATTCAAGTAATTATTCATAACTTGAGATAGCTGAGCAAGTACTATCATGGAGTTTTTTACACCCATTTCCATATTATTTGGAATATCATTAGGCCAATCATCGTATTTCATATCACATTTATTATTGGACTAATTTCTTCTATTTCTATCCATTAACTAAGATAATAAAGTACAATTATGGGGCTTTAATACTTAGCTAATAATCATATAAAAAAGAAAACATTGAACATATAAGTATAAACTTATAAATGAAAAGTATATCCTAACTTTTGATACCCTAAGTTTCAATCTAGGTTATTCATGGTGATAGAATTATCCCTAGGGTTCTTACTAAAGTGATCTAGTCCTAATCTACAAAAATAACTAGACCTTTCTCTGATACCAACTATATAAGACCTATCCTTTTACACATATTATTACATTATTTTAAGCATAATTCACTGTAAAATACAACCAAGGATCGTAAAGTCTAGTATCTTTGGAATATTAGGTATATAATTTGAAAACATGAAAACTAAACTAAAAACATATTTTATTTAATAGATATAATGGTCTCGTAACTTCTATTAAGATCTTGCATCTACATAGGATAACCTGGGGGAATACATGAACAAAAGGTATGAGCTAAAAATCCCAATAAGGGAATAATCATAGGAATAAAACATAGCACATGGGTTAGAAGGCATAACATGATGACATAAAGGAATGTAACATAAATAAACATAAGTAATAATAACATGTATAACATGGGAACATATAGCCATGACATCATAGGAATGTGGCAACATCATATAACATGACATAAACATGAGTCAAAACTAACTTCTCAGACTATATTACATGGTGGACAAAGTCCCGTAAAGGAATTAGGTTCACTCTATGTCTCAACATGACGTCTCATGAAAATAAAAATTTCCCAATGAATTAGAGTGCTATCTGGGTGCACCCATCATAACATGTTCATGCATATGTGTTCCACATGAAGATTCAACTATAAGGGTACCCGTAGAAATAATTGGGTATCATAATCTTGTCATAAGGCATAACAAAAAGGAATATCATAATGGTGTCCATGAAAGAATGGGTTTAAAAAATACATGTAAATTATGGTAAAATATGAATATATCATGATAAATTATTTCCAATTTAAGTGGAAACATGTAAAAAAGTGTTTATGAAACTTTAGAAATGAAACATTTTAGTGCGGTTTAAGAAAAATGTTAAAGAGCATTTAAAGCAAAAAAGGAATATTTGTTTTCATAAAACCAAAAATGAAAAAAGGTAGTTTTCCATGATAAAATGAGTGATTTTAGAAAAATAGTGGTGGATTAAAATAGATTATGTATGTTACTTGAAAATAGGTAAGAAATCAAGAAGTTCCCATTAATCGGGTTTTCTTATCAGAAAGAATTGAGAAGGGGACCTTATTAAAACATGAATATCCCAAAAAAAAGAATAATGAAATGATATGGATACATGATTTTGGAACATATACATAGAATTTATAATAATTATATAAAAATAAATAAGAGTTAAATTAGGGTAAATATAGAGAAAGTGTGACCCGAAGGAGAAAGGGAGGTTCAGGAAGAAACTCTTACCTTATGTCTAAAAGTGTTCTGCACTTGATCTTAATGTCCTGGATAATAAAATTAAATGCATTAATTAATTAATTCATAACCTTTTCTACATTTATTTTATTTATTATAATTTTATTATGTTCATTTATGGCCCTTTTTATGAGTTATAAGATACAATTTCATTGTTTGGGAGCGTTCGTTTCCTTGGTTTTCATGATCAGTTACTTGTATACAATCATGTAAAATGATGATGGTTGTCCAGAATTTAAGTTATATGTTATTAATTAAAATAAAAATATTAAATTGTTGTATAAGTCATTTGGAAAAAAAATTGGTGATAAATCATTAGATAATACATTAGTGATAATCATTTAGATTATTTTGGCAGTTTTTTCGATCATCACAAACTAGTTTTGTTTTATTAATTAATATTATGTATATAAAATGGTTCTAGAACATTAAATAGGATATAATACATATAATATAATATTTTTTAACCATAAAATGGTTTTATTATAAGTCTTGAATGAGGTAATGGAAATTGAAAACATTTTCATCCTTGAATGTGATAAATTAACACATCACAGACGATGTTTTCATTTTTAGTACAAAAGGAGAGGGAAAATAAATGATGATGGACTATTCCATTAGAATAATAAAATTATATTATATGTATATTACTATAGTTATCATACCATTTGGATGAGGTTAGGTGATGATAAAATAATAAAATAAAATAACTTGAAAAGAAATTAAAAAAGAAAAGAAAGAGGGTTTTACCTCTTGAATCCTTCTTCTTGAGAACCTCCTTAGGGGGATTGGTTTTGGTCTTTTGTTGGGACCAAAGTCTCCTGGACATGGTGGAGGGTATTGGGAAAATATTTGAGTAGAATTTATACAAGGATTAAATCTTGAGAGGTGTAATGAGAAGATGTGGAGAGGGGTGGTATTTATAGGGGAGGAGAGTGGTGTTTTCTCATTATCACTACTAGAAAAATGACCTATATCCACGGATCTATATCCACAATTTAAATGATCTAGGGATATAGGGTGAGATATAGCCACACCCAAAGAGCTGGTCATGGAAATAGGTCCATAAAAACTTAAATTGATCGGGCTCCACCAGTAAACCCTCTCCCTACCTCAACCCTCTCCCCCAGTAAATACTCCTCCCTCTATGTTCCTCCTCCCCAACTTCCTCCACTCATGATTCCTCATCCCCCTTCAGCTCTGATGCATCCATCACACCTCCCCGCTGACTCAGATCTGACGCGGCTCTGACGCCTCCCTGCAAACAATGCTCTGGTGCTACCATCCCACCTCCCCGCAGATATGGCATCCCCAAACCCTACCATCACAGCTCTGATGCCCCCCCCCCACCTCACCATGACCCTCCTCTGATATAGTTAATTGTAGCTCAACTCCACTCTAATGTGGCAACACCACCTTCTTCGGTCCTCCTCTGATGCGGCTACCCCACCACCACGAGACCCTTATCCTCTGACATGGCCACCCCACCTCCTTGATTTCTCACCCAAACCTAGCCCTACCCTCGCATTCCACTCATGTGATTTCTCACTAACCCCATTAGTGGACACTAGGTAAATCCTCCCTTCAGTTTTTTGCTGGTATGTTATGCTTCATGATTATTTAGTAATGTTGTTGACTTGATTTAGATGATCGATTATTCATTAGATTTAAAAACTCTCACTTTTGTGTGGGGATCTTGTTAGTAATGATACCTCGATACATTAAGAATATCTAACTTTAGTGTGGGTATTTTTTGGTAATTATAATGTAAGGTGTGGGGGGTATTTGATCCACTACTGAGTTGGTTATACCCATTGTTGGTTGTTTCTCAATTCATGATGGATCCCTTGGTTTTTCTGTTGAGTAAACTTGTGTGGGTTTTTTAAACATTGAAATTTTGATTGAAATATTTATAACATCCATATTTTATGTAATGTTTTTTTATTATTAATAATTATTTAATTACATAAAGAAGTCTAATAAATTATCCTGGGATAAGAAAACTTTTAATAAAATTAATTTTTTACTTGGTTGGTTTTCACATTAATGAGGTTTATGGGGAGTTTTGTGTAAATTCTATTGGACCTTATACACATCCCCTTTATTTGAATTGTGGTGTGTATATATATGGTATTATTTTTTCTATAGGATACCAATATATCTCTTTATTAGTTTGGATTGAGTAAAAAATAATATCTAATGGATACAAGTGTTGGGTAATTTTATTATTGGTAGTTTGGGGTTTGTGCTAGGATATGTTTCATATATATATATATGATTTTTTTAATGTAATATTTTTTTTATGAATTCACATTCATTTGTTCTATTATGTGTCATTCTACAAGATTATAGATGTTATGTTAGTTTGGTTTCTAAAAAAATCATTTTTTATGTTGGTGTTTTTATTTATCTGTTATTCCATTAGTGGTAAAGTGAAAATTCCAAGGGTTGAGTAGCATTCCAACTCATCTTTGGGTCAGGTTTGAGAAACTAGACATGGTTTAGGTGATACAAAACTAAAACTATTTGACTAATTTATGTTATAATAAGAAGGAAATAATAATTCCATAAGTAATTAATAAATATAATTTCTTGATTATTATTAAGGTAGATTTTTTATTGAAGTATTCAGGTTGTGGAAAAGGATTTGACATGTTTTATTTGATTTAATAATGAATGATATTTTGGTTTTTTTTTCATTTTAATATTGTATTTAGAAGTTTGTGTGGTTAGGGTACTGTTGTTAAATGATAATATGAAGTTTTTATAAATTAATGAAATAATTTAATGACAATGGATTGAATTAGTTTGTGTTAAATTGATTTAGTTTTAAATATCATTTAATTTAATTGGTAGAGATATGTTATGTGCTAAATGTATAATAATATGAGAGGTGTTGATGTTGATAATATGTTCATGTGATATGAGAAGTGGTGGAATTAATGTGGAGAATTATGTTAGTATATTTAAAAAAATAATTTATGTGTAATTGGCAATGAAATATGAAATGGGATGAGTTTATTTGGTTATGGTGTTTATTGATTCTATGTTAAGATGTTTAAGTGGTTGTTATCATTAAATGGAGGTGGTGTTGTGATCATGGGTTTTTGATGTTGTGGTCATGATTGAAAGTGGTCCCTATGTTGGGATTGTGTTATATTATACACCATTGTATGTTTTTGAATTTCATAAATTTTCCACATGAGTTGGGTAAGTTGATTAGTACCCATATCATGTTTTGGTAACTATGAAAGAAGTAGGATATACTAATGGCTACTAAACCCCTGATAACAGTCTTCCTTTTGTTTTCAATGTGGTTATATGGTAGTGGTATGTCTCTATGATGTAGTATAAAGTTTTAGTAGTGTAGTTTTATTATATGGTATATGGTTGTGGTGTGCACATATACCATATGTTTGTGGTAAGAAATTATAGACAATGGATGTGGTATATGGTTATTGTATGAATAATTTAAATGAATGTATTTTTCATGAAATATATCATTGGGAAATGAGTGTTAATAGTTTAATAGAGAAATAGGTGTGGGGTATATTATTTGATTCAAATTAATGATTTACTACCTATACATCATGTATTGGAATTTGATGAGAAATACTTACTGAGATAGATTTATAGTCGATCTAGTTTGAGATATGAGTCATTTTTGTTAATTATTTACTAAGTATTTAGTATGATTTTCCACATTTGAATGATATTTTTTGGGGGAGGAAACTATTGAGTATACTTATATACTCACCAACTAAAGGGGTTTTTTGTTGATGTATTCCTATATAGGGACTTCAATCATTTTTTGACTCATAGAAGTGGTGGGTTTAATATTAATTATCTATGTACATTCTTTTTTTTAGCATGGTGGGCTATTAGGAGATAGGGATATGGGAAATTATTATCAAATATTCTAAAATTCTCCCTTTTATTTATTACAAAACTCCCATGAATTATAAATATCATCTCAATGTGATACATTATTGTATGATACCTGACTATAAAGGTAGGTTCTCATTGATCTTCAAAATACTCTTTCACACATGACATGTGAAATCCTCCATGAAAATAGTTTCACTTTCCTTAATGATATCCTATGTGTCGTTAAAGATAAATTCATAATTTTTCAAGGTCTTTAATGAGTGCCTATTCACTTTCTTCATTGTTCCAATGACCACTTTCATACAACTTCTATTTATGTTAGCATGAAAATATAAATTTATATACAAGAACTCAATCAAGCTTAGTTATTTTGTGATGGACTATTCTTCACACAAAGAAAAGGGTCACACAAACAATATATTCACAGAACTTAGTGGTTTTAATATGTAACTTTCAAAACACAATGGTTCATGTAACCCTTTTTCATAACTTCCCCTTTGATGAAATAAAAGTGTTTGTATCTCTTAGTATCTTCACCAAAAATCTCTTCTCTCTAGGGCTATTATTTATATTGTTGTGTTTTATTTTTTTATAATTATTTACAATTTTGAATTTTCATTTCAACGTGATGTATAAGTTACTTAGTTTTTTGGTAGTTTTTTTATTATATACCTCCAGATTCATGGAGCTATTTATGGTCATGGATTGTAGTGATACAATTTCAGTTCTTTTGTTCCATAAACAAGTGATGCAGTTTATAACAAAAAACTATATTGGAACTTTGAGATAGTTTGGTTTAAGTAACATCTTTTATAAATTTATTTAATACCATATCATATTTATATATAAAGTGTTGATCCTTACATGTTTTAGGGTGATGTTTCTAATTCTTTTGTTGGTGTATGGGAAACCAGGTAGAACATGAACTAGTATCTTAGGTTTAAGGGATGCTATTTTTTGGGTATGTTCTATTTTTTGATCATTTTTTATGCTTATAAATTTTCATTTCAACGCATGATATAAGTTAGTTTTTGTGCTTAAACTGTTAAATAATTTTCATGTTGATTTCATTGAATTTGTGTCTTCCTGTTCGGTGTTGATTTTATGAGCATACCTATGTCTAGGGGTGGGGGCTGTCCAGGGAGGGGGTTTTGAAGGGGAGGGGGTGCTGCAAGGGGGGTTGTCCGGGAGGGGGTGTCTAGGGGGAAGGGGGCTAGGGTGCTGTAAGGGGGGATGGGGTACAGTAATGGGGCTGTTTAGGGGTGGGGGTTGTCCCGGAGTGGGGGATGTGCAGGAGGGGGTATAGAGAGGGTGATTTGTAGAGGGTAGGGGGTTTTCCAGGAGGGGTGTCCAGGTGAAGGGGGGTTGGGGTGATACAGGGGGGGATGGGGTGTTGTTGGGGGTGTTGTCTAGGGGTGGGAATTTTCCCAGAGGGGGTCTGTGCAGGAGGGTGTGTGTAGGGTGTGGAAGGGGGTGTGTAGGGTGTGGAGGGGGTGGGGGTCTGTAAGGGTGGGGTCTGCAGGGGTGGGGGTGGGGTATGGGGGTCTGCAGGGGGAGGGGTGTAAGGGGGTCTGTAGGAGATGGGGAGGGGTGAAATGGGGGTATCAACTTCAATTGGCATACCAAACTCTTTAAAATTTCCTAAAGAAACATTATATAGGTATACATATTCACAATTTAAATTATTCATACCTTTCTATTGTAGGTTGTCAGACTTCTTGACCCAAATCTCATAAACACCAAAAATAGTTCCACACTTTGGAATTCCTTTGGGTCTTTGATTATATTTAAAACATATTCCTTTATCCATGATGCCATAAAATTATGAGGGAAGAACAACTCAGCTCCAAGTATTTTTTTTCACTGTACATTCATGTCATTTAGTATGGATAACCTTAATCTTCCATATTAGTGATCTCTCATCACATAAAACTTTCCAAAATGTGATCTTGAATGAATAATATGTCATCTTCAAGATTCATGTAGTAGGATTCTTCATTAATGGATCTCTTAATTTTTAGCATGAAATTATCCATTTCATTGTGAATATATTTTTCATTTAATTAACTGCATATCACTCATGAATTCCTTCTTCATTCTTGGCTTGGATCATGGATTCCACTTGAAGTTGCAAAATGTTTCTAAAATTTTTAAACATATATTTCATCACTTGATATATTTTCATAATCAAACGAATTCTCCAAAAAAAACTTAGGGAAAACCCCCTATGTCGCTGTATAATTCCCATAGATCTGGAAAAAATCATATTTGTTTCTAGATTTTCCTATATAGTCCATCACATAACCAAATTACCTACATCTACATATTCACATATATGAATATCTTCATGTATCCAGATTCGTTAGTGTCGATCCCTTGTTGAAAACACCTACATTTATAGTTTCAAATATATGAACTCCCTCACATAACCAAGCTCCATCACCACTCTTCATCCACCACATTTCTTTATCAACAAATATAATATATATATATATATATATCCATAAGATCTATTTTATCACAACTTCAAACTCCTCCTCAACCACCTTGTCAACATGTTTAACTCACTTTAAGGGTTTCCATCAATCTCCCCGTCTTTTCAACAAATCAACTTGGGAAAATTCCATACATTTTGTCAAAAAATACAACACAACCTAAGGGGTGTCAAATAGTTTCACTATCCCCTCATATCTTTTATGTTTCCCATCAATAGTGGAGAAACCTACTTCATTATGGAATACTCACCAGATATAGAATAATATTGATCCAACGCTTTTGTGGTGTATGTATTGAATGACATTGGATTTCATTTGAATAAAAAACCTTATTAATGATCATGTTATTCAGTATTGGGGTGTACATATCAATCTGGATATTCTTTTTTTATTTTTGGTTATGGAGTTATGCATCATTTATCATGTATATTTGACACACTGATCACATATATATAAGAAGTCATTATATCTCACTTCTTTTCCCATTATTTACTTACAGGTGGTTAATTATGATGAGGTTGATTCTATCCACCACCATCAAATGCAGTTAGTTCGACATTGGATTTAGGTAAGGTTTCTTCCATTTTTATTCTTTGGCTCAATTTTAATTAGGGTTTTTGTGATTTTGGGGTTTTCTATATTTTTGCAGTGTGTTTTGGATCTCGTTGAGGTCGATTAGAGCAGCAGTTGGCGAAGGTTACTTACATGTGTATTCATAGGTAGTAATATACATATATAAGTTTCCCCTTTATATATATTCAATCATGGTCATATGAATATATATATATATATATATATTAGGACTATGTGTGCTTATATATAGATATGAAAAATGCATACATGTGTGAGTGAAAAGGGGTATATGAAAGTATAAACATATATCTAAGGATCCCCTTGTGCATATTTGGCCATGAAAATATATACCTAGTGGATAGGTGTCCTTATATATATGTGAAGGTGCATATGCATGCCAGCAGAAAAAAAAGGAATATTTGAGTTATTGTCATCAAAAGTAGTGCTCCTTGAGGTTGAGGTAGGTTCCATATGTCTAACCTTTTAATTTGAATTTTATAATTTTTTGATTGTTTTAAAAACTTATTTTAATTATCAGGGATTAACATTAATATCCAGTTATTAGAAAATTTCATCCAACTCAATATTGAATTTCCTTCACTTTAGAGATGAAAAAATCCTCATTTTGAGAAAATAGGAACTGAGTATTCTCATAAAAAATCTAAAAATTAAATAAAATATTTGTTTTATTTTCATCAAACACAAACAACCACCCTTGAAAACTTGACACTATCTTTAGTAACATCACTATGAAATTGAACTAGATAAAATCAACTACCTTACCATGAATAATTCACCACTTAGTACCTAAGTAATTAGTTTTCTTTGAACTGCTTGAAGCGCCTTCATCAGTTCTCTTTGATTTCCCCACTCGGTCGAAGGTTTAATGTTCAAGTGATTGAGTAATAGGGTTAAAAGGGATTATAATTGAGTGAGAAATAGAATGAACTATGGTGTTTACTCATATTCTATCCTCTAATTTCATGAAATCGAATCTCCTTTTAGAATAAATAATAGCATCTTGGAATAATGATATTCCTGATAGATGATCTCTCAATTGAGAAAGATGCAATGAATGTTAAGGAATGACTAGTGAGGGAAACCCTTTGGTTTAAAAGTTGGAATGGGTTAATAATTATTGTAAGGGTGGGATGAAGGGTTGGTTTATTTATGGGATCACTAACATTCATAGGTGAATGAGCTTGTTTTGGGAATATACCTTCAGGTTGGAACCACTATAGAAGTAGTACTGAATTGATGATATTAAGAGTGGGACGTTGACAGTTCTATTGAGATGAAAAGGGGTATGTTCTATAATCTATATAATAACCAAGGATGAGAAAGAAATGAGTCTGTTATAATAGGTATGGAATTTAAAGAGATATTATGGGGTCCTAACCTAACAACTAGATAAAGGGGATGACTGATGATATCCTGACTCATAATCTACAAGGTCGGCCACTAAACACGGTTAGCTCTACTAGGTATAATTATTCTCCTCAAAAAATTGGTCCACTAATATCACCATTGATGGATATTTAAACTGAATAAGACACAATAGATGTATCCAAGACCCATGCAGATGTGAGTATATACCTACCTAGTATGATTCTCCTATAACTCTTCACATTTGATTGAACATGAAGATAATTGGAATCAACTATTTGATGAATTTATAATCAACAAATTCACCCTCCATGTCTATATTGTCTATTAGACAACTATCACCTTAGAGGGTGACTTTGTTGATTATAAATTCGTTAAACAATTTATTCCAATTATCTTTTTATTCACTCAAATGTGAAGAGTTATTTTTGAGAATCTATTTTCCCTTTATATTATATTAAATAGGAAAAAAATGTGGCCAACTTATATATATGTCCATAGAATAACATATGTTGAGGGAAAATTGGCAGGGGTTGGCAGTCGGGGAGGGAAAACTGGAAGTGGGGGAGGAAAAACTGGTAGGGGGACTGGCATGGGTGGGGACCTAGCAGGTGGGATACTGGTAGGGGTGGGGGGAGACCGTCAGGGGGGATTGACAGGGGTGGGGGACTGGTAGGGGTGGAACTAGTAGGGGTACTGGAAGGGGTGGGGGTGTAGGGGGTGGGGGAGGGTGCAGGGGGGTCTTCAGGGGGAGGGGCAGGGGAAGGGGGTCTGCAAGGGGTCTGTAGGGAAGGGAGAGGGGGAGGGTGCAGGTGGGGTGCAAGGGGGAGGGGTGGGGTAGGGGGTGAAATTGGGTTTATAGGGTAAAGGGTTTTGGTGTAGGGGGGTTGGGGGTGTTTATGGGAGGGGGTTGGGGTGTGCAGGGGTGTACAGGGGCAGGGTGAGGGGCGCAGGGGGGTGTGCAAGGGATGGGGGGTGTGTAGGGGGAGGGGAAGGGGTGTGCATGGGGTAGGGGGTGTAAGTGGGGTGTGCAGTGAGGAGGGGATAGGGGGTGTAAGGGGAAAGGGGAGGGGTGACAAGGGGGAGGGGTGACAAGGTGGAGGGGTGCAAGGGGAAGGGAGAGGGTACAGGTGGGGTGCAAGGGTGAGGGGGTGGGGAAGGGGGTGTAAAGGAGTAGGGTGGGTGAAAGGGGGGAGGGGCAGGGGGTGTATAGTGTGAGGGGGGAGGGGGAGGGGGGAGAGGTGAAAGGGGGTGTGTAGTGAGGAGGGGGGAGGGGTGCAAGGGGAAGGGGGTGCAAGGGGTTGGGGGTGCAAGAGGTGGGGGGTGCAGGTGGGGTGAAAGGGGTGGGGCAGGAGAAGGGGGCAGGGGTGAAAGGGGGGAGGTGTGGGTGGGGTGAAAGGGGGGAGGGGTGGGGAGGGGGTGTGCAGGAGTAGTGGGGTGCAAGGTGGGAGGAGGCAGGGTGAGGGGGAGGGGGTGCAAGGGGTGTGCAGTGAGGAGGGGTGGGGAAGGGGTGCAAGGGGGAGGGGAAGGGGGCAGGGTGAGGGGGAGGGAGGGGTGAAAGGGGGGTTTTTAGTGAGGAGGGGTGTGTAAGAGCGGGGGGGAGGGTCAAGGGGGGAGGGGCAGGGGGTGTGTAGGGGGAGGGGGTGCAAGGAGGTGTGCAGTGAGGAGGGGGCAAGGGTGAAATGGGTAAGGGAGGGGTGAAAGGGGGAAAGGGTGCAAGGGGGAGGGGGTGTATAGGAGTAGGGGTGGGGGTGCTGGTACAGGGTGTGGGGGATGTGGGTGGGGGGTCCTCTCAATAGCCAACACATTTTACCGTGTTGTTTTTTTATGAAATGTGAAGGCTTATATCCATGGTTTTAAATTGTGGATAAATCCCTATAGTTACGGTTCAAACTGTGTCTAATGAACTATAGACACAGTTTCAAACCATGGATATAAACCTTATGTGACTTAAGCTTCTTCCACGGTTCCAAACTGTGGCTATAGGGCATTATCCACAGTTTGAATTGTGGCCATAGGTCTTTAGCCACGGTTTGAACTGTGGTTATAGGGATTTAGCCACGATTTCAAACTGTGGCTATAGACCTTTCCCTATAGCCATTCCAATACCAACTATGGTTAATTAAACCATGTATATAACCTATATGCATAGTTTTGGGGCCTATATCCATGGTTTTAAACCGTGGCTATAGCCTAAATTTCTAGTAATGTATTTTATTCATTATTTTATTATTTTTCCTTAAGACTATGAATAGTTAGAGCATTATAAATAAATATATTAAAATAATAAATGATAGTTCGATATTATGCTTCTAACACCAGCGATGACTCAAGGAATAGTGTATTTAACTTATAATGTATATATACCGTAAATTATCATATTTTACTATTCACCAAAAATTAAACTATTTTAAAAAAATACCAAAAATTTACCCTAAACATTTTTCAATGTGGAGAATTCATAAATGAGCTGTATTTTAGGAAAATAATTTTCTAAATATGATAATTTTAATTTTTAATTAAAATCATCATTTACTTGGAAAATACCAATTTTAAAATTATAATTGATTTTATAACACTTTGAAAAAATTAATTAAGGTCTCATAAAATTATCTTATAATCATAAGAAAAAAATATTAATTTATGAATATATTTTATGGAAATACATTTTCTTTTAATTATAAAATTGAAAATAAACACTTATGTTTTAAAAAAATATCAACACTTAATTAATAATTTATAAAACATTTATTTACTTATACTATGATATAATTATGTCATATTTTCATTTATAAGATAGATAAATTTTATTTATTATTTCATAGGTGAGGTTATTATTCTATTATCTGGTTTACTATTCATGAGGGTTGCATTACTATTCCAAATATCAAGTTATTATTCCATTGGTATAAGTTTCTTAACTTATAGAAATACCTATTATTTTATTCATTCTTCATTTATAAAGTTTGTATTTTTTTCTCTATTATTTTTATGTTATTTATACTATATAACATGATTATAAGAAGGGAATTTTCATTGATAAAATTTTGGGTCGTTACAGATTCTTCCACTTTCTATTCCCTTCCATGGACTTAAAGATTAAGGCTTGGGGATTTGGCTCAATCTCATTCAAGCTTGGATTTCTTTATATCCATGAATGGGACCATACATTCAACCTTATGAAGGTAGTTCATTCCTCGATACAGGTCTAGGTTAAGGTTTTTGGTTTGAACTAGATCCTCTAGCACCCCAGGATCTTATATTACATTTTGATGTCTATCGGAGTGCCAATTAAACTGGATAGATAAACATAAATTTCCATATTCAGGAATTATGCATGATTCTTGGCTGAAGTTGACCTAGATTCTATCTTAGTTGATCGGGTCTTTCTTTCAATAGATGATGATGAACTTGAATTGAGAATTGAGTATGAAAAATTACCCTATTTCTATTTGAACTGTAAGATTATTGGGCATGAAGTGTCAAACCGTAGGAGGGCATGATGCGGGATCGGGCTTCAAAGGGAATATAATTGTGAAGCAAGGTGTTTCGGGTAGCATGGGAGAAGTTGGTAGGGTGCTGCATCAAAATGGAATGAATGTTCTGGCTGAAGGGAATAGACCTGGTCTTGTATCTGGGTAAAACATGGGTGATCCTACTGATATTTCTACTACTACTTGCTCTGGTGATGGTCATATGGTTTATGTAGTTGAACCAGGTCTGGATAGAAGCGGGCAATGTTCCAAAATATGGGCTGAAAGTGTGGAGGGAAAGGAATAGGGTGGGCTTGTTGATAATGTTTTAGAGGTTCTAGATTCCCTTTTAGTGCTCTCTTTAAATAAATGTGATAAAAATTTGTTGACTAGTGAGGTTGTGGGTTCTGTAGGTAAAACAAATGGCTCAGATGGTGGACTTGAGGTATCAATGGATTGTTAGTCCATTGATGAAGATGCTATTCAAGAATCAACTAACCAATACTTAAAGTAGGAGATTCTGGTTTTGGTAAGAGATTACAAAGGTAAGAAAAATTCAATGGATGTAAAAGGATTTCAGTTGGTGTTACCTTAGAAATTAAAAACAAACGAGTCTCATCAGCCCCTGTTTGTTTCATCTGTATTACCTCATGCACAGGCTGACCCTTCAAGTAATTTTTAAGCTTACCCATTGTAGATTGTGCATCAAAGTGATGGTGTAAACATGGAATGGGTTTATCCACCTCAATTTACTGACTTAATGAAAAGGAAATATGCATCATTTGGAAAATTCTTGGATAAGGAGTGTGTTATTTCATGAGTAAAGAATTACACTATTATTCCTTGAGCAGATCAGTAAGGGAAAAGTCCTAGAGAAGGTCTTAGCAAGGAAGTTTCTAAATGGTTTTTCATAAAGTTGTAAGCTACATACTCTTTGATGGTTTCAAATGTTTTTAGTTTTCATGGCTAAGTAACAATTCAAAAGTTGTTATCAATTAGCATTGAAGACAGATTCTACTCTAATTCAAAATGGATTTTTAGGATTTATCATGGAATTTAAGGATTTTCTCTATCTAGAATGACACATGTAGCTCATCATTGGAAGAGGAGTATGAGGCCCTAAAAGAGGTCAATACATGTCAGAGAGGATAACATCCTAAGATCAGAGGAAGACATCCTAGAAATGTGAGATCTATAGGGGTTGTCAAGAACTAATTCTATGTTTTATGTTTCTTTCATTTTGATGTGGTCACTTTGTTCCTTGATTTCCTTCTCTATCTTTGTTTGATCTTCCTTTTTTAATAAATTTGGAGTCATGGATTTGATCTCCAAATCCATGATCGATCCTTTTTAGTATATATATATATATATAATTATAAATAAATATATCTAAAAAGTGAAAAAATGGTTGCACGACTATCAATGGTATGGGGTTTGACAAATAGAGATGTGCTTATATGGGAAGAGGATTTTTTTCATATCCTCTTTCCCCCAGAGGACCTGAAGCTATGAGAATGGGGTTTAGGGTCAGTCTCTCTCAATCCTTGTGTCCTGTATATTTGAGAATGTGATAAGAATCTCAACTCAATGGAGGTATGTAACTCATCTGTACAACCATGGGTCAAAAAATTTGGCCTTAGCTAGATTATGTGGCATCTGAAGATTTTGTATGATCTTGAACTTGCAATTGGAGTTCCCATAAAATTGGATGAAGAGACTAAGTTGGATCTCTTTATACATTATGCTATATTTTTGGTTGAGGTCGACTTGGGTGCCACCATGGTTGAAAAAATATTTCTCTCCACTGAATTTGATGAGTTTGAGCTAAAATTTTAATATGAGAAAGTACTGATGTTCTGTTCGGAATGCAAGATAATTGGTCATGAATTAGTGAGCTGTAGAAGAGTTGTTTCTTGTTCATTTTGTTCAGCTTGTGTCCATAAGGAAAGTCACTGCAGCAGGAAGGCTCGTTATGAGAAGACTTTTGTCCATGCTGCAAATGTTGGAGTCGGTGGACAACAAGCTGACTCAGCCTCACATGGCCCCTTGTTTGACAGGAAGGTTGATGAGGGATTGTTGAATAGGGCAGTGTCTTAGTTACCTGTAGTGGATGAAGTGAGAAATGAACTTCAGGATGATGAACAGATCTTTGATAAACAGTTTATGTCAGTTGCCTTGGATAATCTGGCCTTATCTAAGGATTTGAATGTTGGACCGGCAATGCTTCAAGATAGAGGATTCACTTCAGCCTCTAGGAAGTCTATTTTGGGTAGTGGAGCTAAACCTTCTTCACATTTTAACTCACATGGAGTTGGAGTGCAGTTTGATGCCCCTTCATTAAATGGTATTTCAACTATGGGACTGACTAATGTGTCTCAGTATCATCCATCTAGGATTATTAAAGGTAATTAAATCCCTGTCAAAATGATGAACAATAGATCTTTAGCTGATATTGCTATAGAGGAGTAGCCAAATGATATTGATCATGGCACTGAGAGTAATGATAAATCTGACTTTGAAGATGAAATTCAAAAAGGGGTGGATGGAGAATTATTATAAGAGCATGTTCTTACTAACTCCAAAAGGAAATGTAAAGACAATCTGGTTGTGGTTTCAACCAGGAAGTCCCCGGTGAAGAAGGTTGTCTCCTCCATTGTTGGTTATCTAGACTTAATGACTAAGAGGGATGATGATGAGACTATTATGGATTATGGCACTGCTAACAAGATAGTTGAGAAGGAGGTTACCCAATTTGTGAATGGAACTCCTAAACCCATGAATGTGATGGATAAGCATTACATCAAAGGTAAAAAAAATTATTGAATGATGAAGGTTTCCAATTGGTCACTCCTCAGAAATACAAAGCATGTTTAATTGTTTCTGGATCAGAGCATACATCTCTTATCCTCTTGCAGGTAACACACCCCTCTAGCACTGTGGATAAGTCCCAACATATGGAATGGAACTTCCCATACAATTTCTCTGGTCTTATGAAAAAATCCTATGTCCTTTTTGGAAAGGCATCGGTTAAAGAATGCGGCATTGCGTGGGACAAGAACTCCAGTGTTACTTTTTCAGTAGACCAAAAGGGTGAAAGACCTCCTGAAGGTATTAGTAAGGAGGCGGCTGAATGGTTTTTCTTGCAACTTGAATTCGCCTTTTTCATGATGGAACCGGATGTATTTGGGCCTGGAGATTATCTTCTTATCCATAAGCTTTTGTCTTTTAACATTGAAGATGGCTTTCAGTCCAACCCGGTGATGGATTTTCAGGAGTTATCTTGGAAATTCAAAATCTGCTATATACCGTAGGAATCCTTTGGTTCATCATTGGCTAAGGAAGATGAGCCCATGCAAAGGACTAAGACATGGCGATGAGGCCAACATCCAAAGGCCAAAGGGAGATACCCCAAAAACATGGGAAAAAGAGGGGCAAAGTGATCTCTTTCTTTTTTGTGGGCATTTGATGTCATGTTTGACCCTTTCCCTCTTTCTTATTGTTGTATGTTTTCTTTTATTAATAAATTTGGGGTCATGGGTTTTAACTCATGACTGGGCCATTTGAGTACATATATGTAAAAGGTATTTATATATAATTATAAATATAATAAATATATTTATTTTTTAAATATATTTATTGTAATTTTATTATTATTTAAATATGTATTTATTTATTTATATTTATAATTATAAATAAATATATTTATATAAATATATATATATATATATATTAATATATAATTATAAATATAATAAATATATTTATTATAATTTTATAATTATTTAAATATATATATATTTATTTATAGTTATAATTATAAATAAATATATTTATAAAGTATTTATATATAATTATAAATATAAAATTATAAATATAATAAATATATTTATTTTTTAAATATATTTATTGTAATTTTATAATTATTTAAATTTGTATTTATTTATTTATAATTATAATTATAAATAAATATATTTAACAAGTATTTATTTATATATATTTATTTATTTATATAAATATATATAAATATATATATATTAATATATAGTTATAAATGTAATAAATATATTTATTATTTAAATATATTTATTATAATTTTATAATTATTTAAATATATATTTATTTATTTATAATTCATAAATACTTTTTTAAAATTTATATATATTTATAATTGTATAGTTAAATATTTAATTTACAAAATTATTAAAAAATCATTTAAATAGGTTAATTATATAAATTTAAAACATATTTTAAATGTTAAAACTTAATAAATAAAAATGGATAAATATTATTCATATAAATTACAAACATATTGATAATATTACATGTATATATTGTAAATAAATATATATATATATATTACAAAATGATTAAATATATTTTTAACATTATTAATGAATGTTTGATAATAATTGGATAAATTAAATTAAATTAACTGTAAAAATATTAAAAACTGAATTTGTAACATTTGTGTGAATTACAATATGTACACATACACATCTACACACACATGTATATACACACATGTATATAAACACATATACACATACATACATGCAGTTATACATGTACATATATTTTAAATTATTTGATATCAATATAAATATATATCTAAATAAATATATTCATTTATATATCACATAATTCTTTAAATAAAATATTAATAGATTGTATTTATTTTAATTATATACACATTTTGTATTTAATGTATATGAATAAACTATAAAACATTTTGACTAGTATACATTTGATAATTTTTTATATAAAAAATTATTTACAAATATATAAATATATATATATGTTTATTTATAATCATAATTATAAATAAATATATTTATCAATATTTACATATAACTATAAATATATTTATATGTATATAATTACATATATTTATTAATATATAAGTATATATATATATATTAGATGTTTGGGGGTACAATTACATTTCAACACACACACACACACACCTCAAACACAGGCTGGAAAGGCAGGCCATAACCCCCCTAAGGGATATCCCACTCATCAAGCCCTATTTATTCAGTATATGGCTCGTAGAGTGAGTAGGCATGAAGCTCATTACATAGCTCATAGGCCTGGTGGGCATGAAAGTCCATTACATGGCCCTGAAGGCCTAAATTTTTTACCCAAAGGCCCTCCTGTGAATAGTTTTATAATTATCTAAATTTATATATTTTTATTTATAATCTTATAGATACATTTTTTAAAACATTACATATATATATATATATATTTGAATTATTAAAAAGTATATATTAATATATTATATTTATATTAATTATAAACATGCGTTTTTTAATAAATGTATGTAAATAAACATTATTTTTTAATATAAATATAATATTTTTATATATATTAATAGTATTTTTATTAGAAATATTTATCAGGGTTGAGAATAACGCTGATAAATATCAACCTTTATCAGTGATT
The DNA here is from genome assembly GCA_963277665.1 of Viscum album. NCBI lineage: Eukaryota > Viridiplantae > Streptophyta > Magnoliopsida > Santalales > Viscaceae > Viscum > Viscum album. The sequence continues at coordinate 1,739,632,034 of OY728146.1, read as the reverse complement.
TTAATTAGCGCTAATAAAAGTGGATCATCTACTAGTGCTTTTTGGTTAGCGTTGTTAAAAGTTGGCACTGCGTATGCGTCGATCTATGGTAGTGATAATTGCTTGGATTATTAAAATATTCATATTAATATATCATATTTATATTAATTATATACATCCATTTTGTAATTAATGTATATAAATAAACATTAATTTTTGAATTTAAATATGATAATTTTATATATTTTAATAATATTTTTTATTAAAAAAAGTTATCAGCGCTAAGAAAGTGTTGATAAAGTTGCACATTTATCAACGCTGAAAAAAACACTGATAAAGGGTACACCTTTTTCAGTGTTTTTTTAGTGGTGATAAAGTTTGACCTTTTATCAACGCTTTATGTTTAGTGGTGATAAAAGTCAGTGTTTTCTAAAGTGTGATTTGTGGTAGTGACTATGCATACACTCGTATATGTATGGATATTATTAGGGAAAACTAACCTATTGAGTTCATACTCACACCTTGCACGGGCCCTTCAGGACACATGCAAACTTTTTGATTCACAATGCAGGTAAGGGGAAAGGGCCCTGTGACTTGTGCGAAGCAGGCTAGAGGTGCATAAGGTGCATGAGCAGCAAGTCATTGAATTTCGGAGCCAGACTAGGTGGATCCTTGGTGGTGAGGTGAGCTACCTTTTATTGTTTTGGATCTATTTGCATGTGATCAACATATGGGTGACCCAGTTTGTTTATTTATGGCTTGTATGACATTATGGATGATCATATCACATGACATGTGTTATATTTTTGGCTGGTACTATTGGTATTATTGACGTGTCTGTCACGAACCAACTCGGGCTGACCCTGAACTGGTCACCCAAGCCGGTCTGCGGTATGGCCCGAGAGGCATTCCCGATCCTCCCAGGTTGGCGACAAGTGTTGGGGCATCAATAGAGGAAAATTGGAAATGATTTTGCCTAGTGAAAATAAATAAAGCAGCGGAAAAAGTAGAATAACGCAAAGTAAATAAACAACACAAAAAATAAATAATTACCATCAACAACCAACTAACCTGACCAAGAACAAAACTCCTCGTGACTCCGAGAATCGCTCACCAATCCACAACCAACTCTCGCCCATGGAGAGCAAGCTCAATTCAAACCTACAACAGAAACTAAAAACACAAAAACACTATAGGCGTGAGTATTAAAACTCAGTAGGCATGCCCAACATACTATTCCCAATGCACTATATTTAAATAAAGAATTTACTAATTCTAAGTTTGAACTAAACTATATAAAATATGGGTTTCCACACACACACTTTCATTTCTAAAACAAGTAATGGTCCATTTCCCTTTTTAATTTAAAAACAAGTTTAATGTTTGAAAGGAACAGGTGCATTGTATTTTAAAACATTTTTTTGAAAACAATCTAGAAATCAAAATTTTAGTTGTTAGTTAAAAGGAAAATCACATACAACACACAACACACACTAAGGGAAATGTAAAAGGTGGCACACAGGGGCCAGCAACCGAACTATACCCCTCAATCATCCGCCACATACAAATAAACACTAAAGAAAACATGGGTTGAACCTAGGAGCTCGTGAACAATTTAGAACATACTATACATGTGACTCATCCTGAAGGCATGCCTACTCTTGATGACGTCATAATTCCCAAATGCTCGGTATCTCCCTACATGGCCTAACTGAGGGGCTCAATCCCCTAGCAGAGTATAATCTGTACTAAGTGCCACTAGTCAGTGCGTAATCTAAACTAGTGCAGCAATCATTCTCAGAAGATTCACTCACTATGTCAAGTTCCCATGTCAACACATATAATAAAAGGGAAAGGGGTGAGTCAACAAAGTCAATAAAGTAACCAATCATGTAGCAAAAACATCACACACAACTCATGCAATCAATTTACACAAAATATCACCCTTGAGTCACCCCAAAGAGAGTTTTCCAAAATAATTTATTTTATCAAAGTGCCAAACGGGCCTGTTGCAACTTTTGAAAGAAACACCATTTCTCAAAATAAACCAAACCATTTGCTCACACTTAAGAAGAAAACATTTACCAAAAAACCAAAACCACTATTGAAAATTCTTGAATTATATTCAAAGGCCAAACAGGCATTCTTTCACTACTGTGCGTCAGTTCATCTAGAAAATAATGCAAGTGTCGTGTATAAAATAAACAACTCTTTTTACATTGAGTAATCATTCCAAAATTGATTATATAATACTGTTTATTTTTTATTAAAATTAACAAAATATCAATCAATTAATAAATTCTAAATTTAAAGGCAAGTGTAGTGGGGGACCTACCTCAACTCGCAGCTCAAACGCGACAATATAACACGCCTCGCACAGGCGCACAAGCATGCGTAAACCGATGATCGCGGTAACACAGGGTTACCCTGCCAACGCGCTTCAATAAACGCACAATAACAAAGGTACATAAACACATACCTAAAACAATTCAAATGAACAACCAGTGCAAAAGAACCACCTCTACATGTTTTCAAAACACAGTTCGCACCATCTGCACTATTTAATAAACCACTTTAAAATTTATTAAACAAATTCAAAGAGAAACCCACGACTTTATACACCCAAAACCTATTCAAAACCTCTTTTATGATCAATTGCAGATCCCCAACATACCCGAATAGAAAACACACGACTTGACCAGTCGAATAAACTAATTGCACAACATAATAAAAATACACCACACGTCAAAATCCATTTTGAAACCATACACATGCCACTTTAAAAATTGTAATCCAAAAGTCTGCTCAAGAAAGTTCAATCACCATACTCAACATCACATTTATACTTCTAAGACCAAAACATGTTTCAAAAAAAAGAATTACCAATCGTTTTCAAAACCAACCAGTGAATTCTTAAATAAAAAGGGAGTGCACTACTTAACAATTTATGCCAAATGATCAAAGCAACAAAACCCAAACACCGCATACCACAATGATTGACTATAAAAAATATACCAAATCACTAATTAACAACTAATGGTAGTGATAAAATAAGAATTCAGTAAAATTCTAAATTTAAAGGTGACGCGAAAAGGGTTCATACCTCAACTCCAATGCAGAATGAAAATGCACGCTTGAGACCGGTGTGTGATCTCATTCGCACCTTTGCCGCATGCTTTGAAATCTTAAACAAACTTTGCACCATCAAAACAAACCCAAAATTGAGGGATCAACTCAAAAGAACAACCCCCATCATTTAAGGTTTGGACAAAACATCAAACTCATTAAGGAAATCCTATACCAAGGGGGGAGAAGGGAAAAAACACCGAAAGAGGGAGCTTCGTCGGAGAGAAGGGTCGTGTTGTCCGGAGGGACACCGATAGAGGGGGTTAGCCGAGAGAAGTCACGCCAGTCGGTGGGTCGGTCAGATGGGAGGTGCGGCGGCAGCGGCTGCGCTGGAAACAGGTTGGCCGGAGGAGATGATGGTCAGGAGTGGAGGCGGAGTGGGGTGGAGCGCAAGGGGGGTGTCGCTCGAGCAAGAGGAGGGGGAAGTGGCGCAGGTCAAGGGAGGTGCACACCGGAGAGAGGAGACACCAGAGGGTAGAGCTGCCGGAGGTGTCGTTCGAGACAGGGTGGGCGGCTGGGAGAGAAGTTCAAACAGGGGGGTGCGTTGGAGGCGTTGCGGGGTAGGAGAAGGGGAGTGGGGTGCGGCACGGTGTCAGAGGGCTGTGGGGAGGGAAGGTCGGGGCGCGTCCGGGGAGTACTGCAAGCAGGGGTGAGGTGCGCTAAGACTGGAAAGGGAGAGGAGAGGGTGAGGAGAAAGGTGGGGCAAAAAAATAGGGTTACGGGGGAGCTATTCGCGATGGGGAGAGAAAGAAGGGAGAGGGAGAGTGAAAATAAAATAAAATAAAAAGAAAGAAAGAGGAAAAAAACTAAGTAAAATGAAAGAATAAAAATAAAATGATAATGCATTAATCTATAATACTAATAATATTATTAATGACAATAATAATATTATTATTATTATTAAGTACCCTTCTTAATGATAATAATAATAATACTCATAAGAATAATAAAAACAACATTAATAACAATATAAAAATAATAAAAAAATAATTATAATAATAAAAATTCTTTAATAATAATATAATATTATTTAACTAACTTTTAATTGTAATTTTTTTCTCTTCAACGCATTTAATTCACTTTTATTTGGCTGACTCAAACTCCGCAACCGCGCGGTACTTGGGATGACTGCACGGCTTTCGCTAGCCGTGCGGTGCCCGTGCATCGGCCTAAAGTAATAATAATAATAATAATAATAATAAAGTCTTATTAATAATAATATTTATAAGAATAATAATAATCATACCGATAAAATATAAATAATATAGATATTCAGTTCACTTTAATAATAATAATAAAATTATTGACAACAATAAATAACACATCAAATTACAAAAGTTTCTCATTTTAATTCTCCAATGATAAGCGGGTCGTGTCATTGCATGGGAGAAGCTGCGCGGGGTATCCAAAACGCGCTCCGCCTGGGCGCTCAGTGACGTCAACTCAAAAATGTGCGTTTTTTTGACATAACTCAAAAGTTTTTCATCTAGAACTCAACCCGGACCCAAAAAACATTTTAAAAGTAAAAGAAGATTATAAAATAAAATAAAAGATAGGTCGGGGTGTGACATTTCTCCCCACCATAAAGCTTTCCTCCCCCATAAAGCCACGACAAGATCAAGACCCAAAGATGAAACTCCTTAAGTGATACTCACCCCCAAAAGTTTAAGCGCCTTCAGTTGATCGATCCAAACAAACACCGAACTCCCATGACATGCAACTTATCCTCAAAACACGAATACTTTAAACACCACCAAAATGAAACCTGAAATGAAACTCTGATACTGACACGGGGATGCCCGAACGGACTCCCCACCATAAGAATCAAGCCAAACTGAATTCAACGAGACCCGCGATGGGTCTCCCCACCATAAGGACTGACGAGATTAATCGAACTTGAAATCTTTCCACACAGACCAGAAACCCCACCATAATGGGAGGGGTGGGAAGGGTAGGGCCCAACTGATAGAGTATCAAAACTATCGAAATCACTACACTAACAACTGTACACCCTCAGAAGAACACGAATCATGACGCACTAAAGACAGGGATTAAATCAAGAACTTTTTACGTCATTGGGGTTCTCCTGACTACGCTCCAGCTTCACTTCGGGACCTAAGGCTGGAGCTCTGATGATTGAAGCATATCATACCTCACAGACAGGCTTCAGAAACCCCCAAACACCACACACGAACCAGAATTTTACCAAACACACTTCTATTCAAAATAAAGGTTTCAAGGAGGTTCAACAATAACCATTATTACAATTGAAGGAAAAGAAACACCACAAATGCCCCAGGTGATGACTACTATATCCACAAAACACTACAAAGAGAAACCCTCATACTAATCCCCAAACATTTCCCTACCCCTGCTGACGGGCTAAGGTGACCTTCAACGAGCCAGGTGTGACTTTAGCACGCTTCTTGGAAACACCTCGATAGAATCACTGCAAGTGGCCCAAACATCCACAGGTGTGGCAGGGTCTCAGAGCACTCGGGCACGTCGGCCTCTTGTGACCTTTCTTGCCACACTGATGACAAATCACGGCGATACGCTCTGAAGGTGTTGATTGCAGGTCCAAGGGCCTCTTAATTCCTTTAGTAGACCCACCAGCATCAGGGCGCTTCTCATTCTTCCTCTTGCCATCCCCTGCACTGCTTCCCAAGGTTGGGGGAGGATTCGCCACCTCATGTCCCCCTACTAACTCAGCTTCAGCAAGAAAGGATTACCCCACAACATCCGAGAAGTTGGTTAGTTTGATCTCTTCCACTTTCGATCACAGTTCAGGTTGGAGTTCAGACTCAAATTGTCGAGCCTTCCCGGGATCATTCGCAACAAACCACTGATCATACGGAACTAGGTCTATGAAACGTCGAAAGAATTCTATTACTGATTCAACACCTTGCTGAAGACAACACAACTCCATACTCTTCCTCAGCTTCGTCAACTCAGAGAAGTGTTTTTGGATGAACGATGACTTGAAAAACTCCCATGTTAGATCTTTCCGAGGTTTATTCCGAGACACGGACTTCCACCATTTCCAGGTTGGACCTCCAAGCATAAAGGTATCCAACTTCATCTTTAACGACTCAGACAACCCAATAAAACTGAACTTCCTCTCAATCTTCTGCAACCACTCCTCCGCCTCAAGAGGATCTTCTTGTCCATAAAAGAGAGGAGGGTTCAATTTCTGAAACTCAAGGACATAATCTATGGGCTGATCAACTAGAGGATTTGCTAAGGATGCACCACCCGATCCATCGAACCTTCGTGGGGTGAACACTAAGGAACAAGAAAACAAGGAACGAGATCAAAACATGGTCATTTCTATTTCAAATTCAACTTTTCACAATTTCCAAAATAAAACTTTGCAAAACAATTCTTAGAAATAAAGAAGACCCCAAACAATCCACAAGGAGAAACTAGCACCGATGGGTGACTCGGACATATGGTTGGCGTCCATACGCTAGTCACGCCACCGTCACAAGGAGCACTCTAGGGTAATGTTTTCAGCTCCACATGGTTTTCCAGACCATGCGAGCTCACGAAGGCCACTTGTCTGGATTCCATTTCATTTCCCAACATAAAACAATTCAAAAGAACCAAAAGACACCAACATCCCGAACATCCCATGGTGACTCGAGGTTCGGAACGAGCAAGGGTTCATGACTTCTTTCTCATTTGTACGCCCCGAGTCCCGACAATTCTACTCCTTCTGCCATGACAACCCCGAATAACAATGGGTGCTCTGAAAAACAAGGTCGCTCAAGAGTCGTCCTCCTCTGATACCATTTTGTCACGAACCAACCCGGGCCGACCCTGAACTGGTCACTTGAGCCGGTTCGCGGCATGGCCCGAGAGGCGTTCCCGATCCTCCCGGGCTGGCGACAAGTGCCAAGGCATCAATAGAGGACAATTGGAAACAATTTTTCCCAGTGAAAATAAATAAAGCAGTGGAAAAAGTAGAACAACGTAAAGTAAATAAACAACACAAAAAGAAAGAACGACCATCAACAACCAACTAACCTGACCAAGACCAAAACTCCTCGCGACTCTGAGAGTTGCTCACCAATCCACAACCAACTCTTGCCCACGGCGAGCAAGCTCGAGTCAAACCTGCAACAGAAACTAAAAACAGGAAAAAACTATAGGCGTGAGTATTAAAATTCAATAGGCGTGTCCAACATACTATTCCCAATGCACTACCTTTAAATAAAGAATTTATTAATTGTAGGTTTGAACTAAACTATATAAAATATGGGTTTCCACACACACACTTTCATTTCTAAAACAAGTAACGGTTCATTGTCCTTTTTAATTTAAAAACAAGTTTAATGTTTGAAAGGAACAGGTGCATTGCATTTTAAAACATTTTTTTGCAAATAATTTAGAAATCCAAATTTTAGTTGTTAGTTAAAAGGAAAACCACACACAACACACAACACACACTAAGGGCAATGGAAAAAGTGGCACACGGGGGACCCAGCAACCGAACTAGACCCCTCAATCATCCGCCACGTACAAATAAACACTAAAGAAAACATGGGTCGAACCTAGGAGCTCGTGAACAATCCAGAACGTACTATACATGTGACTCATCCTGAAGGCATGTGTACTCTCGATGATGTCATAACGCCCAAACGCTCGGTATCACCCTAACTAGCCTAACCGAGGGGCTCAATCCCCTAGCAGAGTATAATCTGTACTAAGGGTCACTAGCCAGTGCGTAATCTAAACTAGTGTAGCAATCGTTCTCAGAAGATTCACTCACTATGTCAGGTTCTCATGTCAACACATATAATAAAAAGGAAAGGGGTGAGTCAACAAAGTCAATCAAGTAACCAATCACATAGCACAAACATCACACACAACTCACGCAGTCAGCGTACACAAAAGATTACCCCTGAGTCACCCCAAAGAGAGTTTTCCAAAATAATTTATTTTATCAAAGTGTCAAACGGGTCTGTTGCAACTTTTGAAAAAACACCATTTCTCAAGAGAAATCAAACCATTTTCTCATGTGTCAAAAGAAAACATTTACCAACAAACCAAAACCACGATTGAAAATCCGTGAATTGTGTTCAAAGGCCAAACGAGCATTCTTTCACTATTGTGCGTCAGTTCATCCAAAAAATAATGCAGGTGTCGTGTATAAAATAAACAACTCTTTTTACATCGAGTAATCATTCTAAAATTGATTATCTAATACTATTTCTTGTTTATTAAAATTAACAAAATATCAAGCAATTAATAAATTCTAAATTTAAATGCGATTGCAGTGGGGGACCTACCTCAACTCGCAGCTCGAACGCGACAACGTGAACGCCTCGCACAGGCGCACAAGCACACGCAAATCGATGATCGCGGTAACGCGGGGTTACCCCGCCAACGCGCTGCAATAAACGCACAACAATAAAGGTACATAAACACGGACCTAAAACAATCCAAAAGAATAACCAGCACAAAAGAACCACCTAGACATGTTTTCAAAACACAGTTCGCATCATCTGCACTATTTAATAAACCACTTTAAAATTTATTAAACATATCCAAAGAGAAACTCACGACTTTACATACCTAAAACCTGTTCAAAACCTCTTTTATGATCAATCGCAGATCCCCAACATACCCGAACAGAAAACACACGACTTGACTAGTCGAATAAACTAATTGCACAACATAATAAAAATACACCACACGTCAAAATCCATTTTGAAACCATACACACACCACTTTAGAAACCGTAATCCAGAAGTCCACTCAAGGAAGTTCAATCACCATACTCAACATCACATTTATACTTCTAAGACCAAAACATGTTTCAAAAAAAAAGAATTATCAATCGCTTGCAAAACCAACCAATGAATTCTTAAATAAAAAGGGAGTGCACTACTTGACAATTTACGCTAAATGATCAAAGCAACAGAACCCAAACACCGCATACCACAATGATTGACTATAACAAATATACCAAATCACTAATTAACAACTAAGGGTAGTGATAAAAAAAGAATTCAGTGAAATCCTAAATTTAAAGGTGACATGCAAAGGGTTCATACCTCAACTCCAATGCGGAATGAAAATGCACGCCTGAGACCGGTGCACAATCTCATTCACACCTCCACCGCATGCTTCGGAAGCTTAAACAAACCCTGCACCATCAAAACAAACCCAAAATTGAGGGATCGACTCAAAAGAACACCCCCCTAAGGAAATCCTATACCAAGGGGGAAGAAGGGAAAAAAACACCGAAAGAGGGAGCTTCGTCGAAGAGAAGGGTCGTGCTGGCCGGAGGGACGTCGATAGATGGGGTCAGACGGGAGAAGTCACGTCAGTCGGTAGGTCGGTCGGACAGGAGGTGCGGCAGCAGGGGTTGCGCTGGAGACGGGTCGGCCGGAGGAGACGATGGTCGGGAGTGGAGGCAGAGCGGGGTGGAGCGCAAGGGGAGTGTCGCTCGGGCAAGAGGAGGGGGAAGTGGCGCGGGTCAAGGGAGGTGCACACCAGACATAGGAGACGCCAGAGGGTAGAGCCGTCGGAGGTGTCGTTCGAGACAGGGTGGGCGGATGGGAGAGAAGTGCAAACAGGGGGGTGCGCTGGAGGCGTTGCAGGGTAGGAGAAGGGGAGTGGGGTGCGGCGCGACGTCAGAGGGCTGCAGGGAGGGAAGGTCGAGGCGCGTCTAGGGAGTACTGCAGGCAGGGGCGAGGTGTGCCAAGACTGGAAAGGGAGCGGAGCGGGTGAGGAGAAAGGCGCCGCAAAAAAAATAGGGTTACAGGGGGGCTGTTCGCGACGGGGAGAGAAAGAAGGGAGAGGGAGAGTGAAAATAAAATAAAATAAAATAAAGAAAGAAATGAAAAGAAAGAGGAAAAACTTTAAGTAAAATGACAGAATAAAAATAAAATGATAATAACATTAATCTATAATATTATTAATATTATTAATGACAATAATAATAATAATAATAATATTATTATTATTATTATTAAGTACCCTTCTTAATGATAATAATAATAATACTCATACGAATAATAAAAACAACTTTAATAAAAATATAAAAATGATAAAAATAATAATTCTAATAATAACAATTCTTTAATAATAATATAATATTATTTAACTAACTTTTAATTGTAATTAGTTTCTCTTCAACTCATTTAATTCATTTTTATTTGGCCGACTCAAACTCCGCAACCGCGCGGTACTCGGGCTGATTGCACGACTTTCGCTAGTCATGCAGTGCCCATGCATCGGCCTAAAGTAGTAGTAGTAGTAGTAGTAGTAGTAGTAGTAGTAGTAGTAATAATAATAATAATAATAATAATAATGATAATAATAATAAAGTGTTATTAATAATAATATTTATAAGAATAATAATAATCATACTGATAAAATATAAATAATATAGATATTCAATTCACTTTAATAATAATAATAAAATTATTAACAACAATAAATAACACATCAAATTACAAATGTTTCTCATTTTAATTTTTCGAAGATAAGCGGGTCGTGCCGTTGCATGGGCAAAGCCGCGCGGGGTATCCATAACGCGCTTTGCCCGGACGCTCAGTGACGTCAACTCAAAAACGCGCGTTTTTTTTTACGTAACTCAAAAGCTTTTTGTCTGGGACTCAACCCGGACCCCAACAAAATTTTAAAAGTCAAAGAGAATTATTAAAAAAAAAAGATAGGTAGGGGGTGTGACGGTGTCACTACTAGAAATATGGCCTTTAGCGACCGCCAAAAGCGGCCACTAAAGGCCTTTAGAGACCGTCATGTGACCGCATCCGGCGGTCGCAGTTGCTCGGTCGGTGTTGCTCAATAACGACCCCCGCTGACGGCCCCTAAAAATCCCGTCCAATTTTTTTTGATGTCGACAGTGTGCTGGGTGCGAGCAGGGATGCAGGGGGACATACGGTTGGGGCGAGACAGACCTAAGCTGGGGGCCACCGACCATGGCCGATCTGCGGTGGCCGAAGGGAAGGGCATGCGCGACATTGAGGGGTTTAGGGCAAGTGGCCGAACATCGGGGCGCCGATGGGTTCTGCGGCGGGTGTGGCAAGGGCAACGGTAGACGATGGGGGGCGGTGGCAGGGGTGACCGAGGGTGGCAGGGGCAACAGGGGTATTGACGGGGGTTGCAGTGGTGATTGGTGGTGGGGGGGGGGGGATCCCGCCCATTTTATTTTGGTATTAGCGATCGCCGATGGAGGTCGCCCGTTTCCCAACCCGCAAAAGCTTTTTATTCTAGTAGTGTGTTGACTATTATTGTACTCTTCTATTGTTGGTTTTGTTTTATTACAGTGGGTATAGTCTTATCACTATAACCTTTTACACTCCCGTTGCTAGTCGACAATCTTTGGTGGATGATAAATCAAATCACACTTGAGGTGTGGTACTCCAGGTCAATCCGGACCAGTGATGCTACATTTGTCTTATAATTAGTCTGGATGACACAATTGAAAATATTATGTTATTTGCATATATGTTGTAATGACACAATATATATTTTTATAATATTTAATACTAGAATCATATTCCCTATGACTTTATTGACAATCTCAACACCTAAGATATAATCATTTGGCTAAAATATTTTTTAATAAAAAGTTTTGGCTTATCATATTGGGTGATGATAAGAATTATACCCCATAATTCACCATACATGCACACAAAATCTACACGGATATATTTTAATAAACTTTATATATTGAAATTAATATATACGTTTTCAATGGGTGGTTGAAACAATGTCGTCGAGGACGCGGGGCACATGACTGCATCATAACGCGGCCTTCACGTCTTCATGAGGCGAAGGGCCATGCACGAGGCGAGAGCCGTCCATTCCCATCTATTGCGTCCCGCACCGTCCGATTCAAGTAAGAAATTTGGTGGGACGAAGACTGGCCATCTCGCTTACCTGAAATGCCCGATCTAGCCTCGGTTCTTTTTTATTTTATTTATTTATTGTGGATGACCTCGTACCCTTTTACGGTAGCCTCTCACGGTCGCGTGCCACCCACGCGCTATAATGGCATCCACGTGTGACGCCGCTCATTGAGCGGTCAATTCACCGTCGCTTGCATCTCCACGCGCCAAACTGAGACCGATAATGCCACGCGCTTTCTTCTTCGGATATATGTCCCTCCTCAGCTGGGAGGAAGGAAGCAGAATCAGAAGGAGAAACTCTGTTCTCATTCTCCCATGGCGGAGAGGGTTTATCCGTCCTCGAAGGCTTCCGCCCAAAATCTGAACGGCGGCGGCGCTTTCAGCAACTCCGGGGCTCCGGCGAGCAAGCCTCAGAGGTTCGACGGCGCGCGCCCTGTGTACCGCCCCCGTCCTCTGTCCAGGCGCCGCCGGCGAAGCTGCTGCTGCTCCTGCTGCCTATGGATCACCTTCTTCGCGATCATCCTCCTCGTCGTCGCCGCCGTTGCCGGCGCAATGTTCTGGTTCCTCTACCGCCCCCAGCGCCCCGAATTCAGCGTCGATGCCTTCCGGATTTCTCAATTCACCGTTACGCCCTCCTCCCAGATCAAGTTCAAGTCCAACCTCACCGTCACCGCCAAAAACCCTAACAAGAAAATCGAGTTCCTCTACGATCCCATGGTCTTATCAGTGATCTCGAAGGGCGTCACGATCGGGAGCGGCGCGTTCCGCGCGTTCGTCCACCGCGTGGAGAACGTGACGGTGCTGAGGGCTCCGATCTCGAGCTCGGGACATGGCGGCGAGGGCGATGCGTCGGGGAAATCGGTGGAATCTGATCTGAAGGCGAAGGCGGGGTTGGCGTTGACGGTGCGGCTGGAGACGAAGGTCGGAGTGAAGGTCCAGGGGATGGCGACGAAGAAGGTGGGGATCAGGGTCGCCTGTGAGGGCATCAAAGCCACTGCTCCGGCGGGGAAATCGCCGGCGAAGGCCATAACTTCCGGTGCGACGTGCGACGTTGACCTTCGGGTTAAGATATGGAAGTGGAGCTTGTGAGCCTCACATATTTTACTCGCTGCAGGGAGTTCATGAGTATCTTTTTTGTGGAATTTCATTTTATGGTTGCTTCATATTAAATTTGTTTGTGTTTTTTATTTTTAAGGAGGTGAAACATGAATTTTAATTCACTAATATTGTAAATTTAATTGGCTTGTTTAATTGTGTATTTTAATATACTGGATTTTAATATGTAGTTGGGTTTATAGATTATAATTGGACTTGTTTCCTTCTTTTGTGTGGACCCTCTGCCTTGGGTTTGTACTTCCCCCGCTTACCGGTCTATTGCCCTTAAACATGATTTTGTCTGGTTCACCTGCCATGGATCCTACTATGAGCCATCGATAAGGTTCGTCTTCATACCGATAAATATGACCTAATTTCAATCATAAAAAAACTTACAACATCAAATAGAAATATTGAACTGCTTACATATCCAAGAACCATTCAAGTTTAGAGTTTTAAATAATTAGAATAAACTTTTATATAATAAAACTCATGCCTTCAAATGAGTATTTTTCCCATTATATCCATATTCTCTTATTTCACGTTATGTTTTCAGCATCTCACATAATTTTTTTCACACATGAAAACCTTTTTAGACGTAAATCACTTAACATGATTCTTCATAACCAGGAGAAATGAAAAATATAAAAAGAGTGAGTTCAAATGATCAATAAAGATAAATATAAGCATTAACAATTGAATGTCATTAGCGAGTATAAGATGAACATGCACTACTACAAACACATGGTTTTATCATCGTTAAAAAAGACCTGATAATCAAGGCGCTATTAAAAAAAGTCCTTTTTATCAGCGTTAAAAAAGACCCATCACACCTGACGTTTTGATTTAATTTTTAATTTTATTAATTCTTGGTCTCAAGTTCTCGCGCCAAGGTCCCGAGTTGAGTCCCAAATTAAAATCTTTGTCGTTTAATATTTTTACTGGGTTTCAAACCTGTGCGCGGTCACCGCACAGTTGACAGTTTTCGCGCAGCTGGCCCAGGAGTCGGGCAATTGCTAATTATTATTATTATCACTGTTTGTATTATTATTATTATTATTATTATTATTATTAGTACTACTACTACTACTATAATAAAAAGAAGGTTAACCTAATCTACCGCAGCGGCCAACCCACCCTTTCCCTACGCGAGCCACCGCCTCACCCTCCTCGGCGTCCCGACCCTCCGCGTTCGCCCCTGCAGGACCCTACCTCCAGCCCTCCACCTGCATCCAGCCCACGCTCAACCTCCGCCCACGTCCCCTGTCCTGCGCTCGCCCTCTGCCTTGGCCCCTTGCCCTCGCCGCGTCCCGACTCTCCCTGCACCCAGTACCGCCTTTTCCCTCGAGCTCCTGCGCCAGCCGCCCTCCAGGCCTCAGCCTCTCGCCTCGCCACTCCCAACTGGCCGGCGACGCCCCGACCTTCCGCCCTCTCGCCCCAGTCGCCCTCGGCCTTCCGCATGCGCCCCGACCTCACGCCCTGTAGGTCTGCGCTCCCTCTCCTGCTCCGCAACCAGCCGGCGACCAATAACGCACCCACCCCCCTGCTTGGCTCCACGGCGCACACCCGCTCCTGGCACACCAGCCCTTTAGCCTTCTCTCCGGCCCTCCACCTCCGGGCTCCCGCGCTCCCGCGCTCCCGCGCTCCTGCTAGGCCGCCTCCGGCCACCCGCGCATCGGCCCCCTGCCGCTCCGGTCTCCCTCGCTCCGGATGACTACCCCCTGCCCTTCTAGCTCCGGACCCCGCCAGCCTCGCTCGCCCCCAGCCACCTTCGGCTTCTCCCGCTCTACGACCCTCCACTGCCCTCACTTCCCCACACCGGCCTCCTCCTCCCCACACCGGCCTCCTCCTTGCGTCGGCTCGCCACACCAGCCCCGCCGTGCCCCGGCCTCACTCTAGCCTCGCTACGCACCTCAGCCCGACCTCCCCCGCTGGCCAAACCCCCTGCTCCGGTATAGTTATTTATTTATTTTTCTTCATTTCACCTTTGGCGTTTTTATTTATTTTGGCTAAATCCTAATACCGCAGCAATTGTGTGTCGTGTGTTTTTTTCTCGCTGTTAGAAGTTTTGCTCCATCCACACTGGATTTGAGGTAAGCGAATCCACATTTTCCTTTCCAAATAAGTCTATATAATGCTTGAGTGTTTTTAATTAATTCTTTTACTTGATACACACCTTTGCAAATTAATTGGTCGATATGCTATAATGTTTTCAAGTTAGTTGGTTTTGTTAAAAATAGTTTGATATAGTGTTTTCTAGTTTGTATAATTTGTTTGATCTGTTTATAAATTTTTTAATAAACTGTTTGATTCGTTATAAAACTGTTTATAAATCTTTTGGTCTGTTTATTAAACTGTTTATAATTTTTTTGTCTTGTTCGTGTAATTGTTGAGAAATTTTTTGGTTTGCTTTATAAAGTTTTCATCACTTTAGAGTTTTTGAAAGACATAGTGAATATGGTTTGGTGTGAGTTTGGAAGGAAACACCGTTCGTTTGACAAATGTGAGGTATTTGGGTGTGTGCTTGGTTATATCTGGTTAAGGGGCCGTTTGACATGTTTTCTAAAGTTTCTTGTTTTTCCTAAATGGATTTTAAATTTTCAAACAAAGTTGGTCCTCTTGATTGGTTTCTAAGGAGAGTTTTAAATGAGGTCTTATAAAGTGTTGTTTTAAGTGTTTTGGAAAACATGGTTTTTAATGGGTTCTTTAAGGTTTGACCATTTGGTTTGAAACATGTTTTGGACGTTTAACGTTGTTTTGAAAATGCTTCGTAAATGTTTATTGTTTTGGCATGTTTTGGTAAATGCGTGTTTTGATAAATGCATGTTTTCGTGAAAAAATATTAACATGTTTTGGTCCATCTGACCATGTTTGTAAGAAATGACGATTATTACTATTTTGGAAACATTTCTAAATGTTTTGGTAAATGGTTGAATGTGGTAAAGCTAAAGGCCCGTTTGGCATCTTTGAAACAATATGTTGGAAAACCCCTCTTTGGTTAGGTCTCTTGCCACATCGATTGACCATGAGACAAGAGGGTCCTCGGTATGGACCTCCTTTTGAGAATATTTATTTTAAGGCATGAGACTAATCTTGAGGTGGTCGGGGTAGTGCCAGATTGTGTCGTGTGCTTGGTTATATATACGTGGCTTGTTGTTTGAATGTGTGACACACCTCTTTGTGAACATAGCACAAAAACTTAGCATAGTAAGGGGGTTTACTGAGAACGATTGCTGCACTAGTTTAGACCACACACTGGCTAGTGACCCTTAGTACGGACTTTACTCTCCTAGGGGATTAGACCCCTCGGTTAAGCCAGGTAGGGCAACACCGAGTGTTTGGGCGTTATGACGTCATCGAGAGTAGACATGCCTTCAGGATGAGTCACATGTATAGTACGTTCTGGTCTTCCTCTGAGTTCCTAGGTTTTCCGTGATCCTTTGATACGAGCACTGTTAGTACCATTGCCCTTGCTGTGTGTATGAAATCATACCCTTGAACTTGGTTTTGGTGTTTTCTTGGAAAAACTTTGTATGTGTGGTTGGTTTTAAAAAGGATTTCAAAATAGTTGTTTTGGAAAAGTTTGTCTGCACCCCTCTTTATTTCTTTTCCTTGTTTTTAAATTTTAAGGGCAATGGAATTGTGATTATTAGTTTTCAAAATGCATTGTATATGTGAAAACATTATTTTTTTATAACTGTAGTTCAAACTAGTATTATTGGTCTGTTTTGGAATTGGAAAATGCATGGATTATGTGGTTCATTTTGGCATCCCTACTGAGCATTTTTATGCTCACGCCTATTTTATCATTTCAGTTGCAGGTTCCCTTTGCTCAGGTTCTCTTGGATGGATTGCTCATTGTTAGAGAAAGGTCGACCCTTGGTTGGGAGGTGACATGGAAGGTCACGCGGAGCTATGTTGAGTTGTTCAGTTTTATTCTTTTCCCGTTGCTAGAGTTTAGTTTTATTGTTATGTTTATTTCTGTTTATCTTTTTGGGCCAAATCGTTCCTAGCAATTAGGTTTTTGATTCCCAACATTAGTTTCCAGCCCGTGGGGATTGGGAACACCCTTTGATACCATTTTGTCACAAACCAACCTGGGTCGAGCCTGATTGGGAGTTCCCGCCCCCCCTTCTAGGGTGATATGTTTGAGTGTTAAATTTCAGCACTAGTTTAGTTCTTGTGGTGGGGAGAACCCTCTCGTGTTCTCTCATTCTCTTGTGTTGCAGTTTCTTTCAGTTTTAATTGGGCATAGATTCTTGTTTTGTCTATTGTTCAACTGGGTGACTTTCTGAGGGCAGAAAGTGTCTGTTGTAGGGAAAATTGTCACACCTGACTTTTTAATTTAATTTTTATTTTTATTAATTCTTGGCCCCGGGTTCTCGCACCAAGGTCCGGGTTGGGTCCCAGATTAAAATATTTGTCGTTTAATATTTTTACTGGGTTTCAGACCTGTGCGCGGTCACTGCGCGGTTGGCGGTAGCTGCATAGCCGGCCCAGGAGTCAGGCAATTGCTAATTATTCTTATTATTACTATTTGTATTATTATTATTATTATTATTCTTCTTATTATTATTATTATTATTCTTTGTATTATTATTATTTTTATTGTTCTTTCTTTTTATTATTATTAATTTTATTATTTTCCTTTTTATTATTGTTGTTTTTGGGTGTTATTATTATTATCATCATCATCATTATTATTATAAAAAAGAAGGTTAACCTAATATACTCGCGGCGGCCACCCCCCCCCTTTCCCTGCGCGAGCCGCCACCTCACCCTCCTCAACGTCCCGTCCCTCTGTGTTCGCCCCTACAGGACCCTGCCTCCGACCCTCCACCTGTATCCAGCCCACGCTCGACCTCCACCCTCATCCCCCGTTCCACGCTAGCCCTCTACCTTGGCCCCTCGCCCTCGCCGCGTCCTGACTCTCCCCGCACCCAGTTTTGCCTTTGCCCTCGAGCTCTTGCACAAGCCGCCCTCCAGGCCTCGGCCTCTCGCCTCGCCACTCCCAACCGGCCATCGACGCCTTGGCCTTCCACCCTCTTGCCTTAGTCGCCCTCATCCATCCGCCTGCGCCCCGACCTCACGCCCTGCAGGTCCGCGCTCCCTCTCCTACTCCGCAACCAGCCAATGGCCAGCAACGCACCCACCCCCCTTCTTGGCTCCACAGCGCGCGCCCGCTCCCAGCACACCAGGCCTCCAGTCTTCTCTCCATCCCTCCACCTCTGGGCTCCCGTGCTCCGGCCAGGCCGCCTCTAGCCACCCACGCGTCGGTCCCCTGCCGCTCCAGTCTCCCTCACTCCGGCCGACTACCCCTACCCTTCTTGCTCCGAACCCCACCAACCTCGCTCGCCCCCAGCCACCTCCAGCTTCTCCCGCTCTACGGCCCTCCGCTACCCTCACTTCCCCACACCATCCTCCTCCTTGCGTCGGCTCGCCGCACCAGCCTCGTCGTGCCCCGACCTCACTCTCTCCTCGCTACGCACCTCCGTCTGAACTCCCTTTGCCGCACCAACCAATCCCCCTACTCCGGTATAGTTATTTATTTATTTATTTATTTTTATTCATTTCACCTTTGACATTTTTATTTATTTTGGCTTGATCCTAATACCACCGCAATTGTGTGTCATGTGTTTTTTTATCGCTGTTTAGCGTGCGCGGTTGGTCCACAAGGCGTTGTCCCTTCTTCCATCGAAGTTTTTCTCCATCCACACTGGATTTGAGTTAGGTGAATACGCATTTTCCTTTCCGAATAAGTCTATATAATGCTTATGTGTTTTTAATTAATTGTTTTACTTGATTCACACCTTTACAAATTAATTGGTCGATATGCTATAGTGTTTTCAAGTTAGTTGGTTTTGTTAAAAATAGTTTGTTATAGTGTTTTCTAATTTGTATAATTTGTTTGATCTGTTTATAAAATTTTTAATAAACTGTTTGATTCGTTATAAAACTATTTATAAATCTTTTGGTCTGTTTATTAAATTGTTTATAAATTGTTTGTCTTGTTCGTGTAATTGTTGAGAAATTGTTTGGGTTTCTTTATAAAGTTTCCATCACTTTAGAGTTTTTTAAATACATAGTGAATATGGTTTGGTGTGAGTTTGGAAGGAAACACCGTTTGTTTGAAAAATGTGAGGTATTTGGGTGTGTGCTTGGTTATATCTAGTTAAGGGGCCATTTGGAATGTTTTATAAAGTTTCTTGTTTTTCCTAAATGGATTTTAAATTTTCAAATAAAGTTGGTCCCCTTGAGTGGTTTCTAAGGAGAGTTTTAAATAAGGTCTTATAAAGTTTTTTTGAAGTGTTTTGGAAAACATGGGTTTTAATGGGTTCTTAAAGGTTTGACCATTTGGTTTCAAACATGTTTTGGGTGTTTAACGTTGTTTTGAAAATGGTTCATAAATGTTTATTGTTTTGGCATATTTTGGTAAATGCGTGTTTTGATAAATGCATGCTTTTGTGAAAGAATATTGGCATGTTTTGGTCAGTTTGACCATGTTTGTAAGAAATGACAATTATTACTATTTTGGAAACATTTCTAAATGTCTTGGTAAATGGTTGAATGTGGTAAAGATAAAGGCCCGTTTGAAATCTTTGAAATGGTATGTTGAAAAAACCCTCTTTGGTTAGGTCTCTTGCCTCATCGATTGACCATGATACAAGAGGGTCCTCAGTATGGACCTCCTTTGGAGAATATTTATTTTAAGGCATGAGACTAATCTTGAGGTGGTCAGGGTAGTGTCATATTGTGTCGCGTGCTTGGTTATATATACATGGCTTGTTGTTTGAATGTGCGACACACCTATTTGTGAACATAGCATGAAAACTTAGCATAGCAATGAGGTTTACTGAGAACGATTGCTGTACTAGTTTAGACCACACACTGGCTAGTGACCCTTAGTACGGACTTTGCTCTGCTAGGGGATTGGCCCCCTCGGTTAGGCTAAGTAGGGCAACACCGAGCATTTGGGTGTTATGACATCATCAAGAGTATGCCTGCCTTCAGGACGAGTCACATGTATAATATGTTCTGGTATTCCTATGAGTTCCTAGGTTCTCCGTGATCCATTGATACAAGCACTGTTAGTACCATTACCCTTGCTGTGTGTGTGAAATCATACCCTTGAACTTGGTTTTGGTGTTTTCTTGGAAAAACTTTGTATGTGTGGTTGGTTTTAAAAAGGATTTCAAAGTAGCTATTTTGGAAAAGTTTGTGTGCGCCCCTTTTTATTTCTTTTCCTTGTTTTTAAATTATAAGGGCAATAGAATTGTGATTGTTAGTTTTCAAAATGCATTGTATATGTGAAAACCTTGTTTTTTTATAACTGTAGTTCAAACTAGTATTACTGGTCTATTTTGGAATTGGAAAATGCATGGATTATATGGTTTATTTTTGGCATCCCTACTGAGCATTTTTATGCTCACACCTATTTTATCATTTCAGTTGAAGGTTCCCTTTGCTCAGGTTCTCTTGGCTGGATTGCTCATTGTTAG
The DNA here is from genome assembly GCA_963277665.1 of Viscum album. Taxonomy (NCBI): domain Eukaryota; kingdom Viridiplantae; phylum Streptophyta; class Magnoliopsida; order Santalales; family Viscaceae; genus Viscum; species Viscum album. The sequence continues at coordinate 1,739,611,447 of OY728146.1, read as the reverse complement.
AGCAAGGTCGGCCCTTGGTTGGGAGGTGACTTGGAAGGTCATGTGGAGGTATGTTGAGCTGTTCAGTTTTTTTTTTCTGCTGCTAGAGTTTAATTTTATTGTTCTACTTATTTCTATTTATCTTTTTAGACCAAATCATTCCCAATGATTAGGTTTTTGATGCCCAACACTAGTTGCCATCCCGTGGGGATCGGGAACGCCCTTCGGGCCATGCTACGTACTGACTCGGGTGACTGGTTAAGGCTCGACCCAGGTTGGTTCGTGACAAGACCTTTATCAACGCTAAAGAATCACTGATAATCAAGGCACTATTAAAAGGGTATATCTTTTATCAGCGCAAAAAAAAAACACTGTTAAAATCCCCTTTTATCAGCTCTAAAAAAGCACTGATAAAAGTTAAAAAGAATTTAAAAAATAAAATAAAAAAATATTTATGCAAATCGTAGGGTTTTAACAGCACTTGAACCCCCCTGCCCACACGCCCCAACCACCCCCACCCTTTAACAACACTAGCCCCAATTTCACCCCTGTGTACACCCTTGCCTCCCACTAGATTCGAACTCGATACCTCTCCTCTACGCACATGGACCCTTTACCACTCCTCCATGTTGCATTATTCTTTATTTAATGATATATATAGTTATATTTATTTGCATATTAATATATATATATATATATATAAATATATTTTTATACATATACATATATAGTTATATTTATATATTTATTTGTATATTAATATATATTTATATATATTTATTTTTATATATTTAGTTATATTTTTTATCCGTATATTTATTCGTATATTAATATATATTTATAATATCAATTTTAAATACATTTATAAAATTTGTTTTTTTGTTTGTGAATAAATAAATAAATAAATAAATAAATAAATAAATACATATATACAACACACACACACACGCACACACACACACACATATTATATATATGTGTATCTATAAGTATAATTTATAATTATACATATTTTTATATATTTACATATATTATATATTGATATGTATATACATATGTTAGAATATATAGATAATATATCTCAGTTTGTTAATACAGACACACACAAACACACACACACACACACACTATATAGGTATATAAATATTCATATACTTGTATTTTAAATAAAATGGATATTAGTTTTTATTTAGATAAGGCTTATATATTGAGAAATATATTTTAAATGTAAATATGTTTAATTATTTATTTATAAAATTAAATTTTTATGTGTGAATATATAAAAAATATGTATATATTGTTATATATTTGATTATAAATAATAACATATTGTAAAAAATGATAAAATTTCAAATCCATAATATCAATATGAATGTAATCTCTGGGAATAAATTTAGTCCCCACTAAAAATGGGCAAAAAGACACCCTTAAATGAGGCTGAAATTCCATCGAATGTTAAAAAATTTGGGTATCCTGACTAAAAACTCACTTTTGGAGGCCTTTTGGGCCTTTTTTAGCCTTGAAAGATTTAACAAAATGTTCCCTTATATCACTATCTCATAGATCATGTCACAAGATTCAATTTGATATGTGCTAGAGCTCAAATGGACACCTGGATAAAAAGTTATGACTATTTGAAGTCCGAGTTACGTTTTTAACTTATTTTTGATCTTTTATTGATTTTTTGATTTTTTGTGTCTTCAAATTTTTATTAAATGACTATTACTCATTTATAATTAGAAAATTATTAATTAATAATTTTTTTAATTATTTTATAATACATTTTCACTAAATATCTTATATATTAAGTGTAAATATCTATTTATACTTATCTAAAACATATTTAAAAAACATATATTATATTTATATCAATATAAATATATAAATATATTATTTTTAATGTTTTTTTTGAAATATACCATTTATCAGCGCTAGTAAATATATTACGAAAGGATATGTTTGGTTATACATATTATTTTTTAATATAAAAGATTTAACGTTCTCATGTTAATTTATTTTAATTTTTTTTTCAAGAAATAATTACATTAATTGCTTGGAAAACAATGAGGTATTAAATGCTACTAAAAAAAAACGCTGATAAAAGGGACCCTTTTAGCAGTGCTAAAAAAACACTGATAAAGGGGGTACCTTTATCAGCGCTAAAAAAAACATTGATAAAGAGGTACTTTTAACATCGTTTTTAGCACTGTTAAAAATATCCTTTATCAATGTTTTTTAAATGCTGATAAAGGTACCCCTTTATCTTCTCTTTTTTAGCACTGTTAAAGGGTGGTGCTGTGAAAACCCGTTTTTGTGGTAGCGATGATGATATGATGACATAATCAAAGTGCATGTACATAACATAAGAAAATTATTACCCATCAAATTATAGATCATAAAATATAAGACATGACATGAAAATTTAACAAAGGCAAGATTCATTGAAATCAATAATTATGATCCATGTGATGTCAATATTGATTAAATGAAACATTAAAAACTCATGGAAAGAATAATGAAAACACATTGGTATCTTGGAACATTATCTTCATAGAACCCTTGCAAATATAATAACAAATACAACCAACTTCCAACATAATTCTCTAGAGAACATAATGAAAGCCCAATGCATTAGAGAGCTATATCGGGTTCACCCGTCATCATAAACAATGTACAAGAACCATAATATAATCATAAAACATTAAATCTTGAATTCTCCAATATAACAATAATAATTGTTCTTTCAAAGCTTGATTTACCCATAGAAAGGAAACAGATTACCTGACAATCTCTTTGAAATAATCATAATCCACCCAGAGAAGGAATAAGGAAGATATCATTACCACATGTCCCCAGTAGAGCATAAGTAAAATCAAGGGTTGTTTTCATTAATGAATAAAAATAATATAAAAAGTTCATTAAAAACATTTTTGAGAAAAATATCCTTTCCACTTTGAAAATCACTTTTAAAAACTAAAAAATTACAAAGTATTATGAAAATCCTTTTCCTTGAAAACAACCTTGGAAACTTGTAAATGGAACTTCAAATAATTTAGTAGTCATGATGTCAAAAAAATCTATTGTAGCTGTAATTGTTAAAATAAAGATCCTGTTCACACTTTCGATAAAAAACACATTGTTCATAAAATGAAAAGAAGATTCTTTTTAAACATTTTTATAACAAGTCAAACATGAGTAAAAATGAATTTAAACAATCATTTAAGAATATTAAAAAACATTCTTGAAAACATTTTAGAAAACATGGATATGAAATAAAAATATTTTCTGACCAAAAGAGGAGAAATAAGGTTGACATTTCTTAAAAACATTTTTTGAACCATTTTGAGTATCAAAGATAAAAAATGGCACTTAAACATAAAAAGTACAAAAATGGTTTTGAGGATAATAATAATGAAATGATTTTATCAAATAAGGATCATATAATTTCCTTAAAAGAAATTCAAACATAAACAATCCCGATTAAAATGGGATTGCGACATAAACTCCTTACCACTTTGGTAGATCTTGAAATGTAAGCCCCATGAAATAATGAAATCAAATGAAACTTTAAATATCATGAACATAAATAGATTCATGATATCTCAAAGGGGCGCCGATTGCAGGGTGGTAGGGGGGTTGGGGTGTGGGGTGTCGGTCGCGGGGTCGAGTCCCCAAACCATTTTTCTTGTAGCGTACTTATGAATGGAACCCACCTTTTATATACACCTCATAAAATAAGATGGATTCATAACCTAAACTTATGTCACAAAGAGAAAATTTAAGACGAATAACCCTTACAAAGATCATATCATTGAAGTGAGAATTAATCAATGGAGCGATTATGTGTAACAAATATAAATCCACACAAAATAAGTTGAAATATGCCATAAATCATACAAATGTCATTTCACACATAATATTGGCACAATATAATCAATGAATAAGTGATATAACCCAATAAAATAAAATAGAGTTAAGAAAAACTTTAATTCTTTGGTAACCTCTCAATCAAAACCCCTTGGTTAAAGTAACATGAATTGTAACTTAAAATACCATGAAGTATGAAGGAATCATAATATAACATGTAAAAGGTGTAGTTTCCGAGCACAACAGAAGCATTGGATGGGCGCGTACCCAACTTTTCAAATTGCCATGATCGATGATTAATATGGCATTAATACGACGATAAACACCAGTATCGATGGAATTGAATCAAATATAAAATACAAAGGAGAGAACTCAGAACTGAGAAGAGATGATTGGCATATTTTGTTTATAATTAATTTAATTAAATTAAAGAATTACCTCCAAGGCGATTCATTCTTCATTGATGCATTCGACCACGGGTCCGAGGTGCGGCTTCATTGCGATGTAGAATCCAAGGATAAGAATCCTCTAATAGTGATCCACATGTGCTCCACGCATCTCCAGACATCACTGAAGGAGTCTCCGAGTGCTAGCACGGAAGATCCTTGCACTTGCGATGTCCGTATTTGATCTCCTTGAGAATCACTTCCAAAGCGTTCTCCTAGATCCGTTGGAGGAGGATCTCTCTCATTCTTGAGAGCATTCTTGGAGAGGGAAGAGTTCTCTAGGCTCGAGATCTTTTCTCCAAGGATGTTGTGCACACAACCATTGGTTATCCGGTGGAATAACCCCTTGGCTAATTAGAGAATAATAACATAATGAGAAATTTAATTCACCAGGTAAAAATAAATAATTAGCACAAGTGTCATTACTTATTTTATTATTCCATGTGAAACCCCATGTCAAATAATAATGACAATTCTATTATTTCCATGACATGTTCTTAACTTGAACGTTATATTTAAATATTATTTAACCGAATAATATTTAATATTATTTCTCACCAGACCTATAACTTGGTCTTCCAATCCTCCTCAATATTTACTGAGCCTTGAATAATGACTATTTATTTATTAAATAAATATAACTGCATTATTCATCGATAAATAAATATTCCATCCATAATATATTATCTCGAATAACTAGTGATAAAATAAATGCGATCAGGAATACTTGAATAATTATTAAACCAAAACTGGAAATAATATTTATTCAACTTGTTAAATAATAAATTATTTAAATAAGATACCGGCTACACTTAGTGTGTGATACTCTAGGACTCTTTCTCATTGGCATTAGGCAGGCTTACCTAAAGTCCAAGATTATTTTCTAGAAACGGTTCAAGGAACCCAAGAGAAAGAAGTTGATGTCACAACAACATGTCACTTCATACGAACACTTACCGTGTAATATAAGCCCTTTGTCCTAATATCTTCAATCAATTGGGTTGCATGGAAGTGTCATCAACCCATGTGCTCGATTTCTCATTCTTTGAATTCTCAGAATTGAACGTGCATAGAGAACACCATGAACATGGATTTAGTTAGGCTATATAATTTCCATCAAAGGGACTGAGATATATACTTCCACAAAAGTGAAAAATCCTTTCTCACATTATTCATTAATGCAGTATTACTCATGATGGACCCAACATATCCTACCTCGCTGCAAACATCTGTCATCATGATTTTTGTCAATACATCTAAGTGTGTGAGTCATAATACCCGTTAATAATAATATCAAATTATAAGGACCAATACATACTTTCGTAGATAGGAACATTCAATGACACTTATGAATGTGGATTTCCTATTGGCAGGTCTTGTTCTCATAATATCCTCATGGATATTACCAAGGGCGCACACCATAAGAAGTTGCCTCAAAGTTTCATGAGTCCCCACCCCTGATAGATTGTATCATTTATGTCCCTTAAAATGATATCATCCAACCATAGAACATATATTCAAGAATCGTGCCGTGGTACTTTTGGGTTCTCATCATAGCAAGGATTCACTATGATCTTTTAGTGTGACAACTATTCTTAGGACATTATCACATACTATGTCATGTAGAAGAACAATCATGATGTGATAAAGAGTTTAATAATATCCATCCAATGAATACATGTTTATCATAAAGTACAAATAATTTTTTTCTAGGGCACCAACTCCAACATACTCCCACTTGAACTAGATCCAACTACTAACAAACTTCATTACACTAGCTCTCATATGATATTCACACTTCTGCTGAGATAATAATTTAGTCAAGGGGTCTGCCACATTCTCTTCCATGGAAACTCTGCTCACTTAAAATTCACCCCTTTAATAGAAATCCCTCAAGAGGTGATACTTTAGGAGTATGAGATTTATCTATTTATGTGACCTTGGATCCTTTGTAAGAACCACCACTGCAGTATTATCACAATACAATGTAATGAGATTCTTACTACTAGGTACCACATCAATATTCTGAAAAAAGTTATGAATCCAGACGGCTTCCTTGGCTGCATCAGAAGTCGCTATATATTTGGACTCCACTATAGAATCATCAACAACTGACTTCTTTGAACTCTTAAAGCTCACAACTCCTCTGTTGAGACAGAAAACATATCATGATTGTGACTTTAGATCATTCTGATCTATCTGAAAACCAAAATCATCATGCCCTCTGATGATAAGCTCCTCATCTCCTCCATACACTAGGAACATATCCTTAGTTCTTCTCATATACTTAAGGATATTCTTGATAGTATTCAAATTCTTTTCTCCTAGATCTACTTGATATCTTCCTACCATGCTCAGTGCATAGACAACATCAAGTCTAGTACATAACATGACATACATGATAGATCCTATCGCTGAAGCATATAGAATCTTACTCATCCTATCTTTCTCATGTTGTGTCTGAGGACACATTTTCTTGGAAAGATGTATACCATGTGACACTGGAACCAATCCCCTATTGGATTATTCCATACTAAATATCTTTAGTATCTGGTCAATGTATGTATTTTGACTTAGTCCAAGTAGCCTCTTGGATCTATCATGAATGATCTTGATACCTAGAATGTAGGCTGATTAGCCTAAGTCCTTCATGGAGAAGCACTTGTTTAACCAATCCTTGACTGACTACAAGAATAGTATATCGTTTCCAATAAGCAACATGTCATCAACATACATTACTAGGATAACGAATTTATTCCCATTAAACCTCTTATAAACACATGTCTCACATTCATTCTTAATGAAACCAAATTCTCTTATGACTTCATTGAATGAAATGTTCCATGACATGGATGATTTATTTAATCCATAAATGGATATCTATAAATTGAATATCCATTTAGCATCACCTGGTTTCACAAAACCTTCTGGTTATTTCATATAGACATCTTCCTAAAGGTTCCTATTAAGAAATATAGTTTTGAAATTCATCTACCAAATCTCATAGTCATGGAAAGCTGCTATGGAAAGTATGATTCTTATGGATTTAAACATGGAAAATAGAAAAAAGGTTTCATTATAGTAAATTCCTTGACACTGTTTAAAACCTTTAGCCACTAGCCTTAATTTATAGGTACTAACTTGACCTTTTAAGTCTAGTTTCTTCTTGAATACCCATTTACACCCAAAAAGAATTACATAAATTGGTGCATCGACCAGAACCCAAAGTTGGTTTTGATACATGGAATCTATCTCATAATTCATAGCTTCTAGCCATCTTGTAGATTCTAAGATCTCTACTGCTTCCTTAAAGGAGATAGATTCATCATTGTCCAACAATAATGAGTCAAAATCATTGGTGACAAAGAAACTATATCTCTATGGTTCCCTTACCTCTCATGTACTCATATGCAGTACTTGTGTTTTAGGAACCACCTCTTCCACAGGGACCTATGGAACTTGTTCCTATACCAAATCTTGTGTATCTTGAGCATCAACTTCATCGAATTCAATCTTGCTCCCACTATACTTTTTTAGGATATTCTCCCTCTCAAGAAAGATTACATGTCTGGAAACAATAACTTTCTTGTATGAGGGGTTGTATAGGAAGTATCCCTTTATTTCCTTGGGATACCCTATAAAGATACACTTCGTACCCCGAGGTTCTAGTTTGTTTCCTGAGAAATCTTTAACAAATGCCTCACATCCCCATACATGTGTATGAAACAAAGTGGGTTTCTTTCCACTCCATAGCTCTAAGGGAATCCCATTTTCCACCTTAGTTGGTACTTGGTTTAATGTGTATTCTGCAATTTGAAATGCATATCCCCAAAAGGATAATGAAATATTTTTATGACTCATCATAGAACTCACCATGTATAATAAGGTATAATTAATCCTTTCACTAACACCATTCCACTATGGTGTATAAGGTGAAGTGAGTTGAGATAGAATCCCAGACTCCTGAAAAAGGTTGACGAACTCTTGGTTAAGATATTATCCATCTCGATCTAATCGAAGCTTCTTTATCTTCTTACCAAGTTGATTATCTGCTTCATTCTTTAACTCTTTGAATTTCTCAAAGGACTCAGACTTATACCTCATTAAGTAGACATAACCATATCTAATCAAGTCATCAATAAAATCAATGAAGTAAGAATATCCACCTCTATCTTCTACTGTAAATGGTCCACACACATCAGTGTGTACCAATCCTAGAAGCTATGTGGCCCTTTCACACTATCCACCAAATGGTGGTTTAGTCATTTTCCCTTGTAAACAAGCGTTACATCTATCAAGTGGTTTTAGCTTAGAAGAGTCTAAATAACCATCTTGACATATCTTTGTCAGATGCTTCTCATTTGCATAACCAAGGTGGTGATTCCATAACTGGGTGTTGTATGAGTCATGTGAACTTGGTTTGTTATCAATTTCCAACACTTGGTTCTCATAATTTAATACATATAGACCATTATTTAAATGTGTCATACCATAACATATGCTGTCCTTATAAAATTAACAAAATTTATTTCTGAACTTGAAAATAAATACATCTATATCTAAAATTGATACAAAAATTATGTTCTTGGTAACACTAGGTACATAATAAAAACCATGTAAAACCAAAATAATTCCCGTCAGCAATGTGAGATGGTAGTCACCAATGGAAAGAGCAGCCCACTTTGCACCATTGGTAGCTCGCATATCCACCTCTCCTTTGGCAATTTTTCGGAATCTACTTGGTTTCTGCATTTGAATATAGATGTGAGCCCCACAAGCTATATCTAATACCCAATGTGTAGAAATGGAAATATTGCACTCGATAACGAATTCAACTTTGGATTCCCCTTTCCTCTGGGTGAAGTTCCTATTCTAGTAGCCTGACTTTCCACATGCAAAGCATACTACCTCCTTTTCCTTGCCTTGCCTCCGGATCTTCTTCTTCTTGGTCAGATGGTGCTCGGAGGATTTAGATTGTTTATAAATCTTAGGCCCCTTTTCCTTGTACTTACTCTTCATATTCACCATTAGGACTGTGGGTTTTTCATGCCCCATGTCCTTATCAAATTGGAAAATTAGGGTAAGAATATCCTATAGAATCTTCTCATTATTTCTCATATTATAATTCACAATAAAACTAGAGAAGGTCTTAGACAATGATGATAGTATGAGATCTGTATGAAACACATCTGGGAATTTAATCCCTAAGATGTCCAGATGCTCAATGTAGCCAATAAGCTTGAATACATGTGGTCTAGCTGGCGTACTCTCCAAGCTTAGTGGTGAACAAAGCATTGGAGATCTCATACCTCCCATACCTCTCCTTCTCTTGATAGAGATCCTGAAGGCGAGACATCATGATATAAGCATCTATTTCCTCATTTTTCTTCAATAGATCATTAGTCATGGATGATAGTATGAGGCACTGAACATCTACAACATCATTCAGATGTTTCTCATACACATAAAGTTCCTCATCACTCACCTCATTTCTAGGTTCAACTGGTAAAGTCTCTTCCAACACATAAAGTTTCCTCTCATGGAAAAGGATAACCCAAAGGTGCCTTTTCCACTCCTAAAAATTTGTGTTGGTGAGAAGGTTTTCCTTCTCAATTATAGATCCCAATGATATGTTTGATGTCATTTTTGATGTTATTTCTATAAATAAGATGAGTAGAGTTTTAGTACTTTATCTTGATAAATATAGACAAATAAATAAATTAATATTTATTAGTCTCTCACTATTTTTTTGAAACCTAATATCCCTCACCATTGGCTTCTGAATATCTTATTGCTTGGAAATTATAGCAGCAAGGATCCATATTTCCCTTCGCATTACCCCAACTAGGTTTGGTCAAGAAACTTGAAATGTATTAGCTAGGAATTCCAAATGGAAAATGCATTATCTCAAAACTCCTTGATCTGTTGAGTAGACTCCCAATCCTAAAATCCTTAATGACTTCCTCAACCCTTGCCTCTCAGTTACACTAAGCCCTTCTAGGGAAGTCAAACCTTGATGTAAACTAAGTTAATTCAACCAAAAACCTGAAATCAAAATTCCACAATTATTGAAAGCACCCCAACTAGGGTTGGTCAATCACTTTGAACTATGGTTCGATTCTAACCGAAGCAATGGAAGGCTATACCAACTTAATATTTAATTGAGGTATTTTATCCTTTATGCATAAATTGCCACTTATTATCTTTTCACATGATTTTTAATATTAAGTGGGATATAATTAAGTGATTAACCATGTATAGATAATATTTATGCATAATCCATTTTATTTTAGTTCCATATTGTATACTTGTTAGTTCATTAATTATGTGATCCTGTCAAACATTCATAATGAATAACCATACAACTAACAAAAATAAATAAAGGGTATGATCATGAGTTTTACTATTGGTTATTTTATCCAGAAGTTGATAAACTAACCCTGACCTTGGGGATAAACACCTTGAACCATTTAAGGTTTGTGTTTATAGCTTTCCACCTATACACCTTTATATCTCCTTATATTAGTTTTTCCTCAGCTCCAAACTTGAACTGCCTCCACTAGCTTGGGAGCTCCATCCATTACATATGATTTTAACTCACACTCAGGTGAGGGTTAAAAGGGGGTTTACATAAAAGAAACCATGGGCACGTAGACCCTACATATTAATGAAGAGAAGGCACATAGGCCAACAATTTTAATTTAATAAATAAATTAAAAGGGAACCAATCACATACAAAGGTCTGCTCTAGCTCATGATCATCCACATACATGCAATGAATTACACATTTCATAAAACTAGCATTCAATTTTTTAATCATTTTTATTAATATAAATTACGCTCGAATCGATTAATCATTACCTTTAATTAATCAATCTTTTTCATCTTAATACTTTTCTGAATTTCATTGAGATTATCATCCATAACCTTGTACATAACTTGTACCTTGGAGGAAACCTGGTGAATACCCATCCAAAACTACCCAACATGTATTATACTTTTATACACTTTATTCTTTGTGACATATAAAATGCACACAGAATTATAATTGTAATAAAACTCATACATGATGTGCAGATCTTTGAACATTACACAGATGTTAATTAAATATATATATATATATATATATCAAACAAATATCACATGTTGTGTCCCAACTTTACACCCACATGAAGGTACATGTCTCAATGGTTACATAATATAATAATAAATTTTTAAATTTGCGTAATTTGGAAAAAGTACATGGTGTGTAAATCCAACTACATGACATGTACCCTCCTCACCATCCATTCAAAGTACACGTCTGAGGAAACGACATGTAAGGTGTAATTTGAAAATATTTAGAGTACACAGTGTGTCTAGTGGGCCACATGCCGTGTTGAATCTGCGTTACACGATCACTAGATGGGAAAGCCATGTATGGGATACATGACTTGACCCTAACCTGAAGGGACTACACGCCATGTCCAGTGGGCCACATGATGTGTAGTCCGGCTGACGGTACACTAGTTTGTCTTAGTCAACACGAAGTGTAAGAATTAACTACACCGCGTGTCATTAATGCACAAAACTTGAGAAATTGATGAATTACTCCGAGTGCATTGAACACAACTACACGGTGTGTAATATAGATTACATAGTGTGTGTGGAAAATTACATGGCGTGTAATTCCGAATACACAATGTGTACTATCGTGTTACCTGGAAAGAATCATCAGTGCCTCCTGATGAGATCCTCGATGTAATTTTAATCCAAAAATTATTCATTTCTATTATATCTTCGAGAAACGAAATAGGAAGAATAGATCTTAAAATTCAGATTATAAGAACAATTAAACATAAATTGACAAAATAAATCATTAAAGCATAAATCATCAATGAATTATTTAAATAATTATAAATGAAAACATGACCCCTATGATACCACTTGTAGGTTTCAGGTGTAGTGGAAGCGCATGATGGGTGTGTACCCAACTTTTCAAATTTCTATGATCCATGATTAATCCGGGATCAATACGACGATAAATTCCAATATCCATGGAATTGAATCAAAGATAAAAGACAAAGGAGAGAACCCAAAACCAAGAAGAGAGGATTGAAATATTTTGTTTATAATTAATTTAATTAAATTAAAAAATTACCTCCAACATGATTCTTTTTTCATTGATGCATTCAACCATGGGTTTGAGGTGCAGCTTCGTTGCGATGTAGAATCCAAGGATAAGAATCCTCTAGCGGTGATCCACACGTGCTCCACGTATCTCCGGACATCGCTGAAGGAGTCTTCGTGTGCTAGTGAGGCAGATCCTTGTACTTACGATGTACACCTTTGATCACCTTGAGAATCACTTTCAAAGCATTCTCCTAGATCCGGTGGAGGAGGATCTCTCTCATTATTGAGAGAGTTCTTGGAGAGGGAAGAGTTCTCTAGGCTCAAGAGCTTTTCTCTAAGGATGTTATGAACACAACCATTGGTTAGCCGGTGGAATGACCCATTGTCTAATTAGAGAATAATAACATAATGGGGAATCTAATTCACCAGGTAATAATAAATAATTAGCATAAGTACCATTACTTATTTTATTATTCCATGTGAAACCCTAGGTCAAATAATAATAGAAATTTTATTATTTCCTTGACACATGCTTAACTTTCACATTATATTTAAATATTATTTAACCAAATAATATTTAATATTATTTCTCACTGAAACCATAACTTGGTCTACCAATCCTCCTCAATATTTACTAGGCATTGAATAATGACTATTTATTTATTAAATAAATATAACCGCATTATTTTCCAATAAATAAATATTCTTTTTTGCAATATATTCTCTCGAATAAATAGCAATGAAATAAATGAAAACAAGAATAATTGAATAATTATTAAACCACAACTGGGAATAATATTTATTCAACTTGTTAAATAATAAATTATTTAACTGAGATACTGACTACACTTAGTGTGTTACCCTCTAGGACTTTTTCTCATCGGCAATAGGTGAACTTGCCTAAAGTCCGTGATTACTATCTAGCAACGGGTCAAGGAACCCAAGAGAAAGAAGTTGATGTCACAATGACATGTCACCTCATACAAATGCTTACCGTGTAATATAATCCCTTTATCCTGATATTTCTAATCAAGCGGATTGCATGAAATTTCCATCAATCCATGTGCTCGATTTCTCATTATTTGACTTCTCAAAATTGAACTTTCCTAGAGAACACCATGGACATAGATTTAGTTAGGCTATATCATTTCCATAAAAGGTACTGAGATATCTAATTCCATAGAATTGACAAATACTTTCTTGAATTATTCATTAATACAGTATTACTCGTGACACACCCAACATATCCTAACTCACTACGAACATCTGTCGTCACAGTTTTCATCAATACATCTAAGTGCACGAGTCATAATACCTATTAATAATAATATTAGATTCTAAGGACTAATACACACATCCATAGATAGGAACATCAATTGAAGATTATAAATGTGGATTTCCTACTGGTGGGTCTTTTCCTCATAACATCTTCCTAGATATTACCAAAGGCGCACACCATGAGAAGGTGCCTCAAAGTTTCATGAGTCCCCACCCTTGATAGCCTATATCATCTGTGTCCCTTCAAATGATATCATCCGGCCATAGAAAATATATTCTAGAATAATGTCACGGAACTTCTAGGTTCTCATCATATAAGGGATCCTCTATGACCTTTTAGTGTGGAAACTATTCTTAGGACATTATAACATACTATGTCATGTAGAAGAACAATAATGATGTGATAAGAAGTTTATTAATATTCATCCAATGAATACAGGTTTATCATAAAGTACAAAGAATTTGGTTTCTAGGGGACCAACTCCAACAAAAGGATAGTATATACACTATATAAAATAAATTAGTTATATAACATTAAAACATGTCTCAATGAAGTGAAATTGAGATAAAATCCCTTACCTCAAGTATTGACTTGTCATGTATGTCCCTAAATTCCTGTATAATAAAATTACATCAAATATTTTATTTCTTAATAAAATTTTTTAAGGAACCATTTATTTAATTTATTTTAATTCCATATTTAATTACTTAATCAGTTAAGTCCACATCTGGTGTTTTAAAGATGCTCAGTTCATAATTTCAAAAAAACTTTGGTATGTTAACTGTGGTCAAAGAGGTCATTATTACGTCATATTAAGAATAATAATAATAATGAAATAATTATAAATTTTATACATTAATTATAATTTTAATACCAACCATGAAATATGGTTTTGAAAAATGAATTATGTTACAATCATGGAGACAATAAGCCGTACGTATGCATGAGTAACATTTCCATTTTTCAACGAACATGAAAGAAAAAAGGTAAGTATTATTTTATCTTATTATAATGATTAATATATCATAAATATTATATTATATCTTTAAATAAATTATATATATCACTAATGTGATGTTGTGATGAAAAATGAATTACATCGCTTCGTGGGGGTGATAATCCACACGTATGCATATACGATGTTCTCATTTTTTTCAATGGATAGAAAGGTAAGAAAATAGATGATATATTATATTTAAATAATGTTAATTATGTTATAAATATAATATATATACATTAAATCCATTATTATAAGCATCCATGAGAGGCAGTGATGGAAAATGAAACACATCGCTTTGCGGAGGTGGTAGTTCACACGTACATATGAATGTTATTTTCATTCCCCATAGGATAGAAAAAGAGATGAAAAAGAGTTGTGCCATAATTATAATAAAATTTTAGTATAGATTAGATAATGATGATATTATATCATCATGGTCTAATAATATTTGAAGGAGTTAGAAGAATAAACAAATTGAAAGTGGTTGGATTGGATGATTACATCATCTTAGGTAGACCTCCCTTTAGATCTATTCTTAAGGACACTTGTAATAACCTTTTAAGAATACCAGTACCTCTAATTCATGGATAGGGAAGTTGAGAAGATAATTTTATAGGATTTGGTTGAGATAGATGACTCAAAGCAGTGTAATGAAGAGAAAGGATGAGTTTTCTTTTATTAGAGAGGGGGGACATTTTTGAAAATTCATGAAATATTATAATATAATATGTGTCTAACACATGTAAAATGGTTCCAAAATGAAATAGAATTTAAAGATAAGGATGAAATGGTATTAATATAGCCATCCAATCAAAATTATTTAGGTTTATATATTATTTTAAAGGTGGATTATCAAAAATCAATAAAAAAATGAAGGCCTTCAGGCCATTGGATGGATCAAACATTGTTTTTTACAATTATATCAACAAGTACTATCATAAACATTAAAAAACATCAATGGTTTTATTGTATTGGATATGAAAATACCTCTAAAAAAAGTCTAATAATAGTATTAGTTTCCAAACAAACCACCCCAACTCAAAAAAATAATTCACCTGTACAAGAAAAAAATTCTTATGTTAGTAATACTATAACGAAATAAATAAAACATAAATATGAAACAATACATTAATAAAATTTCAATTTTAAATGAAAGCACAAACTTGGATTCATAAAGGTCACACCATGAATAAGATTAACATTTGGTTGATTTCTACATGTCAAAAAATTACTTAAGGATCATTTTCCTAAAGTATCAGAATAATCCAAATGTGTTTTCTCAGTTTTGAGTACATCATGTGTCTTTTTTACTAAAATTTCAATTTAAACTGAAAACACACACTTAGAGTCAAACCAGTCACATATTGTGTCATTTTTAAGTGAGAATTATTCGTATAATCACAAATGACTTATAAATAGTTCTCCTAAAGTATCAAGACAATCCAAGTGTGTTTTATTAGTTTTTAATGAGTAAAACACATTTTAAACTAAATTATCAATTTTAAACTGATAACAGACACTTTGAGTCATACTGAACACACTGTGTATCAAAGTTAGGTGAGACTAATTCCTAAATTTCAAAAAATACTTATGGATAATTTTCCCAAAGTATCTAAACAATTGGAATGTTAGTTTTGAGTATGTGACATGTGTTTTGAACTAAAATGTAAATTTTAAATAAAAGGGAACACTTGTAGTCACGTCAGTCACATCGTGCATCATATTGTCATGTGGTTGATTCCTACAGATCAAAAATGACTTAAGAATAATTTTCCTAAAGTATAAAAACAACCCAAAAGTGTTTTATCAATTTTGAGTATGTCACATATCTTTTTTTACTAAAATGTAAATTTAAACTGAAAACATTCACTTTGAGTCATACCAGTCACATCATGTTTCGGTTTGATGTGATCCCAATTCCTATATGTAAAAAATGACTTATGAATTGTTTATCTAAAGTATCAAGATAATCCATGATAATTTTCTTGATTTTCAATGAGCGACACATGTTTTTAGCTAAATTATCAATTTTAAACTGATAATGGACACATTGTGTCATACCGGGCACACCATGTATCAGGTTGAGGTTTAGATGATTCCAATATGTGAAAAATTACTTATAGATCTTTTTTCTTAAAGTATCAAAACTACCCGAATGTGTTTTATTAGTTTTGAGTATGTGATGTGTGTTTTGAACTAAAACATCAATTTTAAATAAAAGGACACACTTGGAGTCATACTAGTCACATTGTGTATCATATTGACATTTGGTTGATTCATACATGTCAAAAATGACTTAAGGATTATTTTATTAAACTATAAAAACAATACAAATGTGTTTGAACATTTTTGAGTATGCCATGTGTATTTTTTTTATGAAAATGTCAATTTAAACTGAAAACACACACTTTGAGTCATACCGGTCACATCGTGTATCGGTTTGACATAAGAATAATTCCTACACATCATAAATGACTTATAAATATTTTTACTAAAGTATCAAGACAAACCTAGCGCATTTTTTTTGGTTTTCAGTGAGCGACACATGTTTTTAACTAAATTGTCAATTTTAAACTGATAACATACACTTTGAGTCATATCAGGCACACTGTGTATCGAATTGATGTGCAGATAATTCATACACATCAAAAATGACTTATGGAGAATTGAAATAAACTATAAAAAGAACCAGAATGTGTTTTCTCAGTTTTGGTTATGTGACATATGTTTTGAACTAAAATGTAAATTTTAAATAAAAGGATACACTTGGAGTCATACCGATCACACCATGCGTCATATTGACGTGTGGTTGATTCCTACATGTCAAAAATGACTTAATTATCATTTTCCTGAAGTATAAAAACAATACAGATATTTTTACTTGGGTTTGAGTATGTTATGTTTCTTTTTTAATAAAATGTCAATTTAAACCAAAAACACAGACTTTGAGTTATACAGGTCACATCATGTGTCGGTTTAACATGATACTAATTCCTACACATCAAAAATAACTTATTAATAGTTTTCCTAAAGTATCAATACAATCCAAGTGCGTTTTCTTGGTTTTTAGTGAGTAAAACTTGTTTTTAACTAAATTGTCAATTTTAAATTGATAATAGGCAGTTTGAGTCATACTGGGCACACCGTGTATCAGATTGAGGTTCAGATGATTCCTACATGTCACAAATGACTTACATATCAATTTTTAAAATAATCTTAACAATCCAAATGCATTTTCTTCATTTTGAGTATGTGACATGTGTTTTGAACTAAAATGTCAATTTTAAATAAAATGACACACTTAGAGTCATACTGGTCACACCATGCATCAAATTGAAATGAATTTGATTCCTACATGTCCAAAATGACTTAAGGATCAATTTCACAAAGTATCAAAACAATATGAATGCATTTTCTTGATTTTGATTATGTCACATGTCTTTTTTACTAAAATGTCAATTTAAACTAAAAACACACACTTTGAGTCATACTAGTCACATCTTATGTAGGTTTGACACGATATAGATTCCTACATGCCAAAAAATTACTTATTAATTATTTTATTAAATTATTAAGACAATCCAAGTGTGTTTTCTTGGTTTTCAATGAGTGACACACGTTTTTAACTAAATTTTCAATTTTAAACTGATAACGGTCACTTTGAGTAACATCAGACACATCGTGTATCAGATTGGGGTGTGGATGATTCTTACACATCAAAAACGAATTATGGTTAATTTTCCTAAATTATTAAAATAATTGGAATTAATTTTATCAGTTTTGAGTATGTGATGTGTGCTTTTAACTAAAATATTAATTTTAAATAAAAGGATACACTTGGAGTCATACCAGTCACACCGTGTGTCGATTGATGTGTGATTGATTCCTAAATGTCACAAATGACTTAAGGATAATTTTAATAAAGCATAAAAAATATACAAATGTGTTTTCTTGGTTTTGAGTATGTCACTTGTCTTTTTTACTAAAATGTCCACTTAAACTGAAAATACACACTTTGAGTCATACCGGTCACATCGTGTGTCGGTTTGATATGAAACTGATTCCTACGCATAAAAAATTACTTATGAATAGTTTTCCTAAATTATCAAGACAATATAAGTGTGTTTTATTGGTTTTCATTGAGTGAAACATGTTTTTAACTAAATCATTAATTTTAAATTGATAACAGACACTTTGAGTCATACTGAGAACACTATGTGTTGGATTGAGGTGCGGATGATTACTAAATGTAAAAAATGAATTATTTATAGTTTTAATAAATTATAAAAAAGTTATAAATTAATTTTATAGATTTTGAGTATGTGATGTGTGTTTTGAACTAAAATGTCAATTTTAAATAAAAGGAAACACTTGGAGTCATACCTATCACACCGTGCATTAGATTTATGCGCGACTAATTCATATATTTTAAAAATGACTCAAGGATAATTTTAATAAAGTATAAAAACAATTCAAATGTTTTTCTTAGTTTTGAGTATGTCACATGCATTTTTTACTAAAATTTCAATTTAAACTTAATACACACAATTTGAGTCATACTAGTCACTTCTTATGTCATTTTAATGTGAGACTCATTCCTACATGTCAAAAATGACTTATTAATAATTTTATAAAAGTATCAAGACAACCCAAGTGAATTTTATCAGTTTTCAATGAGTGACACATGTTTTTAACTAAATTATCAATTTTAAACTGATAACGAACACTTTGAGTCATACCGGGTAAACCGTGTATTAGATTGAGGTGTGACTGATTCCTACATATAAAAAATGAATCATGGATCATTTTTTATATCAAAATAATCGAAATGTTTTTCTTGGTTTTGAGTATGTGATGTGTGTCTTGAACTAAAATGTAAATTTTAAATAAAAGGACACACTTGGAGTAATATCGGTCACACCGTGCATCATATTGATGTTCAGTTGATTAATAAATGTCAAAAATGACTTAATGATAGTTTTCCTAAAGTATCAACATAATTTGAATGCGTTTACTCATTTTTGAGTATTTCACATGCCCTTTTTTACTAAAATGTAAATTTAAACCAAAAACACGCACTTTGAGTCATACAAGTCACATCGTGTGTCAATTTAAAATGAGATCGATTCCTAAATTTCAAAAATGACTTATGAATCTTTTCCCTAAATTATCAAAATAATTTGATCAAATTTTCTTATTTTTCAATGAATGACACATGTTTTTAACTAAATTGTCAATTTTAAACTGATAACGGATACGTTGAGTCATACCGGGCATACCGTGTATCAGATTGAGGTGCAAATGATTACTACACATCTCAAATTAATTATGGATCATTTTACTAAAGTATCAAAATAGTATTAATGTGTTTTCTTGGTTTTGATTATGTGATGTGTGTTTTGAAATAAAATGTCAATTTTAAACCAAAAACATGAACTTTGAGTCATACTGGACACACCGTGTATCACATTGAGGTGTGGTTGATTCCTATATGTAAAAAATGACTTATGGATCATTTTTATGAAGTATAAAAACAATCCAAATACGTTTTCTCAGATTTGAGTATGTGACATGTGTTTTAACTAAAATGTAAATTTTAAATTGAAAACACACACTTTGAGTCATATCGGAAACACTGTGTATCAGATTGGGGTGTGGTTGATTCCTACATGCCAAAAATGACTTATGGATCATTTTACTAAAGTATCAGATAAAAATTATAAGGAAATTAACTAAAAAAGTAGATAAAATGATGAGAAAATCACATAAATAAGTAGCTGGAAGTTGCCTCTTCATGATTTTTGTATACATTATGACACCATTTATGCTGCCCATTCATTTATAAAAAAATCAATTTCCTCTTTAGAATATAATTACTATTGATGTTATATAATATATTTCATAAATTTTTAAACACAATAACCACAATCTTGGACATTAGTTTGTTTCAGACATTGCATAAACATTGAGAAAAATAGGTAATTTTTTTGATATATGTTTTTATAGTGAAATATTATTATATATAATCTAATACTTATCCACTTTTAGAAGTCGATAGGACCCTTGTGCGCATGGACTATACCCATTCCATGATTTTGACAATATTTAAACACCTCCAAATCATAACATAGTTTTCATTAAAATATAATATAAAATGTATAACTTGAACTTTAGTTGTAAAACGTTTCATGTAGTGTATTAAAAATTGATAAAAATCATCACACGTGGTATTTTTTTTTGGGTTTCCATGCATTGAATCTAGAAAATAAATATTTGGAGTATCCAAATTGACTACAATAAGTAACTAATGATGCCTAAAAAAAGGAATAAATAACGAAATTAATTAAAATATATTTGATATGATTAAATTGTATATTTTTACCCCTACATCATGGGTATTAAGAAGAGTCTATCATCTATAAGTTTTATTTAAAACATTATGGATAGTTTGGACACTATTCCTTCATATTTCTTTGGTTCCAATGAGAATTATTGTGTATAAGTGATATGAGGACAAATGAGTCCAAATTTATGTTCACAGGCTTTTCCCTTAAAATAGTATTGATATATAAGCCTAAAAAAATTATGGATAGTATTTAGTCATAATTAACATAGTAGTTCATCTATTGGACAAACAAATCATAAAAACACACCTCTTGTATACATTTATAACTAAGACTTATAGCCATTTATGCATGAGGATTTCATTGACATTATCAAGAACAATATAGTCTATAATATCCTCTCTATACATCTGTTCTTCAAAATAAATTATGGTCATATCACCACTTTCTAACATTGTATCCACATTAACCTTTAATGTTAGTAAATGTGGAAGTTTAACAGGTGGGGTAAAGGTAATTTGTGAAGATATTTTCGATTGGTTGGTTGATCCTTCAGATCGTTTTCATTTGAACTTCCGTTTCACCCCTTCCATTTGTCTATTTGCAACAAAATTCATTGGTTCAAGCCTTTTTTCATTAATTTCTAAAGTTTTTTCATGAACAATAAATTATAAATGAATACCTCATTATTGACATGTATATTTACAAGATCTAACGACCATGCTACAAAATTTCCAATAGCTTGCTTAACCTTATGAATATCCGCATCATCTAGTGAAATAGGTAGCTCGACACTCAACCCATGAGATGCTTTAATCGCCACTCTCACATGACCCATTGGAAGTTTTTTTGTGTGTAGAATATCACCTTGGATATTTTACATGGTACCCCTTGCAATAATGCAATGGGTGAGTGTTTATATATATAAATAACAATCATTTTCATCTTGTAGAATATAATTATAGGGAAGGTAGTAGTGTATTCTTGATTCACATTTCACATAAACAATTATGAAAATATTGACTACCTATTATAGGACAACTCTTTGAGGGAAATGGCTTACCTCAAATATGGTGGGGTGGGGGTGGGGGTGGAGGGATGATCATCATGTAGTAATTTTTCTTATGTTGTTTCTTCTATTTTATTCCTTCCTATAAAATTTTATAACAACCATGGCTACCAAGTAATTTTTTATTTTAGAGCATCTAATCGTGCCTGAAACTCTTCTATTTTCTTATCTTTATCCCCTGTTAATTTATTTTCTCAAAATATGTTTAGGGTGACACCCCAAAACCCACACCTATGACATGACCATATTATTCTGGAAACTTCAAGACCACTGATAGTAGATGTTCATCGAGTACATCAGATGATGATTCTTATGTCTAATATAGATAAAAAATATATTAAAATAAGTAATCATTATTATGTAATATCAATTCAAAGCAATTTTTTATTATGTCATACTTACACATGCTTCCCACACTTTTTGTGTGTTTTCATATATTAGTATCCCTTATTTATTTACACATGCCTTTTTCTATAGTATATGATGTGGTATGGAAGTGGCTTTGGATTTAAATTCATTAATCTTCATATAAACATATTAACACAATTATGTTGTTGTTTCATGTCACATAAAAGTATTACAATAGATTAAAAATATGTACCATTTTTTCATGTGAAGTATACCCTATCCTTACTTTATGGCAGGGATATGTTTGTTTTTATTCTCATTACTTATTTTTAGCACTCAGTTGCTATTTCATAAATTAATAATTCTTCATCAAAGTGATTAATACACATATTATCAAGCAATGTATTACTAGTCACAATGTACCTGAAAATATGTCTCTTCATGATGACCAATAAACACATCCCATGCTTGTTTGTTTATCAAGTGTTCACACATTTGTGGTGGGTGTATATTTATTTTACCTTTAACATCTTTGAGATGATACTTCATAAGAATTTTTTGTAAAATCCTCCATGATCCTTTACAGTGAGAATTAATACAAATTCCATTCAAGATTTATCTACTATAAATGCACTCTGCAAGGGATAATTAATATAAATTCAACATTTCATTATTTTGTTTTTAATAAAATAAAGAAATTAAATCATAATATTACCCTAATATCTTCCCAAATTTGTGTCTTAAGCACAGGGAAACATTGTGCTACGAATTTACAATAATCAACATGAACATTCTATTAGTGATCCCAATGTAACTACTGAACATATCCTTGTTGGGGTTGATAGTTTGGACACATGCATTCCATCCAACCTTGAATTTGATGCCTTTATTTCTCACCTTAATAATTTTTTCCAACACCATCATGCTACAACGCTCCTATTTTTTTTGGGACACAGGTTGTTCATTGTCTACTATTTCCTCAGCTTCAAAATCTTTAATATGTTGTTCTTATGTATTGGTAGAATCATTATGTGTATAAGGTTGTTGTTCCTTTGTATAGAGAATTCAAACATGTTGAGAAACCTATTTTTCCCCAGGATTGGGAGCATCAACATATGTAGAATTCATTATCTGTAGAAGTAGTTGAACATTTAATTTAGATTATGTAAATACAGTAGTGAATATATAATAATATGAGGTAACATAATGTATATTAAAAAATATAACTCGATTATTAAACTCACTATTTTTTAAAAGGTTGATGGGATTTGACCCCTCTATAGAGTATCTAAATCCCTTTATTATGGTCTCTGTTGACCTATAAGAACCTATCTACATTGGGACCATAACAAAATGATTGTAAAATCCCAATGAAAGGTTCATCCTTAATTGAATTTACATATGACCCTTCAACATTTTTGGTTGATAAAAGAACAATTGACCACTTTCTATTTGTGGGATATGGAATATAAAATAATTTTACTACCTGTAATTCCATTATAAACGATTTATACGTGTACCCTTCCTTACTAAAATCCACTTTCATGAATCCCAATTTATCTATTTTAATATAACTCCTATTATCTACCCACTTGAATTGAAAAATAGACACTTGGAGTGTTTTATAATCCAAATATCATATTTGTTTGATGATTCCAAAGTATGAAATATTCACATAAATTGGATTTTTTCCTTGGTACCAGATACATGAATTGTTTTAGCCACAAATGAAACTCTACTATTTTTCATGGAAATGGATTCATAGTGTTCATTTTTATATAACATATAACCATTAATAACATAACCATTATAAGATAATACATGAACACTTGGTCCTATGGCTAGCCATCGAAGTTGTTCTGAAATTGAATCCATATTTTTAGTTGACTCTTTAAAAATATGGTCTCAAAACCATCCTATAAACTGTTGATTATGTGTATTTGATATCTAGATTTGAACCCTTGATGGTTTAAAATTACTAAGAATTACTTTATGGGTTTCAACATATGGGAAAAACTCTAAAATGTTATGAAAAATGTAAATGTGGTCCTACTATTGATCTTTAATAGTAATTGTGAGAACATCTATTCCATAAATTACTTCACCCATTATCCGCATAGCGTGATGAGATTTTGGTAGACCAATGATTTCCACATTATATAGTTAGTTGATACATAATTCAATGTATTCCTCAACAACATATCTATCATAAATACAACCTTAAGATCAAATTCTATTTTTGATACACCCTTTAAAAATTTTCATATACCATTTAATGAGGTACATATATCTATAATGTATAAGACCACATAGTCAAATCTCTCTTACCAAATGAACCATCATATAAAATAATGTTGGTGGGAAGAACATATCCAATTCACATAATCTGATAACAATTTCTTTTTCTATAATTGGAAATTTCACCAGGTCTATAACTTTTCTACATATAGATTTAAAAAATAAATAGAACTTGGTTAATGTATGAAGGGGATTCTTGAAAAAAAATGCAACATAATGCTACAAGAATTAGATCTTGCATTAAAAAATGACAATCATGTGATTTAAAACAATTTAAATTTAAATTATCCATTGAATCAATATTCTTGATATTTTATGAATACCCCTATGGAACATTTACATAATTTAAGAAGTTACAAAACTGATATCTCTCTTTCTTGGAAAGAGTGTAAGTAGTTAGAGGAAGAAAATTCCATTTTCACTCTTTACTAGTGCCAAATCATCTTGAATTCCAATTTCAATCATGTACAACCTAGCCTTAATTACACCCTTTATTTTTTTGAGTGTATTTAGTAACGTGCTAATGAAACTATCACATACATTTTTTTCAACATGAATAGCATCAAGAAAATACCTAATGTAAAAAAAAAATCTAGTATAGTAGTTAAAAAAAACTGATCACGTTTTCCAACTGGTTTTTGTAAGGTTTTTTGAAAAAGGTTTACCAAAATCAGTTTCTATATCTTTTTCTTTTTCAAATAGTTGATCACATATTAGTAGAGATAGTGTTTTACATTCTTCTAAACTCCCATCGAATGATGTCATCCATGATCAGTTCTTATGTCTTTAGGGTATAAATATGTAATGTCTCATAAAAAAAGTCTTCAATTAATGTTTCAACCTAATTTACTATGTACATTGTTAAAAAATAAGACACCCTTGAGTTCATTTAACACCATATCTTGAAAAAATTCCATAATAAAGAAAGTCATTTATTGTCCCATAAAACATGGATCTTAATGTTAAATATTCATTTCTGTAATAAGCATACAATATGAAACTTGAATCCCAAAATAATTTCAAATATTCATTCAATGGAGCTAAATAAACATCAATATCATTACCTTGTTGTTTTGGTCCTAATATAAGTAGAGATAACACAATGTATTTTTGTTTCATGCATAACCACAGTGGAAAGTTATAATTTTCCAATATAACTGGTCATGTACTGTGAATGATTCTTTGAAAATCAAAATGATTCACTCTATTTATATATAGCACAAGATGAAGGTTTCTCGACTCATTTCCAAAAGGACACCTA
The DNA here is from genome assembly GCA_963277665.1 of Viscum album. NCBI lineage: Eukaryota > Viridiplantae > Streptophyta > Magnoliopsida > Santalales > Viscaceae > Viscum > Viscum album. The sequence continues at coordinate 1,739,585,444 of OY728146.1, read as the reverse complement.
TGGTCAATTCCATTCTAATGATAAGATTTTGTCGGGTGATGAAGTTTCCAATCTTTATTTATTGTATCTATGTGTCACAACAATTGTCTTGTAGTCCCCTCACTTCTATATAGGCACCTAAACCATGTAATGATAGTAAAGTAGCATAAAAATTTCATAGGACCCAATTCATATTTCTTGTATTGAGAATCACCACACTTTGGGATTTTTTAAGTGATTTTTGGTCCTTGAGAAATAGTATACATTCATTTAGATAGGAATATATTCTTTCAGATATCATACCCATTGAACATATAATTTGTTTAGAATCATATGTTTAGAAAATAAAATTATTATTTTATGGGATCATATCATTCAAGACAGAAAATAGTTCAGTAAAACTAGTATCACTCCATATTTTTTCATCTTTTAAATTTTATAACTTCACTATGGTTGAAAATGTTTTATATTTAGTACAACCAACATTCAATTGAGTTTTTTCAAAACTATTTAACTTCTCAAACAATTTTGGACAATCATGAAGTTCATTTTCAACTATAATTTTCATTTCCTTAATACTATCTTCATCATAATTCACACCTATAATCACATCCTCAATACAGTCTACATCATTATCCACAGTTGTAATCACATCAGATGATCCATAAAATGAAGTTGTATCCCAGTCACTAGCTACATTCAAATTTTTCTCGTGTTTAGTCCAACATTTATAACTTTGATCTATTCTGTGATAGATCAAATGTTCTTCCAAATACTCTAGACTAATTAGTCTTGAATAAAAATGGTGTAAACATGTAAAAAGGATTTGAGAAGGGTCATATGCATGATATTTTGAAAAATTGATGAACTCTTTCACCCAATTCTCATACTATTTTTTCATATAATTGAAATCCATACTATTTGATTCAGTAATATTAATATTTAACAAAATAAATAAATACACAAAAATTATAATCCTATAACCCATAAAATTCCATTCTTAAATAACCATTTAAGTTACATGAAATAATTGTTCTTAGATAATAATATCCAAATGACATGTATTGAGATTGTTCTATAGTGGGGAAAATCATTGAAGGAAAGAAATGTGTGATATCTAAAGTTACAAAGAATCTAATTAAATTTTTATCTATTACAAAACACAAATATCAAGGAAAGTTTCTGTAACTTTGTTATGTGAGAGTATAATATGAGGGAGGAGTTGATGTTTATTAATTTTTTTGACTTGGTATGAGGTGGGTCAGGTAGTTTTTAGTGAAAATATTATTAGGAGTAGAAGTTAAACCTTATGTACCTATTTGGTTATAAATTTGGATGTTTCTATGTGCTAAAATCATGGGAAATTTATAATTTGGGTTCTCCTCATTTGAATAAGAAAATATCCACTGTGTTTCCCATTTTTATTACTTATTTTCATTTATTATATTTTTCTTTTCAATTATTATGATAGTCACTAAGGAAATTATTATATACAATAATTATATGTACTAATCATGTATATGAATTGGACATGGTGGAGGGTGTGTGGATTCATAGATCATGGAGACAATAGAGGTTCATCGATGGTAATCAGATCATTCTCAACAAGGATGAATCTAGGTCTTCTTATCATTATTCACCTTTATATGTGAATCCTAGATATTTTTGGGTGTTGTCCTTGGAAGGAGGTACACATAAACTTTCTTTGTTTAGGGAAATGTCCACACGACGGATCATCAAAATGGTTCATTGGCTCTCATTGAGGAAAATTTTGAAGTGGTCTCATAAAGGATGTCTATAGGAAATAATTTGTTTATTGTGAGACTTGTTCTTTATAAGGGTGAGAAAGCATGGTGGTTTTATAATTTGGTTCAAAGGTTTTGCACAATTTTGGGGTTTCCTGAATAGAAATGTGTATCAGCTGGCCATGGATTTTCCACTATTTATTTCCCTCTAATTAATTAAAAAAGAAATCATGGAGTTTTGGTCCCCTATTTTTAAATCCATGTACCATTAAAATACATGATTTGAGTCTAGATTTCAATTTTTCAAATGTTAGGAATGTCTTTGTATATGTTTGAATAAGGATTCATGGACTTCATTGGATCCTATGGCAACCGAAGACACTTCATGAAATTTCCAATGCTATTGGTGTTCTAATTAGGCTGTACATAGTGATATAGAAAGTTAGGTTGGGACACTTTCATAGAATATTGGTGGAGGTGGATATGAGTGAAAACCTTATTGATAAGGTAATTATTTCTACCCCTAACGATGATATTAATTTGCATGTAGAGTATGATAAGCATCCTCATTATTTTGTGGCTTTCAAGGTTATTGGACATTTGATTGATGTATGTCATAGGACTATTATATATAGCGAATTTAGTGTTAAAGGGAATCTAGTGAAGGACTATAGGAAGGAATTGAAGTATGTGAAGGCTTCTACTACTCAAGATTAAAGGGGGATTTCAACTTGCAGTTTTCAGGTAGAATATAATTCATAGGCTCCTGGAAAATTGCTGGAGGATGGATCAGTGAAATCCGAGATGGTTCACCCCTCTTGGAATAGGTGAATATCTTTGTAAATGGGTAGGGACTAATTAATTTAATTTGGGTAAACTTATTAGGTCATTGGACGAACTTGTTTTTGAAAATAAAATTTCTAATACTGATGGAATTGTAGTTAAGCTTAGTGAGGATAAAGATGGATAGAATGATGATAAACTTTTAGCACAACTGGTTACTGACCATCATCTATGATAAGAGAAAAAATTGGTATGTTCAAGGAACTAGGAAGGTAAAATGAGGGTGGTCTTATCCACACCATCCAAGTTTCCAAATGACAAGTTTGGATCTAATTACTCTAATGAGGCTGACTCAAATCCTTTGAAGACTGCATCTAAAGAAGACAAAGATTCTGGGTTCTCTCCAACAACTCATGCTAATCAGGATGATGACTAGCTGTGTCTGTATAACCTGGTGAAAAGATGTCAGATATGTCTACTGATGTGAATCTACTGAAAATTAATATAAGTGACCATAAATATTCCAGATTGATTTCTTTGAAATCCAAGGTTGTAAATATGGTTTCTCTTGATTCATCCTCTGAGGGAAAGGTGAAAAGTAAGATTTTAGGGAGAAATGTGTCCCCTATAATGGAAGATTAAGATGGGTCCTCAAGGGGTTCTAGTGGTAGGATGTTAGAGGTGTCATTTGGAAAAATGAATCTTTCCAAATCTAAGGATATAAAACTAGCCTCTTCATATATGTCAAATGCTAAAGGGAGTGGATTAAACTCAGGGTTTGAGCAGGTGGTGTCTTAGAATTTGAATGAACCTGATGCTGCTACTATTATATATATATGTAATATAGAGGAACATGTTAATATTGTTAGATATACTGAGTAAGTGGAGAAAAATGATGTGATACCTTAGGTATTTCAACAAGAGACCATTATATCCACCAATACTGATATCTTAGTGTCTAGACCCTTGGTTAGAGTGTCATACATGTGTTCTTAGGACCCAAAAAAGGTACAAGGTGATCTTATTCCTTATGTTTTTACAAGACCTCATAAGGCAGTGAAAAATCAGATCAAAGGTAATGTTCATAATCACAATCCCTTTGAGCTTATTGACTCTGATAGTAGCGAGGAGGATGAAAAAATATGCATTGATGCTTCTAAATCTGAAGAAATGAATACTACACTAGAAGTTTAATACTTTGATGATGAAGGGGTGCCATGGAAGTGGGCTAAGTCATAGATAAGGGGACGATATCCTCATGGTCGGGGTGGACATGTTTCTTATCACAACATGAGTACTCACTCTCATGCGGTATGAATGGTTATTTTTAGTGTGGAAAAAAGATCTTCACTATGGTTTGGTGTTATTGTGCGGTTCTAGACACTTTTGGCTTATATCAGTTTTATTTTTCATGTATTTTCTTTCTTAATAATGCTAGATAGTTGTCTAACCCCATCCTCTATTTATCACTCGTTTTCTTTTTAATAAAGGGGATTTGAGACCGAATTTTTCAAAATAAAGTATATGAATTGGACATAAATTCAAAGCACAAACCATTTTGAAGTGGGCGACAGTATTGGTTGAAGGATCAATCACAAAAGTGATAAACCACTAGGAGATGGAACAACTGTGGGCTGTGATGGTTGCAAGGAAAGTAGGGGTAGTCAGTAGCGCATGGGCGGTGACATGCTGATGCTATGGGGATGAAACATTGGCATTTTGATGTGAATGAGACTAGTGAACCCCACTCTACTGCGGGGGTGGTGGTCCGACGATTGTCATTTCCAATGCTATGATAAACGGAAAAGTGAAGGGGCTGCCCATCGTTGATATGCAGGAGAGGCTCATTCAGTTGGTTCGTGATGAAGGAAGTCAGGACAACATCAGGTCACGATGATGAAACAAAGGCCTTATGAGATGTACTTATGGGCCTTTCAGGTCCATAATTTGTAATGGGTCTTCGGGCCATTAATGGGTGGGTTATCCCTTAGGGGGGCTTTGATCTGACCGCCGGTATTGAGACATGTGTGTGTGTTTTGATGTATTTGTACCCCTAAATAACTAATATATATATATATATATATATATTAATATTTAAATATATATAATTATAAATATAAGAAATATATTTATTATAATTTTATAATTATTTAAATATATAATTAATTATTTATAATTATATAAATACTTAAAAAAATATAAAATTATTTATAATTTTAAATATATATTTTTATAAATATAGAAAATATAAATTTATAAATAAATATTTAAATAATTAAAAATATGTATTTATAAATATAATTATAAATATATTTATATAATTATATATATATATTAATATATAAATATATATAATTATAAATATAATAAATATATTTATTATAAGTTTATAATTATTTAAATATATATCTATTGTTATGAAAATGAAGAATAAAACAAAGATAAATTGACTATAGAAAAAAGGAGAATGTAGAAGAGAGAGAGAGAGACAAAAATTTTATTAGAGCGTTTCCACCATAGTATCTCTCACACATCTATCTAAAACCAAAATAGGGGCTTGCACTGCCCATTTATAGGCAGTGTAATGGTAGGTGGAAGGGATTGGTGGGGGTGGGAATCCCACACCCATTGAAATTAGCAGCCGCATTTATCTACATCCTAACACCCCTTAGGATGTACACCCCTAACAATGTCATACGTGTTTTGATATTATCTCATTAAAAAAATTTCCAGAAAAACCTAGTGGGATAAAAACCAGAATAAGGAAAAGAGTACAGTCATGTAGACCCCCCTTGAAAGTTACATTACATTACAAATTTTTAAATTTACACATCCATATATCATGTAAAAGATTTCTAAAGACAATAGTTAGTAGTGAATTTTTAAATAAATCTGTAACATTGTCACTGGATCGAACATATTGCATGCTGATATCTCTGTTCTTCATTAACTCTTGTTTAAAGGAGAAAAAAATTGGTGGTATGTGTTTTTTCCGATAATTCTTGATGAATCCTTCCTTTAGTTGTGTGATGCTCACAATATTATCTTTGAATAATATTTTTGGTCTACAATACATAGGAAATATACTTGCTGCTCGAATGTGTTGAGTCATATACCACAATCAAACACATTCTCGACATGCTTCATGTAATGCTATTGCTTATGCATGATTTGAAGATGTTGCAATGAGTATTTTCTTTTGTGATATCCAAGATATGATAGTACCTACAATTATGAAAACATAACCAATTTGTGATCACGCATTATACAGATTAGATAAATAACCTACATATGCAAAACTAGTCATCTTCTTTTCTAACTCATTAGAATAGAATAAACCTAAATCAATAGTGCTACAAAGATAATGAAAAATACATTTAATTTCATTCTAGTTCCTTCGTGTAGGGACTAAACTAAATATTGAAAATAAATTAGTATAAAAATATATATCTGGATGAGTATAATTAACAAGATACATTAGTGCCCTAATAGCACTTAGGTATGGTACTTCTGGACCAACCAACTCCTCATTTATTCAGAAGGTCAAAAATTATCTTTCTCGGTATTTAAATACCTAACAACCATTGGAGTACATAAATGATTCAATTTATTCATATTAAAGTGTTTTAATAACTTTTTAGTGTAATTTGACTAATGAAAAAATATACCAATTGGCATATATTCAATTTATAATCCAAGATAGTACTTGGTTTCTCCCAGGTATTTCATTTCAAATTCATCCTTTAAGTTTCTCATTACTTCATTGATCTCTTATCGAGTTCCACTGATATTTTAATCATCAATATAAATAGTAATGATTGCATTTATAGATGTTGTTTTCTTAATAAAATCACATGGGAATATAGGGTTATTTACATACCCTTTATTTAACAAATATTCACTCAAACAATTATACAACATACACCCAGATTATTTTAATCTATACATGGATTTATACAATTTAATTGAATATAGGTCTTTGGGTTTTGATTTCAATACTTTGGGTATTTTGAATCCTTCAGGAATTCTCATATATATACTACAATTAAGTGACCCATATAAATAAGTTGTAACAACATCCATAAGATGAATGTTAGACTTTTTAGCTACTACAAGAATGATTAGATATCGAAAAGTAATAGCATCTATAACAGGAGAATATGTCTCCTCATAATCAATTCTTGATCTTTGAGAAAAACCTTGGCGACAAGGTGAGATTTGTATTTTATAATCTCATTTTTCTCACTACGCTTATGCAAAAAACCCCATTTATATCCAATAGACTTCATAAATTCTAGTGTGGGAATGATATGTCTAAAAAAATTTCACATATGAAGTGAATTTAATTCAACTTGCATTTCATCTTTCCATTTATTCCAATCAAGTCTTTTTGACATTCCATAATAGACCTTGGTTCAGGGTATTTATTTTCTATATCATGTGACATAGAATATGAAAATATTTCATCAAAATTTTCCACATTACTTTGATTCCATATATCACCTGTAGTGGTATAATTAAGATATATTTTATTATTTTCAAAACCTTAAAGGTTTTCTATATCCTGTGAATTCTCTTTATGATTCTCATCATGTGTTTCCTTAAGAACACATAAATTATGTGTTTCTTATGGAAAACACGCCTCCATAATGGGTTTTTCAATTATACTTATCCATTTTATTTTCCAATGATTTCAATCCTCAGAACTAATTGGTCTTCCATGATTCAGGTGTGTTTTTGAGATTTATGTAACATCATTATAGAATTGTGTCTTGGGGAAATCAATTCTAGCTGGTGTATTTACAGTTGGTACATATGATTTAGTCATGCCCTTTGAATCAATAAATGCATCCAGAAATTGATTTTCTAGTTCTTGAAAATGTAAAATATTTTTCACTTCTTTCTCACACTTCCAGGTGGGAGGATCAAGAAAAGATAATGTTTATACATTCTAGGAAATCTCTTCCATTTATTTCTTTTCTCCCCATAATGTTGGGAATACTTCATTAAAGTGGAAATCAAAAAGACATGCTATAAATACATCACCAGTTTTTGGTATAAGATATCTGATGATGGATGAGGATTCACATCCTACATATATTCCCAACCTCCTTTAAAGTCCCATATTTATAGGTTTTGGGGGATCAATTAGTACATATACCACACAACCAAAGATTCTTAAGTGGGAGATATTAGGATCTTGGCTAAAATCCAATTGGAGTGGAGAGTGATTATGATATGAACTTGGTCTGATTCAAATTAATGCCGAGGCATGAAATATTGTATGACTTCATATAGAGCTCAAAAACTTTGTTCTCATTATTAATGGTCTAGCAATAAGTTGGAGGCATTTTATCAGTGATTCGGATAAATCATTTTATGTATGCACATGGGTGAATGGATCCTACATAGTGATCCCCATTAACATAAAATAACCATTGAAATCTTGAGAGTTAAAATCTCCAACATTATAGAGCCTTTCTTTATTGCTGACATAATCACAGAATTGTACTCTCAATTTAATTATTTGAGCAATAAAATGTGAAAACCCAACATTATGTGTTAAGAGAAAACATACATGTGCATCGATTAATACCATAAAATATTTAAATGGAGCACATGATGGATGAATTGGTCCACATATATCCCCTTGAATTTGTTCAAGAAAGGATGAAATTTTGGCCTTAATTTTATCTAGAGATGGTCTCACATTCAACTTTTCAAGAGAATAAGCCCCGCATGGAATTTTTCTTAGTAGAGAGTTCTACTGGGCCTTTATTGAATGTCCATGAGATCTTTCAATTATTTTTCACATCATTCCTAAACTAGGATAACCTAACCGTTCATGCCACAAATTAACAATTTTTGGTCCATTCTTTACTACCATATGTGTTTTGATTTCACTTATATGTGTATAATGAAATCCATATGATAATTTTAGTAGTTTTTCTAGTACATGAATCTTACCAAATTTATTAATGGTAATGCACATTTAATTTTAATTTCTATCATATATAGTTTGGGTATCATACCCATGGTGGTATATATCATTGAAACTTAACAAGTTTCTTTTGGAATTTGGGGAAAACAACAAATATCTTATAAAAATTTCATCCCATTGGGTAAAGAAAAACTCACTTCACTAGTCCCTTCTATTAGATCTGAAGAACCTAATATAGTATTCACAATTGATCTTGTTAATTTAAGATCATAAAAATATTTTTTATTCTAAATAATTGTATGCATTGTTCAACTATTGGGTATACAAATACCTATCCCATTTAAGCAATCCATTTCAATGCGTCAAAGTAAAGATATTAATATTTTAAGAAACACCTTGTGAAATTAAAATAATACAAAATCCAAAATATAAAGCATACAAAACAAAACAAAATATCATATATCATAACTACTATAATTTTTATGAATTGTTTCCAACTACCATCTCATCAAATTTAGAAGTAAAATCACCCACTTTGAGGCAAGTGAAATCATCATTTTATGTCTCGTTATTATCAATAAAATTCTCCTCCTTTTCTTTACCTTTATAGGATGTATGAATAAAGCGTAGTTTATTCTTCTTTTCTTCAAGATATTATTTATAGAGCTTACAAAGATGATATGGGGTTTGGTAAAATTGAGGCCAATGTACCTTATAACCACACCTATAACAGGAATATTCAGGATTCTTCGGAGTGTTTGAGCTGATATTTATTTGATCTTGATATTCATTTTGAGGAGGCCCATGGTTATGACCACATCCTCAACAGCGCTTGCTGCTAAAACCATGTCCACCCTGAGAATAACTTCCCTGACTTCTTTTATGATTATTTTCATGAAATTTAGTATTTAATTCAAGAAATGATACTTCTAAACCAATTGGATGAGACTGATGATTTTAATCAAAAGCTCACTGATCTTCTCCACTACAAGAAATGATGATATGAGATCGGAATATTTTATATATCCTTGTAAGTGATATTGCTGCTGTAGGATGATGTGAGATGCCTAAAATGTTGTATATGACTTTTCAAGCATATAAACATATGTAATTCCAATACAAAAATACTTTAGTTTGATACAATTCTATACATGGAAGAATTGTAATAACTAAATATTTTATAGTCTTGGAAGTGTAAAGTAGTCCATTCATCATGGGTCACTAGAAGAACAACCTCTTTTTGATGATCATACTTCTCTTTTAAACCCTTCTAAAGCTTACATGAATCTCTTTATGTGAGGTATTAACATTTCAAACCCTCATCGAGATGTATTTTAAGGAATATCATCGACTTTTCTTTATTTTGGAGGGGTTGTGAATTATTTTCTTTAATTTTTTATATGAGATCCATTTATTTGAGATTTATTTCAACATCAAATTTTCATGGAATGTAATTACTTTCGGTAATATCAAGAGTAGTGAATTTGAGTTTCATGAGATTTTACATGATTATAGTTAGAAGAGGGGGAAAAATTTATTATTATTCAAAATAAGAATACAAAAATAATTTACATTTGGGTTAAAGAAAAATAAAATGGTATCAAAACCATTAAAATCAGGTTAATATTATTATTTAATATTTTATATATTTCCCACCTTAATAAGTTAATAAATATTTCATGTGGGGGTTTGAAATAAATAAATCAATACATCACATTAATTTTTTAAAACTTTCTTTCATGTATATATTTATTAATTAGAATGTCCAATCAGATAGTGAAAAATAGAAAAATTCAAACCATCTGAACAAGTGGAGAACCAAACTTTATAGAGATAATTAAATAAACCATATAAACCATCCATTATGGAGGTAAATAAATAATATTCTATAAAAAAATTAGAATCATCAGACGGTGAAAAATAAGGTTTAAAATGAAAAAACTAAATAATTATAAACATCCAACCTAGCGGTGAGAATAAAAATAAAAACATACATTTCTACCTTTTTTAGTGTTTTTGATGATGATGTGTTATGAAAATGAAGAATAAAACAAATAGAAATTGAGTATAGAAAATAGAAGAAAGTAAAAGAGAGAGAGAGAGTGATGAAAATTTTATCAGAGCATTTCCACAACAGTATCACTCACACATATATCTAAAACCAAAAGGGGGTTTCACTTACCATTTATAAGCAGTGAAGTGGTAGGTGGAAGGGATTGGTGGGGGTGGTAAGACCACACCCATTGAAATCAAAAACCTCATTTAGTGGCTACCTAACATCTATGTATTTATAATTATAATTATAATTTTTTTAACAAGGTGATTAGAGAAGGTCCCTTTATTAAAAAGGAAAAGAAAAACACAGATAAAAAGGCAGATGTGAGAAAATACAAGTGAAATAAAGACACCACACATAAAGAAAACAAACCCAACCAGAATATATAAATAAAAAGACCACCAATAAGTCACAACATAACACACACATGCAACAAACAAATCCAAAAACTCCATCACCACTTCTTGTGAGCATAACTAAGTAGATCTTTTCCAAAACTTAAACCCAAAAAGTTTTGATCAAAGAACATTATTTAACATGTGACCGAGTTCCCATATTGTTAAGAGAACCTCAACCTCCATGACCATGATAATATCGAACTCACCTCTAAGTTTTGGGAAGTTTCTATAAGTTTTCTTGGTCATACAAGTCTTCATTTGTATATACATCTTAATTGTTGGAGGACACAATCACCATGTTAGAAGACATGACCCGATTCACACCATTTTAATGCAATTTCAAGAGTTCAATAATTGAACACAATATGATACATCTTCTATTGGATCAAGAAAACTAAAATAATAACTCGTGGTGACCTGACTCATAACCTTACCGGGTTGAGTAGTACCTATATTATCTTTTGAGGAAACCTGAACTGAAGAGGAGGATAAACCTAGAGTTGTCATCTTGTTATACTTATATTTAACTGCTTTCAAAGCATTTGAATTGGAAGTTCCATCACCACCAGTAAGGAATGGTTCTGAACACACAACTTGGGTAGTAGGCCCACCTGATGACAAAGCATCGAGTTTTTATTTGAAAAAACTTCCCTCCACCAACTTGAAAGTTTTGTTTATCCTTTTAGTTAAAGATTACACTTTTCAAAAAAATCTAGTGCAGCACAATTTAGATGTTTAAGGTTGTCTGATATCAGGTCAACTAGATCAAAAGAGCTAGCACCTGATGAAAAAGAGGTAGCATCACTATGACAATCTTGAGAAGCCACTGGAATGTCCAAAGGATCTTTGTCAGTAACATCAATGGAATCTATCCTCTTTCTATCAGAATTAGATCTTTTGAAAGATTCATTTTTGTTTCCAGAAGCATTACTGAGGGGAGCCATTGTAGACTAAGTTGAGTGTGATTCTTGGTTGACCATAGAATTGGGAGATACCTTCACTAATTTACCTTTCTTAAAAGAAGTGACAATAATTTTCATCTTCTATTTACTTTTGGAATTCAATTCATTCTCCTACCAGAATTGATGGTCAGCTACCTCCTGTACATCCAAATCATGATCAGCCTAATCGTGCTCTTGAGAATCTTTAATAGGATCTCTCTCATATCCCCTAACAGGAACATCCTTAAAATTAAAACCAATCAAAGATGCCTGATCTCTCTCGGCAAGGTTAGCCCATGATTCTGAGCCTCTGACCAAAGGATTAGGATAGTGGGGAGCTTTCACATCCTATTTTTGAATAGTACCAATTTTAAAATCATCAACTTTACATTGTATCTTTTTAGCCTTCCTCTGAGATGTTTCTACATGATCCAATCACCTCTCTAGATAGCTTTCTTGAGATTTTTTGAAATCCCGACGAGCATCTACAGCTACAAAATAATTATAATTATAAATAAATATATTTTAAAAGTATTAATATATATCCAAATAGCTCAACCATGGATTCAGAAGAACCAAATCCATGACTCCAAAATTTATTAATAAAATGAAAACGTACAAGGTAGGAGGGAAGTAAGTCTATAAGACATAAAATGCCCACAATAAAAGACAACAAAACAGTTCATCTAGATCCCAAATTCCTTGGATATATTTATATAATTATATATATTTATTAATATATAGATATAGATATATATATATAATTATAAATATAGTAAATATATTTATTATTTAAATATATTTATTATAATTTTTATAATTATTTTAATATACACATATATAATTATAATTATAATTAAATATATTTATAAATATTTTTATATAATTATAAATATATAAATATATATAATTATAAAATTATAATAAATATATTTATTATTTAAATATATTTATTATTTAAATATGTTTATTATTTAAATATATTTATTATTTAAATATGTTTATTATAATTTTATAATTATTTAAATAAATATATATTTAGTTATAATTATAATTATAAATAAATATATTTAAAAATATACTTTTTATAATTATAAACATATTTATATAATTACATATATTTATATAATTACATATATTTATTAATATATATATATATACATGTAGATGGAGGGTTTACTCTCAAAGGAGAGCATATATCTTTAGAATTTCAAGGGAATTGTTTCAGAAATCATGAGGATGAGATCATTGGTCATTTTAACCTTTTTTCTATTTGCGGTAGGGGTGTGTGTTGAGTCAATAAGGTTTCCTTATGAATTTTCCATTCCTTCATGATTGAGGAGAATGTTGAGTCAATAAAGTTTTCTTATGAATTTACCTTTTCTTCATGTTTTGAAAATCACAAACACCTTATCTTAAGACAAATTTCATTTTACCCTATGTTTTACTTTCATAAGGAAAATTTATTTCCCCAAGGAAATTTATCATTATCATGTTTTTCATTGTTCATTTTGTCTAAGTATAAAATTAGATTTTGTAATCCAAAACCTTAGAATCATATAATAATTAAATATAGAGCATTCTGTTTTTAGGATATGAATTCAGGTTCCAAACTCTCGGAATTCAGACTCCGAACTCTTATGAGTTCTGACTCCGAGTTCTCTAAATTTAGACTCTGAACTCTTATGAGTTCTGACTTTGATTTCTCTGAATTCAGACTCCAAAATCTTTTGAGTTCTGACTCCGAGTTCTTTGAATTCAGACTTCGAACTCTTATGAGTTCTGACTCTAAGTTCTCTGAATTCAGACTTCGAACTCTTATGAGTTCTGACTCTGAGTTCTCTGAATTCAGGCTCTGAACTATTCTGAGTTCAGACTCCAAATTCTTATGAATTTAGATTTTAAACTTTCTAAGTTCAAGTTCCAAATTCTTGCAAATCCAGATTCTGAATTTCCTTGAAATTCAGACTCTGTAATTCTATAGAATTCAGGTTCCGAATTCCTTGGAAAACAGAATCCAAATATCCCTGTATTATAGACTCCGAATAGTTTTTGGTTAGAATCCGAACTTTCATTTTTTGCTTACACTCCGAAAAAATGATTTTGGTTATGTAATAATATTCTTGTTTACGCTTTCTTTGGTTATAAAACGATGTCGTGCATTCAATTACTAACTAACCCTTTTTTGAGTGACACATGTACAGGTCCCTCCGAAATTCAAGGAAAAATATGACCGTTGGAGGAGGGTTCCAAACGTTGAGAATGTGCTTATAAATATAAGCTCATTTGAAAGAGCTCACAACTTTGATGAACTGTTCTATGACTCTAGAGATTACATGCTGAAGTGATTTCTAGAGAGAGACTCTCATGCTTAGTGTGTACTGAATGACTTGTTCAGATTTGCTTCGTGCAACTCCGAATGTTGCTGAGTACATTCAAGGGCTTCTGAGGATAGGAATACAGAGGTGCCGACTACCATAAAGCTCGAGGACTTCCTTGCTATGGAAGACATAGGTATAGACTACCTTGAAGTTGAGAGCTTGCGGGGATAGAAAGACAGACTCCGATCTTCGTATCGAGGGCTTACCATGGTGTGGGTAAGATAGAATTTCTTGAAAGTATAAATCAAGGGACCTTTATCCAAGGTTGTTGGATACCCTTCTCTTTGGGTTAAAAGACTTACTACTTGTTACTTGTTTGTTTCAAGTTTTCCGCTGCATTTTTTTTCAAGAAAAGTATAACTATCTTATACTTCCTTACATTTGTACACTCTGATTTAGTAAGATTATATACACTTTAAGGTAGAATCTTCATCTTTGTAAACTTTTGTTAAGTTTCATTTCTGGAACCATCTTTTCCAGAATCACATCCTCGGAATCACTTTTCTGGAATCAAGAAAGTTTGTAGAACTTAGAGGTTTTGTTAATTTACCTTGTTTAACCTTGTTAAATAATATAAAGGTTTCTAACCAAATTTAAAAGTTCTAAATAATTTTTAAAGTATAAAATTCACCCCCTCTTGTATATTGAGCATTATTAGATACTTCATTTAGTATCTATATCATTTCGATCCTAAATTTGGTATTATAGAGTATATCATACTCCATACCATCTTAACAATTGGTACCAAAGGAGGTTTTTGAAATAATTATATTCACATATAAGTTTTCTTGCTCAAGTTGTTTTTGTTCTATATTTTACTTGTTGAGGAATATTTTCCTTGTTTACAAACTTTTATTACTAACAAGTTTGTGTGGAAAGTTTTTCTTTAAGATGGAAGGAATCAATGTTGGTTCCATTGAAAACCTAAATCCATCTATACAACCTATTTTTATGGGAATGATTACAAATATTGGAGAGATCGCATGGAGAAATTCATTATCAATACTGGAGTAGACAATTTTATCATGCTTACTAGAGGATATAAAATCCCTGACAAAGAAGTTAGTACTTTCACCAACCAAGAAAATCATGAATATCAACTGAATTATAAGGTACGAAATACATTGCTTTGTTCCATGACTAGAAATATATATAGACAAATTTCATCTTGTGAAGCAGCAACTTGTATTTGGAAGAAGCTTGAAGTTACTCACTTTGGAACTTCCAAAGTTATTGAAACAAGAAGAGCCATGCTCCGAGCTGATTATCATGGTTTTTTCTTTCCTTATGGAGAACCCATATGTAAGGTGCAAAAAAGATTTATGACTATTGTTAATAGTTTACAATCTATGGGTGAGAAAGGATTATATGATGAAGCTCTTGTGGATAAAATCATAGACATCATGCCCAATGAGTGGGAATCCAAGAGAAAAGCTATAGATGAGAATAGGAAGGTTACTCAGATTTCTCTTGATGAACTTTTTGGAACTCTTAAACATGATACTAGAATGAAGAGAGATGATGAAAACATTAAGAAGAAGAATGGGAATGTAGTGTTGCTTTTACTACAACTTCAAATCATATGAAATCCAAGACTCCTGAGAGAGTTACTAGATCTAAGTCTAAGAAGGTTATTATCCAATCTGAATCTACTGGAAGTGAATCTTTAGAAAATGAGTTAGAAAATCTTGCTCAAAGTATGAACAAGATTATTGGACAGAAGAACTTTCAATCCAAATACAAGAATAAAAAAAGGAAAGATAAGAAAGATTCAGAAGTCACATATTCTGAATGCAAAAGAGCTGGACATATAAGACCTGATTGTCCTATACTTAAAAGAAAGGAAAGAAAGTAAAAGCATTCTGAGAGAAATAAGAAGAAGTACTACAAATCCAAAGCTAATAAAGTTTTGAAATCTAATGACACCTAGAGTGCCAGTGGTGGTGACTCTTCAGATGAATCATCAGAGTACAAATCTTCTGGATAGAAGAATCTTGGTCTAATAGCCAGACTACCTATTGAAAATCATTGCTTAATGGATAAGGTACACAATGATGAATCTATAACCAACATATCCCTAAATGATAATTATAGTGATAGTAAATATTATAACTCTTCTGATGAAGAATATTGTTCTGATGAAGATAATACTTTACCTACCTATGAAGAAGTTTCTAGGTTTGCTAATATCCTTGAGAATGAAAATTCAAAACTCAAGAAAAAGCTTGATAAGGAAAATTCTAGAAATATTATTCTTACTAAGGAAATATCAGATCTTTCTAAATATCTTGATAAGAAAATTTTTGATTTTGAAAATATTTCAAAAAACATTTAGGAAGTAAATTCCGAGAAGGATAAACTTTTTAGGATCTAGAAAAATTAATTTCTATGAAAAATGTTTTCAAGCCTAACTCTAGTGCTAAAGCTAATGTTTTGGAAGATAAGAACTTATTTATCAAACTAAAATCCGAAATATTTTCCTTCAGGAAGTTTTTGTCAAACTTTACCTTAGGTAAGAAATTTTTTGATAAAATGTATTCTCAAATTCGACCTCTAAGGAATAATTTTGGTTTTGGTTATACTAGTTCTAAATATATTTTTAGTAACAATTATTTTGTTCCTAAAAGTGCTCCATTATGTACTAAATGTTGATGGCCCCCCAATCTCTGGGTCTCTGCTCTCTTCTGCACTAGGGTTTTTTCCCAGTGCCACCACCACCGCCGCTCCCTCCCTCTCCCTCCTTACAGTGAAGGTCCTCTGGCGCTTATCCTCTTCTCTCCTTGTTCCCCTTTTCTCCTCCAAGCCTCATTTTCTATATATCTCGGTGATCGGGGTTCTTCTTCCCATCGCCTTTGGCTTCTCCATGTTTCTTCCTCTTTGTTACTGTTTTCCGCTTTCTCTCTGGTGAAGGCGCTTTGGTCTTCCTCGAATCGACGACGTTTTCTTCGGTCTTCCTGGAATCGACGACATCTTCTTCAGTCTCTCTCTAATCAACGATATCTTCTTCTGTCTTCTTCGTATCAACAACATCTACTGCGTAGGTTTCCTCAATTCTACTTTGATGGTCCCCAGTTTTTATGCCACATTGACGATGCCTTCTTTCAGAGCCGTTGGTTGCTTGAACCATTTCTCTGACCTTACGTTCCGCTACTGCAATCCAGGCCGGATCTGGAGTGGGGGTTACAACAGGGTTTTGGGATGTGTGGTTCGACGACCGTCAATGTTCCTACTTGATGTTGGCTTTGGTATTTCAGTTTTCTTTTTTGTGTTATAGGTTTGTTTGATTCTTCCCAGCGGTCGATCTATTTGATGCTTGTTCAGTGGTGTTCCAATTTGTGGTTTGGGTTTGATTTCAACTTCGATGACGAGTTTCTTCTCGGCAGTGATGAAGATAGCTACTCCTTTGTGATGATGGTCTCCAATGGTTTCTTTCAATGGTGATGATGGGGGTCTGTGGTGGTACAACAATCTTGCTTCGGTGTTGATGTGTGTGTCTCGAGGCGACGGTGATAGCGGCCTGATGATGGTTTACAGATTTTTAATTTTCAAATTTTGAAATGGCTATTTCGGTGGTGGTATTGTTGAGTATATGCGGGGTTTTCATATTGGTATATTTTGAATTTTAAAACAGGTTGCATCTGACGGTCAAGGTGCGGTGAATGGTTGTGTTTTTAATTTTGAAAATTGTCTCTGTAATGGGTGTTTTATGAGGTTGTGTCTTATGCTGGATGAATGTTCTGTAGGTTCCCACTTACCCTTTAAGTGGATTTTCAATAAAATTTAAAAATGGATTGTGGTAGTAGTCAGTGTGGTGGTCATTGGGGAGAAAATTGTTCCCTAAACAAAACCCAATCTTTAGGTTTTCATAAAGCTTATTTTTCAAAGAAAATGTGGGTACCTAAAATTTTGCTTTATGAAATTTACAGATCCAAGAAAGTTTGGATTTCAAAAGTCTAACAATCTTATTTTTTAGAAAATAAGAAAAGTACCAACATAAATACTTGGTATAGGGATAGTGGATGTTCCCGACATATGACTGGTAACAAAAACTACTTTGAAAATATTATCAAGACGAAAGGAGGAGAAGTAACTTTTGAAGATAATGCTAAGGGAGACATTATTGGTATAGGTAACATCATTCTTCTTAGAAAAACTTTGATTTCAAATGTTTTATTTTTTAAAGGTCTTAAGACAACGTCATTAGTATAAGTCAATTATGTGATGAAGGTTACCTTGTGAATTTTAGGAATGACAAGTGCTTAGTACACAATTCCAAGGAAGAGTTTATTCTTTCTGCCAATAGGCAAGAGAATTTTTACACACTAAACTTATAAGACCTTAGGAGCCAAGACATACCTTTCCTTAGTGCAATGGAAGATCATTCTTGGTTGTGGCATAAAAGGTTAGGTCACTGTAACCTTAGGAAGCTTTGAAAAATCTCTAAGAAAAGATTAGTTAAGGATCTACCGGAGCTTAGATTTGATTATTCAAAAGTTTGTGATCCTTTTCAATATGGAAAGAAACATAAATCAAGTTTTAAATCAGTCGGTGAAGTCTAAACCACTGATGAATTATAGTTAGTTTATATGGATCTTTTTAGTCCAACACAAACTGGAAGCATTGGAGGCAAATATTATGTATTTGTCTTAGTTGATGATTACACCAGATTTACATGGGTCTTTTTTCTAGAAAAAAAATTTGAAGCTTTTTCTTATTTCAAAAGTTTTAGATCCCAAGTTAAAAATGAGAAAAACCTTCCTTTGATAACTATTCATAGTGATCATGTAGGAGAATTTCAAAATTCTGATTTTGAAACTTTTTGTAGTAGAAAAGGCATTACTCATAACTTCTAATCACCTAGAACACCTCAACAAAACGGTGTTGTTGAAAGAAGAAATAGAATTTTTCAATAGATAACAAGAACCATGTTGAGTGAGTATTCTGTAGCCAAAATTTTTTGGGCTGAAGCTGTAAGTACTGTTTGTTATACTATAAATCATGTTTTGATTAGACCTTTTCTTAATAAAACTCCTTATGAGTTATGGAATGGTAGAAAACCTAGACTTTCCTACTTCAAGGTTTTTGGTTACAATGTATTAATTTTGAATACTAAAGATAATTTACACAAATTCACACCAAAATCTGATGAAGGAATTTTCTTAGGCTACTCCACAACCTCTATGGCTTATAGAGTTTTCAATAAAAACACTTGTACTGTTAAAGAAATAGTACATGTCAAATTTGATGAAACTGATCCCTTTATTTTTAAACAACCTCAATCTACATCTTTGGATGTGTTTTTAAAAACTGATTATCAACCTTTGTTAGAAGATCCTTCTGATAAGGAAAATTTCCAAGAAGATGTTTCTGAAACATTTACCCCAGAATACTTTCTACCTTATATTGATGAATAGGTTTTACAAAACCCAAATCAGTTGTTTCTAAAGAATCATCCCAGTGATAGTATCATTGGTGATTTAAATCAACCTGTAAGAACTATAAGTTTCTTAAGGAATGAAGTAGAAAATCTAGCATTCCTTTCCCAATTAGAACCAAAAAGCACTGATGAAGCTTTAGGTGATGATGATTGGATAAAATCTATACAAGATGAGCTAAATGAATTCAAAAGGAATAAAGTCTGGACCTTGGTTGAAATACCTAAGGAAACTTTTGTTATTGGAGTAAAATGGGTCTTCAGAAATAAATGTGATGAAAATGGAATCATATTAATAAATAAAGCTATATTGGTTACTAAAGGCTATAATCAACAAGAAGCAATAGACTATGAATAAACCTATGATCCAGTAGCTAGACTTGAATCTATTCTTATTATACTTTCCTTTTCAACATTCTTCAATTTTAAACTTTTTCAAATGGATGTGAAATGTGCTTTCCTTAATGGTTTTGTATAAGAGGAAGTTTTTGTTGAACAACCTCCTGGTTTTGAAGATACGAAACATCCTGAACATGTTTATAAACTTACCAAAGCTTTGTATGGACTTAATCAAGCCCCTCGAGCTTGGTATGATAGGCTTACATGAGTTTTTCTTCAAAAATAATTATGTTAAGGGAAATGAAGATCCAACCCTTTTTATAAAGAAAGATAAGAAAAATGTTTTGATTGTTCAAATTTATATTGATGACATTATATTTGGTTCAACTCAGAAATATTTAAATAATTCCTTTTAGGATATAAAGAAATCTGAGTTTGGAATGAGTATGATGGGTGAGTTAACATTTTTCCTTGGTTTTTAAATTTCTCAAAAACCAGAAGGAATCTATATATCCCAATATAAGTATATTAAAGATCTTCTTAAAAAGTATGGATATGACAACACTAAGAGTATTAGTACTCCCATTAGTACCTCAAAAACACTTGATCTTGATGAAGCTAGGAAACCAGTAGATCAAAAATATTTTAGAGGTATGATAATAAGTTTAATTTACTTGACATCTAGTCGTCTAGAATTAATGTTTTCAGTATGCTTATGTGCAAGATATCAATCCAATACTAAGGAATCTCATTTAAAGGGAACCATGGATTTAGGAATCTTTTATACTTATGGAAATGGTTTTGTTCTAAAAAGTTTTTCGGATGTTGACTTTAGTGGATATAGAATGGATAGAAAAATTACATCTAGAATGTGTCATTTATTAAGAGATTCATTAGTTTCTTGGTCATGAAAAATGCAACACTCAGTTTCTCTTTCCACTACTAAAACTGAATATGTAGCAGATGGAAGTTGTTATGCCCAAGTGTTGTAGATGCAACACACACTCACAGACTATGGTATGAGTTTTACTAAAACACAAATTTTGTGTGATAATACAAGTTACATTGCCTTTAGTAAAAACCCTGCACATCACTCTCATGCAAAACACATAGATATTAGGCATCACTTTCTTAGGGATCACACACAAAAAGGGTATATCATTCTTCAATTTATTTGAACACAAGATCAACTTGCTGATATTTTCACAAAAACTTTACCCTTTGATAGATTTGAATACATTAAACAGAAGTTAGGAATGATAACCATAAGGTAATCTTCCTTATTAAATTTATTTTGAAACCATTCTCCTTACAGTAATAAACTACTTTTCATAGGGGGAGTACATTTTCTTGTTAGTTAGATCAAAATCTTTCGTAATGGAAATTTTTGTAGTTAGATTTTTCAAATCTTTCGTAATGGAAATTTTTCATAGTCAGATTTTTCAAATCTTTCGTAATGGAAATTTCATAGTCATATTTTTCAAATCTTTCGTAATGGAAATTTTAGTAGTAAGATTTTCTAAATTTTTTCGTTTTTCTAATTTTTTTTTTGAAGTCTAAATTTTTTTTCCTAGTCTTAAAATTTTTTTAATGAAGATTTTTGTACTTAAAATTTTTATAATGAATATTTTCGTACTTAAAATTTTCGTAATAAAGATTTTCATACTTAAAATTTTTGTAATGGAGTTTTTCGTAATCAAAATTTTCGGAATCTAAAGTTCTTCAAGAAGAATTTTTCTCAATACGAATAATATTCCTAGCAATCCAAAAGGTATGTTTACTTTTCTGATTTTTCATAATCATCCTTTACTTTCTGGTATTTTCTTTTGTTTTTAATTTTTTTGGATTCCCTTTTCTCTAAATCTGAATGTTTTTCTTAAAAACCTCAAAAGATTGAATTCTATCAAGTTTTCCTTACAGCTATCATATCAACCGTCAGATCTGATCAGAAGAATTTTCAGCTTTTGGATTGAGTATGGAAGATGAACTGTCGCATCAAACGCCTATATAAAGGACCCCTCGATGGTTGTCCCACATTGAATCTCAAGCTATTGTGTTCGAAAGTTCTGCCCCTCTATATAAGATCATTCTGGATTTTCAAGGGTTTCTCAATTCCAAATGTCTGTCAAAGAATCTTCTTAGAAAGATATGTCTACTGTAAAAACAATCTCAAAGTGGAAGGTCTATAGAGAAAGGTTGGTGCATCCGAACTTTTTCGATAAGTATGATTCAATTATCTCAAAGAACATTAAGCTGAATGAATGTGATGGTGTTTGCATATCGAAGCCAGGTGCTTAAGATTTGGTGTATCCAGATTTTCTAGTTGAATTTTATGAATCAGTCAGTTTCTTCAAGGAAGATGGCAGAGAAAAGTTTTCATTCAAGAGATATGGAAAGACTTATGCTCTTTTATATACTAAGGTAGCTAATCTAGTTTGTATTCCATACGAAGGGGAAGCTGAGTTCTGTTCTCATAAGTTTCCAGATGTCAAAGGATGTTTTGTTAAGGAGAAGGCTATTGAATGTCTTGGACTCTCTAATGTAAAGACTCCAAAGATCACCCACTTGTCTACAAATCATCAGATTCTCGAATTATGGGTTCAAGGATTCATCATTCTGAGAAAAGGGGACAAGGAAACATTGAAGAAGAGTGGCATGCATATCTTGGATTTCTTGGTAAAACAAAGGAAGATCAATCTGGTTAAGCATATTCTCATTACGATTGAGAATATTAAGAATGGAAACTTAAAGGCTCAGATAATCATGTATCCAAACATTCTCTCTAAGTTAATTGTTCAATGCTTAGAATCTTTTAAAATTCATTACATCTCAAAGACAAGGAATTGAAAAGTCATGTTAGTCAGTGATGATACCCTGAAGAGGATGAACATTGGTTTTTCTTCAGACTCCAGAGAATTTTATGACTTACCAGATGAAGAAGCTAAAGCTGTTCCGAAAAACAAGAAGTGAGTGAACCATCCAAAAAGGGAGGAAGGAAGAGGAAGTTAAAGGAAGTAGTAGTGGAAGGAAAAACTGCTGAGCCCAAGGAAATCCAATCCGCACCTCCAAAACCTAAGAAGCAAAAAGCCTATCTGGATGAGGTAGTAGCTAAATGGAGGGAAGATAAGAAGAACAAGAAAGAAGGGGAGCACAAGTTTGTTCTAGACCCTAATGAAGAAAAATATATGAATGAGAAGACAACTGAGTATCTGAAAAGGGAAGAGAAAGAAAAGAAACTAAAGAAGAAGATGAATGAAGCAGAGATTATGCAATCCCTTCTAAAGGATACTGAGAAAGTATCTGAAAATATTCCAGTACCATAATCCTTCCTGGTAGAAGCTTTAACTGAAACTCCGGGGAAGAAATTTGTGAATCCAAAAAAAGTTAAAGAAGTAAAATAAGTATATGACGTTGAAGAAGAAGTAGAAAGTAATGGTGAACCGCATAGTTGATTAAGCAAGTAGAATATTTTCATGAGAAAGAAAGCCCATCCGAGAAGCTCTCAATCCGAACTTCTGAAGTAGAATCTTCAAAGATGGATATACCCGGGAAAGATGAGAAAGGAGAAGATGAAAAGGTTAAAGAAGAAGTGAATAATTTGTCTGAAGAAGAAATTTATAATCATTATTTCATACACCCAGAGGATGCTAAGGCAGGAGCTCAGAAAGAAGATATAGATGAAGAAAAAATTGTTCAGCTGTCTAACAGTGAACATAAATCTCTGGATGAGGAAGCCATTCCGAAAACCAATAAGGGTAAAAACGTGGTTTGTGATACACCTACTAAAGCTATTATAAAGAAGAATGAATCTGGTGGATCTTCAAAGAGGAAACTTTCTGAGCTAGAGAAAGATCCCTCACCTAGAAAAGTTTTAGATTCAGAATTATCATCCATTAGACATGATTTCATTGTTCAGTCATTGAAGAATCTTGTTGGGACCATTCCGATTTTTCCAAGCATAGACTCCAGATGCCAGATGCTTCAACACACACTAAATTAGAAATCGGATTTAGTATCCATGGTGATGGATAAGTGTGTCAAACTTGAGGCTGATTTTAATAATTTTTTCATTAACTACGATTCCCACAAAAGGTCTTGTAAGAAAATGGTTAGCTGGTCAAAGAAGAAAGTTGAAGATATGAGAGATCTTGATGAGTTCCAAGATGGTGTCAAGGAGACATTTGACATTGAAGATGGTAAGATTAAGGATCTCACAAGTAGTTTTGAAGAAAAGCTGACTCTGGAATAGAATTATCAGAGTCAAGAAGTGAAGGATTTGAATGGGAAATTGTATTCAGTGGCTCAAAGCTAGAAGAGAGAAAGAGATCTTCAGATTGAGATAGAATAAAATCTTTTCAAGTAGGAAGAAGTCCTGAAGGCTCAAGAAAAGGATCTTAAGGATCAGGAAGATAGAATCAAAGCCTTAGAGAAGAAAGATGAGGATCAGGATCATATTCTCAAATGAGCAGAGGAAGACTACAAGGAGCTTAAGAAGCTCAAAACAATAGTGAAGAAGCTGATGCCCAAGTAAAAGGAAGGATAACTTTGTTTAAATCCGATATTTTGTTGTATTTTTCTTGTATAAATTCTTCCTATTATAATGAAATGTTTGATTGCTTTTCTTTTTGATGTGTTGTACTAATATTTAAGGTACCATAATTTCTTTTCCATTCCCTCAAATTCCTTTTTTAAAATCACAAAGTGGGAGAAAGGAAAAAGAATACCGAGTAAAGAAGAAATTTCCCTAAGTAAGGGGGAGTTCATCTAAGGGGGAGTTCTTATCCCAAAAGATTTTTGTATGAAATTAAATTCTAAGTCTCATTCCGAAAATCTAGAATACGATCCTTAGTGTTCCAAAGCCTAAGGGGGAGTTATTCGTATTCATCTTTACCCATGTGTCAAGGGAGATAAGTTTTATTTTCTAAGTCTTTATATTCTTTTTCGTAAGGAAGTTTGTGCTTTCCAAAAATGGGAGATTGTTGAGTCAATAAGGTTTCCTTATGAATTTTCCATTCCTTCATGATTGGTGAGATTGTTGAGTCAATAAATTTTCCTTATGATTTTACCATTTATTCATGCTTTGAAAATCACAAACACATTATCTTAAGGGAAATTTCATTTTACCCTATGTTTTACTTTCATAAGGAAAATTTTCTTCCCCAAGGAATTTATCATTACCGTGTTATTCATTGTTCATTTTTTCTAAGTATAAAATTTGGTTTCATAATCCAAAACCTCAGAATCATATCATACTTAGATATAGATCATTATGTTTTCAGGATATGAATTCAGGTTCTGAACTCTCTGAATTTAGACTCCGAACTCTTATGAGTTCTAACTCCGAGTTCTCTGAATTCAGACTCTTAAATCTTATGATTTCTGACTCTGAGTTCTCTAAATTCAGAATCTGAACTCTTATGAGTTCTGACTGTGAGTTCTCAGAATTCATACTCCGAACTCTTACGAGTTCTGACTCTGATTTCTCTGAATTCAGACTCTGAAATCTTCTGAGTTCAGACTCTGAATTTTTGTGAATTCAGATTCCGAACTTTCTAAGTTCAGGTTATGAATTCTTGTGAATCCAGATTCTGAATTTCCTTGAAATTCAGACTCCATAATTCTATAGAATTCAAGTTTAAAATTCCTTGGAAAACAGAATCCGAATATCCTTGTATTATAGACTCCGAATAGTTTTTGGTTAGACTCTGAACTTTCATTTTTTTCTTACACTCCGAAAAAATGATTTTGGTTATGTAATCATATTCTTGTTTACACTTGCTTTGGTTATAAAACAATGTCGTTCATTCAGTTATTAACTAACCATTGTTTGAGTGACACGTGTATAGGTCCCTCCAAAATTAAAGGGAAAATATGACTGTTGGAGGAGGGTGTCGACCATTGAGAATGTGCCTATAAATATGAGCTCATTTGTAAGAGCTCACAACTTTGATGAACTATTCTATGACTCTAGAGATTACATGCTAAAGTGATTTATAGAGAGAGACTCTCATGATTAGTGCGTAATGAACATCTTGTTCAGATTTGCTTCATGCGACTTTGAATGTTGCTGAGTACATTTGAGGGCTTCCGGGGATAGGAAGACAGATG
Organism: Viscum album; assembly: GCA_963277665.1. Taxonomy (NCBI): domain Eukaryota; kingdom Viridiplantae; phylum Streptophyta; class Magnoliopsida; order Santalales; family Viscaceae; genus Viscum; species Viscum album. Next base: position 1,739,559,339 of record OY728146.1, on the reverse strand, counting down.
TGCCGACTACCTTAAAGCTCGAGGACTTCCTTGGTGAGGAAGACAAAGGTGACGACTACCTTGAAGTTGAGGGCTTGCGGGGATAGTAAGACAGACTCTGATCTTTATATCGAGGGATTACCCTGGTGTGGGTAAGACATACTTTCTTGAAATTATAAATCAAGGGACCTTTATCCAAGGTTGTTGGATACCCTTCTCTTTGGGTTAAAAGACTTACTACTTGTTACTTGTTTGTTTCAAGTTTTCCGCTGCATTTTATTTGTAAAGGAAAGTATAACTATCTTATACTTACATTTTTACACTCTAATTTAGTAAGATTCTATATGCTTTAAGGTAGAATCTTTATCTTTGTAATTTTTTTTTAAGTTTCATTTCCGGAACCATATTTTCTGGAATCACATCCTTAGAATCACTTTTCTGGAATCAAGAAAGTTTGTAGAACTTAGAGGTTTTGTGAATTTTCATTGTTTAACCTTGTTAAATAATATAAAGGTTTCTAACCAACTTTAAAAGTTCCAAAGAATTTTTAAAGTATACAATTCACCCTCCTCTTGTATATTGAGCATCATTAGATACTTCATTTAGTATCTATATCATTTAGATACTACATTTGGTATTATAGAGTATATCATACTCCATACCATCTTAACAGTGTGGTCATATTGATTCATGACATGTGGGTTAGAGGGATCTTCTTGAGGGAAGTGGGTCTACACCCCGCGCGATCGATGACAGGGGTCTAGTCTTGATGGTGGTGGCTGATACGGGTGACTCGATGAAGAGGAAGGGTGATAGTGCCTTGATGGTGGTTGCTAGAGATGATGCCCTGATGTTAGAGGTTGATGATGTGGTGGATGTAACTGTGACAATAGTGATTGGTAATGGTTTGTGTGGGGCACAAATCGATTACAGGTTTTCCCAGTTTTCATGACATAGGAGGTCACGTGATATTAGGTTTTCTAGTGAAGAGTTTTCGATGGCAGTTTAGTGGGTGGATTAAATGACACTAAGAGGATGTTGATGATCCTAGCCGGAGGCAGTCTGTGATGATGCTTGAGGTAGCTGAGCTTTGATAATGGGTGGCTGGCGGCAAAATCGAAACTGACGATGTTGATCTAGATTTGGGATCCCAGTAGATGCAACGAGAGGCACAAGAGATGGCGGCGGTGGTGCCGACTGAGAATGTGCTCTGGCGTGGTGATGGGTGTTCTTGTTTCCTAGATGACATGAGTGGTGGTTAGCGTCAGTGCGGGATGCACTAAACAAGAGAACGAATGACGATGGTTTGCAAGGAGGGAGTACTCGGGATGGAGGATACGAATTCAGGATGTGCGAAGGTAGCTTGGATGATTTGGACATCACGTAGGTCTTTGTCGACAGGGGGATTTTCAGAGATGTATATATGCGAATGATTTCTTCCACTAGTGGGGAACAACTTTGGATTGTAGGTGGACCACAACAGGCATGTGCGGTAAGCACCCATAGTAGGTATAGGGTGTGTTATGTTATGGGCTTGTTGTGGGGATTTGGATCAAGTTATACATTGGGATTCAGGCACTTTTTTTGTGGATTTAACGGGTCATGCATTTTGAGGGTCCTAAGGTCTTGTTATTGTGGGATCCTTCATTGGTCACTTTTGTGTTTGATAGTATTTGTTGTACCCCATGTTGTTTCATTGTACTTTATCTTTTCTAATAAAATTTGGGGACCATGAGCTAAAACTCATGGTCTGCACCGTTTTGAGTATATAAATATATATAATTACAAATACAATAAATATATTTGTTATTTAAATACATTTATTATAATTCTATAATTATATATATATTAATATATAAATATTTGAATATAATTATAAATATATTTAAATAAATATATATACATATATATATATTTATCAATATATAAATATATATAACTATAAATATAATAAATATATTTATTATAATTTTATAATTTTTTAAAATGTATTTATTTATTTATAAAATTTTAATTATTTTTTTAAAATATTATATTTATTTATAATTTTATAATTAACTATTTAAATTAAAAAATTATTAAAATATTCATTTAAATAGATTAATTATATAAATTTGAAACCTATTTTAAATGTTGAAACTTAATAAACAAAAAGAAATAAATAATATTTATATAAATTAAAAACATATTAAAAATATTACATATATAGTAAATAAATATATGCATAAATTTGAAAAGATTCAAGGCTTTGGTGGTGTGAGGAGAAGAGGTGGTGAGTGGTGGTATTTATAGTGGAGGAGAGTGGTGTTTTTCGATTATTTTATTCATTTTTTTATTATTTTGGCTCAAGAATATGAATAGTTTGAACTTTATCAATAAATATATTAAAATAATGAATTAGAATTTGATATTATGGGATTAAATCATCTATACATCATCTATGACTCAATAATTCATGTATTTAGCTTATATCGTAAATTACTGTATTTCACTATTCACAAAAATTTAATTATTTTAGAAAAATCCCCAAAATTCACCCTAACTATTTATTGATGTGTAGAATTAAAAAATAAACTCCATTTTATGAAAATAATTTTATAAATATGATAAATTTAATTTTTAATTAAAATCATCATTTACTCGAAAAATACCAATTTTAAAATTATAAATAATTTTATAACACTTTGAAAAATTAATTAAGGTCTCATAAAATTATCTTATAATCATAATAAGACAAAATATTAATTTATGATTCTATTTTGTGAAAATGTATTTTCTTTTAAATAATTATATTAATTATAATATTGTAAATAAACATTTATGTTTTATAAAAATACCAACACTTAATTTATTATTTTCAAAATATTTATTTACTTATACTATGATATAATTATGTCATATTTTCATTTATAATATTCATAAATTTTATTTATACTTTTATAGGTAAAGTTACCATTCCATTGGCTGAATTACTATTCTTAAGGCACACATTACTATTCCAATGATCAAGTTACTATTTCATTTGTATATGTTCCTTAATTTATAGAAAAATCCTGTTATTTCATTAATTCTTTGTTTATAAAGTTTTTTTTCTCTATGTGATTTTATATGATTTATACTATATAATTTTTTTTTGTTCAATGTAAGCTATCGAATGAATTGAATTAATTTAAGAGGATACATACCATAAAATCTTGGGGTGTTATATTGGGTGATTATGGATGAAACAGACTCATATAATGAAAATAAGGAAAGTGTTTGAATGAATTTGAATCCTTATAACATCATTTTAAACCCTTATTAACCCATTTTACCTTTACTTTAGTAACAAAAATTTACTATGGTTACTATTCATATTGACAAAAAATTAAGTTGAACTTATTACCAAATATTAATTATGATGATTCCAAATATAGAATCCATTTTATCAAATTCAAATAACATAAGTGGTGGAATTTAATTTAAATTTAACCCTCAAAAATTTACAAAAAGTGTTTTTTTAGAAAAATGCCTTTTTAAGTATAAAAATGTTTTTATACCAAATCCAAGTATAATTTTGATTCTAATAAAATTTATTGGATTATTATTAATAAAAAATAACTAATGAAATTTTAAATCTAATCTAAAATATAATATGACTTTGTAAGTAATTTAAAAGAAAAGACAAATTTCAATAAAACTCAATAATTTTCTCTATTCATTGAAAAATGAAACTTTTTAGAAAATTCTCAAAAATTCATCCTAATATAATTTTGATATGATGATTTAAAAAATGATATCATTTTTTTCAAATAAATTTTCTAAATTTTATATAAATTAATTATAATATCCACTCATAAATATTAATAAAAATAATTTTTGAAGAAAACATATTTTTGAATCATAAACCGACTTTAGTGAAAATTGAGTGATTAGTTTCGAAGAATTAATCAATAAATTTGCATCGAGTAGGTCATTTATATATATTTCATAATTTGGTTAATCCTATTCATACCCACCAATTTAACATCTAGGTTATAATGGTGATATTTAAATAATAATATATCATGGTTTGTTTAATCTTCGTGTTGCATGTTGTATACTCTATCAAACATAGAGTTATTTTGAAATATTAGGGAGTTAAATTCTCCCATCCTTTAATAAATTTCATCCTCAAATTTTGAACTTGATCTTGGTAATCAAGGGTTTTATATTTTAAAATACCTTTACACAAATTATAAAATGGGTTAATAAAACTTCCTCTTGAAAAGAAGGAAAGGGTAATACAAAGGTCATCTGGAATAATTCATAACTTGGTTTCCAAATAGGATAAAATTAATGGGAAGTGAAAATATGGAAATCAAGGAAAAATGTATTATCCAAATAATAATGGGAAGTGACATAGAACATTGATTATAAGAAAGTAAATGATCATGATAAAGTCAATGATGACAAAAACATAAATCAATGAGGTGTGAAAAAGACCACCAATTCACCAGAAATGAAGGTAATAAGATATTTTTTTATTTTAAGAACCATTTAATATAGATGATTAATTCCTTTAAAGTTTAGGATAAGAACATAAGGAAATATATTTACTTTATAAGTATAATTTCATTCATTATTTCCACCATAATATCATATCTTACTCGAAATGATGAGTATTGGAGATGAAATTTTCATGCCTGAATCACTAAAATAAACTTCTGATTGACTAGGAGGTATATAAAAGGTTGAAAATCTATACATAATATATTTTGTAAAAAAAATGGTCTGTACATTACAAGATAATACCCAAAATAAATAAATCTTCATATATATAAATAACACATTAATATCAAAAATTTAACAATAACACTAAAGGTTTAACATGGATCATTCTATAAATAAATTACCCTATACCTCGAATAACCTCAATATCATCAACATTAAAGAAAATTTTAACCTAAAATTTTATATCATACCTTAAGAATACATCTCTAATAATGTAATGAAATTCTTCCCAAATAATACTTCATGTCAAACCTAAGGGTTACATATACCTCAACCCAATAAAATATCTCCCAAAATTTCATTAATCACCTTAAAATACCACCACTTAAAACCTAAAAAGGTGTTGTTTATGTAACACCCTGAGATTTTATGAGATATATTATTTTTTATTTCTTTGATGTATTCTATTATACACTACACCAAGATTATATTGTATTATATGCAACACCGTATTAGCTTGCAGTATACGCAACACTATTCTTGGCTCGTGTTACACACAATTTCAAGTTCATTTTGTGGAAATTATTCTACGCAACATTAAGTATATATTTTATTTAATGTATAAATGAAATAAGTTTTGATTATGTTATACGCAACACCAAACAGAGATTTCACTACACGTAGCCCTGACTTGGCTTACATTACACGCAATCAAGACCTTCTTCGATAGCGTGTGTAGTACGCAATTCCAAGTTTCACTAAACGAGATATTATTATAATATTATTATGAACTAGTCGTTATGAATAGTAATACCCACTTTTTGAAATTTTATAAATTTTATCTTTAAAAATGGACTTAATTTTTGGATTTGGAATATCGAAATTAGCCTAGGGTGAACTTTTGGTATTTTTCTGAAAACTTTCAATTTTTGATGAATAGTGAAAACACTCGGTTACTATTTAAAAACCGACTTTTTATTTAAATAATTATTTATTTTATTTAGATTTATTTTAGGTCAAAATTGATACATAATACCTATATATGTTCAATGTAATTCATTTGAGTCATTTTATAATAATTTCAGATATATAAAAATTTTATAGAACTTTTCACCGTCTTTTACCTACCTCCTAGGAGAATTTGAAAATTTACATAAAACTTAATTTTACCGGTTCTGTGAGTGGAATTTCTAAAATACGAGAGACATGGTTAATATCAAGGAGTAAAATGTGGTTCAATAAGATAAAAATAATTTTTGGTGAATAGTAACTTTTTACTTTTATTTACCACGGTTAAAAGTAAATAGGGTAATTAAGGGTAAAAATGATATTATTATTACCCTAACACATGTCCTAATTCGATTGGATAAGTGTAATTCGACCAAAAACAACCTTAGGGATAAAATATTACCCTTTAGGTCCACTTGGATTAGATTAGGACATTTATTATTATTTTATTTAAAGAATAGTTAAAAGAGTTAAAATCAAAATTTAATAAATAAAAATTTTTTAATATAAGGTTATACATAAGATAAATTCGACTATAAATATTAATTATAAATATAAAAATATTTCCTACATAATGATATTTTATTTATAATTTTTAGACATTAATTAATTAAATTTATTTATTACACAATGATGATGCAGTAATTACCTTATTAATGAAATATTAACATAATAGATGTTATAAATACCCAAATAAATGTAATTTGAGACTTTTTATAAATTAAAATAATTTTTTAGGTTAATATGACATGTTAGTATTGATTCAATTAACTTTTTTAGAACTAATCATTCTTTTATTATTTTCACAAAAATCAATTACAAAATAGTGTCAAAATTGACATAAAATAGTATTTAAAAAAATATTATATTATTAATTGTTATTCTATTCCTAAAAATATTAGGTTCGGCCAAATGACTTATATAAGGTTATATATATTAATAATGAACCACTTTGGGTTCGTTTGGATTGTTATAGTAAGTTTATTAACCATATAGTGTAAGAAAAAAAGAAGATACGGTAAAAGTTAAATTATTTAACTTAGAGTTAAATCTAAATGATAAGGTTAAAATAGTAACCTAAACTTGTATAAAACTTATTGGTTTAGAGGATTTCGACCCATACTCACTTTATATTATAAATAAGTCACTTTGGAGCCATTATAAACCGAATATGACTTTATTATAAAATAATATTCTAAGTTTTTCCTAAAGTGCACCTCTCCTTCCTTATAAAAGGGCACCCTCTCCCTCTCCTCCTCACACCACATTGAGCCTTCAATCTTGGCCAAAACCCACCCATTTCTCTTCTCCACTTACCTATAAACATTCTGTAGGTTTTGGTCTTCTCAAAAGACCAACTCTATTTCCTTAAGATGAAGCTTAAAAGAGGTGCGTCGAAGAAGAGGTAATCTCTTCTACCGAATCTTTCAAGTTTCTTTCTTCTTAAACTTCTTCTTATTTAGTTATTTCATTATAAATTAATAATATCACTGTCACTAATATACTGATATGTTATTATAAATATGAAATAAACCCATTTCACCTTCTATCCATCCTACAGAAAACGAAATCACCACGTGTGCGTACGTACGGAATACCATCTCCACGCCGTGGTGTAATCAGTTTTTCCACAAACTTGGATGGGTATAATGGTGTAAAGAATAACTATATATTATTATTATAATATCATAATGATTCTATGATATTATATCATCCACTCCAATTCCATTCAATAAATATGGGAACAATATCATCGCTCGTGCGTACGTACGGATTACCGTCTCCACGATGCGATGAGATTCATTTTCCATGTTAACAATTCAAGAATGATTATAAAGTATATATAATATGTAATCATGAAATATATGACATAATAATGCTACTGGATTTATTTATATATATATATTTATGTCATCTACTTAATTCCATTCAATTCAATATGGAAACGAAAAACAGCGTTCATGCGTACGTACGACCTACCGTCTCCATGAATGGTGTATTTCTTTCCATTTATCGACCTATTATATATATTTATATTCTGAATATATATTATATATAAACCATGTTTTATATTATTGAATTAAGTAATCATGATCTAAGTAATAATATTAATAATTACAAGTCAAAACACGAACGATAAATGAAACGATTTTACCCAAAACGCTGCTTTAACATGGAATTGACAAATTAACGGATAATATAAAGTCGTAAGTGAATCATATATGATATCATAAATATTATTATGGTTCTGTTACAAGTTAATAATATTTTTAAACCCACTATACAGGAGTCTCGGACACATACGGAAGAAATTGGACATAAGGTAAGGGATAACTTTTCCAATCTCGTTTTTATCCGAGATTGTTTATTCGTAAGTATTTACTGGGGTTATATTTATCATTCATGTACCTATTTTCTAAAAATGGTTTCATGTATGTTTAAATTCCTTTTTACCCATTTTTGACTTTTACCATGTGTTATTTAAGGAATCTTTCTTTTGTTTACCATACAATGAACTTTTTGACTTTTCCGACAAAAGTACGAGGAGAATGTTTTTTTAATTTATAAGGCACGAACGGATTTTTACAGTTTCATAATGCCTTATTTTCAAGAATATTAATATACAATATTTCATGATTATTTTCAACAAAATCCTTTTCTTTTAAAATTTCATGGTATTTTGTGAAAGGAAAATGATTTTGGAGAAGAAAAGACATTTTCCTCAAGAATTCATTTCAAATGTTTTATCAAAACCATTTTCCATCTAAGATGACATTATTTCATATGTGTATGTTTCAAGTATAATGTCTCTATGATTTACATGGTTTCACTTTTCTTATGATGAAATGATATCCATTTGTTTTATATGGATTATGTTATGATGTGATGATGTTTATGAAACCCATTTTATTCTTTGGGTTATGATGAATGATTAATGTTTATGTTGTGGCACATGTAAGAATGATTTCATTATGAGATGGGAGGGAACTATATCTCCCTCCAATTCATTGGGTAAATATTTATATCTCCTGAGATAGACATGGCTAGAATGGAAAGTTAATTCGGTTCAGTGATACAGGACTAGAACGAGGAGTGAACTCGATTCAGAAAGGGACTTTGTCCACTAAGATGGTCTTGGCAGCAATGCCTTGGATACTATGGAAATCATATCATATTCTTAATGGTTTCCACAATTACATGTTTTATTCCCATGCTATTTTATCATGATTAATGTTTATTTATGATCTATGCCTTACGTACTACCATGTTTTATGTCATTGCTCAAGATTTTACTGTTTAAATATTACGTTCATGTTTTGAAGTTCAAATGTATATGGTTTGTTTTATTTTCTCCATGCTTACCCTTATTGAGAATTTGAGCTCACCATTTATATGTTTACTTTTTCCTAGGATAAAAAGAAAGGTTTTAGGTAAGAAAAAAAGGGGAAGATCTTTATGGGAGATGTTGAAGATCTTTCACCATGATTAGAAAATTGTGTTCCGAGTTTCCAAAGACGCTAAACTATTATGGTCCTTGAGTGTTGGTTTTTTTTATGTATTAAGTATTCCGGAAAAGTAATGTAATGTACATGTACGTCAAGTTATGGGTCTCTACAGTTGGTATCAGAGGAAAGGTTTAGTTAACCTTTAGAAACTAGAATGCGAGAACTTTAGTGAGATCCCTAGAGACATTTCTAAGATATGTCTAGGTATGTCCCTAAGGTTAAGTATAAGTATAGGTTATAGTCCTTTAATTACGGTAACAATATTAGAATTAACCCTAAGATGTTATATATTGAAGGTACTCCCCTTTATTATGTTTTTTTCCCTAGCATGATTTTTTCCTCCCACACTATTCTTTTTGGGTTTTAGCCGATGGCTGGAACCTGAAGGAACCATGTTGATCAATGTAATGGACAATGCAATGATTGTCCTCATGAACAAACTAATGTTATGGGAGATGGAGTGAAAAATATTATTTCTATACTTACACAAGCTATGAATCATTCTAGACTTCCAAATGAGCAGAGAAGGGAACAATATTCTATTGAGTCCTTCATGAGGCAACGCCCACCTTCTTTCAGTGGGTCTTCTGATCCACTTGTTGCTGAACAATGGATCAGTACCATTGAAAATATATTTTTCATACTTCACTATTCGGAACATGAAAAAGTAATTCTGGATATTTATCGTTTAGAAGGTGAAGTAGATCAATGGTGGACTCTAATTAAGAATATGAGGCCCCGAGATGAAATTGAATCCATGGAATGGGATGAGTTCAAGAACTTATTTTTCCATAAGTACTTCCCCCGTATTATTTGATCAAAGATGAAAAAGGATTTCCTTGAGCTTAAGAAAAAGGATGATAAATATGTTGGTATATACAAAGTGAATTTTATAAGGCTTGAAAGGTATGTATATGGCTTTATCATCCAACCTAAAAGTAAAGTTGATCGATTCTTCAGTGGATTAAAACCAAGTCTTCGAAGGGTATTAGCTATAAGAGACTTCAGTAGCTATGAAGAAATTGTGCGTTGTGCTATCAAGGTAGAAATGGAAGTTGGTGTTACATATCCATCTCATAGTTTTGAAAAGAAACGAAAGATGGAGTTCAAGGAGAAATCTCAGAATAATGGTGAAAAGAAGATGAATGTTTCTTTATGATCAAAGTGTGGAAAGAAGCATGGTGGAGATTGTCTTAAAGGGACTAGAAAATGTTTTAAGTGTGGAAAAGAAGGTCATCAAGCAGCTGTGTGTCGAAGTAATGGAAAAAGGGTTTCTAGTGATGTGAATAAATAAAATACTATAGAGAACGCACCATCAACCTTTCAATGCTTCAAGTGCAAGAAAATGGGGCATTATGCTAATCAATGCCATAATCCAAGGGTTAATGATGATCAACGTGAGAAACCTATTAAGGCAAAGGATAAAGGGATGTCACATGCGATCACTATTTGTTATGTTGAGTATGACAATGATGTTGTATAATGATTAAGTTTTTATGTAATGGGATTTCAAAATAGTATCATGGAATCTCATTTTTTGCATCGTGGAATTTTGGAATATCTATGTATTGGTTTTCAATAATTATATGGTACCGGTAACCATGAAAAGTGATTGAAATATTTTTGGAAAGAAGATGATATGAACATAATGAAGTGATAAAGAAAAAAATTAAATGAGCTCATGACTGATATAAGGAAAAAGTTATATCATGGTTTGAGTATATAGAAAATTTGGGATTTTGGTATGTGGAAAGTGTAAAATTTTGACAGCATTCATGTTTTCACTAAGGGTCAATGGGTATTAATTTTTCAAGAGAATACATGATTAAGGTATTCAAATGTTTGTAATTTGACCAACAAGATATATCGTATGATATATAGAGGATAAATGATGGTATTCACATGTTCAATAGATGACATTTCTAGTAATTTTTTTCTTTATACTATGAGATTGGACCGAAGTATTTTGGATAACCCTAAAGATTGGAATGGATTATGTTGGACATAAGTCAGTATTGTTTAAGGCTAGAACTTTTTTTCGATATTATTTATGGAATTTTATAATAATGTAGTTTTAGAAAAAGGACAACCTACAGGACGGGCGACAACCTGTCGCGTCAGACAAGGCTGTAGGAATCAAACCCACAACCGAAGTGCGACATGCCTTTATCGCCTACCACTGGCCTACAGGAAGTCCCTGTTTAGTAGAAACCAGTTTTATTATATTAAGCAGTATGATATATGAAGTATAAGTCCATTTTAGGAACCATATATGATTAATCTCACTATAGATGGACTTATGTATTTTTGATAACTTTTTCAAACCTTTTGTTTGAGACAGATGGAATGACCCATCATTCTATCACATGATCTGTTAACACTTCATGAATGACAAATTCAACTTCATTTCTTTAAGAGATGAAGTGGAAATTGTCCAAGGAACGACCCACAATGAGATTGTACGAAAATCAAGAAAGTATTTCTTCTAATTCCAATTTCTTTAACTTTAGGGTAATGATCTTGAAAACCAAAAATGTTGTCCTAGTGACCTTATATCTGATGAATTAGATGGTACCTTAGATCATTAAAAATTTATGGCTTTGTGATTGTTGGATTTTTCATAGCCATGTCCTCTACCACTCTTCATCAGAAGTTGATGGTTATATTTCTCTTCCATATCCATATTTTCACCGATGTTGTCCTCTGTGGAAACCCAGTGCTGAGTTACTTTGGGTGACTGTTATGATTCTAACTTCCCTTTTTAAAATAAAGTTTTAGTATTCCTTTTTACGATGTGGGTTTCTATGAAAGAAACTTTCAAGTAGTAAACCATTTATAACCCTGACGAATTTTGAGGGCGAAATTCATTTTAAGTGGGGTAGAATGTAACACCCTGAGATTTTATGAGATATATTATTTTTTATTTCTTTGATGTCTTTTATTATACACTACACCAAGATTAGATTGTATTATACGCAACACCATATTAGCTTGCAGTATACGCAACACTGTTCTTGGCTCATGTTACACATAATTTCAAGTTTGTTTTGTGGAAATTATTCTACGCAACATTAAGTATAGATTTTGTTTAATGTATAAATGAAATAAGTTTTGATTATGTTATACGCAACACCAAACGGAGATTCCACTACACGTAGCCCCGAATTGATTTTCATTACACGCAATCAAGACCTTCTTCGATAGTGTGTGTAGTATGCAATACCAAGTTTCACTAAACGAGATATTATTATAATATTATTATGAACTAGCCGTTATGAATAGTAATACCCACTTTTTGAAATTTTATAAATTTTATCTTTCAAAATGGACTTCATTTTTGGATTTGGAATATCAAAATTAGCCTAGAGTGAACTTTTGGTATTTTTCTAAAAACTTTCAATTTTTGATGAATAGTGAAAACACTCAGTTACTATTTAAAAACCGACTTTTTATTTAAATAATTATTTATTTTATTTAGATTTATTTTAGGTCAAAATTGATACATAATACCTATATATGTTCAATGTAATTCATTTGAGTCATTTTATAATAATTTCAGATATATAAAAATTTTATAGAACTTTTCACCGTCTTTTACCTACCTCCTAGGAGAATTTGAAAATTTACATAAAACTTAATTTTACCGGTTCTGTGAGTGGAATTTCTAAAATCCTAGAGACATATTTAATATCAAGGAGTAAAATGTGGTTCAATAAGATAAAAATAATTTTTGGTGAATAGTAACTTTTTACTTTTATTTACCACGGTTAAAAGTAAATAGGGCAATTAAGGGTAAAAATGATATTATTATTACCCTAACACATGTCCTAATTCTATTGGATAAGTGTAATTCGACCAAAAAAAACCTTAGGGATAAAATATTACCCTTTAGGTCGACTTGGATTAGATTAGGATATTTATTATTATTTTATTTAAAGAATAGTCAAAAGAGTTAAAATCAAAGTTTAATAAATAAAATTTTTTTAATATAGGGTTATACATAAGATAAATTCGACTATAAATATTAATTATAAAGATAAAATTATTTCCTACATAATGGTATTTTATTTATAATTTTTAGACATTAATTAATTAAATTTATTTATGACACAATGATGATGTAGTAATTACCTTATTAATGAAATATTAACATAATAGATGTTATAAATACCCAAATAAATGTAATTTGAGGCTTTTTATAAATTACACTAATTTTTTAGGTTAATATGACATGTTAGTATTGACTAAATTAACTTTTTTCGAAATAATAATGCTTTTATGATTTTCACAAAAATCAATTACCAAATAGTGTCAAAATTGACATAAAATAGTATTTAAAAAAAATATTATATTATTAATTGTTATTATATTCATAGAAATCTTAGTTTAGACCAAATTACTTAGATAAGGTTATATATATTAATATTGAACCACTTGGGGTTCTTTTGGCTTGTTATATTAAGTTTATCAACCATATAGTGTAAGAAAACAAGAAGACACTGTAAAAGTTAAATTATTTAACTTAGAGTTAAATCTAAATGATAAGGTTAAAATAGTAACCTAAACTTGTCTAAAACCTATTGGTTGAGAGGATTTATACCCATAACCACTTTATCTTCTAAATAAGTCACTTTGGAGCCATTATAAACCGAATATTACTTTATTATAAAATAATATTCTATGTTTTTCCTAAAGTGCGCCTCTCCTCCCTTATAAAAGGACACCTCCTCCCTCTCCTCCTCACACCACATTGAGCCTTCAAGCTCGGACAACCCCTACCCAGTTCTCTTCTGAACTTCCCTAGAAACATTCTGGATGTTTTGGGCTTCTGAAAAGACCAACTCTAGTTCCTTAAGAGGAAGTGTAAATGAGGTGCGTCGAAGAAGAGGAAATCTCTTCTACCGAATCTTTCAAGTTTATTTATTATTAAACTTCTTCTTCTTTAGTTGTTTCATTATAAATTAATAAAATAAGTATCACTAATATACAGATATGTTATTATAAATATGAAATAACCCCATTTAACCTTCTATCCATCCCACGGAAAACGAAATCACTGCACGTGCGTACGTACGGAATACCATCTCCACGCCGTGGTGTAATCAGTTTTTCCACGACCACCTTACTTGGATGGGTATAATGGTGTAAAGAATAAATATATATTATTATTATAACATCATAATGATTCTATGATATTATATCATCCACTCCAATTCCATTCAATAAATATGGGAACGATATCATCGCTCGTGCGTACGTACGGATTACCGTCTCCACGACGCGATGAGATTCATTTTCGATGTTAACAATTCAAGAATGATTATAAATTATATATAATAGGTAATCATGAAATATATGAAATAACAATGCTAATGGATTTATTTATATATATATGTATTTCATCTACTTAATTCCATTCAATTCAATATGGAAACGAAAAACAGCGTTCATGCGTGCGTACGACCTACCGTCTCCATGAACGGTGTATTTCTTTCAATTTATCGATCTATTATATATATGTATATTATGAATATATATTATATATAAATCATGTTTTATATTCTGTAATTAAGTAATCATGATCTAAGTAATCATATTAATAATTACAAGTTAAAACACGAACGATAAATGAAACGATTTTACCCAAAACACTGCTTTAACATGGAATTGAAAAATTAACGGATAATATAAAGTAGTAAGTGAATCATATATGATATGATAAATATTATTATGGTTCTGTTACAAGTTAATAATATGCTTAAACCCACTATACAGGAGTCTCCGACACATATAAAAGAAATTGGACATAAGGTAAGGGATAACTTTTCCAATCTCGTTTTTATTCGAGATTGTTTATTCATAAGTATTTACTAGGGTTATATTTATCATTCACGTCCATGTTTTCTAAAAACGGTTTCATGTATGTTTAAAGTCCTTTTTACCCATTTTTGACTTTTACCACGTGTTATGTAAGGAATATTTCTTTTGTTTACCATACAATGAACTTTTCGACTTTTCTGACAAAAGTACGAGGAGAATGTTTTTTTAAGTTATACGACACGAACGGATTTTTACGGTTTCATAATGCCTTATTTTCAAGAAGCTTAATCTACAATATTTCAAGATTATTTTCAAAAAAATCTTTTTCTTTTAAAATTTCATGGTATTTTGTGAAAAGAAAATGATTTTGGATAAGAAAGGATATTTTCCTCAAGAATTCATTTCAAATGTTTTATCAAAACCATTTTCCATATAAGATGAAATTATTTCATATGTGTATGTTTCAAGTATAATTTCTCTATTATTTACATGGTTTAACTTTTCTTATGAAGAAATGATATTCATTTGTTTTATATGGATTATGTTATGATGTGGTGATGTTTATGAAACCCATTTTATTCTTTGGGTTATGATAAATGATTAATGTTTATGTTGTGGAACATGTAAGAATGATTTCATTATGAGAATGGTGGGACCTATATCTCCCTCCAATTCATTTGGTAAAGATTTATATCTCATGAGATAGACATGGCTGGAATGACAAATTAAACCGGTTCAGTGATACAGGACTGGAACGAGGAGTGAACTCGATTCAGAAAGGGACTTTGTCCACTAAGATGGTCTTGGCAGCAATGCCTTGGCTAATATGGAAATCATATCATGTGCTTAATGGTTTCCACAATTACATGTTTTATTCCCATGCTATTTTATCATGATTAATGTTTCTTTATGATCTATGCCTTATTTACTTCCATGTTTTATGCCATTGCTCAAGATTTTGATATTTAAATATTACGTTCATGTTTTAAAGTTAAAATGTATATGGTTTGTTTTATTTTATCCATGCTTACCCTTACTGAGAATTGGAGCTCACCATTTATATGTTTACTTTTCCCCAGGATATAAAGAAAGGTTTTAAGTAAGAAAACAAAAAGGGGAAGATCTTTATGGGAGATGTGGAAGATCTTTCCCCATGATTAGAAGATTGTGTTCTGAGTTTCCAAAGACACTAAACTATTACGGTCTTTGAGTGTTGGTTTTTGTTATGTATTAATTATTCTGAAAAAGTAATGTAATTTCCATGTACATCAATCTATGGGTCTCTATAGTTGGTATCAGAGGAAAGGTTTAGTTAACCTTTGGAAACTAAGATGTGAGAACTTTAGTGAGATCCCTAGAGATATTTCTAAGATATGTCTAGGTATGTCCCTAAGGTTAAGTATAAGTATAGGTTATAGTCCTTGAATTACGGTAACAATATTAGAATTAACCCTAATATGTAATATATTGAAGGTACTCCCCCTTTATTATGTTGTTTTCCCTAGCATTATTTTTTCCTCCCACACTATTATTTTTGGGTTTTAACCGATGGCTGGAACCCGAAGGAACCGTGTTGATCAATGTAATGGACAATGCAATGATTGTCCTCATGAACAAACTAATGTTATGGGAGATGGAGTGAAAAATATTATTGCTATACCTACACAAGCTATGAATCATTCTGGACTTCCAAATGAGCAGAGAAGGGAATAATATTCTATTGAGTCCTTCATGAGGAAACATACACCTTCTTTCAGTGGGTCTTATGTTCCACTTGTTGCTGAACAATGGATCAGTACCATGGAAAATATATTTTCCATACTTCGCTGTTCGAAACATGAAAAATTCATTCTGGCTATTTACCGTTTAGAAGGTGAATCAGATCAATGGTGGACTCTAATTAAGAATTCGAGGCCCCGAGATGAAATTGAATTCATGGAATGGGATGAGTTCAAGAAATTATTTTTCCATAAGTACTTCCCTCGTATTCTTCAAACAAAGTTGGAAAAGGATTTTCTTTAGCTTAAGAAAAAGGATGATCAATGTGTTGGTATATACAATGTGAATTTTACAAGGCTTTCAAGGTATGTATCTGGATTTAACATCCAACCTGAAAGTAAAGTTGATCGATTCTTCAGTGGATTAAAACCAAGTCTTCGAAGGGAATTAGCTATAAGAGACTTCACTGGCTATGAAGAAATTGTGCATTGTTATATCAAGGTAGAAATGGAAGTTGGTGTTATATATCCATCTCATGGTTTTGAAAAGAAACGAAAGATGGAGTTCAAGGAGAAATCTTGGAATAATGGTGAAAAGAAGATGAATGTTTCTTTATGATCAAAGTGTGGAAAGAAGCATGGTGGAGATTGTCTTAAAGGGACTAGAAAATTTTTTAAGTGTGGAAAGAATGTCATCGAGCAGATGAGTGTAGAAGTAATGGAAAAAGGGTTTCTAATGATGTGAATAAAGAAAATACTGCAAAGAACGCACCTTCAACACTTCAATGCTTCAAGTGCAACAAAATGGGGCATTATGCTAATCAATGCCCTAATACAAGGGTTAATGATGATCAACGTGAGAAACCTCTTAAGGCAAAGGATAAAGGGAAGTCACATGCGATCACTATTTTTGATGTTGGGTATGACAATGATGTTGTATAATTATTAAGTTTTTATGTAATGAGATTTCAAAATAGTATCATGGAATCTCATTTATGGCATCGTGGAATTTTGTAATATCTATGTATTGGTTTTCAATAATTATATGGTACCGATAACCATGAAAAGTGATTGAAATATTTCTGGAAAGAAGATGATATACGAATAATGAAGCAATAAATAAAAAAATAAAATGATCTCATGACTGATATAAGGAAAAAGTTATATCATGGTTTGAGTATATAGAAATTTTGGGATTTTGGTATGTGGAAAGTGTTAAATTTTGACAACATTCATGTTTTCAATAAGGGTCAATGGGTATTCATTTTTCAAGAGAATACATGATTAAGGTATTAAAATGTTTGTAATTTGACCAAAAATATATATCGTATGATATATGGAGGATAAATGATGGTATTCACATCCTCGACAGATGATACTTTTAGTAATTGTTTTCTTTATACTATGAGTTTGGACAGAAGTATTTTGGATAAGCCTAAAGTTTGGAATGTATTATGTTGTACATAAGTCAATATTGTTTAAGGCTAGAAATTTTTTTTGATATTATTTATGGAATGTTATAATAATGAAGTTTTAGAAAAAGGACAACCCATAGGACGGGCGACAACCCGTCGCGTCGGACAAGGCTGTGGGAATCGAACCCACAACCAAAGTGCGACATGCCTTTATCACCTACCACTGGCTTACAGGAAGTCCTTGTTTAGTAGAAAAAAGTTTTATTATATTAAGTAGTATGATATATGAATTATAAGTCTATTTTAGGAACCATATATGATTAATCTCACTATAGATGGACTTATGTATTTTTGATAACTTTTTCTAACATTTTTTTTGAGACAGATGGAATGACCCATCATTCTATCACATGATCTACTAACACTTCATGAATGACAAATTCAACTTCATTTCTTTAAGAGATGAAGTGGAAATTGTCCAAGGAACGACCAACGGTGAGATTGTACTAAAATCAAGAAAGTATTTCTTCTAATTCCAATTTCTTCAACTTTAGGGAAATGATCTTGAAAACCAAAAATGTTGTCCTAGTGCCCTTATATATGATGAATTAGATGGTACCTTAGATCATCAAAAATTAATGGCTTTGTTATTTTTGTCTTTTTCATAGCCATGTCCTCTACCACTCTTCATCAGAAGTTAATGGTTATATTTCTCTTCCATATCCATATTTTCACCTATGTTGTCCTCTGTGGAAACCCAGTGCTGAGTTACTTAAGGTGACTGTTATGATTCTAAATTCCCTTTTTAAAATGAAGTTTTAGTATTCCTTTTTACGATGTGGGTTTCTATGAAAGAAACTTTCAAGTAGTAAACCATTTATAACCCCGACGAATTTCGAGGGCGAAATTCATTTTAAGGGGGGTAAAATGTAACACCGTGAGATTTTATGAGATATATTATTTTTTATTTCTTTGATGTATTTTATTATACACTACACTAAGATTATCTTGTATTACACACAACACCATATTAGCTTACAGTATACGCAACACTATTCTTGGCTCGTGTCACACACAATTTCAAGTTTGTTTTGTGAAAATTATTCTACTCAACATTAAGTATAGATTTTGTTTAATGTATAAATGAAATAAGTTTTGATTATGTTATATGCAACACCAAACAGAGCTTTCACTACACACATACCTAACTTGGCTTGCATTACACGCAATCAAGACCTTCTTTGATAGCGTGTGTAGTACGCAATACCAAGTTTCACTAAACGAGATATTATTATAGTATTATTATGAACTAGCCGTTATGAATAGTAATACCCACTTTTTGAAATTTTATAAATTTTATCCTTCAAAATGGACTTCATTTTTGGATTTGGAATGCCAAAATTATCCTAGGGTGAAATTTTGGTATTTTTCTGAAAACTTTCAATTTTTGATGAATAGTGAAAACAATAGGTTACTATTTAAAAACTGACTTTTTATTTAAATAATTATTTATTTTATTTAAATTTATTTTAGGTAAAAATTGATACATAATACCTATATATGTTCAATGTAATTCATTTGAGTCATTTTATAATAATTTCAGATATATAAAAATTTTATAGAACTTTTCACCGTCTTTTACGCACCTCCTAGGAGAATTTGAAAATTTACATAAAACTTAATTTTACCACTTCTGTGAGTGGAATTTCAAAAAACCGAAAGACACGGTTAATATCAAGGTGTAAAATTTGGTTCAATAATATAAAAATAATTTTTGGTGAATATTAACTTTTTACTTTTATTTACCACGGTTAAAAGTAAATAGGGTAATTAAGGTTAAAAATGAAATTATTATTACCCTAACACATGTCCTAATTCTATTGGATAAGTGTAATTAGACCAAAAACAACCTTAGGAATAAAATATTACCCTTTAGGTCCACTTGGATTATATTAGGACATTTATTATTATTTTATTTAAATAATAGTTAAAAGAGTTAAAATAAAAGTTTAATAAATAAAACATTTTTAATATAGGGTTATACATAATATAAATTCGACTATAAATATTCATTATAAATATAAAAATATTTCCTACATAATGGTATTTTATTTATAATTTTTAGACATTAATTAATTTAATTTATTTATGACACAATGATGATGCAGTAATTACCTTATTAATGAAATATTAACATAATTGATGTTATAAATATCCAAATAAATGTAATTTGTGACTTTTTATAAATTACACTAATTTTTAGGTTAATATGACATGTTATTATTGATTCAATTAACTTTTTTGAACTAATCATGCTTTTAGTATTTCCACAAAAATCAATTACCAAATACTGTCAAAATTGACATAAAATAGTATTTAAAAAAATATTATATTATTAATTGTTATTATATTCCTAAAAATCTAAGGTTTGGACAAATGACTCAGATAAGGTTATATATATTAATAATGAACCACTTGGGGTTCGTTTGACTTGTTATAGTAAGTTTATGAACCATATAGTGTAAGAAAACAAGAAGACACAATAAAAGTTAAATTATTTAACTTAGAGTTAAATCTAAATGATAAGGTTAAAATAGTAACATAAACTTGTATAAAACCTATTGGTTGAGAGGAGTTTGACCCATACCCACTTTATCTTCGAAATAAGTCACTTTGAAGCCATTATAAACCGAATATGACTTTATTATAAAATAATATTCTAAGTTTTTCCTAAATTGCCCCTCTCCTCCCTTATAAAAGGGAACCTCATCCCTCTCCTCCTCACACCACATTGAGCCTTAAAGCTCGGCCAAAACCTGCCCATTTCTCTTCTTCACTTCCCTAGAAAAATTCTGGAGGTTTTGGTCTTCTCAAAAGACCAACTCTAGTTCTTTAAGAGGAAGCTTAAAAGAGGTGCGTCGAAGAAGAGGTAATCTCTTCCACAAAATCTTTCAAGTTTATTTCTTCTTAAACTTCTTCTTCTTTTGTTGTTTCATTATAAAGTAATAACATCAGTATCACTAATATATTGATATGTTATTATAAATATGAAATAACCCCATTTCACCTTCTATCCATCCTACGGAAAATGAAATCACCACGTGTGCATACGTACAAAATACCGTCTCCACGCCGTGGTGTAATCAGTTTTTCCACCACCACCTTACTTGGATGGGTATAATGGTGTAAAGAATAACTATATATTATTATTATAAAATAATACTGATTCTATGATATTATATCATCCAATCCAATTCCATTCAATAAATATGGGAATGATATCATCGCTCGTGCGTACGTACGGATTACCGTCTCCACGACGCGATGAGATTCATTTTCCATGTTAACAATTAAAGAATGATTATAAAGTATATATAATAGGTAATCCTGAAATATTTGACATAATAATGCTAATGTATTTATGTATATATATATATGTATTCCATATACTTAATTCCATTAAATTCAATAAGGAAATGAAAAACAGCGTTCATGCATACGTACGACCTACCATCTCAATGAACGGTGTATTTATTTCCATTTATAGATCTATTATATATATGTATATTATGAATATATATTATATATAAATCATGTTTTATATTATGGAATTAAGTAATCGTGATCTAAGTAATCATATTAATAATTACAAGTTAAAACACGGACAATAAATGAAATGATTTTACCCAAAACGCTGGTTTAACATGGAATTGACAAATTAACGGATAATATAAAGTCGTAAGTGAATAATATATGATATCATAAATATTATTATGTTTCTGTTAAAAGTTAATAATATGATTAAACCCAATATACAGGAGTCTCAGACACATACGGAAGAAATTGGACATAAGGTAAGGGATAACTTTTCCAATCTCGTGTTTATCCGAGATTGTTTATTCGTAAGTATTTACTGGGGTTATATTTATCATTCATGTACCTGTTTTCTAAAAATGGTTTCATGTATGTTTAAATTCCTTTTTACTCATTTTTGAATTTTACCACGTGTTATGTAAGGAATATTTATTTTGTTTACCATACAATGAACTTTTTGACTTTTCTGACAAAAGTACGAGGAGAATGTTTTTTTTAACTTATACGACACGAACGGATTTTTATGGTTTCATAATGCCTTATTTTCAAGAAGCTTAATCTACAAGATTTCATGATTATTTTCAACAAAATCCTTTTCTTTTAAAATTTCATGGTATTTTTTGAAAAGAAAATGATTTTGGATAAGAAAGGATATTTTCCTCAAGAATTCATTTCAAATGTTTTATCAAAACCATTTTCCATCTAAGATGACATTATTTCATATGTATATGTTTCAAGTATAATGTCTCTATTATTTACATGGTCTCACTTTTTTTATGATAAAATGATATCCATTTGTTTTATATGTATTATGTTATGATGTGATGATATTTATGAAACCCATTTTATTCTTTGGGTTATGATGAATGATTAATGTTTATGTTGTGGAACATGTAAGAATGATTTCATTATGAGATGGGTGGGACCTATATCTCCCTCCAATGCATTGGGTAAAGATTTATATCTCATGAGATAAACATGGCTGGAATGACAAGTTAATTTGGTTCAGTGATACAGGACTGGAATAAGGAGTGAACTCGATTCAGAAAGGGACTTTGTCCACTAAGATGGTCTTGGCAGCAATGCCTTGGCTACTATGGAAATCATATCACGTGCTTAATGGTTTCCACAATTACATGTTTTATTCCTATGCTATTTTATCATTATTAATGTTTCTTTATGATCTATGCCTTACGTACTACCATGTTTTATGTCATTGCTCAAGATTTTGATGTTTAAATATTACGTTCATGCTTTGAAGTTCAAATGTATATGGTTTGTTTTATTTTCTCCATGCTTACCCTTACTGAGCTTTTGAGCTCACCCTTTATATGTTTACTTTTCCCCAGGATATAAATAAAGGTTTTAGGTAAGAAAACAAAAATGGGAAGATCTTTATGGGAGATGTTGAAGATCTTTGACCATGATTAGAAGATTATGTTCCGAGTTTCCAAAGACACTAAACTATTATCGTCCTTGAGTGTTGGTTTTTGTTATGTATTAAGTATTCCGCAAAAGTAATGTAATGTCCATGTACGTCAAGTTATGTGTCTCTACAGTTTATGCCTTTGAACTCATTACCAACCTTAAAATTATAAATCAATGATTTTATTCTTATATTAAACTCACATCAAAATATCGTAATCTTTAAAGTTAAATAAAAATTTCTCTGATGCCAACTATAACAGCCTCGAACCCTCACTCTCAGATCTGATGATAAAAATACAATATTAAAATTCCTAGATTTGATATCGATAAACATGACCCAATTTCAATCATCCAAAACTTATAACATCAAATAGAAATATTGGATCACTTACATACCAAAGGACCTTTTAGGTTTAGAGTTTTAGAGAACCAGAAAAAACTGTTATATAATAATACCCATGTCTTAAAATGAGTATTTTTCCCACTATACCTAGATTTTCTTATTCCACATTAATTATTAAAAATATTTTATAAAATTATTCACACATGAAACCTTCCAAGAGATAAATCATTTAACATCATACTTCATAACCTGGGAAAATGGGAAATATAATAAGGATGATCTCAAATTCTTAGTAAGTGTAAATATATGTATTAACAATTGGATGCCATTAGTGAACATGTGATGAGAATAAGGGTAAGATGAAATAATCAAAGCACATGATCGTAACATAGGATAACCCATAACCATAAAATCTTGTATTATAAAACATGATACATGGAATAAATCTTCAACAAAGTCAAGAGTCATATGAATCAATAATCACAAGCCATGTGATATCAATATTGATAAAATAAAACATTAAAAACTCATGGAAATAATAAAGAAAAAATGTTTCTGTCTTGAAAAATTATCTTCATAGAACCCTTACAAGAACCCTTAAAAGTGAAATAACCAATATAGTTAATTTCCAACATAATTCTCTACAGAACATAATTATTACCCAAGGAATTTGAGAGATATATCAGGATCACCCATCATCATAAGTTATATCGAGATCAATCATCATCATGAGATATATCAGGATCACCCATCATCATAAAAATTTTCAAAAGACCATAACATAGTCATAACACATGAAAGATTTAATTTTTCAATATAACAATAACCATTGTTCTTTAATAGATTAATTTACCCATGGAAAAGAAATGGGTTTCCATGAAAATATCTTTGAAACAATAATAATAAATCCAAATAAAGAATAATTATGGTATCATTACAACATTTTCCTAGTGGAGAATAATTAAAATCAAGGGTTGTTATCATTGATGAATATAAATAACATAAAAAGATTATTAAAAATATTCTTGAGGAAAATACCCTTTCCACTTTGAAAATAATTTTTTAAAATGAAAAATTCACAAAATATTTTGAATTTTTTTTGAAAATAACCTTAGAAAATTATAAAGGGAGCTTCAAAGCATTGAGTGGTCATGATGATAGGAAATTACATTCATGCTGTAATTGTTAAAATAAAGATTCTGTTCACACCTTCATTAAAAAGTACCTTATTCATAAAATGAAAAAAGGATTTGTTTTAAACTTTTTTTATAAAAATTAAAACATGGGTAAAAATAAATTTAAAAAATCATTGAATAATGTTAAAAAAAACATTCTTGTTTTTTTAGAAAACATAGATATGAAAGAAAATTATTTTTCTGATCGAAAGAGGAACATAAGGTCGACATTTCTAAAAAACATTTTATAAACCATTTTGACTCCAAAAATAGAAAAAAAGTACCTAAAAATTATAATTATAGAAATATCTAGAGGAGAATAAAAATTAAATGCGATTATCAAATAAGGATCATATAATTTTCTCAAAGGAAATTCAAGTATACACAATCCAAATTGAAATGGGTTTTAAACTTATACCTCTTACCACTTTGGTAACTTTTGAATCGTAAGCCACATGAAAGAATGATTTCAAATGAAACTTAAAATATCATGAAAATTAAGATATTCATGATATAACATGTAAAATGGGTATTATATACACCTAATAAAAGAATATAGGTTCATAACTTAAATGTAAGTACCAAAGAAAGAAAATTTGAAACGAATAACCCTTACAAAAAATCATATTATTGAATTGAGAATTAATAAATGGATCGATTATGTTTAAAAAATATAAATCCACAAAAAAAAGTGGAAATAAAAAATAAATCAAAAAAATTTCATTTTACACATAATATTTGCACAATATAATTAATAAAGAAGCAAAATAACCTAATTATTGAAAAAAAACAGATTTAAGAAAACCTTTACTTATTTGGAAACTTCAAAATTAAAACCTCTTGGATAAAGTAACATGAATTGTAACTTAAAATACCATAAAGTATGAAGGATTCATTATATAACATGTAAAATGGAAATATATACATTTTGTAAAAAAATTATGTGCATAACATTAAAAAATTCCCGAATGAAGTAAAATTCAAACAAAATCCCCTACCTCAAGTCCAAACATGCCATGCATTTCCTTTAAATCATGTATAATAAACATATTTCAATTATTTTATTTCTTGAGAAACTTTTATAGTTATATCCCCTTATACTTAAACAATTTATTTAATTTATTTTAATTACATATTTAATTACTTAACCAGTTAAGTCCACGTTGGGTGTTTTGAGGATGTTCGGTTCAAAATTTCAAAACAACTTCAGTATGTAAACTGAGGTCAAAGAGATCATTATTACATCATCTACAAAATAATAATAATTCCATAATAAAAATTATTATATATTAATTATATTTTTAAAATAAACTATGAAACATGGTTATGAAAAATGAATTATGTTACAATCTTAGAGATAATAGGCCATACTTACGCATGATTAATGTTTCCATTTTTCAGAAAACATGAAAGAGAGAAGGTAAATTTTATTTTATATTTGAATAATTATTATTATATAATAAATATAATATTATATATTTAAATATTTTATGTATCATCCATGTAATGTAGTGATAAAAAACAAATCACATCACTTTTCAGAGGTGATACTCCACACATACAAACAAATGATGTTATCATTTTTCAATGGATAGAAAGGTAATAAAATATATGATATATTATATTTAAAAAATAAAAATTATTTCATGAATATTATATATATACATCATTATAAATATAAATGAGAGGCAATGATGGAAAATGAAATGCATCACTTCATAGAGGTGGTAGTCTACAAGTATGCATGAATGATGTTTGCATTCCTCATAGGATGAAAAATGACATGAAAGAGGTTTTTACCATAGAAATAATAAAATTTAAGTATATATAAGATAATTATGTTATTATATAATCATGTATTAATAATATTTAAGATAGGTACAAGAAGAAATAATTTGAAATAGGTCGGGTTGGACGATTACCTCTTCTTTGGTAGACCTCCTTTAGATACCTTCTTAAGGTCCCTTGGAATGGTATTTTAAGAATAATAGAATATATAATTAGTGTATAGGTAAGTTTATAAGATAATTTGGTAGGTGTTGACCAATATAGATAGCTCAAAGTGGTTTAAAGAAGGGAAAATAGGGGTGTCCTTTTATAAAAGATGGGAGGGGCATTTTGGGATATTCATGAAATATTATAATATAATACGTGTCTAACACATGTAAAATGGTTCCAAAATGTAATGGATTCAAATAAAAGAAACATATGATAATAATATAATCATAAAATTAAAATTATACAGGTTTAGATATTATTTTAAACATTATATTTTGGTTTAACCCCTTGGTTAACCAATTTCAACCTTAACCGTAGTAATGAACTTTTCAATATTTAAGGGTTATAATTTTACTTATAAGATGGAAATTGGATAATAAATGGATACAAGATAATATTTTAGACTATTTATCATTTTAATTATACTATTTAAATATATATTTTTAAATATTTTAATAAAATATTAGTTAATATAAAATATTATTGATGTCATTTTTGACACTATTCATTTAGTTCAACTTTAAATATAAGAAGATAGAAATTTATTTCGAATATAAACATTTAAAAATACCTAATATGTTATATTGATCTATAAAATTTATGGGACACTATAAATCACCTAAAAAATATTACTTTTAGAGTTTTTAAAATCATTTACTTGATTTTTCTACTATTTGCACAAGCACTGTGTCGATGTTGTGTAAACATTAAAGGTAATTATTCCATCACTAAAAATTAAAAATAAATTAACATGATAAAAATTAATTTATATTTTTTATAAAAACTTATAACATAACATAAATTGTTTTTATCTATTTTAAAAAATATTAAAAATATTAAAAGCAAGAGAGTGACATTTTTGACTTTATCCTTTACTTTAAATATTATAAAGGTAAAAATGAAAGGTAAATGGAAAAAGGTAATGTTTCAAAATTTTGGATGATTGTGGATGAAATTTAATCATATAATTAAATTAAGACAAGTGATTGAATGAATTTGAATCCTTAATTTAAAATTAACCTGAAAAATGCGACGAAAAACGATTTTCTAGTAAAATACCTTTTTAAGTATAAAAATGTTTTTATACAAAATTCAAGCATAATGTTGATTAAAATAAAATTTATTAGATATTTTTAATAAAAATAAAATAATTAAATTTTAAAACTTATCCAAAATAGATTGTGACTTTACAAGTACTTGAAAAGAAACGACAATTTGCAATAAAAATCAGTATTTTTTTACATTCATTGAAAAATCAAACCTTTCAGAAAATTATAAAAAATTAATCCTTAGATAATTTTGATATGTTGATTTCAAAAATGTTAAAACTTTTATCAAATAAAATTTCTAAAATTTCTATAAATTAATTATAATATCCACACATAATATGAAATAGAAATCATTTTTTTAGAAAATGTATTTTGAAGCATAAAATGAAAAATGTGATTATGAACCCCGCATAAGGGAACCAACTCATGTAAGGGTCAATTGATATTTCTAAAGCCCACATAAGTGTGGCCCACAAGGTAAGGGTACCAACAGAGTTGTATAAGGGTACCAATGAAGTTACGTAAGGGTAATAAGAGTTTCTTATACATTTCATAAGGGTATCCCCACTATTAAGTAAGGGCAATAAAGTTTCTTATACACTACATAATAGTATATCCGCCACTGCTTAAGGGTAAGTGAGTTAACCAGCGTAATAGTAACCAATGAGTTCTAAAGCTTGCATAAAGGTCAATTTAAGCTTGCGTAATAGTAGAATAGGTCTTCCATTACTTACATAAGGGTAAAATAATACCCTTGTAAAAGAATAATTACATAGGGTAAACTGATACCTGTGTAAAGGTATAACTGAGTGCATCTTCAACTTCTATCGTTGCATGGGTATTGTCCACAACTTCTTCACTGGTAGCACATCAGTACTGCTTCATACTTTTGGATCTCAATGGTAGCAAGATTCTGACTAGTAATGGTAGCACCGATCACATCTGATAGTAGTACATCTGACAATGGTATCATGCATCATCGCATGATCATGGTAGCATATTGTTCTATTAATACTAGTATCTTCATCTACCATTAGAACTTCTATAGTAACCATAGAAACACTACAAAACAATGGTAGAGGTACCGTATATAGCAGCGGTAGAAAAAAACAATGGTAGAAGATCCCCTATTTTAGCAGTAACGGTAACAAGATTCTGTTACTGTTAGTTAAAAAATATATAGTCTTCTATTAGTTATAAAATGCACAACCATCACATAGTATCTCAATCACAACTAGTATCACATTTTTAATTACTTCAACTCAATAAAAAGTATTATTATTATCATTTTAAATTGTAAACTGATTTATTTTGTTAAAAAATATAAATGGTTGAATTGATTGAATATTATTTTCATAAATCCTTCATATAAACACACATGCAATATTTGTACAAAAATGCTATATTTTAGTAATATATTGATATTTTAATAAACTAAAAGTCTATTCAATTTATCTTAACTATTTTATTACTTTTAAAAACAAATATATAATTTAATAAATATATTAGAATTTGTTTGATAGAAAAGTATCATGATTTTTTTTTGGGATTGATAAGCTTCATACTATGTTCTATTATATACTTTTATTGTAAGTCTGTGAGAATAATTTATAATGTTTTAATTATTTTAAAAATTATCATATGTACTAATAAACATATTTCAATATGTTTTCATAAGTTCAATGTAACAATTAGAGTGCACAAAAATAAATAGTTAATGACATGTTTCCATATTTTCAAATATTTTTTAACACTTAATGACAGTGACATGTTTTGGAAATTACCACGCAATGAGAATCAAATGAGCTAGATTCCCATTATTTATTTTTCTATAAATAAAGAAAAAAACATGTATTGAGATATGAATTATATAGACAACATAAATATTTTAAAAAGGTAAGAGTCATAGTAATCAATAATCATGAACCATGTGATGTCAATCTTGATCAAATGAAACATTAAAAACTCATGTAAATCATAATGAAATTTTTTTGGTATCTTGTAACATTATCTTCATAGAACCCTTACAAGTGGAATAACCAATACAGTCAACTTCCAACATATTTCTACATAGAACATAATCAATAACCAATGAAATATGGTTCTTTATCAGGATCACCAATCATAATAAAAATTTCCAAAAACCACAACACAATCATAACACATGAAATATTTTATTTTCCAATATAACAATAATAATTTTTCTTTCAAAACTTGATTTACGCATGGAAAAGAAATAGATTCCCTAAAAATATCTTGGAAACAATCATAATCCATCTAGATAAATAATAAGTATGGTATCATTACAACATGTACCTAGTTAAAAATAAGTAAAATCAATTTTTGTTGTCATCGATGAATAAAAATAATATAAAAATATCATTAAAAACATTTTTGATGAAAATTACCATTCCATTTTGAAAATCACTTTTAAAAACTAAAAAAGCACAAAATATTGTGAAAATAATTTTACTTTAAAATAACCTTGAAAAATTATAAAAGAAACTTCAAATCATTGAGAAATCATGATGCTGAAAAATTCTATTCAATTGTAATTATTAAGACAAATATTCTGGTCACACCTTTGGTAAAAATTACCTTTTTTAGAAAATGATAAGAATATTCTTTTTAAACCTTTTTATAAAAAATAAAAATGGGTAAAAATGAATTTAAACTATCATTTAATAACATTTAAAAAAACCATTGAAACCATTTTAGAAAATATGGATATGGAAGAAAAATGTTTTTTGATCCAAAGAGGAGAAATAAGGCTAACGTTTCTTAAAAACATTTTTGAACCATTTTGAGTACAAAAGATATAAAAATGGAACTTAAAAATCATAATTACATAATTATACATAGGAGAAGAAAAATGAAATGGGTTTATAAAATAAGGATCATATAATTTACTTAAATTAAATTTAAGCATAAATAATCCTGATTAAAATGGGATTGCGATATATACTTCATACCACTTTGGTAACTTTTGAAACATAATCCCCATGAAAGAATGAATTTTAATGAAACTTAAAATATCATGAGAATAAAGATATTCATGATATAACATGTAAAAGGGGTAGTATTTACACCTCATAAAATAAGATAGGTGCATAGTATAAACTTATGTCTCAAAGAAAGAAAATTTGAGATGATTAACCCTTACAAAGATCATTTTATTGAATTGATAATTAATCAATGAATCAATGGAGAGATAATGTGTAACAAACTTAAATGCACAAAAAAAGTTTAAATATAAAATAATAATTAATCAATGGAGATCTTATGTGTAACAAAATTAAATCCATAAAAAACAATTTTCAATATAAAATAAATCATAAAAATTTCATTTCACACATAATATTGGAATAATATAATTATTGAATAAGTGATATAACTCAATTAATAAAAGAAAAGTGAGTTAAGAAAACATTTACTACTCTTGTAACTTCCAAATAAAAACCCCTTCGTTTAAGTAACATGAATTGTAACTTAAAATACCATTAAGTATGAATGATTGATTATATAACATATAAAATTGAAGTATATACACTATATAAAATAAATTATGTGTATAAAAATAAAACATGCCTCAATGAAGTGAAATTGAGATAAAATCCCTTACCTCGAGTCCTAACTTTTCATGTATGTTCTTTAACTCATGTATAATAAAATTATATCAATTATTTTATTTCTAAAGAAACTTTTTTAAGGTTTTATACCATATTCTAAAACCATTTATTTCATTTATTTTGAATACATATTTAATTATTTAATCAGTTAAGTCCACATCGAGTGTTTTGAGGATGTTTGGTTCATAATTTTAAAACAACTTTGGTATGTTAACCATGGTAAAAGTGGTCAGTATTCCATCATATATATAATAATAATTGAGAAATAATTATATTTTTTATAAATTAATTATAATTTTAAAACCAACTAGAAAATATGGTTATGAAAAATGAATTATGTTACAATCATAGAGATGATAAGATGTACATATGCATGAGTAACGTTTCCATTTTTCAATGAACATGAAAGAAAAAAGTGAATTATTATTTTTTATTCCTAGAATTATTATTATATTGTAAATATTATATTAAATATATAAATAATATATATATATATATATATATATATATATCACCCATGTGATGCCATGATAAAAAATGAATCACATCGCTTTGTGGAGGTGGTAATCCACACGTACACATGTATGACGTTATCATTTTTCAATGGATGGAAATGTAATAAAACATATGATATATTATCTTTAAATAATTATAATTATATCATTAATATCATATCAATAAATTAAATTCACTATTATAAACATCCATGAGAGGATGTTATGGAAAACGAAACACACCACTTCATGGATGTGGTAATCCACAAGTATGCATGTATAGCGTTATAATTTTTAAATGGATGTAAAGGTAAGAAAATAGAAAATATATTATATTTTAATAATAATAATTATTTAATTAATATAATGTCTATACTTTAAATCCATTATTATAAACATCCATGAGAGACGGTGATGTAAAATGAAACACATTGCTTCATGGAGGTGGTAGTCCAAACGTATGCACGTATGATGTTTTCATTCACTATATGGTGGAAAAAGAGATTAAAAGTGTTCTACCATAGTCATAATAAAATTTATGTATAGTTTAGATACTGATTTTATTATATCATCATGGTCTAAGAATATTTTATGGAGGAAGAAGAAGAAATCAATTGAAAGAGGTCGGGTCAGACCATTACCACATCTTCAGTAGACATCCTTTTAGATCCCTTTTTAAAGACCCTTGGAATGGAATTTTAAGAGTACCAATACCTAAAATTAATGGATATGGAATTTTAGAAGATAATTTTATAGGTTTTGGTCAAGATAGATTTCTTAAAGTGGGGTAAATAAGAGAAAGGAGGTGTGTTCTTTTATAAGGGAGGGGAGGTTCATTTTTGGAAATTCATGAAATATTATAATATAATATGTGTCTATCTCATGTAAAATGGTTCCAAAATGAAATATATTTGATTATAACGAGTATATTTTATTAATATAACCATCCAATAAAAATTATACAGTTTTAAATATTATTTTAAACCTTATCTTTTGGTTCAATCCCTTAGTTATCCAATTTTAAACTTAATCATGGTAATGAATTTTTCAATATTAAAGGGTTATAATTTTACTTATAAGGTAAAAATTATCTCATAAATGGAAAAGAGATGAAATTATATACCATTTATCATCCTAATTTTCCTATTTCAATATTTTTATTATTTTTAAATAGTTTAATAAAATATTATTTAATATAAAATATCATTAATGTTATTTTTGAAACTATTTATTTAGTTTGAATTTAAAAATAATAACGTAGAAATTAATTTTGAATATAAACCTTTAATACATATATAATATTTTATATTGATCTATAAAATTATTGGGACACTATAAATCACCCAGAAAATGTTATTTTTATAGTTTTTAATATCATTTACTTGATTTTTCTAGTGCTTGTGCAAGCAATGTGTCGGCATTGCATAAGCATTTAAGGTTTCATTACTGAAAACTAAAAATAAATTACCATGATAAAGACAATAATTTATTTTTCATATAACCAATTATAACTGAGCATAATTTTTTTTATCCTTTTCAAAAAATATTAAAAATAATAAATGTAAGAGAGTGACATTTTGGACTTTATCCTTCATTTAAAATATTATAAAGGGAAAAATCAAATCTAAATGGAAAAATGTCATATTTTAAGATTTTAGATGATTATGGATGAAATATAACCATAAAATGAAATTAAGGTAACCATTTTAATGAATTTTAAGCCTTATCACATTATTTTAAACCATAATTAACCAATTTTACCTTTACCTTTGTAACAAAAATTTACTATGGTTACTATTCATATTGACAAAAAAATAAGTTGAAATTATTAGATAATGTTAATTATTCTGATTCAAAATATGGTATTAATTTTATCAAATTTAAATAATATAAATTATGTAATTTAATTTCAAATTAACCCACAAAACATGAAAAAAGTGATTTTCTAGAAAAATACCTTTTTAAGTATAAAAATGTTTTTATACCAAACTCAAGTATAATATTGATTCCAATAACATTTATTGGATTATGTTTAATAAAAAGGAACTAATTAAATTTTATAAATAACCCAAAATAAAATGTGAATTTTTAATTACTTTAAAGGAAAAGATATTTTTCAATAAAAATAAGTATTTTTCACTGTTCATAGAAAATTCAAACTTTTCAGAAAAATTATCAAAAATTCATCCTAAGATATTTTGGATATTATGATTTCAAAAATGATATCATTTTTATTAAATAAAATTTCTAAAATTTCCATAAATAAATTATAAAATTTGATCACAAAAAGCAATACAAATCATTTTTGAAGCATAAAATGACTTTACTGAAAATTGAGTGCTTATTTTTTAAGCATTTATCATTGAATTTGTATTGATTAACAATTTTTTTAATCCTATTAATATACTTAAATTTAACAACTATATTTAATATTCATATTTAGATGATAATATACCATAGTTTATTTAATCTCAGTGTTGTGTGTAGTATATGCTATAAAACACAGTGTTTTTTAAAATCTTGGGGTATTACATTTTCCCATCCTTTAATAAATCAAATCCTCACAATTTGAAATTTAACTTGGTAATGAAGGATTTTACACTTGAAAATACCTTTACCCACATTATAAAAAGTTTTAATAAAACTTCATCTTGAAAATATGGAAAAGTTAATATGAAGGTCATCTGGAACAACCCATAAATTCATTTTAAAATAGGAGAACATTAGTGGGAAGTGAAAATATGGACATGGAGGAAAAAGTTAATCCTCTAAAAAATAATGTAGAGTGTCATAGAACATTGATCACAATAAATTTTATGATCATGATAAAGTCAATTATGACAATACTATAAACCAATGAGGAGTGAAAAAGACCACCGATTCACCATAAATGAACGTATTAAGACAAATTTTTTGTTTTAAGATTATTTTTTCTAGAGTTGAGGAATTACTTTAACATTTAGGATAAGAACATAAAAAAATATACTTAATTGAAAATTATAATTTCATTCTTTATTTCCATAAGAGTCTCATCTTTTTCTCAAAATAATGAGTATTCAAGATGAAATTTTCATTCTCAAAACACTAAAATAAACTTCTAATTTACTAAAAGGTATATGAATGGATGAAAATATATTTTTACATAATTTAATAAAACGAAAATTCTCAACAAATTATAATATAATACCAAAAATTAATAAATATTCATATTAATAAATAACACATTAATCTCTAAATATTTAACAATAACACCAATGTTTTAACATGGATCATTCCATAAATAAATCACTCTATATCCCAAATAACCTTAATAACCTCAAAAATAAATAATTTTTTAACATAGAAGGTTATATCATGAATTTGATCATACATATAAAAAAATTTAATATCATTCTCCCCAAATAATCCTTCACATTAAACCTAAGGGTTACATATACATCAACCTAATAAAATATCTCCCAAAATATCATCAATGACCTTTAAATCCCATCACTTAAAACCTAAAAAGGCAGTGTTTATGAATTTTAACTTATAATAAAACTTAAAATTATAAACCCATGATTGTATTCTTATTTTAACCACACATGAAATCATCATAATCTCTAAATTTATCTAAAACTTTCTTTTGATACCAAATATAACAACCTTGAACCCGCACTACCAAATCTGGTGCTAAAAATATAATCTTTACATTTATGTATTTGATATCAATAAACATGAACCAATTTAAATCATCAAAAACTTACAACATCAAATATAAATATTGGATCACTTACATACCCAAGGGCTATTCAGGTTTAGAGTTTTAGATAATTATAAAAAACTTTTAGATAACAATACCCATGTCTTTAAAGGAGTATTTTTTTAACTTTAACTATATTTTATTATTCCACATTAAGACTTAAAAATATACCATAAACTTATTCACACATAAAACCTTTCTATATATAAATCATTTAACATCATTCTTCATAACTCGGGGAAATGGAAAACATAATAATAATGAGATCAAATGCACAGTAAGGGTAAATATATTCATTAAAAATTAGATGTCATCAGTGAGAATAAGATGAGAATAAGGGTATGATGACATAATTCAAGTGCATGATCATAAAATAATAGAATACATACACATAAAATCCTAGATCATAAAACATAATACATGGAATAATTCCTTAACAAAGGCAAGAGTTATAGGAATCAATAATCATGATCCATGTGATGTTAATCATAATCAAGGGGAACATTAAAAACTCCTGGAAGAATAAATAAAATGTGTTGGTATCAAGTAACATTATCTTTATAGATCCTTATAGGAACCATTACAAATGGAACAACCAATACGGTTAACTTCCAACATAATTCTTTGCAAAACATAATCATTACCTAATGCATTGGAGAGCTATATCGGTCTCACCCATCATCATGAGCTATATCAGGATCAACCATCATCATGAGATATATCAAGCTCACCCATCATCCTAAACAATGTATAATAACCATCACATAACCATAACACATGAAATATTTCATTTTCTAATATAAAAATAACCATTTTTCTTTCATAGCTTGATTTACCCATGGTAAAGAAATGGGTTCCATAAAAATATCTTTGACACAATAATAATCCATCCAGAGTAAGAATAATAATGGTATCATTAAAATATGTCCCTATTAAATCATAATTAAAATAAAGGTTTGTTGTCATTAATGAATAGAAATAATATAAAAAATCATTAAAAACATTCTTGATAAAAATAACCTTTCCACTTTGAAAATCAATTTTAAAAACTAAAAATTCAAAAAATATTGTGAAAATAATTTTATTTGAAAATTACATTGGAAACATATAAAGGGATCCTCAAATAATTGAGTGGTCATAATGGCGGGAAATTCCATTAATGCTATAATTGTTAAAATAAAAATTGTATTCACACCTTCAGTAAAAAGTTCCTTGTTTAGAAAATGATAAAAATATTATTTTTAAACAATTTTGTAAAAAATTAAACATGGGTAAAAATAACTTTAAAAAATCATTGAATAATAGTAAAAAAATTATTAAAAATATTTTAAAAAACATAGATATGGAAAAAATGTTTTCTAACTGAAAGATGATAAATAAGGTTAATATTTATTAAAAACATTTTATGTACCCTTTTGACACCAAATATAGAAAAATAGTACTTAAGAATCATAATTCTATAATTATCCCTATGAGAATAAAAATTAAATGGGTTTATTAAACAAGTATCTTATAATTTCCTCAAAGTAAATTCAATCACAAATAATCCTGATTAAAATGGGATTGAAACATAAACCCCTTAAAACTTTGGTAACTTTTGAATCATAAGCCCCATGAAAGAATAAATTTAAATGAAAATTAAAATATCATAAACATAAAGGGATTCATGATATAACATGTCAAATGGGTAGTATATACACCTCCTAAAAGAATATAGGTTCATAACATAAATTTGTGTCCCAAAGAAAGAAAATTTGAATTGAATAGCCCTTACAAAGATCATATCATTGAATTGAGTACTAATAAATGGAGTGTTTATGTGAAATAAATATAAATAAAAAACAATTATTAATGAAACATAAATAAAAAGGTCATTTCACACATAATATTGTCATTTTATAATCAATGAATATGTAATATAACCCAATGAAAAAAATTGAGTTAAGAAAACCTTTATTGCTTTAGAAACTTCCCAATCAAAACCCCTTGAATGAAGTAACATGAATTGTAACTTAAAATAACATGAATTATGAATGATTAATTATATAACATGTAAAAGTGAAGTATATACATTGTGAAAAAAATTAGGTGTATAATACTAAAACATTCCTTAATGAAGTGAAATTCAGGCGAAATCTCTTAACACAAGTCCAGGCATGCCATGTATTTCCTTTCAATCCTATATAATAAATATATTTCAATTATTTTATTTATTTATAAACTTTTATAGTTTTAATACCTTATACTTAAAATATTTATTTAATTTATTTTAATGACACATTTAATTACTTAATTAGTTTATTTCATGTATGGTGTTTTGAGGATGTTCAGTTCATAATTTCAAAATAACTTTGGT
The DNA here is from genome assembly GCA_963277665.1 of Viscum album. Lineage (NCBI taxonomy): Eukaryota > Viridiplantae > Streptophyta > Magnoliopsida > Santalales > Viscaceae > Viscum > Viscum album. Next base: position 1,739,521,393 of record OY728146.1, on the reverse strand, counting down.
ATATTAACTATAGTAAAAGAGATCATTATTGAATAATATATAGAATAATAATCATGAAATAATAATATTTTTTATAAATTAATTATTCTTTTAAAACCAACTAATAAATATAGTTATGAAAAATGAATTATGTTACAATCATGGAGATGAAAGGTCGTACGTACACATAGAAAAAGTTTCTGTTTTTCAACAAACAAGAAAAGAAAGAAGTTAAGTTTTATTTTATATTTTAATAATTATTATTATATAATAAATATCATATTATATGTTTAAATACAATATATATATCATTCATATGATGCAGTGATGAAAAATTAATCACATCACTCCACGGAGGAAGTAATCCACACATACTCACGAATGATGTTATCATTTTTAAGTGGATTGAAATGTAAGAAAATAAAAGACATATTATATTTATATAATTAAAATTATTTCATGAATATCATATATATAAATTAAATACATCATTATAAATATCAATGAGAGGCAGTGATAGAAAACAAAACACATCGCTTCCTAGTGTGGTAGTCCACACGTATACATGGACGATGTTTTCATTCCACATAGGATAAAAAATGAGATGAAAAAGGGTTTTAACATAGTCATAATAACATTTAAGTATAGATAATATTATTATTTTATTATATAATAATGGTTTAATAATAATTTAAATAGGTAGAAGAAGAAATAAATTGAAAGAGTTCAGGTTGGAGGATTATCTTTTCTGCGGTAGACCTCATTTAGATCCCTTCTTAAGGACCCTTGGAATGGAATTTTAAGAAGATAAAAACCTCTAATTATTTTATATAGTAGTTTATAAGATAATTTGGTAGTTTTTTGATAAGTTATATATCTCAAAGTGGTGTAAATAAGAGAAAAGAGGGGCATCCTTTTATAAGGGAGGGGAGGGGAATTTTTAGAAATTCATGAAATATTATAATATAATATGTGTCTAAATCATTTAAAATGGTTAAAAAATGACATGTATTATAAGATAATAAATATATGGTATTAATATAATCATAAAATCAAAATTATATAGGTTTATATATTATTTTAAACCTTATCTTTTGGTTTAACCCCTTAGTTAACCAATTTTAACCTTAACAATCGTAATGATTTTTTCAATATTAAAGGGTTATTATTTTACTTATAATGTGAAATATATATAATAAATGGAAAAGGGATGAAATTTTAGACTATTTTTCATCATAATTGTTTTCTTTTAATATTTATTATGATTTTTAAATAATTTAATAAAATATTAGTTAATATAAAATACCATTAATGTCATTTTTGACACTTTTCATTTAGTTTGACTTCAAAGATAATAATATTGAAATTGATTTTTAATTTAAACATTTAAAACATAAATAATTTTTATATTTATATATAAAATTCATGGGATACTATAAATCACATAAAAAATATCACTTTTAGAGTTTTTGAAATCATTTACTTGATTTTTCTACTACTTGAACATGCAGTGTGTCAGTTCTACGTATACATTTATGGTAATTATTATATCACTAAAAATTAAAAATAAATCACCATGATAAAAAATAATTTATATTTTATATGAAAACTTATAACCAAAAATAATTTTTTTTTATCCATTTTACAAAATATTAAAAATTTTAAAATAGAGTGACATTTTTGACTTTATCTTTTACTTAAAATATTATAAAGGTTAAAATAAAATATAAATGAAAAATAGATCATATTTCACAATTTTGGATGATTATGGATGAAATAATATCATACAATGAAATTAAGGCAAGTTTTTGAATGACTTTTAAGTGTTATCACATTAGATTTAACCCTAATAAACCCATTTTATCTTTATGAGGGTAACAATAATTTACTATGGTTATTAATATTATTGACCAAAAATTAAGTTTAAATTATTAACTAATATTAATTATATATATTAGAAATATTTAATCCATTTTATCAAATTCAATTCACATAAGTGGCAGAATTTAATTTAAAATTAATCCGCAAAACACGATGAAAAACAATTTTCTAGAAAAATGCCCTTTTAAGTATAAAAATGTTTTTATACCATATTCAAGTATAATGTTTATTACAATAAAATTAATTGGATTATTTTTAATCAAAATTGACTAATTAAATTTTAAAACTTGTAAAGACCCAGATTTTCCATGTAAATTTTTATTTTATTAATCCTCCATGAAAACCGCAAAAACCAAATTCCTCTCTTAATCCACTACAGTCGAGGTTAAGGTTCCCTTAAGCGAATCCTGGTCCTGTGAGTTCAACAATGCCCTTATATTTCAATTCCAAGCACTGGTTAAAAAGTTAGTATTTCCCGCTCACATGTTTACTGAACGTACCTTAAGAAAGTTTAAAATTACCTTCTGGGCACACCGGGCATTAGAATCAAACGTCGTAAGATTTCACAGTGTCAAAATAGTTCTACGTAATAAAAAAAACTTACATGGAAAATCCGGATCTTTACATTCTCCCCACCTTAGGGATTTTCATCCCCGAAAGCTGCAACATAGACTAAAGAAACAAGTGGGGGTACTAAGAACGAATCTTAGCCTCCTGCTCCCATTTAATCTCCTAGAGGTTCCCATGCTGCCCGTGAATGCGCAGCAGAGGTATCGATTGTCCATGAAGGACCCACTCCTGTCGATCCTCAATCTCCATTGGAACCTTCGTAAACGTGGCCCCATCATCAATGGCCAGCTCGCCCCAATCGATAACATGTGATGGATCATGCAAGTACTTCCTCAGATGTGACACGTAGAAGAAATTATGCACCTGATGCATCTGTGGGGGAAGAGCTAGGTGATTTGACACCTTTCCAACTCTGCTGAGAACCTAAAAGGGTACGATGAACCTTGAAGATAGCTTTCCGCGCTAGAAAAATCTCCACAGACCTCATCGATGTGAGACCCGTATGAAGACATGGTCTCCATCCTCAAACTCCAAAGGTCTCTGTCTCCTGTAAGCATAAGACTTGTTCATGATATGTGTAGTCTTCATCCACTCCTGGATGATCTGTACCTTCTCAGTGGTAGCTCGTACCAACTATGGACCCATAAGTGTTGACTCCCATGGGTCTGTCCAGTATAGAGGTGATCTCCATGGTTGACCGTACAAGGCCTCAAATGGTGGTATACTGATGGTGGAGTGATATATGTTGTTGTAAGAGAACTCCATCAATGTAAAGTGATCCTCCATACTGCAGCCAAAATCAAGGACGCAAGAACGAAGCATGTCCTTGAGTGTGTATGGTTTTCTCTGTCTGACCATATTTCTAATGATGAAAGGTAGTGCTTAAATATAGCTGAGTCCCAAACATCTCCTGTAATACCTTCCACATTCAAGATGTAAAATGTGCATCACGGTCAAATACAATCGTCAATGGACCCCCATGAAGCTGTAAAATCTGTTGTATGTAGAGGCATCCCAATCCCTCTACTAATCCCTGCTCTTGGATGTGTAAAAAGTGGGCCGACTTGGTGAGTCTGTCAATGATAAACCAGATGGAATCATGTCCCCTAGATGTCCATGGTTTCCCTATAACAAAGTCTATGGATATACCATCCCACTTCCACTTCGGTACCTCTAGTGGTTATGCTAAGCCTAATGGAACCTGATACTTGGCCTTCACTTGTTGACAAGTGAGGCATCATGAAACAAAATCCGCCCCTAATTTCTTCATACCTGGACACCAGTGCTGATGCCGGAGGTCATGGTACATCTTCACCGCACCAGGATGTACCTCCAGAGGGGACATATGGAACTCCCTCAACACCTCCTCCCGTAGCGCCACCGGTACCATGGTGCGTCCTCTGAAGAGAATTAAGTGCTCCCCTCCATTAGAAAATTCATCAGGTTATTTTCCTAAGGATATATGAGAACGTCAATCCTTGTAGTAAATGTCCCTAAGCAGCACCTCCCTGACTCGCTGAAGGAGTGGGGGAGTGACTGTCATAGATTGGAGGTAAGCTGATCCATCTCTATCCACAAAAGATATATGTAACGCAGCTAGCTGCTCTGTCGCCTCACTCAGCAACTATAGACCATACCTCCTACTGAGTTCATCTGCTACCATGTTCCCCTTCCCAGGAGTATAGACTATCTCAAAGTCATAGTGTTGGAAGAACTCTACCCATATCCTCTATCTCAGGTTCAGGTCCTTCTGTGAGAAGATGTGTAACACCCGAGACTTTTATGTTATATAAACCATCAAAGGAATCTTTTTCTACACAACACTTGCTTGGCTTGCTTTGCACGCAATCGCGACCTTCCTCGATAGCTTGCGTCGTACGCAATACCGAGTTTCACTAAACAACAATATGCTATTAAAACTAGCCGTTATGAATAGTAATAACCACTTTTTAAAATTTTATAAATTTTATTTTTCTAAATGGACTTCATTTTTGGACTCAGAATATCGAAATTAGCCTAGGGTGAAATTTTGGTATTTTTCTGAAAACTTTCAATTTTTTATGAATAGTGAAACCACTAAGTGGTAGGTTAAAAACTGAATTTTGCATAAAACTTAATTTTACCACTTCTGTGAATGGAATTTCAAAAATCCGAGAGACACGGTTAATATCAAGGACTAAAATGTGGTTCAATGAGATGAAAATAATTTTTTGGTGAATAGTAACTTTTTACTATTTTTACCGCAGTTAATAGTAAATAGGGTAACTAAGGGTAAATATGATATCAATATTACCCTAACACATGTCCTAATTCTATTGGACAAGTGTAATTCGACCAAAAACAAACTTAGGAATAAAATATGACCATTTAGGCCCACTTGGATTAGATTAGGACATTTATTATTAATTTATTTAAAGAAGGGTTAAAATAGTTAAAATCAAAGTTTAATAAGTAAATCATTTTTTAATATGGGGTTATACATAAGATAAATTCGATTGTAAATATTCATTAGAAAGCTAAAAAGATTTCCTACATGATGGTATTTTATTTTTAATTTTTAGACATCAAATAATTTAATTTATATATGACACAAAGATGATGCAGTAATTATCTTATTAATGAAATATTGACATAATTGATAATATAAATACCAAAATAAATGTAATTTAAGACTTTTTATGAATTCCACTAATTTTCTAGGTTACTATGATATATTAGTGTTGATTTAATCAACTTGGTTCGAACATATAATTCTGTTATGACTTTCAAAAAAATCATATATCAAATAGTGTCAAAATTGACACAAAATAGTTTTTAAATCAAATATTATATTATTAATTGTTATTGTATTCCTAAAAATCTAAGGTTCGGCCAAATGACTTATATAAAGATATATATATTAATAATAAACAATTTGGGGTTCGTTTGGCATGTTATAGTAAGTGTATTAACCATATAGTGAAAGAAAACAAAAAGACACGGTAAAAGTTAAATTAATTAACTTAGAGTTAAATCTAATTGATAAGGTTAAAATAATACCCTAAACTTGTCTAAGTCCTATTGGTTGATAGTATTTCGACCCTTCCCCACTTTAGCTTTGAAATAAAACCCTTTGGAACCATTATAAACCGATTTTGACTTTAATATAAAATAATATTTTGAGATATTCCTAAGGTGCCCCTCTCCTCCCTTATAAAAGGGCACCTCCCCCCCCTCCTCCTCACACCAATTTGAGCACTCAAGCTCGGCCAACCCCTGCCATTTTCTCCTCTCCACTTCCCTAGAATAATCATAGAGGTCCTGGTCTTCTCCAAAGACCAATCTTAGTTCCTTAAGTGGGGGATTCAAAGAGGCGTTCCAAAGAAGAGGTAATATCCATTACCGATCTTTTCAATTTCTTTCTTCTTCAACTTCTTATTATTTAGTTGTTTCATGATAAAGTAATAACATCAGTATTACTTACATACTGATATGTTATTATAAATATGAAACAACCCTAATTCACCTTCTATCCATCCTACGGAAAAATGAAATCACCGCGCGTGCGTACGTACGGAATACCGTCTCCACGCCGTGGTGTAATCTATTTTCCACCATCACCTTAAAAGGATGGGTATAATGGTGTAATGAGTAACTATATATGATTATTATGAAGTAATATTGATACTGAAATAATATATATATACTCCAATACAATTCCACGATCATAGGAACGATATCATCACTCGTGCGTACGTACGGAATACCGTCTCCACGATGTGATGCGACTCGTTCTACATGATCTTCATTTCATAATGATTATATAAATGAATTGAATGAATTAATATGGTATATACTACACTAATACCATTCTGGAAATGAATTATCTATAACCTAAAGATAAGAATAAGAATTTATTCGACAAAACACGCATAAGAACAAAAAGTTATAAAGACCCGAGTAACAAGTAACAATGAAATATTACTAACAAGAAGCTAATAATATGACCATATATGATATCATATCAATATGTATGATTCTGGAATAAGTCAATAACATTATTTAAACCATTATACAGGAGCTTCGGACACGAACAAAGCAAATCGGACCTAAGGTAAGGGAAATATCACAATCTCATTTTTATCCGAGATTGTTTATACTTTCTTATTTACTGGGGTGTATTTTATCATCCACATCCATGTTTCATCAATATGTAATATTATTTCCATCCACCTACAATTTTTTAAATCCATTTTTACCCTTCGGTGAGTTTTTAGTAAAGGATATGAAAGGAATCTTTTGTCGTTTTTCATACGTGGTACTTTTTGACTTTTCCGACAAAAGTACGAGAAGAATGTTTTTTTTAACTTATACGGCATGAATGGATTTTTAAAACATTATTTCCAAGAAGCTTCCTTTACAAGTTTTCAAGTTTATTTTTAATCAACTTCTTTTAGTTTAGAATTGTATGACATATTAAGAAAGGAAAAGTGTTTTTGAAGAAGAAAGGATATTTTCCTCAAGAATGGAGTTCAAGTGTTTTATCAAAATTATTTTCCATCTAAGATAATAAAAGGGTTCTGTTTTTATCCCTATTATTACATTGATTTGATTATGTTGTGATGGAATTATTTTTATGAATTCCTTTATCTTATATGAATTGTTTTATGATGTCATGTTGTTTAAGAATCCCATTTTAATACATGGGTTATGCAATGATGTATGATTTATGATTTTGTGGCACACATAAGAATGGTATCATTATGAGATGGGTGGGACCTATATCTCCCTCTAATGCATTGGGTAAAGATTTTATATCTCATGAGATAGACATGGCTGGAACGGAAGGTTATTTCGGTTTAGTGATACAGGACTGAAACGAGGAGTGAACTCGGTTCAGAAAGGGACTTTGTCCACTAAGATAGTCTTGGCAATGAGTCATGACTAACAAGAAATGATTTTCCATAATTATGTGTGCATGCCACAAAGTTTCAAGTTTTATTTTATGATTATGGGGATCTCATTTTCACTTCTATGATTTATTCCATGTTAAGATATTATGATCTCTTTTGCAGGTTTTGATTTTAAAAAAGATATGATATGATTTTTATTTCCTTTATTTGCCCTTGCTGAGCATTTGAGCTCACCCTTTTATGTTTTCTTTTACCCAGGTCAGGAAGATGGATATTAAGTAGAATATGCTAAAAGGGACCCTATATATGATGAAATAAATGGGATACACTGTAGAAGATTTATGAACCAGTTGTTTATGTTTCCCAGTTTCTAAAGACACTATACCTATATGGTCCTTTGTGGTTTTGTCATATGTTGTAATAAGTGTGCTTCAATTTTGAAGTATTAACAATGTATGTAAAGTATGGGTCGTTATAGTTGGTATTAGAGGAAAGGTATAGTCAACCTTTGGAAGCTAGGATGTGAAAGCCTTAGTAAGAACCCTAAGGATAAGTCTAAGCATGGAAAACAATCTTAGAAATGGACATGAATAACCTAGGATAAGACCATAAGCATGAAAATTTTATTCTTGAATTATGTGGTTTCCTATTATAATTAGTGTTGCTCACACTATTCTTCTTGGTTTTAGTCAATGGCTGGAACCCGAAGGAACCGTGTTAATGCGGAATGCGATGGGAAATGCAATGATTGTCCCCCTGAGCAACCAAACGATATGGGAGCTGGAATGCAAAATCTTGTAGCCATGCTCACACAACTTTCTCAAGCTATGAATCATGCAGGATTTCCAAACGAGCAAAGGAGGGAGCAACATTCTGTTGAATCCTTCATGAGGCAGCGTCCACCTTCTTTCAGCGGGTCTACTGATCCATTAGTTGCTGAACAATGGATTAGTACTACTGAAAAGATATTTTCAGTTCTTCAATGTTCTGAGCATGATAAAGTCATCCTAGCAGTGTATCATTTGGAAGGAGATGCGGATCAATGGTGGAATCTTGTTAAGAATACGAGGCAAAGGGATGAAATTGAGTCTATGGAATGGGACGAGTTCAAGAACTTATTTTTCAATAAGTAATTCCCTCGTATTCTCCGAACAAAGATGGAGAAAGAGTTCCTTGAACTGAAGCAAAGGGATGATGAATCTGTTAGTACCTATAAAGCAAATTTTACAAGACTTGCAAGGTACGCTTCTGGTATTATTATCCAACCTGAGAGTAAGATCGATCGATTCTTTAGTGGCTTAAAACCAAGTCTTCGAAGGGCGTTAGCCATAAGGGACTTCAATAGCTACGAGGAAATCGTTTGATGTGCTCTCAAAGTCGAGATGGAGATTGGAGTAACCCATCAGTCACATGGGTTTGATAAGAAGAGGAAGATGGAATTCAAAGAAAAATCTAAAGAGCACACGGAAAAGAAGATGAACTTTCCCTTATGCTCAAAGTGTGGAAAGAAACATGGAGGGAGTTGTCTTAAAGGGAAAAGTAAATGTTTTAAATGTGGAAAGGAAGGTCATCATGCATTTGAATGCCGTGATAATGGGAAGAATATGTCTAATGATGCAAACAAAGGAAGGGATACACAGAATGAACCTACTACACTTCAATGTTTCAAGTGCAAGGAGATGGGGCATTATGCCAATCAATGCCCAAATCCAAGGGTTGATGATGATGGTCGACGTCAACAAACTCTTAAGGCTAAAGAAAAAGGAAAGTCACATGAAATTTCTATCAGCGATGTGGAGTACGATAACGATGTGGTGAAAGGTACACTTACCATCCACTCTAAAGTAGCAAATGTTTTATTTGATTCTGGATCCACCCAATCTTTTATTTCTAAAGAATTTTCTAAGGGTATCATCGTATTAACTCAACAATTAGATGTTGAGTTAGCTGTGACAACACCTAATGGCACAACAGTCGCATCAGAAGTTTATAATTCTTCTCCGATCGAAGTTTGTGGGAAAGTGCTTCCTGCAAATCTTGTGATCCTTCCTTTAGTGGAATTTGATGTGATTCTTGGCATGGATTGGCTTTCTCTACATGGAGCTCATATCAATTGCCAAAGAAGGGAAGTCACATTTCATATTCCAGATCAACCTACGATCGTCTATCAATGCAAGGATGAACATAACCTTCCAGTGGAAATTTCTTCCATCTTATGGGTATTGATTCCACTAAATGAAGGTTATTTATCTCAAATAGTTGGTGAGAAACTCACGATTAAGAATATGCCCATTGTACGGGAGTTTGATGATGTCTTTCCGGAGGAATTACCGGGTCTTCCACCAAATCGTGAAGTTGAGTTTTCAATAGAACTCGTACCGGGTGCTTTGCCTATTTCAAAGACACCTTATAGAATGGCCCCAATTGAGTTGCAGTAATTGAAGAAGCAACTCCAAGAGAATCTTGATAAGGGATTCATACGCCCTAGTGCGTCACCTTGGGGAGCACCTGTTCTATTTGTTAAGAAGAAAGATGGATCAATGAGACTCTGCATTGATTATCGAGAACTTAACAAGATCACTATCAAGAACAAATATCCTCTCCCACGCATTGATGACTTATTTGACCAACTACGCGGAGCTCAATACTTTTCCAAGATTGATCTTCGTTCAGGGTATCATCAATTAAGGGTCAAAAGGGAGGATATACCAAAGACGGCTTTCCGTACAAGGTATGGACACTATGAATTTATAGTGATGCCATTTGGTCTTACTAATGCCCCTGCTATCTTCATGGATCTAATGAATAGAGTCTTTATAGACTATCTTGATCAATTTGTGGTAGTCTTTATAGACGATATTCTTGTCTATTCAAAGAGCAAGGAAGAGCATGAAGATCACTTGAGAATTATATTGAAGACCCTGAGAAAAGAGAAGCTTTATGCCAAATTTACCAAGTGTGAATTTTGGTTTCAAAAAGTTGCATTTTTGGGTCATATAATCTCAAAAGAGGGGATATCTGTGGATCCAGCAAAAACAGAGGTTATCGAAAGATGGCCAAGACCAACAACAGTAACTCAGATCCGAAGTTTCCTTGGTTTGGCTGGTTATTATCGACGTTTTGTAAAAGATTTTTCACGATTATCTAATCCACTCACCAAGTTGACTCGGAAAGGAGTTAAGTTTGTCTGGACAGAGGAATGTGAAGAGAATTTCAAGGAGTTGAAAAGAAGGTTATCCAGTGCACCTGTGCTCACACTGCCTTGTAGTGGAGAAAGGTTTGTGATCTACAGTGATGCATCCAAGAAGGGATTGGGGTGTGTTCTTATGCAAAATGATATGGTGATAGCTTATGCCTCACGACAGTTGAAAATCCATGAGCAAAATTACCCAACACATGATTTGGAGTTGGCTGCGGTAATCTTTGCATTTAAGATTTGGAGGCATTACCTTTATGGTGAAAGGTGTGATATTTATACTGATCATAAAAGTTTAAAGTATATTTTCACACAAAAGGAGTTGAATATGCGTCAAAGAAGATGGTTGGAGCTGATTAAGGATTATGACTGCTCAATCCATTACCACCCTGGGAAAGCAAACAAGGTGGCAGATGCATTAAGTCGACAAGACCATGCTAGTTTATCCATGATGAGGATCACAAAAGATCCAATATTTATGGATTTACAAAGGATGGATCTTGGAATTATAATGGAAGGGGAAAAATCTTATCTTTCTCAAATGAATGTTCAACCATCTATACATGTGAAGATTAAAGAGGCACAGAAAGAAGATGTCGAGTTACAAAAGAAGGTGAGAAATGTTCCTGAAATCAACCTTGATTGTGATGGGATAATAAAGTTCAGGAATCGGGTTTGCGTTCCTCCCATCCCCGAATTAAAGAATGAGCTGCTGGATGAGGCTCATAGTTCGTCATTCTCTATTCATCCTGGAAGCACGAAGATATATAGGGACCTGAAAGAGTACTTCTGGTGGGATGGCATGAAAAGAGATGTTGCTGAATATGTCTCTCGATGCTTGGTTTGTCAACAAGTTAAAGCTGAGAGACAGAAGTCTAAGGGGATGTTACAACCATTACCCATACCCGAATGGAAATGGGAAAACATCACTATGGACTTTGTCACAGGACTTCCTAAAACATCCAAAGGCAATAATGCTATCTGGGTCATAGTTGATCGTCTTACAAAGTCTGCACACTTCATTGCTATTAGAGAGGATTTCTCTCTAGATCAGCTTGCCAGGATATATGTAAAGGAAGTGGTAAGATTGCATGGAGTACCACTTTCTATTATATCTGATCGGGATCCGAGATTTACCTCGAAGTTCTGGTGAAGTCTTCAGCATACTCTGGATACAGAGTTGAGTTTCATCACTGCTTATCATCCCCAGACAGACGGTCAGTCTGAGAGAACAATTCAAACCCTAGAAGATATGTTGAGAGCTTGCTCTATGGATTTCAAAGGAGGTTGGGATCAACACCTACCTTTGGTGGAATTTTCTTATAATAATAGCTTTCACTCCAGTATTCAGATGGCTCCTTATGAAGCTCTCTATGGAAAGAAATGCAGGACTCCAACTTGCTGGGATGAAGTTGGGTAAAGAAAGCTAATAGGACCTGATCTCGTTGATGAAATGGCAGAAAAGGTCAGATCTATTCAACAACACATAAGAGCAGCTCAGAGTCGACAGAAAAGTTATGCCGACAACCGAAGAAAATACCTAGAGTTTGAAGTGGGTGATAAAGTGTTCTTACGAATATCTCCCTGGAAGAGGGTTATGGGATTTGGAAAGAAGGGGAAGTTGAGCCCTAGATATATCGGTCCTTTCGAAATGCTGGATCGTGTTGGGAAGGTAGCTTACCGATTGGCGCTTCCACCGAATCTCTCTCAAGTTCACGATGTGTTCCATGTATCTCTCCTGAGAAAGTACATACCAGATCCTTCACATGTACTCAGCTCAGAAGTTGTACCGCTGGAGCAAGATCTTTCTTATGAAGAACAGCCGATAGAGATTCTGGATCGTAGCGAAAAAGTCCTACGAAACAAGACCACTCGCTTGGTGAAAGTTTTATGGAGGAACCACCAACTTGAAGAAGCTACATGGGAGCTTGAGGATATGATGAGGGAGAAGTATCCTCATTTGTTTGTTACAAAGTGACGAATTTCGAGGGCGAAATTCTTTTTAAGGGGGGTAGAATGTAACACCCAAGACTTTTATGTTATATAAACCATCAAAGGAATCTTTTTCTACACAACACTTGCTTGGCTTGCTTTGCACGCAATCGCGACCTTCCTCGATAGCTTGCGTCGTACGCAATACCGAGTTTCACTAAACAACAATATGCTATTAAAACTAGCCGTTATGAATAGTAATAACCACTTTTTAAAATTTTATAAATTTTATTTTTCTAAATGGACTTCATTTTTGGACTCAGAATATCGAAATTATCGTAGGGTGAAATTTTGGTATTTTTCTGAAAACTTTCAATTTTTTATGAATAGTGAAACCACTAAGTGGTAGTTTAAAAACTGAATTTTGCATAAAACTTAATTTTACCGCTTCTGTGAATGGAATTTCAAAAATCCGAGAGACACGGTTAATATCAAGGACTAAAATGTGGTTCAATGAGATGAAAATAATTTTTTGGTGAATAGTAACTTTTTACTATTTTTACCGCAGTTAATAGTAAATAGGGTAACTAAGGGTAAATATGATATCAATATTACCCTAACACATGTCCTAATTCTATTGGACAAGTGTAATTCGACCAAAAACAAACTTAGGAATAAAATATGACCATTTAGGCCCACTTGGATTAGATTAGGACATTTATTATTAATTTATTTAAAGAAGGGTTAAAATAGTTAAAATCAAAGTTTAATAAGTAAATCATTTTTTAATATGGGGTTATACATAAGATAAATTCGATTGTAAATATTCATTAGAAATCTAAAAAGATTTCCTACATGATGGTATTTTATTTGTAATTTTTAGACATCAAATAATTTAATTTATATATGACACAAAGATGATGCAGTAATTATCTTATTAATGAAATATTGACATAATTGATAATATAAATACCAAAATAAATGTAATTTAAGACTTTTTATGAATTCCACTAATTTTCTAGGTTACTATGATATATTAGTGTTGATTTAATCAACTTGGTTTGAACATATAATTCTGTTATGACTTTCAAAAAAATCATATATCAAATAGTGTCAAAATTGACACAAAATAGTTTTTAAATCAAATATTATATTATTAATTGTTATTTTATTCCTAAAAATCTAAGGTTCGGCCAAATGACTTAGATAAAGATATATATATTAATAATAAACAATTTGGGGTTCGTTTGGCATGTTATAGTAAGTGTATTAACCATATAGTGAAAGAAAACAAAAAGACACGGTAAAAGTTAAATTAATTAACTTAGAGTTAAATCTAATTGATAAGGTTAAAATAATACCCTAAACTTGTCTAAGTCCTATTGGTTGATAGGATTTCGACCCTTCCCCACTTTAGCTTTGAAATAAAACCCTTTGGAACCATTATAAACCGATTTTGACTTTAATATAAAATAATATTTTGAGATATTCCTAAGGTGCCCCTCTCCTCCCTTATAAAAGGGCACCTCCTCCCCCTCCTCCTCACACCAATTTGAGCACTCAAGCTCGGCCAACCCCTGCCATTTTCTCCTCTCCACTTCCCTAGAATAATCCTAGAGGTCCTGGTCTTCTCCAAAGACCAATCTTAGTTCCTTAAGTGGGGGATTCAAAGAGGCGTTCCAAAGAAGAGGTAATATCCATTACCGATCTTTTCAATTTATTTCTTCTTCAACTTCTTATTCTTTAGTTGTTTCATGATAAAGTAATAACATCAGTATTACTTACATACTGATATGTTATTATAAATATGAAACAACCCTAATTCACATTCTATCCATCCTATGGAAAAATGAAATCACCGCGCGTGCGTACGTACGGAATACCGTCTCCACGCCGTGGTGTAATCTATTTTCCACCATCACCTTACAAGGATGGGTATAATGGTGTAATGAGTAACTATATATGATTATTATGAAGTAATATTGATACTGAAATAATATATATATACTCCAATACAATTCCACGATCATAGGAACGATATCATCACTCGTGCGTACGTACGGAATACCGTCTCCACGATGTGATGCGACTCGTTCTACATGATCTTCATTTCATAATGATTATATAAATGAATTGAATGAATGAATATGGTATATACTACACTAATACCATTCTGGAAATGAATTATCTATAACCTAAAGATAAGAATAAGAATTTATTCGACAAAACACGCATAAGAACAAAAAGTTATAAAGACCCGAGTAACAAGTAACAATGAAATATTACTAACAAGAAGCTAATAATATGACCATATATGATATCATATCAATATGTATGATTCTGGAATAAGTCAATAACATTATTTAAACCATTATACAGGAGCTTCGGACACGAACAAAGAAAATCGGACCTAAGGTAAGGGAAATATCACAATCTCATTTTTATCCGAGATTGTTTATACTTTCTTATTTACTGGGGTGTATTTTATCATCCACATCCATGTTTCATCAATATGTAATATTATTTCCATCCACCTACAATTTTTTAAATCCATTTTTACCCTTCGACGAGTTTTTAGTAAAGGATATGAAAGGAATCTTTTGTCGTTTTTCATACGTGGTACTTTTTGACTTTTCTGACAAAAGTACGAGAAGAATGTTTTTTTAACTTATACGGCATGAATGGATTTTTAAAACATTATTTCCAAGAAGCTTCCTTTACAAGTTTTCAAGTTTATTTTTAATCAACTTCTTTTAGTTTAGAATTGTATGACATATTAAGAAAGGAAAAGTGTTTTTGAAGAAGAAAGGATATTTTCCTCAAGAATGGAGTTCAAGTGTTTTATCAAAATTATTTTCCATCTAAGATAATAAAAGGGTTATGTTTTTATCCCTATTATTACATTGATTTGATTATGTTGTGATGGAATTATTTTTATGAATTCCTTTATCTTATATGAATTGTTTTATGATGTCATGTTGTTTAAGAATCCCATTTTAATACATGGGTTATGCAATGATGTATGATTTATGATTTTGTGGCACACATAAGAATGGTATCATTATGAGATGGGTGGGACCTATATCTCCCTCCAATGCATTGGGTAAAGATTTTATATCTCATGAGATAGACATGGCTGGAACGGAAGGTTATTTCGGTTCAGTGATACAGGACTGAAACGAGGAGTGAACTCGGTTCAGAAAGGGACTTTGTCCACTAAGATAGTCTTGGCAATGAGTCATGACTAACAAGAAATGATTTTCCATGATTATGTGTGCATGCCACAAAGTTTCAAGTTTTATGTTATGATTATGGGGATCTCATTTTCACTTCTATGATTTATTCCATGTTAAGATATTATGATCTCTTTTGCAGGTTTTGATTTTCAAAAAGACATGATATGATTTTTATTTCCTTTATTTGCCCTTGCTGAGCATTTGAGCTCACCCTTTTATGTTTTCTTTTACCCAGGTCAGGAAGATGAATATTAAGTAGAATATGCTAAAAGGGACCCTATATATGATGAAATAAATGGGAGACACTGTAGAAGATTTATGAACCAGTTGTTTATGTTTCCCAGTTTCTAAAGACACTATACCTATATGGTCCTTTGTGGTTTTTTCATATGTTGTAATAAGTGTGCTTCAATTTTGAAGTATTAACAATGTATTTAAAGTATGGGTCGTTATAAGATGTACCTAAGACTCTTGTGATCATAGTAGACTGTAAAATATTCTCCCATCAAGTAGTGTCACCACATCTTCAAGGAGAAGACCACTACTACTAAATACAGGTCATGGGTAGCGTAGTTCTACTCATACTATCTCAGTTTTCATGAAACATAAGAGATCACTACTTGCTCCTGCATCAGGACACATCCAAGTCTAGTCCCTGATTCATCGCAGTAAACTACATACCCCACGCCTTCTTCTGGTAGCCTCAAGATGGGGGCACTCGTCAGTATCTGCCTCAGCTCCTGAAATCTCTACTGGAATCTCTTTGTCCACACGTAGGGATGTACCTTCTTCATCAAATCTGATAAGGGTGCCACAACTTTGGAAAAGTTAGGTACGAATCTCTGGTAGTACCCAGCCAACCCCAGGAAACTCTGCACCTCAGTCACACTTCTGGGTGGCTCCCAAGCAAGCACAACCTCTTTCTTCACCGGATCCACTGCAACTCCAGCCTTCAAGATAACATGTCCCAAAAAGTGGACCTCTCATATCTAGAATTGGCACTTTGAGAGCTTACCATAAAGCTGGTTCTCTCAGAGTGTATCCATAACTATCTGCAGATGATAGGAATGATCCTCCTCCATTGCTGAGTACACCAAGATGTCGTCAATGAAGACCACCATGAAGCAATATAGGTATGGATGGAAGATCTTGTTCATGAGTCCCATAAACACTTCATGGGAATTGTTCATGCCGAATAACATAACCAAGAACTCATAGTGGCTATACCAATATCTGAAGGTTGTCTTCTGCACATCCTCATCTCGTACCCTAAAACGATGATAGCTTGATCTAAGGCCTATCTTAGAAAACCAAGGAGTTACCTTCAGCCGATCTAAGAGATCATAAATCCTCATAAGTGGATACTTTTTCTTCATGATCACCTGGTTCAGGTGCCGATAATCTACACAGAGCCTCAAACTCCCATCTACCATCTTGGAAAACAAAATTGGGAATGACCATGGAGAAACACTAGGCCTTATGAACCCTTCCTCTGAAAGTCCTCCAGCTGTACCCATATCTCACGAAGCTCTGTGGGATCCATCCAATATGCTGGTGTAGATATCGGTGTTGTCCCAGGGTATAGGTTGATGTAGAAGTCCCCTATCTGCGAGGAGGTAGTCCTGAAACGTCATCAGGGAAGACATCAACATACTGGTCCACCACTATAGGATAGCTCGAACTCTCAACATCAACTGCTCCGAGGGTAAGGCTAGACAACTAATGTGTGATAAGCTACACCCTCCTCCAGGTTAGTCCATCCTATGCTGAAAAGGTTCCATTCTCACCGGTGAAGGAAAACCTTGTCCTATCCTCACGGACACACCGCACTTTGCACCTAATGCAGTTAATCTGAGCATGGACTCTGGATAACCAGTCCATATCCAAGATGACGTCATAAGGCCTCGATGCCGCTGCTAAAAGATCCCAGTCGAAGTTCTCACCTCCTAGAGTAAGCTCACACTTCTAGAACCAGTGTTTAATTGTTGAATACCCTCTTATAGGAGTATCTATCTGTAAATATCAAGCCAACAGATCCACCAGAATCTTTGAGCTATGAACGAGGTCCATGGAAATGAAAGAGTGACTGGAACCTATGTCTATAAGTACTACAACTAAGGTAGAGTAGAAATAGATCATACCTCGAATCATATCTAGAGCACCGTGATCATAGGTCTCAGCTGCCTAAAGCTGAGCTCGTCCCTGTCCACCTACTCCCTGTGGTCAGGGTGGACCACGTGAAGATGGTGGCGGTAGAACCTCAAATCGCCACCCACCGCCTGCTACATGACCAGCTCCTCTTCCATGTTCGCCTGCTATCTACTGACCTCCCCGATCAAATATCTGCCTTTACCTCAGCAGTCCCTCAATCATCTAGTGGTCATCAGTGTGGTTGGTCAGGCAGTCGCGAGCCATGTGACCATGCCCGCTTCACATGAAGCACATTCTGTTCCTCTTCTATCCTGCTCTACCTCGTGAGCCTCACACCTTCAACCCTACATCCCGAGGTCATCCACTAGAAGGTCTGACCCACTTGGACCTTTGTGTAATATTCCTACTACAAACCACAGATGGATCTGCTACATGTCGCCCGGTGCTGGGTCTTGCTGTTAGTGTCTGCTCAGCAAGGAATCTCTCCACCAAGAGTGCTCTCTATATCAATCCAGCATGCGTCGGGATGCTGAGAGATACCATAAAAGCTTTGATCTCTTATAGGAGTCCCTGATCGAAGGTCCGAGCCCTGAAGAAAGGGTCCCACACCATGTTGGTAGAGTAGTGCGAGAGGTCGGTGAACCTTGTCGAGTAGTGGGCCACGGTCAGGATACCCTGCTATAAGTGTAACATCTTCTGTATACGCACATAGCATAGAGTTGCTAGAACAAACTCTTCCCTAAAGATGCCCTAAAAATCTTCCTAGGTGAGGGTTGCCTCATCGTGTATATAGAGTGTCAGGATCCACCATCTCCCTGATGATCCCTGGAAAAGACTGGAAGCTAGGATCACCATATAGTCAGATGGTGTCCTAACTAGGTGAAAAACTCTATCCACAGCCTCCATCCAGTCCTCAGCCACCTGCAGATCCATCTCGCCTCAGAATCCCAGAGGCCTCTATCTCTGGAACTTGTGAAATGTGCTCAGTCAGTGTGCACGGTCTGCTAGTGGTGCTAGTAGCATTTTCTGCCCAATAGGTTGTGGTGCTGCTAGTGCACCACCCGAAGGTGCTACCACAGTAAGAGGGCCCTACACCGAAGCCTCATCGCTTAGTGGTCCGCCATCGTGTACTCTCTCAGGAATCATGGCTGGCTGTCTATATGTCTGCATCCTGAAAAGTAACATGTTATCTATGGTCAAGAAGATAAACCTGGTGAGATGAATCAAAAGAGATCAAAAGTAAAACATTTCCAAAACACATGAAATCAGTATTTTCGTGCACTGATTCAGAAATCACAATTCTTGGTCCTAGTGTATGGATACGTCAGCCACCGCATCAACACTGGACTCCCCAAACTGTAAACCACACTCAAAACACTTAACACTATTTCTCTATTAGAAAGATCCGAAACCTAGTTCTTCGGTAGAACCGAATCCTCTAATACCACTTTGTCATGACCCATCCCCCGGGGCCCGTGCCGTGACTATCCCAAGCCCACCATCTATAGGCCAGGGGTTGGAGACTAGCACCAAAAGGAATATCCCTATAAACGGGAAGAAATTTCTTTTAAACCTAAAAACACATAGACCAAGTATACGATAGGATGCAAACCACGTAGTAAATCTGTATAGTAAAAAGGGGGTGTGTTCAGTAAGTAAAGGGGGTTAGAATGCTAACCCAACTGAAAAGTACAACTACAAAAGAAAAAAAGATCCTAGAATCATTCTCTAAGGTTCCTACCTGAAGGGTAGGTACATCTCACGATCAGTCATCACTATGGATCATCACGTATAAAGGTCCAATTATGATAACCATATAGTATTGGCTCCCAAACCTCAATCAAAGATGTCCGTCATATGCACAAGACACAAAAAGGTACGGGTGAAGCCTGTGTAGGGGTGAGTATAACAATACTTAGTAGGGACCCCAAGACCCACGAAGGTCTCTGATTAGCCACTAAATGAGGCTAATATTAATTGTTAATATACATAATATTCATGTTATTTATTATTCATAAACACCATTTTAGTGTATTTTATACTTTGAACATCATTTCACATTATGATTGTAATACCTTCTTAAAATGCACTATTATGTGGTACATTTTGGAACATCATTTAAAGTACCCAATGATTCATCCGATTTTAAGGAATATAATTATACATATTTTAATTTAATTTTTTTTTAAATTGATCTACACTTAAATATGAACATGTTTGATTCAGGGATCAATGGAGAATTCATGGAAGAAGATGGGGATATTTTGTGATGAAAGGAAACAATTCTGGAGAAGTCAGATTGGACACCAGCCCACTGATGAGACTTTGGGACCCAAAATATAGGCCCAATGAAGCCCAAGTTTGGTGGGAGTCTATAAGACATATATAGGAACAAATAATTCTTCAGGATCCAGTGATAATTCGGCCTCCATTGTAGTCATTTAGGCGGCTAAAATAGTATATCAAAATCTGGGCCAGAATCTGCGACCCAGAAAAACAGACCACCAATTAAATTATATCTCAAAAACCATAACTACTTTTGGGATTAGATTTTACAGGAGGTTAGGAGAAATCTGGGGCTCCATTTTATTATTCTATGGAACACTCTGATTAGGCCATCTAGAAGGTCATAACAGTGCGTCTGTTTGGTGGATGAAAGCTGAATGCCACCTCGGGTCAAATGTGGAAAAGTCTAAGTTCCACAAGCTTTCCACCACCGTAGGCCTACCATAATCAAGTGGGATGATTTTTACTATTGGAGGATCGACCCAAGGCTTCCAAAATGCATATTTAAGGCAGTGGTGGTGGAGGAGTTGAGGATCTTTGATGCTTTGTTCAATTGTAATGTTATGATGCAATTTTGTTGTCTCAAATTTGTCTTTCACATGTAAGTTGTTCAATTCACTTTAGTTTCTTAATAAAAGTTCTTCTTATAATCTTATTATGTTGTTCTTAATATCACTTTGATACCGTTGGATCAAGGTGTGGATTTATTCACACCAAACCTTGTGAAATTATTCACACAACGGTGGAGTGATCATTTTATTTTTTGTTGTTTTCTTTACTTCTCCATTTCCTCCCTCATGAGTCTACTTTCCGCTTCCATTGAAACCATGGGATCAATGGAGGGATAAACCACTTATGGGTTGATCCAAGGGAGTATAAATGGGATGTATTGGATGTTATTTATCACCTCATTAATGTATAATCACTTCTTTAATTGAGATTTTTATTTGATGATTTTTAAACTCCATCGTCCTTGTTGAATTTATGGCCACACACTTCAAGTGCTAATACGAACCTTTAACTTGAAGTGCTCAAAACTTTGATCCTTCAAGTGTATAGGTGATTAGTATTAAAGTTTGTAGGAATTAAACCAGTAAGTGATGATGTTGTTTTATCTACTTAAACGAACCCATCTCAAATATAAGAAATTGAAATCATTAAAAAGGAAATACGTCCAATCCACCCCGAGCGATAACCTAGGATCAACTCATTCTTTTAAATTGAATTCACTTAAGCCTCATAGAGTTCCTTTAAACACATCTAAAATCAACCCAATTTGGCCACTTCATATCCAAAAATAGTCCATATAATGTACGTGTCTATAGGTTACTTCTTAGGTCTCTGAGGATTCGACAACCTGAGCTAAACTACAAGGACCGTCTTACCTTCTTCTCTTGGGTAAATTTGAGCGAGAATAAAATTTTGGCACCGTTTCCGGGGACCCAAGTAAGTCATTTAAACACCCATTCTATTCTCCCCCATTTCTTCTTTTCTCATCCAAATTCTCTTATCTTGTAACTTTCTCATTTTTTTTCTTTTGTCGCATGTCCGCCTACACCCACGATCAATCAAACCGTCTAGTTAGGGTGGATAGTCCTGGGGTTGCAGAGTCAAGTACACCAAGGGAACTATTTCCATTATATCTTAATCTTCTTAACACCCTCTAGTCAAAAATTGATCCCATTTAAATGGAAGGTCTTCAAAGAAACAAACTCATAAACCCGGGTGAGAACCAAAATGGAAACCCAAATGAGGCAGCCCCAAACTTGGGGAATGCAATTGATCAATCCATGAATGACTAACTCACACCTTCTTGGACCAATGCCCCATCATGAATTAGACACAATTCCCTAAGATATTCCAACCACATCTTTAAACCCCATGTCCTAAACCACCTTCCCACATTCCATGGAATAGAGTCCGAGATTCCCTACCTTCACATTAAGGAGCTCAATGACATTGTAGAAACCATGTGTCCCCCACATCAACTAGAATCAGATAAGATGAGGCTATTTCCTTTTTCTTTAAAGGATCAAGCTAAAAATTGGTTAAAAAATTTGAGACCATCATCCATAAACTCTTGGGACCAACTACAAAGATAATTCTACAAGAAATACTTTCCCACCACAAAATAATTGCACTTAAAAAGAGTATCCAAAACTTTTTTGAAAAAGGGGGAGAGTCATTCTATGAAAAATGGGATAGGTTCAAAGACACTCTAAACATGGTTCCACACCATGGTTTTTCTATTCCTGAACAAGTGAGAATTTTCTATGAAGGGTTGGGTCTGGGGAATAAACAATTCATTGACATGATGTGTAATGGAACCTTTAAAAACAAAGCCCCAAATGATGCTTACGAGTATCTGGAAAGCCTTTCTGAACAAAACCAAACATGGGGAACTTCAACTTATTCTAAAAAGCCACAGAGAACTACTGGAATTCATAAACTTAGAGAAGAGGAAAGCCTGAGGGCTAAACTCGCAACACTCTCTAGGAAGGTTGAAGAGATAGACCTTAGGAAAGTCCATGAAATCCAAACTGTTGACCCTGTTTTCACAATTTGTGACAAACATGACCATAATACATACAACTGCCCAACCATTCCATCCATAAAAGATGTTATTTTAGGAGGACCCCCAGTGGAAGTAAATGCCTTGAACTTTCAAAAGCCTCAATACCAAAACAACTTCAACCCAAGGTATAATGACCACCCAGGCTTCCGCTGGAAAGATAACCAACAACCTATCCAACCAAAGGGACAAAATCCTTACCCCCATCAGAACTACCAAACCCATAACTAGTTCCAAACCCAACCTATCCAATACTAATAGCCACCGGTCCATTTTCAACAAACCATACCACTTCCAAAATATCCCCCCCTGGGATAAACCAATCTTCTCAAGCACCAACCCAAACTGTTCCACAAAGCCTACTAGAACAACTATGAAAAAAAATGGAGAGGATGAACTCGGAGGTATCTTCCCTAAAACAAGAACTTCAAACCATAAAAACTGGAAAGGCACCCATGCCTACTCAGGCGGTGCAACCCTAAACTTCAAGGGGAGAGTCAAGTTGTGCTCAAACAACTCATGAACAACTAAAGGCTGTGACTATTTTAAGAAGTGGGAAATCAATTGAGAAACCGGAACAACTAATTCAGAACCCACCTAAAGATTCAAACTTGGATGAAAATTCAAATGAACCACAAGATCAAACTGAGGAAACTGATAACATTGTCAAGGAAACAACTCTTCAACAAACAACCCCACAACCTGCACCATTTACTCAACGCATGAGGGGGAAACCCAAGCCTGAACTGAGTGAAACATTGAGGGAAATCTTTTCACAAGTCAAGTTGAACATACCCCTTATCGATGCAATCCAAACCATACCTGCCTACTCAAAGTACCTTAAGGACTTGGGTACTTTTAAAAGAAAATTTTCACATAAAAACCAAGTCCTTTTGGCTGCTAATGTGAGTACCACCATTCAAGGGACCATTCCTCCTAAGTTGAAAGACCTGGGTTGCCCTTATATCAATGTTGAACTAGGAGAGAGAAAAGTTGTCAAGGCCTTGTGTGAATTAGGTGCTAGTGTAAATCTCATCCCATATGCTGTGTACTTCCAGTTAGGCCTAGAAGAACTCCAACCCACATCTATCACACTTCAGCTTGCTGATCGTAGCATTAGGGTTCCAAAGGGGATTTTGAAGGACGTTCTGGTAAAGGTTGAAAACTTCATCTACCCTGCTGATTTCATTGTCCTTGACAAACATCCAAACTTAGGAAATAAGGAACAAACCCCAATCATCCTTGGTCGCCCTTTCCTTGTAATAATCAACTCTGTTATCCGAGTTCGAAATGGGAACATGACCATCACCTTTGGGAACATGAGTCTTGAATTGAACATCTATAATGCAAGCTCACAAATAGGGGATGACGAGGAAATTCATGAAGTAAACATGATAGGAAGCATTGATAATGAATCCATGGAACATCAAGGAATATTTGATGAAGGTTTAAGTTAGGATGAGATTGATTTCCTTTGTTCATATGAAGGAAGTTTATCTCCTTGGCTTGAATCATTTTCAAATTTCTCTTATGATGAAGTCTTAGGTCCAACAATCAGTGAAACCTTTCAAGAAACCAATTTCATGGAGACCACTCCAAATTACTTCTCTAAATCTGATCAAGACAATCTAGAATCTAAAACCTCTACATGTGAGGAATCAATCCTATCTGAAACTCTAAATAAAGAAATTGAACTTGATCCAATGTCCCAATCTTCTGTTGAAATTCTGAACCAAACTGATCTTGAATTTAAGGAACTTCCCACTACACTCAAGTATGCTTTCCTAGGGGACAATCAAACACATCCTATTGTCATTTCTTCTTATCTTGAAGCCAATAATGAAAGGATGATTCTAGATGTACTTAAGAAGCATAAGAAATCCATTGGTTAGACCCTTTATGATATTCCTGGGATTAGCCCACTTATCGGGACTCATAGGATTGTTCTGGAATCTGATTCAAAGCCATGTCGTCAACCTTAACGGTGACTCAATCCTAATCTCATGGAGGTAGTAAGGAAAGAACTTCTGAAATTGTTAAAATTTGGTATCATATATCCCATAGCTGAGAGTGAATGGGTGAGCCCAATCCAAGTGGTTCCAAAACAGGCTGGAATCACAGTGATAACCAATGAGGATGTAGAGATTATTCCAACAAGGGTGAGTAGTGGATGGAGGGTCTGCATTGACTATAGGAAGTTAAACTCATTCACCAAGAAGGACCATTTCCCCTTACCATTCATTGAACAAGTCCTTGAGAGAGTGGAGAGTCATGCCTTCTACTATTTCTTAGATGGGTACTCGGGGTACAATCAAATTGAGGTCTCCCTAGAGGATTAAGGTAAGACTACATTCACATGTCCTTTCGGTACCTTTGCCTTCAAATGCATGCCCTTTGGTTTATGCAATGCTCCTGGAACCTTCCAGCAATGCATGATGGGAATCTTTTCAGACATGGTAGGGGATTTTATAGAGGTCTTCATGGATGACTTCTCTGTGTTTGGGGATACTTTTGAGGGATATATGAGGAATGTGGAGAGAGTCTTGTCAAGATGTGAAGAAAAGAATCTAGTCCTAAACTGGAAAAAATGCCATTTCATGGTTAAAGAGGGACTAGTTCTAGTCCATCTGGTCTCAGGTAGGGGGATTGAAGTTGATAAAGCCAAGGTTGAAATCATTCGTCACCTTCCATCACCCAAAACTATCAAGGAAGTGAGGTCTTTCTTAGGACATGCTGGTTTCTATAGAAGATTCATCAAGGACTTTAGTTCAATATCCCATCCCCTTTGTGCTCTCCTAGTAAAGGATGATCCATTTTTTTGGACAGAAAGCTATGCGGGTTCATTCTCAACCCTCAAATCCTCTCTCACCTCTCCTCCCATTATGAAATCTCAAAATTTGAACCTTAATTTTGAGCTTATGTGTGATGCCAGTGACTTTTCTGTAGGAGTTGTGTTAGGACAACATTGTGATAAAACTCTTTATGTCATTGCTTATGCAAGAAAATCCTTAAATGATGCCCAAATCAACTACACCACTATTGAAAAGGAGTTACTTGCTATTGTGTTTTATTTAGAGAAGTTTAGGTTCTACCTTTTAGGATCCACCATCACTGTGTTCACTGACCATTCTGCACTAAAATACCTCTTCCAAAAACAAGATGCTAAGGCTAGAATAATTAGGTGGGTCCTTCTCTTATAAGAATTTGACCTCATAATCAAGGATAAAAAGGGCGTTGAAAATGTTGTAGCTGATCACCTTTCTAGGATGGAATTCAAAGACAACTCAAATCACCTTTCTGTGTCTGATTCATTTCCTGATGAACACCTATACTCTGTGAGTGACTGCCCTTGTTATGCCGACATAGCCAATTTCTTAGTTACAGGAGTCATTACAAAATTCTTAGGGACTCAAGCTCGAAGGAAATTCATTTCTGATGTTAGACACTATGTGTTTGATGATCCATACCTCTATAAGTTTTTCCATGACCAAGTCATTAGGAGGTGTGTCCCATAATCTGAACAAGAGTCCATCCTCAAATTCTGTCATAGTGAGGCATGTGGAGGTCACTTTTCCTCTAAGAAAACATCTGATAAGATTCTTCAATGTGGTCTATTCTGGCCCACCCTCTCAAGGGACTCCTATGCCTTTTGTCAAAGCTGTCCTAGGTGTCAAAAAATAGGGTCCATTACAAAAAGAAATCAAATGCCACTCACTCCCATCTTAGTGGTTGAAATATTTGACTGCTGGGGAATTGATTTCATGGGTCCCTTCCCAAACTCTAGGGGATACCTCTATATACTCTTAGCTATTGATTATGTCTCAAAATGGGTTGAGACCATTCCCACTAAGTCCAATGATCATCAAGTTGTGATTATATTTCTAAAAGAGAACATATTTTCTCGATTTGGAATTCCTAGGTCTATAATCAGTGATTGAGGAACCCATTTCTGCAACCGCCCATTCTCTTCACTCATGTCTAAGTATGGTATTTCTTATAAAGTGTCTACTGCATACCATCCTCAAACTAATGGTCAAGCTGAGTTAGCGAATAGGGAGATTAAGCAAATTCTTGAAAAAACTGTCAACCCCTCTAGGAAAGATTGGTCTGAGAAACTCTTAGATTCTCTTTGGGCCTATCTAACCGCATATAAAACCATTTTAGGAATGTACCCATATAGGTTGGTTTATGGAAAATCATGCCATTTACCTATTTGAATTGAGCATAAGGCCTTTTGGGCAATTGAGAAAATGGATTATGACCTCTCATTGGCTGGAACAAAAAGGAAATTAGATCTCAATGAACTGGAGGAACTAAGGATGGAGGCTTATGAAAATTCAAGGATCAATAAAGCTAGAGTTCAAGCCTACCAATCTAGGAATATCAAGGTCAAAAATTTTGAACCGGGAAAACTTGTGCTCTTGTATAGTTCAAAACTTCATTTACACCCGGGAAAGTTAAGGTCTAGATGGTCAGGACCTTTCATAGTGCATCATGTATTCCCCCATGGGGCAGTAGAGATTCAAGATCCCACAAGTGGTTACATTCTCAAGGTCAATGGTCAAAGGTTAAAACCGTTCATTGAATCATTCAATAAACAGAAAATAGAGGTTGAGTTAACTGAGCCAACCTATCAACTGAGAAAAAATTAATAGATTTAGGGTCCATGTTGGGCTAACGACGTTAAACAAACCGCTGCATGGGAGGAAACCCATGGTTTTCAAGTTTCCAATAATTTCATTGTTTTAATCAACTTTATATTTTAAATAGGATTAATGAGACATTTTGATATTTCGAAATAAAATAATAATAATAATAATAAACTGTTGAAATGTTCTTCTATAATGAGTATGGATGGGTACGAAAGGGGAGCGCCATATTCATCCGTGTCACGTGGTGTAATCCTCGAGTAATACCTTACCTATAAATTTAAAAAGAAGACAATGTATCATCAGTTTAATTTACTTTATTTTTAAGTGTTTGTAGGTTAAAAAAATAAAAATACAAAAAAATAAATAAAAATATAATAATAAAAAAAATTCCACATCGTAGGTCGTGGGGAAAACCCCATAACAACCGACGAAGCTTTGGGGATTCGAACCCAGGACCGAAGGGAGACAAGGGTGCGCACTTACCACTGACCTACGGCTTCTTGTGCTTCCTTATTCTATAATTTTTATATATATACTTATATTTCACTTCCTTTATTATATAAATATATATATATATATATTGTTTTTTTGTTTTGTTTTTCCTTTTTCTACTAGGTAACTCTCCAAGTGACATGGATATCAAAGGATTGAAAGGAAGCAACAAGAATTTCAACTTCAACCACTAGGTGAATTCATTCCATGACCCTCATTTTCAATTTCCTTTTTGAACTTTCATTCTCTACCTCTACTCCCTTCTAAATTTTCTTTTCTTTAAACACTGGGGACAGTGCTATTTTAAGTTGGGGGGGGGGAGATAAAATAAAAAATGCTTTTGTGTCAAAAAAAATGATAAATGATTTGAATTTTTTTTTGTTAAAATGGAAGGAAAAATTCCTTTAACTTTGAACATGGTAATACACATTGCACACTTTGAAACTGAATATCAAATAATTTAGCATACTCTAATTCTGATTTAAATCCTTGTATAATTTTATGAGTATAGATTTTGGAAAGTGTGGCTGTACAATGTGATATTTCATCGTTTATATTTTCATCCAAATAAAAAAAAAGATCACAATGCACGTCCTTTGGATAGTGGGGTATTAGTTTGAGTTCATGGGGTCCCCCAAATAAATAACATAGGTTGGTGATCATTTTAGTTTAATATGAGTATTAAAAAAAAAATTAAATTAAAAAATAATAATAAATTTGCGCGTAGAGCAATTAAATGACCTAATGCGTGACTTTTGGCACTTGGGGATCATGACTCCATAGTTGTCTGGCCCAGAGTTAGTAATTTTATATCTATTTTTGGTAATTTGAATTTGTTTTTGACTGAGTTAACTCGAGATGATGCCCGAGTATGTGGGATTCACTTGGTGCCCTAAGGTCTTTGAGCCTAGGAGTCATCGACAAAGTCTCGCTATAGGGGTTGACTCTTTTGAGTGCAACTTCAATTATCATGGAAAAATTGCAAAAAAAAAAACAAAATAATAATAATAATAATAATAATAATAATAATACTATTAAAAAAATTTGAATAATCATCTTAATATTGAGATGTGATTCCACCTAGAGCTTCCGTAATTTCCCTCTTGAATAAATATGAACCCCCACGTCTATTGTGATGCACAACACATCCTCATACTTAATTGATATTCGATGAAATATGGCAATGAATTTGAACAAAGGAATGAGCTTAGGATTGAGATCTAATTATGAAACTATCTTGTATTAAAATATTTTGATGGGTTTCAAGATTGTTTGGTATAAGGGTTTTTGGTGATCATTGTGTATTAAAATGTTTTTGGAAAAAGGAATTCGAATTTCATATTGTTGAGATATATTTTGCTCGGGACTAGCAAAAATCAAGTTGGGGGGTGTGATTAGCCACTAAATGAGGCTAATATTCATTGTTAATATACATAATATTCATGTTATTTATTATTCATAATCACCATTTTAGTTCATTTTACACTTTGAACATCATTTCACATTATGATTGTAATACCTTCTTAAAATGCACTATTATGTGGTACATTTTTGAACATCATTTAAAGTACCCAATGATTCATTTGAATTTAAGGAATATAATTATACATATTTTAATTTGAATTTTTTTTAAATTTATCTACACTTAAATATGAATTTTTTTGATTCAGGGATCAATGGAGAATTCATGGAAGAAGATGGGGATATTTTGTGATGAAAGGAAACAATTCTGGAGAAGTCAGATTGGAAACCAGCCCACTGATGAGACCATGGGACCCAAAATATAGGCCCAATAAAGACAAAATTTGGTTGGAGGATATAATAAATATATATGAACAAATAATTCTTCAGGATCCAGTGCTAATTAGGCCTTCATTGTGGTCATTTAGGCGTCCCAAATAGTATATCAAAATCTGAGCCAGAATCTGCGGTCCAGAAAAACATCCCACCAATTAAATCATATCTCACAAAAAATAACTCATTTTGTTCTGAGATTTTACATGAGGTTATGCGACATCTGGGGCTCCATTTTATTCTTCTATGGTACACTCTGATTCGGCCAGATAGAGGGTCATAAAAGCGCGTCTGTTCGGTGGATGAAAGCTGGATGCCACCTCGGGTCAAATGTGGAAAAGTCTAAGTTCCACAAGCTTTCCACCACCCTAGGCCTACCATAATCAAGTGGGATGCTTTGTACTATTGGCGGATCTACCCAAGGCTTCCAAAATTCCTATTTAAGGTAGTGGTGGTGGAGGATTTGAGGATCTTGGATGCTTTGTTCAATTGTAATGTTATGCTGCAATTTTGTTGTCTCAAATTTGTCTTTCACATGTAAGTTGTTCAATTAACTTTAGTTTCTTAATAAAAGTTCTTCTTATACTCTTATTCTGTTGTTATTAATATCACTTTAATACTGTTGGATCAAGGTGCGAATTTATTCACACCAAACCTTGTGAAATTATTCACACAACGGTGGAGTGATCATTTTATTTTTTGTTGTTTTCTTTACTTCTCTATTTCCTCCCTCATGAGTCTACTTTCCGCTTCCATTGAAACCATGGGATCAATGGAGGGATAACCCACTTATGGGTTGATCCAAGGGAGTAGAAAGGGGCTGGATTTGAGGTTATTTATCACCTCATTAATGTATAATCACTTCTTTAATTGAGATTTTTATTTGATGATTTTTAAACTCCATCGTCCTTGTTGAATTTAAGGCCACACACTTCAAGTGCTAATACAAACCTTTACCTTGAAGTGCTCAAAACTTTGATCCTTAAAGTGTATAGGTGATTAGTATTAAAGGGTGTAGGCATTAAACCAGTAAGTGATGATGTTGTTTTATCTCCTTAAACGAACCCATCTCAAATATAAGAAATTGAAATCATTAAAAAGGAAATACGTCCAATCCACACCGAGCGATAACCTAGGATCAACTCATTATTTTAAATTGAATTCACTTAAGTATCTTAGAGTTCCTTTAAACCCATCTAAAATCAACCCAAGTTGGCCACTTCATAGCCAAAAATAGTCCATAGAATGTACGTGTCTATAGGTTACTTCTTAGGTCTCTGAGGATTCAAAAACCCGAGATAAACTACAAGGACCGTCTTACCATCTTCTCTTGGGTAAATTTGAGCGAGAATCAGTCTCCCATAGTTCCACAAAAGAAAATCCACAAATCAAGACCTCAATCACAAAGCACGAAGTAATAGTCATCTCACACCAGACATACAACTCAGAAATCCAGAATATAGATGATTAGTCTTAAGATATATAATCTTATTCCATTTAGAAGTTCCACAACTGATCCACAAGGAAGTTGTTCTATTCACAATCCACTCTTGGACGTAAGTCGCTGTTCCATGACAGGATACTGTAATGCTGGTCCTCATTACGTCATGCTACTGCTAATCCACTCAAGGTCACTAGAATACTGATCTACACAGGGTCACTGAAATGCTGATCCACACAGGGTCGCCAGAATGTTGATCCACACAGGGCCACTCGATGCTGATTTACACAGGGTCGCTAGAAGTCGATCCTCAATGGGGCTCTCTAAAACTGGTCCTCATCGAGTAACTATGATGCTGATCCAAACAGGGTTTCTATGACGTTGATTCACATAGGTTTTCTATTTCAAATATAGCCAGCCATAGGATTCCCTGCACCCGGTGCGCTCGAGTTCCATAATATCTTCTCCTAGAGATATTGGTCTTACCTCAACTACCACAAAGATCCACAAAATATTATCCTAAAGTACCGACATGTCGTAAGGGTTCCAACATGATAGACGATGCATCAATCGGACACCCGGTCTATGAGCTATAAGCATTTTATTACTGTTTCGTAGTTCCTTGAAACATGTATTCTAGTTTTAAGAATCACTTATTCCAGGTGGTTTTCATTGGATTTATTTATGGGACCAGAAACTTCCAACAGTTCTTTATCTAAAAAGGATTTTCTTTCCAAATGCTAGCATTTGTTAAGTTTAAACTTTAAGATACTTAAGAATGTACATTGGTCGAGAGGATGGGAGGTCGGGCTCATCACACCCTTTTGAGGGGAATTATTGTCTAATCCAAGGCTCTCTTTATAAATTTAAGATATTTTCATGAATCCTTATTAATTTACCAAGTATGGTATAAGTTTCCCTTATAATTTTCAACCACTTATTAATATGTGTAAAATTTAGAATCATCAGTATGTATTCAAGGTTCTTCATCAATAGAGATATCCATATGAATTATAGGTTCTCCATCAATGGTATCCTATAATAAACTATTTCAAGATTCTTTTAATCATCATTATGATGATACTGGTTTTTAAGCCATTGAGCGGGGCACTCTGGAATTTATTGTCATCCAGGGAGACGAAGGTTTGGTTTGATCTTGGGATCGTGCCCATAAAATGGGCTACCTATGTATCCTTGTAAAAGGAATCAAAACCCTCGTAGTTCAGTGACACTAAATGGGACACATCATACCTTTTAAGGTCATGTGATAAAGACCTAGCCATGCAGTTTAATTTCATGTGATATAGACATCTAAGCGGAATATGCTTAGTAAATGTTTGGTGTGGGACTTATGTTGAAGCAGCCCAAGGAACTTGGAAAGGATATAGGTTTCCAAGTAAGATTATACCCTTTTGAGAATAAGGCCTAAGGAGAACAGGGTTGATTTGAACTGTTGGGTTTGAACCTCAAGGAGGCTTCCTACGTATCCCATGTGGATGAGAATCAAAGCCCACGTAGTTCGATTAGTCTCATAGGAGAATATGGTTCTTTGAGAGAAATCAGTTTGGGATTACTTCCTAGAAAGGATTCCTTGGTGACTTGAGGGTTTAATTTGGTGATTATTACTAAGTAGGATGTCCAGATTAAAGGAATTTGGGTTGGAATCTTGAATAGGACATCTAGTGAGCTCAGGCCTTGAAAGGGCTTCCTACGTATCCTGGTTTGAACAGGAATCAGAGTTATCATAGTTCCTTTAATTGTGAAAATGTTGTGACCATGACAAATATCTAAGCCCACGTGAGTCATGATCAGTGTGAGAAACAAGAGGATGTCAAAGATTCAACAAAGTCATTTACACTTTCAAATTTTTACTCCTCTGCTGGTGGAGGAGGGCGCATCGACTATGGAAGAGGGTGAGGTGACGAGAATTCCCTTTGTTCTATTTACATTGGACAAGGGTCTAATGTAAGGAGTAAGGGATGAATGTTAGGGGATTAAACCAGAATGGCTACCCTACAATTGATCCTGGTAGGGGAGGGAGACTTCTTTTATGATTGCGTGTAAAAATCAAGTGTGAAGTGTACCTTTCCTTCCAGAGACCTGAGGTTCTGGGCCATCTCTTTGAGAAGGGAGAGGCCAGGACCCAACCCTCCTTTAAATTGGGAACTTCCCAACACTATTTCTAGGAGAAAGGTCCATGTGACTATGGATATAAAAACCCACAGACACTTCATGAATCCTTACCCCATTGTGAAACTAATGTGGGAAACCTTTAATTGTGGAAATACAAACCCAAATAAGAGACATGATAATGTGTCTTTCCCAAAGGTTTGATAAGTCAGGAGGTTTTGGTGGAGGTATCAACAAAATCCCTTTCAGACAAGGGAGCTAATGAAGAAGAATCCTTGCCATGAATGGATTTGAGGAAGTCTTGATGGCCTGTAGACTGAAGAGAGTGAAGAAAGTAAGTGAATCAAGGAGGGGCTCCTAACTAGAGAAGGGCACACAATTATGGGCGTGCAAGTAGACTTGGGAGACCTAATGTTCACTTAAGTAACGAACAACCTATATGGTAATACTTGAGTGAGACCTTGCTCAAGCCTTCAAGAGTATTCACAGGTGATCCCATAAGTAGGGTGCTCAAGTTCATTTGAAAAGAATAGGTAGTGCGAAAGTATTTCTGATTTAGGGAGGTTCGGAGCTTTAGGCACCCAAGTGTTATGGTTTTAAAAAACTAAAAGGACTTAAGTACAATGATACTCTCTTA
Source organism: Viscum album (assembly GCA_963277665.1). Taxonomy (NCBI): domain Eukaryota; kingdom Viridiplantae; phylum Streptophyta; class Magnoliopsida; order Santalales; family Viscaceae; genus Viscum; species Viscum album. Next base: position 1,739,487,552 of record OY728146.1, on the reverse strand, counting down.
AATATTCTACTCAAGGTGTTGAAGAACTACCTTGAAAGTTTCAGAAGACTGGGGCGAAGTACTAGGGAAACCAGAGTTGCAATTGGGCTTCAAGAAAATTAATCCATCCAAATGAGGGCCCCAAGGGTCTATTTATAGGAAAATAAGTGACCCTAGGCAAAATTAATTTGGGCGCGCAAGTATGCTGCATGAAAAAATTGTGGCACACAAGTGACTACACACTGGATGGGGGAGCCCAAGTATACTTGCACGCTGCCGGTGATTTTTCCTAACAATGGCGCTACTTTCAATAATTAACCAAAATAAATTATTTATCCAACTCCAGCATGATGGTGTGAAAGTGTTTGCATGCAGGTACCTTGGGCACCTCTTTGGGGACTTAGCCAAAATAATTGATCCATACTGTAGGGGCTGCACCCCCACACCCATGCTTGGCTTCAGTTCTGGGATGCGGTCCTGGCCCTTCGAGCTGGTGCCTTTTCTACCATCACTGACCCCCATGAAAAATGCAGAGTCACACCATGAACTTTTCGAGCCTGGTTAAGGTCATTTTGAGTCGTGACACATGGAAAAACATCTTCAGTTGCAGAGAGGTGCATGCAACACATTTTATGGTGTCTACAAAATCCCCCCCTTATAATTTGATTCATTCAGAATGAAAAGAATCTTGTTCTAAGGTAAAATTAGGGCACTTTGACACATTCCAACATCATTTGGTTATATTTGAAGCTACGCCAAGTTTGGAAGGATGATATAATTTTTTTCCTAATCCATGGGGCCTAACGAGCATAGTTTGATTTTTTCTAGGGTTACATGGACAACCCCAAAAAATTTATATCTATTGACTTTTTAAATTTCTTAATATTACCTAAATCATACAAAAAATGTTGGTTTAGTAAGCTGAGACTCAACTTTTGTTTAGAGTGCCCTTCATGGGTTCTCAATCTAATGAGTACCATGTGTTGGTCGGAGTGGATACTCAAGAGGGGGGGTGAATTGAGTTCCAATTAAAATTTTCTGTTAAAAACAATGTTTATTAAAATCCCCCTATTTTAATATTAGATTAAACTGTAGTGAATTTATACAGATTATAAAGGTTCAATTTGTTTCTCAAATATTGATTAGTTCTCAGTTAACTTAATCATATGATTAAATTAACTTTTGAAACTAATTTACTGGTTTATAATAAATATAAACACTTGCGAGTTTAACTATCAAATTAGCTTTGAAGACAAATTATATTTCAAAGTAATAGCAGCAGAATATGAAATAAATATGTAGTATGGATATAGTATGTAGCTACAAACACAGAGAATTAACCAAGAGGTTCAGTCTCAAGCCGAGACTTAGTCCTCTCAAAAGTTTATATAAAAATGATCCACACCCTGGATCGGGGTTAACAACAGTGAACACACTGTCCAGGTCACAAGACCTCTACCACAGTTCTGCGTGGGGAAACAAACAACAGCTTAGAGCTGTCCAGGTCTCACACGACCTCTACCACTATCCACAGTGGGAAATGAAGTGTAAAAAGGTTTGCTGAGGATTTACAGATCCTCCAGTAAAAGTACAGGAGTCAGTGTGTGTGTTTAATATAGCAGATAACACACACGGCACAAGATGTAAAACAAATGTATCACAGAGAAGAAATGTAGAGTTTAGAAATGGATCTAGTGATTTTAGTGTAGCTCTGGACTCTTTTGTATTTGGTCAGAATTTATTCTGAGTCCTCTTCTCGTTTTTGTTTGAGAAGAAGAGTGTCGTATGCTTCAGGTTCAAAGGCAGTGAGATGTAGTCGATGAAGTTCTTCAATGTTCTTTTGTATGCACAGAACTCTTCTTGAGTAGGCTTGATTGTGTATGAGGTTCTGTCTTGCTTGGTTCTTCCTCTTCTTTCTTTCCTCTATATTCTTCTTGTGTTCTTCCGTCCACTGTCTTCTTCAGCAGAGTCTTCTTGTATTTATGTCACGTGGTTCGGAAGATAGAAAAAGTTTCCTTTCCGCAGGTACGAGGTACGGTTTCCTGACATCCGAAAACCTTTATTAATTAATTGACAGAGCATTAAAATATACCTAATATGATCGTTGGTTAGATAAAATAAAGATAAAGATAAAGAAATTAAAACAGTTGTTTATGACTATTGAAGAATCAAGTGATCGTTAGGTCATCAGCATTAGTGAGTAATGATCGGTGACTCAGATAGATCAGCATCGGTGAGTCATTTGCATCGGTGAGTCATTTGCATCGGTGAGTCATTTTGCATCGGTTTGTCATCTGATCGGTGAGTCAGTTTGATCAGCATCGGTCTGTCATCTAATCGGTGAGTCAGTTTGATCAGCATCGGTCTGTCATCTGATCAGTGAGTCAGTTTGATCAGCATTGGTCTGTCATCTGATCGGTGAGTCAGTTTGATCATCATCGGTCTGTCATCTGATCGGTGAGTCAGTTTGATCATCATCGGTCTGTCATCTGATCGGTGAGTCAGTTTGATCAGCATCGGTCTGTCATCTGATCGGTGAGTCAGTTTGATCGGTGGCTCATTTTGATATCGGATCGGTGCGACCGTTGTCCTTTGATATTAGATCGGTGCTTCCGATGTTTGTTGATATTGAATCGGTGCTTCCGATGTCTGTTGATATTGGATCGGTGCTTCCGATGTCTGTTGATATTGGATCAGTGCTTCCGATGTTTGTTGAATCCAGAAGACTTCCAAAATACTTTGTAAGTCAATAAGCATAGACAAAAACATGATAACAGATTCATTCACAGATTGTAATTAAGTTTATGAGAAATCAAACCAGATTAAGCATTAATGGTATGTGATGATTTGTGATTATTAAAACATCAATCATAGACATGAAATCAACAATCTTCCAGAGGGCTCAACAATCTCCCCCTTTTTGATAATCACAAATCTTTATCATAAATAAAAACACAATGAGAATTAAACCATAAAGAAAATAAATATAAAGAGATATATAAATCTCCCCCTTAATTTAAATTTCCCATATATATTATAAAGATTTCCCATATATATTATACAGATTTCTCCTATATATTATACAGATTTCTCATATATATTATACAGATTTCTCCTATATATCATACAGATTTCTCATATATATTATACAGATTTCTCCCCCTGAGATAGATACATCTCTCATATATATATATAGATCTTTCTCCTCACCTTAGAGATATACATCTTTTCTCCCCCATATATCTCTCTTCTCCCATATATCATTCGTTTTCTTCTCCCCCTTTGGGATAATCAAAAAGGAGGGAAAAATATATAAGTGAAAGTGAAAGTAAAAGCAGTCAGCATAGAGTAGAGAGGAAAAAAAAATGAGAAAGTACAGAATATTACAAGCATCACATTGTTAAACCTATCAAAAAAAATACACAACTATTTGTTGGGATACAAAGGGGCTTTGCCTTTGTCTTTGGGATCAATAGTGGGTAAGTTTGAAGGCTTGGAGGCAGGCTGGACTTGGCGAATCTGAAGTGGTGGTAGGACAACTCGGGCAGGTGTAGGAGCAGGTGCCACATAGAGTTGTTGTTGAGAAACAGGAGCTGGTTGAGAAGCTTGCTGAGGGACTGGTCTTAACTGAGATAGAGCTTGAGCAACAGATAGCTGATTTGGAGCTACATCAGAGTCACTGAGAGGTTCAGAAGTAGGAACTACTATTCCAGTGGCCGGTGCATTCAAATAGGGCTTCAAAAGATAAATGAAGTCCTGAATGAATTCTGCCCCATACTTCATAGCTTTTTCAAAATCATCTTTATTCTCCATGAACTGGGCCAAGGAAGGGGTAAAATCTTGCAACTGATGAACTTGAGTTTTGAAGGCCTGAGTGACTGGAGGTAATTTCAGATTCTCTACCAACACCTTGAAGTTTGCAGCCATTTCATGCTTTGTATAAATCTTGGAAAAGTAATTATCAACTTTCTCTTTGATCTCTTGCAGAGCTTTCTTAGCATCTGCTGAATACACCAATGCCATCCTATGACTGTTATCACAGAGCTATTTCATCTTCCTCAAAGATTCTAAATCAAGAATTTGTCTAACAGCAGCTAACTCATCATGCACAACTTCTCTTAGAGCTTCTATCTCACGGGTAGTGATCTTGGTTACCTTGCCTGTACTGGCTTGGCCAACTATGTGAGTTAACTCAGCTTTCAACTTCCCCAGGTCAGACTTGTTGAGATGTTCAATCAAATTTCTCAAAACTTCCATCATACCAGAGATGGTTGATCAGAATTCGCTGGATAGAGATACCAAGCCGGTGTGAATATCCTTCATAGTCTGATTCAAAAAGGCTATGTGCCTACCAATAAGTTCACCAGTATTGGCCAGGTCTGGCTTCACAGCATTAGATACTCTTTGTGAGAAGGCTTCCAATGAATTTTCATAAACTTGTAGAGACACTTGAGTAAGAGCATTAGAAATTTCTTCTCTAACTGTGGTTATCACAGCGGTTAGAAATTCAATCTTAAACTTATTAAGATCAGCTTGAGAGATTCCAGAACCAGGTAAACTAACATTTGTAGGATCAACAGCAGGAACAGACCTTGCTTCTCTTGGGAGGTTCCTCTTCACAACTGCAGCAGATTCTGGAATTGCTTCTTCTTCTTCAGAATATTTGAAGCCCAACACAGCATAACCAGGGTAGTCATCCCAAACAGCAGCACACATGGTGTATTTTGGTTTCTCATAGCTTGCTATTCCACTGATTTTTGGTGAATCAACCTTGCCACTGATATGTATTTCTTGTTCTGACTGAGGTGATTCTATTTGATCTTCAGAAAGACCATCCACTGGTATGTTATCACCATCAACAGCAGCCTCAGCGTCATCAGCACATCCATCATCACTCTTCTCAGAAGCTTCACTGTGATATTCTTCAGTATCAGAATCTTCTTCATCACCAAGAATGGGTTCTGATTCTGGTAGGGCTAAGGGTGGACTAGCAGGTCCAAATTCTATTCTTCTATTGGGACTAGCAGTGTCAGGATCACTCCTATCATCAGGAGATGACATACTTCCTTCCTCAGTCACAACTTCTTCTTGCTCTTGGGCTTCAGTGGACTCATCCTTTCCTTCTTCTTGCTCATCATCATCAGAATAAACTGGTTCCTCATTTGGTTTCAAGCCAGGGTCTCTCAAATCCTTTGGCCTCTTGCCATGATCTATGGGATTGTAGGCTTCATAAAATTTATCTTCATCTGCAACCCAACACTTATTCCATGGATTCCAATTGATTTTCATCCTCTTGTAGATCTCTTTGTTGATACAGAAGGTATGATCTGTTTCATCAACTTCATCATCTTCATCAATACATTCTAGATTCTTGAGCATGGTAGATATCATCTTTGAATAAAACAAGGCAGTGGATTTCTTGGATGGTTTTACCATTCCAGCTATGTGCACCATCACATATCTACACAAATTGATCTTCTCATGTGTTTTCAGAAGAAACAACAGGAAAACATCCTGGTACTTTACAATAGCAAAATCTCCTCTCCTAGGGCAAAGTTGGTGCTGAATAAACTTGAAAAGAAGTCTACATTCACCATCTAATTCTGAAGCTGTGATTCTCCGTGACTCTCTGTTTCCAGTAAAAAGCTCTAGTGCTAATTAGTAAGAGAAGTAATCAGATGTTGGAGGAATATTCCCAGCATAATCCTCATACCGACCTTCATGAGGTACATTCAAGCACTCAGCCCACTGCTTAGATGAGAAGGATATTTTATTTCCTTTTACCTCAGACGACATCCTGGCAGCCTCCACACCATCTAAAGTGATTTCCATATTCATATAGAACTCATGTACCAGCTTCGGGTAGTCTATTCGAGAGTTGTCAGAAAACCAGTCTATCCATCCTTGCGATTCAAGAACTTGCAGCAACAATGACTTACTTGACAAAAGCCATGCAGAGATGACTTCTCTTTCTACAGCAACAATCCGGGTTTCCAGGTTCAGATTTACTGATTGTTGAGAGGTACTACTCGACTCGCCTCGAGCACGCTTTGAAGGTACAGGGCTATCCGGTCCTTTGCTCGATCTCTTTTTCTTAGCCATTCGAGGATTTTGGGAAGGCATGAGTTCGAAGGTTCGAAGTAGAGGGGAAGAGAGGTTGAAAGGTTCGGCGGGAAATGAAAGGTCAAAGGTTTAGGGAAGATAAATAGCCGCGTATCATTTATTTTATCATTTAGGGTTCCCATAAAAGGTATAAAAGAAATTTACTAATTAATTACAATATAATAAAATAAAAAAAGATTGGTATGACAGATCGGTTGCACAGATCAGTTTCACAGATTGGTTTCACAGATTGGTTTCACAGATCAGTTTCACAAATCTGTTTCAAAGATCGGTTTCACAGATCGGTTTCACAGATCAGTTTCACAGATCAGTTTCACAGATCGGTTTCACAGATCGGTTTCACAGATCGGTTTCACAGATCAGTTTCACAGATCGGTTTCACAGATCAGTTTCACAGATCAGTTTCACAGATCGGTTTCACAGATCAGTTTCACAGATCGATCATACACAACTCTTGTTTAATAAATTTCATTCTTTCAGAGCATAAAGGCTTTGTGAAGATATCAGGTAATTGATGTTCAGAACTAATAAATTTTAAAGAAATATCACCTTTTTGATAATGATCTCTTAGAAAGTGATGTCTGACATCAATGTGCTTAGTTCTAGAGTGAGACACAGGGTTCTTAGATATATTGATTGCAATAGTATTGTCACAGTTAATTGAAACATGTTTAAGATAAAATCCATAATCCAATAAAGTGTGTTTCATCCACAGAATTTGTGCACAGCAACTACCAGCAGCTATGTATTCTGCCTCGGCAGTAGACAATGCAAATGAGTTCTGTTTCTTACTACACCATGATACTAGGGATTTTCCAAGCAAATGACATGTTCCAGATGTGCTCTTACTATCTAACTTACATCCAGAAAATTCAGCATCTGAATAGCTAGTTAGGTTAAATGATTGTCCTTTTGGATAAAACAAACCTAAATTTACAGTATACTTAAGATACTTAAAAATCCTTTTAACATCCAGTAAGTGTGATTCTTTAGGATTAGCTTGAAATCTAGAACACATACATACACTGAACATAATGTCTGGTCGACTAGCAGTAAGATAAAGTAAGCTCCCAATCATACCTCTGTAATTGGTTTGATCCACTGGTTTCCCAGCTTCATCTGTATCCAATTTACAGGTAGTACTCATAGGTGTATCACTTTCCTTAATACTATCCAATCCAAAACGTTTTAAAAGATCCTTTGTATATTTACTTTGATTTAAAATAATTCCATCTTTAGTTTGAAAAATTTGAAAACCAAGAAAATACTTAATCTCTCCCATTAAGCTCATTTCAAATTCATTTTGCATAATCTTTGAAAAATCAGTACATAAGGAATTTTTAGAAGATCCAAAAATAATATCATCAACATAGATTTGTACTATTAATACATCTTTTGAAATCCTTTTTATAAAAAGAGTGGGATCAGCTACTCCTTTTGTAAATCCTTTTGAGATAAGAAAGTTTGAAAGCCTTTCATACCAAGATCTTGGAGCTTGTTTTAAACCATATAAAGCTTTAGAAAGTTTAAAAACATGATTTGGAAAATGAGGATTTAAAAAACCAGGTGGTTGTTCTACAAAAACATCTTCAACAATAAAACCATTTAGAAATGCACTTTTGACATCCATTTGATATAGCTTGAAATTCAGATGTGATGCATAGGCAAGTAAGATCCTAATAGCCTCTAATATAGCTACAGGTGCAAAGGTTTCCTCATAGTCAATTCCTTCTTCTTGATTGTAACCTTGTGCAACTAGCCTAGCTTTATTTCTAAGGATGTTTCCAGATTCATCAACTTTGTTTCTAAACACCCATTTTGTGCCTATGGTCAAAATGTCCTTAGATCTTTCTACTAGTTTCCAGACTTTGTTTCTTTCAAATTGATTTAGTTCTTCTTGCATATCCATTACCCAAAATTCATCATTGATAGCATCATTGATATTTTTAGGTTCTAACTGTGAAAGAAAAGCTTGATGTTCAACCTGATTTCTTAGAGAAGCTCTAGTCTGTGTTCCTCTATCTAGATTTACTACAACAGCATCTAAAGGATGGTTCTTTAGAGTCCTAGATGGTCTTGAAAAGATAGGGCTAGAGATTTCAGATTCATCTACAGATTGAGGTTCAACAGAAGCAGGTTCTGGAGAATTTCCAAAGCTGGATGTTTTAACTATAGGTCCATTGTTTTTATCATTGAGATTCAAACCAGAGAGATCATCTTCAAGAGAGATTTTAGGTTCATGTGGATCAGTTTCATCAAATTTGATGTGAACAGATTATTCCACACATTTGGTTCTTTTATTGAAAACTCTATAGTCTTTACTAGAGATAGAGTAACCTAGGAAAATTCTTTCATCACTCTTGGATGCAAATTTGTCAAGATTGTCTTTAGTATTGAGAATGAAGACTTTGCAGCCAAAAACTTTGAAGTAGTTAACCTTAGGTTTCCTATGGTTCCACAACTCATAAGGGGTCCTCTTAAGAACTGGTCTGATCAAGACTCTATTAATGACATAACAAGCTGTATTTACAGCTTCAACCCACAAGTAAATAGGCAATTCATATTCATTGAGCATAGTTCTAGCTATTTCTTGCAGGGTTCTATTCCTTCTCTCTACTACACCATTTTGTTGGGGTGTCCTAGGGGCAGAGAAATTGTGACTATAGCCATTGTGTGAGCAGTAAGAATCAAACTCATGATTTTCAAACTCACGACCATGATCACTTCTCAGGGTCTTAATCTTGAGTCCACTAAGATTTTCTACAGACTTGGAGTATTTAACAAAGTAAGAACAAGCTTCACTTTTGTGAGCTAGAAAATATACCCAAGTATATCTAGAAAAGTCATCTACAAGAACATAGACATAGTGCTTCCCATTCAAACTAGAAAATCTAGAAGGTCCAAATAAATCCATGTGAACCAACTCAAGAGGTTGAGAAGTTGACACTTCTTTCTTTGATTTAAAAGAAACTTTATATTGCTTTCCTTTTTGACAGGGATTACAAACTTTGTCTGCTGGAAATTCAAGTTTGGGTAAGTCTCTAACTAAGTTCTTCCTAGAAAGTTTTCTAAGAGAGTGTACATTGCAGTGTCCTAATCTTCTATGCCAAAGCCAAGACTCTTTATGAAAAGCATTTAAACAAGGAATATTCTGCTTAGCTAAAGAATCTAAATCAACAGCATAAACATTTTCATTTCTTAAAGCAGAAAATACTAAAACATTTTTTGAGTTAAAAACATTGCAAGAATCATTTTTAAATTTCACATAAAAACCATCATCACACAACTGAGAAATGCTTAACAAGTTATATTTAAGTCCATCGACAAATAAAACTTCAGAAACCAAGATTGAATCAGTGTTACCAATCTGGCCTAAGCCGATGATTTTTCCTTTTGAATTATCACCAAAAGTGACAAAGCCTCCATCAACTTTTACTAAGCTCTTGAAACATGAAAAGTCTCCTGACATATGTCTTGAACATCCACTGTCTAAGTACCATATCTTCTTGTGACAGCTCTTCAAGCAGGTCTCCTACAAAACAGATTTAGATGGAAGATGATTTTGGTACCCAGATCTTCTTGGGTCCAGACATGTTAGCCAATGATACTTTAGGTATCCATATTTGTCTAATGGGTCTCATATAATTTGTAGAATTAACATTCTTTGAAAGATAAACCTTATTAGATCCATAACTATGAATATAACTGGTTGAGGCATATGAAGTTCTAGAATTAACTATCTTCTGTCCAGATTTAGGAATGAATCTAGTTTTGGAAACTTTTCTTTGTCCAGGTTGGTATCCTATACCAGTAGTATATCTAGGTGCAACTTGATTTCCTAGCATTTGTGTTAGAGTATTCTTGCCATTTGTGAACTTCTCTAAGTCTTTTCTGAGTTGCTCATTAGACAATTTTAGTTCAGTATTCTCTTTAAGCAACTGAACATTCTTTTCTACTTCTATATCCAGATCAGATTTATGCTTAACACTTAAAGCATACTGTTTCTTTAAACCTTTATATTTATCTTTAAGCTCATTACAGGTTTCTTCAAGCATATCACAATATTCAAACAGTTCATATTTAGACATGTTATCACATTCAGAATCATCTCCAGAATAATATGAATTTAAAGCAGGAGTTTCTGATGTTACCTTAGAAGTGTTTGTCATGAAACACATGTTGGCTCGATTCCTTTCAGAGTCTGAAGATTTAGCTTCACTTGTGCTGTCTTCTGAAGCACTCCAAGTATCCTTCATGGATTTCTTGTACTTGTTATCCTTGTATTCATACTTCTTTTTGTATTTTAGCTTTGGACAGTCTGCTTTTATGTGTCCTTTTCTTTTGCATTCATAACAGACAACTTCATCTGATTTATCAGACTTCTTCCAATCCTTTTTCCAGTGTCCTTTGTTATCATACTTTCCTTTGTAGTTTGACTTTCTGAAAAACTTCTTCTTCCTATCGAATTTCTTAAATCTTCTAGCAATGTGAGGCATCTCAGCATCACTGTCAGAATCATTCTCACTTTCCTCACTGCTTGAACTTTCATTGATATCTTGAGTCTTTTCCTTATCCTTATTCTTTGAGGTTGTAGTCTTGAAGGCAATAGACTTCCTTTTAGGTTCATCATCTTCTTCTTTGTTTACCTTGAGTTCTTCTTCATACATCATCAACTTTCCAATTAGTTACTTGACATGCAGTTCTCCAATGTCACACGATTCTCTAATGGAGACAGAGGTTCCTCTCCATCTTTCAGGTAGACATCTCAAAATTCTCATGATTTGTTCCTTTGCTGGAACATCCTTTCCCAGAGAAGTCATTGTGTTGACAATTTCATTGAACCTGAGATACATATCAGAAATGGGTTCATCAGGCTTTTTCTTAAAATTATCATAATTAATAGTATAGGTATTCAATCTCATCTCATTAACATTAGTTGTTCCTTCATGAGAAACAGCTAAGGTATCCCAAATTTCATATGCAGTTTTACATGTAGAAATTCTATTAAATTCCTCATCTCCTAGAGCACAGTACAAGGCATTCATAGCTTTACAATTATTATTGTAAGCAGTCTTTGTAGGTTCATCCCAAGTAGATCTATCAGTAGTGGGAATTTTGTATTCAGATTCAATAGCAGTCCAAATATCAAAACTCATGCTTTCTAGATGAATTTTCATTTTAAGTTTCCACTAAGCATAGTTGTTTCCATTAAAGAAAGGTGGCCGGTTAGTAGCAGCGCCCTCAAGTCTATTATCCATGATATCACAAAAAGAATTTTAAAGAGATAAAAATTTAGAAATAACAGAAATTTTAAGAACTTTAAAATACAACTAAAATCACAGTTGAAAACCAGGGTACTTTAGAAAATATTTTCCAACCTCTGATACCAAATGTTGGTCGGAGTGGATACTCAAGAGGGGGGGTGAATTGAGTTCCAATTAAAATTTTCTGTTAAAAACAATTTTTATTAAAATCCCCCTATTTTAATATTAGATTAAACTGTAGTGAATTTATATAGATTATAAAGGTTCAATTTGTTTCTAAAAGATTGATTAGTTCTCAGTTAACTTAATGATATGATTAAATTAACTTTTGAAACTAATTTACTGGTTTATAATAAATATAAACACTTGTGAGTTTAACTATCAAAGTAGCTTTGAAGACAATTTATATTTCAAAGTAATAGCAGCGGAATATGAAATAAATATGTAGTATGGATATAGTATGTAGCTACAAACACAGAGAATTAACCAAGAGGTTCAGTCTCAAGCCGAGACTTAGTCCTCTCTAAAGTTTATATAAAAATGATCCACACCCTGGATCGGGGTTAACAACAGTGAACACACTATCCAGGTCACAAGACCTCTACCACAGTTCTGCATGGGGAAACAAACAATAGCTTAGAGCTGTCCAGGTCTCACACGACCTCTACCACTATCCACAGTGGGAAATGAAGTGTAAAAAGGTTTTATGAGGATTTACAGATCCTCCAGTGAAAGTACAGGAGTCAGTGTGTGTGTTTAATACAGTGGATAACACACACGTCTCAAGATGTAAAACAAATGTATCACAGAGCAGAGATGTAGAGTTTAGAAATGGATCTAGTGATTTCAGTGTAGCTCTGGACTCTTTTTTATTTGGTCAGAATTTATTCTGAGTCCTCTTCTCGTTTTTGTTTGAGAAGAAGAGTGTCGTATGCTTCAGGTTCAAAGGCAGTGAGATGTAGTCGATGAAGTTCTTCAATGTTCTTTTGTATGCACAGAACTCTTCTTGAGTAGGCTTGATTGTGTATGAGGTTCTGTCTTGCTTGGTTCTTCCTCTTCTTTCTTTCCTCTATATTCTTCTTGTGTTCTTCCGTCCACTGTCTTCTTCAGCAGAGTCTTCTTGTATTTATGTCACGTGCTTCGGAAGACAGAAAAAGTTTCCTTTCCGCAGGTACGAGGTACGGTTTCCTGACATCTGACAACCTTTATTAATTAATTGAGAGAGCATTAAAATATACCTAATATGACCGTTGGTTAGATAAAATAAAGATAAAGATAAATAAATTCAAACAGTTGTTTATGAATATTGAAGAATCAAGTGATCGGTAGGTCATCAGCATTAGTGATTAATGATCGGTGACTCAGATAGATCAGCATCGGTGAGTCATTTGCATCGGTGAGTCATTTTGCATCGGTTTGTCATCTGATCGGTGAGTCAGTTTGATCAGCATCGGTCTGTCATCTGATCAGTGAGTCAGTTTGATCAGCATCGGTTTGTCATCTGATCGGTGAGTCAGTTTGATCAGCATCGGTCTGTCATCTGATCGGTGAGTCAGTTTGATCAGCATCGGTCTGTCATCTGATCGGTGAGTCAGTTTGATCATCATCGGTCTGTCATCTGATCGGTGAGTCAGTTTGATCAGCATCGGTCTGTCATCTGATCGGTGAGTCAGTTTGATCGATGGCTCATTTTGATATCGGATCGGTGCGACCGTTGTCCTTTGATATTGGATCGGTGCTTCCGATGTTTGTTGATATTGAATCGGTGCTTCCGATGTCTGTTGATATTGGATCGGTGCTTCTGATGTCTGTTGATATTGGATCGGTGCTTCCGATGTTTGTTGAATCCAGAATACTTCCAAAATACTTTGTAAGTCAATAAGCATAGACAAAAACATGATAACAGATTCATTCACAGATTGTAATTAAGTTTATGAGAATTCAAACCAGATTAAGCATTAATGGTATGTGATGATTTGTAATTATTAAAACATCAATCATAGACATGAAATCAATAATCTTCCAGAGGGCTCAACACCATGTCTCTTATCATTTTAGAGTCATGCATGTTGTACTATAAAGGGATAATATTTATGGTCGAATAGCTTTGACCATAAATTTTGAAATTATATCCCAAACAAGACTTTGTGCCTAAGAATTACTTTAATTATTCTTTAAATATTTCCAAGGGGAATATTGAGTCATGTTTTTTATGGTCACCAAATTTAAAATTCGTATCAATATAAGGGGAGTCCCCTCCAAGAACAAAGCTACCATTATTTGAAAAAACCTGTTATGGGGGCTGTATTATGTAGGGCCAAATGGGGCATATGCTGCATAGCCAAATAGTGAAATCTTTTGGCTGATAGGATTGTTATGTAGGCAGCTTATGCAAGACCACTGAAGGGCACATGCTGCATAATCAAGCAAAAGAGCTATTAGAAATTTAAAATTTTACTGCTGTTAGACAGGGGAAAATAATATTTGGGTGACTCAAGGCCACAGTGGGTGGTTTTTCTAAGTAAAGGGATTTTAAGAATGAAAGGGCTACTTTATGCCGTCATATGTCAGGAATAGGAAAACCGTCTCTATAAAAATTTTATGTATGAGTACTGTGTAGTTTTAAGTCATGCAGTGAGGACATTGGTACTGTGCAGTTTTAAGTCATGCAGTGAGGACATTGGTACTGTGCAGTTTTAAGTCATGTAGTGAGGACATTGGTACTGTGTAGTTTTAAGTCATGTAGTGAGGACATTGGGTGACTTTAATTTAAGGTCTTTAACTCTGAAAAAAGGTACGAAACTCTTCCAATTTCTTAATAATTTGTTTGGAAACATACTATCATATTCAGGTATGGAAAGAAAAAATAGTAAAATGTGATTTGGTAATTTCTAAATCTGAAGAATGATATGGAAAAGAAGATAAAGGCATTAGAGGGAGTCTTTTTTCCAAAAATGAAGTTACCATTATTTAAGAAACCCATTATGGGGGTTGTTTTATGTAGGGACAACTAAGGAATATGCTTCATAGATAAATAGTGGCATCTTTTTACTAAAATACCTCTTATGTAGGTAACTTATACAAGGCCACCTAAGGGCACATGCTGTATAGTCAGAAAAAAGAGATCTAAAAAATTTGACATTCTACTCCTAAAAGACGAAGAAAGTTTATGGAGATTCAGATTTTCCGAAGCACAGAGTATGGTTTATGGATAAAGGTACTTGAATATGGAAAGGGAATTTCCAACCAAGATTTCCAAAGAATTGGGGGAATAGTACTTCTACGAAGGCATGGCCCAAATGTAAGAGGTATGGTGTTTGTAGTTTTTTGGCCATACAACTAAGACAAGAAAAGGAAATAGTATGTGATACATGGTAAAGTGGTTCCAAGGTTATTTTATATTGTATTGAACACATGGTAAGGGAAATGTGTAATCTATGGTTTTGAAGACATTAATATTGGAAAAAAGATAACGGGAAAATTGTACTTGAATGACTATTTTAAAATACAGATTCTTGTATATTGTCATCAAAGTTTGAAGGGGACAAAGATACTATAACCAAGAATGAAGTTACTATTTTTTTGTCAAACCTGTTATGGGGGTTATGTTATGCAGAACCAACTAGGACATATGATGCATAGCCAAATAGTGGAATCTTTTGACTGACATGCCTGTTATGTATGTAACTTATGCAAGGACACCTAAGGGAACATGCTGTATAGTCAGGAAAAAGAGTTCTCAGGTATTAGAAACTCTATCACCAGAAACCGTAAGAATGATTATGAATATCTGAAAACATTCAAGATTAAGAGTGTAAAATATGGAAGGGTTTTATGTTCAATGCATATGATAAATATTTAACCAACATTGGCCATGAGTTTGACATCCTTTTACATATATCTGAATCATATGTAAAATGGATACTTTCTTTGTTTCCTTTGAATTAATATTATGATGTGCAGTTTTAAGTCATGAAATGAGGACATTTTCACCCCCATAAGGAATTGAAACACTTAATTTATATAAAGAATCCTTTTACCCAATTCCTAAGCCCACTTGATCTATGCTCGGTGTAAGAAACAAGGAGTAATAAAGGTTTCTTATATAATACAAAGGTTCCACAGGTGAAGAATGGGGTGTTAGATTTCCATGCAGTTTAATGTCATGCAGTAAGGACAGAATGAACCAATGTAAAAATAAAGACATATTGTAACTGGATTAAGGGATAAAACCCAAGTGTCACTATGTGTCTTACTGAGATCAAGAATCAAGCCATACATAGCTCTTAAAACATTCCCTATGCAGGTTTGATTCTTATATAAGGAATAAAGGGTTTTTTTATCATGATTGAGCCCAAGATTGAAGATCTAGGCATCTCTACACATGTCATTGAAAAAAAATGAGAATCAATCCATATATAGTTCTTGAAACAATCATCCCTCACGCCAATCGAGTTTGAATTGAAGAATGGGGAGTTTGGACACATTCTAAGAGAACGGTAAATCTTAAGACATAAAATGGTATAAGGACCAAATCGTATATCTTAAGGAAACACACTGTGTAGATATGATTCACATATAGGAAAAGAAAATAAAATATTAAGATTTTGTGACTATGGCTGAGCCTAAAATTAGATATTTGGGCGTCTCTACATATCTCATTGAAAAATGAAAATCAAGCCATACATAGTTCTTGAAACAATCATACCACATGCCAATCGAGTTCGACATGAAGAATAAGGAATTTGGACATGATCTAAGAGAATGATAAATCTTAAGACATAAAATGGTATAAGAACCAAATCATATATCTTAAGGAAACACTATGTATAGATCTGATTCATATACAGGAAAGGAAAAGAAAATATTAAGATTTTGTGACTACAGTTGGGCCCAAAATTGGAGATTTGAGCGTCTCTAAGTATCTCATTGAAAAATGAGAATCAAGCCATACGTAGTTCTTGAAATAAGGTCTCTATGCAGATCTGACTCAGACATGGGAAAGAGAGGGACTCATGTGCTACTAAGGAGCAGTAATGATGTCAATGATATTTGATTATGGAAGCTTCTAACATCAAATAGAGAAAATGTTATTTGTACAAATGATGTCATGCAGTTTAACGTCATGTGACAAGGAAGAAGATTGTAACGCCCCGACCCTAGTTACCTAGAGTCGGTGCATTATTGCTTAACATTGGCATGATCACAAAGATCAAGTCTCGAAAGATCGATTAGTTTAGTAGCCCTGAAACACTAGATATATTCATAAGTTTTACATTACATCATAAAGTAATACAAAACTACAACAACATCTTGTCTTCATATCCCCTTATATTATCCCTTCAGGTCATTCATAAAATACTTGTTCAAATCCTGGAAAAATTAAAACATTGAAAGGGGTGAGCTCAGATGCTCAGTAAGGATAACAATATAGCTGAATCTTTCATAAATAAACATAAACATTTAAGGCAAGGTATAAATAAACAAAAGCCTTTTAAACATGAAATTCCACATAATATGGAAAAATAAAATGAAATAATTCCATTTACTTATTCACATGGATATTCTACTGGTCGAATAATCACATGAAATATAAATAACCACTTTCATAATGATGTAATGCATAATTCCAGACTATCATAACCATGTATCCAAGGCCTCGTGCTAAGACTACAAATAAGATTTTTTCAAGGCCTCGTGCCAAGACACTAGTTTGTCTCATGAGACCTACCGATGTAATTTTTTTAGAAAATACTTACGTTTAAAATTGCGAAAATATACTCTAGTGTTTTTTTGAAAACATTATGCAAGCTTCTGAAAACAAAATAACTAATTCTGAGATTGCTCGACTAATTACAGGCCATGATGGGTCCACTTCCAATCCCTTCTAGTCTACCACACTCGAGAGTTGGGTTTTCTGAAAACATTTTTAATCTTGTGTTAAATACATATAAATTTGCACTAGATTTTCATATATTTGAGAGAAATATATCTTTTTTAAATCATTTAAAAATCATATAATTATAAAATAAAACCTTTTGAATAAATGTAAAAGTCAAAGGGGTTTGTACACCGTATAAAATAAAGTTGTGTATAAAACAAAATATGCCTCAATGACAGGATATTGAGACGAAGTCCCTTACAAAGATCATTTTTTTAAATAAAATAGATCTATTATGTGTATTAACTATAATTACACATAAAGAAAGTACAAATACAAGATAGTAAATAATAATATCATGACATAATTTGAAAGTAGGAGATTAACCCAAAGAATGGAAATTGGGTTAAGAAGTTCCCTTACCTCGTGTCCGACTTGACTCGATCGTTATTTAATATCCTGAATAATAAACTAGAGTTAATTTATACTTTCTTAAGAACCTTTTTCAAGTTCATTATTCCTCTTATATCACTTATTACCATGTTATTAACATTATGTAATTATTTAAGTTAATAACGGTCGTTTTGTCGATCATTGGTACTTGAGTCAAAAATAAACTTCTTATAATTATAAGTTGTTCATGTGGTAAAATATACATTATATCCAGAAGTATATTCATGATTTAGATATCATATATATCATATATATCTAGTATATATATGCATTTATAATATTACATAACATTTAGAGGTATGAAATGAAATGCACCGTTCATGGAGACGGTAAGCCATACGTACGCATGAACGCTACTTTCATTTCTATTTCATATTTAATGGAATGAAATCATAATGATATAAAGATATATTATAATTACAGTATAAGTTCATATATAATATCATTTACTCCATCCTTTATACATCCCACATATGGCATTAACGATTCAAATCACTTTGAGGGGGCGGTAGTCCGCACTTCCTAAAATGAAATTATCGCGTTTATCCATAATGGAAATCATAAAGGTATGCCATAAATGAGAAATACAGAAGAATAAGGAAAACATAAACATAATATATATCATATATAAATATAGTGACATCTTAATGGCCACCATGAGAGGTGTTAAAAGAAGATTGAACAATCATCGTTTCGTGAGGCAGAAATTCGCCAACCACAGAAACAATATGTTATTCAACCATTAGATGAAGGCGTGTGTAAGTTTAAATCAAATCATTATCATAAAAACATCCTAGTATATTTAAGATACTGGTGTTGTTACAAAATAAAGGAATAAAAAGAGTTTAAGGGGTTGGAGA
This sequence comes from Viscum album, assembly GCA_963277665.1. Classification (NCBI taxonomy): domain Eukaryota; kingdom Viridiplantae; phylum Streptophyta; class Magnoliopsida; order Santalales; family Viscaceae; genus Viscum; species Viscum album. The sequence continues at coordinate 1,739,468,992 of OY728146.1, read as the reverse complement.
AGAAAAATAATACAAAATAACATAAGAGAAAACATTACCTTGAAATCGGGTAACTCTTTTTGATTTGAGCCAAAGGCTTCCTTGGGAAGAATTATTCCCAAATTGAGGCTTATAGGAGTAAGAGAGAGAATTTTAGAGAGTATTTGGGCAGATTTTTTCCGAGCCAAATGGCTTTGATGGTGTGAATAAGGTGGTAGAGGTGGGGGCCTTTTATAAGAGGAGAGGAGGGGCACTCTTGGAAAGATTGAAATGTTACTTTATTATATAATGATATTAGGATTTTAAAGGCCCCAAACTTATATATTTCAAGTCTAAGGTGATAATGGTTAGAAATATACTCATCCAATAGGTTTTTGACAAGTTTAAGTCTTATATTTTACATTATCTTTTCATTTTATTTAAATCGTTAATTAATGAGGTAATCACTGCATCATCATGGTGTCATAAAAAAATTTAATTTATTTAATGTCTAAAAATTATAAAAAAATATCATGATGTAGGAAATATTTTTAGATTTACAATGAATATTTATAGTCTAAAATCTAACTTATATAACCCCATGTAATAATTGTTTTAGTAAAACAACACATGTTTGTGACAATTTTATTTTTACTTTAAATAAAAAGTTATTAATGTCATTTTCTTACCCAAGTGGCTCCATGGGGTCCCCAAGTTGACCCATAGATTGTTTTGGTCAGCCATGACTCACCCAATAAGGGTAAGACAAGTGTAAAGGTAATTTCATATTATTATAACATTATATTTACCTTAAGTTACACTAATTACCTTTAATCGCGATTAATTAAACTTAAAAGTTACTATTCACAAAAAATTATTTTAATCCCATTGAACCACATTTTAATTCCTAATGATAACCATTTATGTCGGATTTTTGAAAATCAAATCACATAAGTGGTAATGTTTCATTTAAACGAAAAATCAGTTTTTTAACTACCACTTAGTAGTTTCACTATTCATCAAAAATTGAAGTTTTTCAGAACAATGCCAAAATTTTACCCTAAGCTATAATTGATATTCCGAATTAAAAAATGATGTCTATTTTAAAAAATTCCAAACATATAAGTTTCATTAATTAATTTTATAATTAATTCCCGCTGTCACAACAAATAGCGTGTTTTTAAGAAATAATATATATCAAAAGATTGACAACTGTTTATGTCCAATTTAAAAGTGAAATTAATTCTAATGACCACCATTGGATAAAATGTTAAAAATATATTCAAATTATACTTTAAAACCACTCAATATTATAATTTATCACTATAAATTATTTTTATTAAAAAGGTTGTTTTTAAGTATTTTTCACTATTCATAAAAAATTGGAAGTTCTCAGAAAAATACCAAAAATTCAGCATAGGCTAATTTCAATATTCTGAATCAAAAAATGAAGTCAATTTTGAAATATAAAATATATATAATTTCAAAAAGTGGGTATTACTATTTATAATGGCTATTTTGATTGGTCGCAGTGTGTTAGAATCTCGAACTTGGGTACAATGTAAGCTATTGCATTATTGAAAGAGAAGCGTATCGTGGAAGCTCAGGGTGTTACAAAGATGCTACACATTTTAACATCATGAAACATAGACTCTTATGGTTGTTATGCAGTTTAATGTCTTGCAGCTAGGACATGAGGGCTATACAGTTTTTAGTCTTGTAGCAAGGACATTGTACTGTGTAGTTTTAAGTCTTATAGTGAGGACGTTGTACTCTGCAGTTTTAAGTCTTGCAGTGAGGAAGTTGTACTGTGTAGTTTTAATTCTTGTAGTGAGGATGTTGTATTGTGTAGTTTTAAGTCTTGCAGTGAGGACGTTGTACTGTGTAGTTTTAAGTCTTGCAGTGAGGATGTTGTACTGTACAGTTTTAAGTCTTGTAGTGAGGACATTGTACTGTGCAATTTTAAGTCTTGCAATGAGGACATTATTTAATTACATAAAGTATTTCTTTAAAAATCTTTCATTTGTTGGAGTTTTAATAAGCTCTCCATCTATTGATATTAAGGCATAAGATCCATTTGAATAGACCTTATGTATAGAATACTGTCCTTCCCACTTTGGCTCAAGCTTTGGAGGTTTCTCCCCTGGTATTATTGGATTCCTAAGGACCAACACCAATTCTCCTTGAAGAAATGAATGGAGGCAAAGTTTCTTGTTAAAATCTCACACTATTCTGTTCTAATAGATTTCTAAATGATGCAAAGTATGTAATATTTTCTCCTCTAATTATTCCAGTTCATTGAACCATTTTTGAGACCTCTCATATGTAGACAACTGATCACAGATTTCAACTCTGAGTGAAGGAAATTTCATTTTAATTAGAAAAACTGATTCGGTTCCATATACCAATGAATAAGGAGTTGTTTGGGTGACAGTATGGTTAGTGGTCTAACAAGCCCATAAAGCATTCAAAAGTTTATATCAGGCCATGATTTCTTATCTTTATCCACCATCTTCTTGAGTATATTCGATAGGGTCTTGTTGAAGGATTCTATCTGTCTATTGGTCGCCACATGATAGTGAGATGAATGGTTGGATTTAATATTATGTTCCTGATAAAACTTTTTTACCTCAGCAGAACAAAAATTGGTGCCATTGTCCATAAAAATAGTACGAGGGACACCAAATCTGGCGATGATAATAGTTTTGACAAAACTAACAATAATTTTGGATCTGACTTCTTTAAGAGGTATTGCCTCAGCCCATTTAGAGAAGAAGTCAGTATCAGTAAGGATATATTTGAATTGCTTAGCCGTGGTTGGATGATAAGGTCCTACTACATCCATTCCCTATGTGGAAAATGGCCAGGAGTATTTATCTATATATAGAAACTCTGAGGGTTGGTGAATGAAGTTGGCATGCACTTGGCAGGGATGGCATTTTTTAGTGAAATCTGTACAATCCTACGTCATTGAAGGCTAAAAGTATCCAAGCCTTTGGATATGGCCAAAGAGTCTGTGCCTAGACTGATGAGCACCATAAGATCCTGAATGTACTTCTTTCATGACAGCTGCAGTCTCTTCTTCATCAATACATCTGAAGAGGATTCCATGAAAGCCTCGCTTGTATAGGATCTTTTGGTGGTCTGGACTATTATAAAGAGTAAAATTGGCCTCTCTTCATCAGATCTATTCTTTTTCATCCCTATTCGGTGGAAGTACGCCATTTTGAAAATATTCCATGATAGATGTTATCCATCCCATGGTATGACCATATGGTTTATAAATAGGGTTAATTTCATTAATTTCCTCTATTCTGGTTTGAACAAAAGGTGATACCACATGAAAATGGGCTATGCTAATGACTATCTCATCCTGTTTTGGATCTTCCAAGGCTATAGCTGCATTAGCCAGTGCATCTTCTTGGTAATTTTGTGATCACGGGACATAAGACAATGTTGGCTCTGAGGGAAATTCATCCATTAACCCTCTAACATAATCACACAAAGGGATTAACTCTTCTTTTCTGATAGAATATTCCCCATTGATTTTATTGATTACCAATTCTGAATCACCTTTTACCTTTAAGTGATTCATTTGAACCTGAAGGGCCAATTCCAAACTTGCGATGAGAGCCTGATATTCTGCCTCATTGTTGGTACCACCTTCCGATAATAGGAAGAAATAAGGAAATAATGCCTTTTCTGGGGAAATAAGGACAATTCCAAACCCAACTTTGTTGAGTTTAGGGTTTTCCATCCTCTTTCCTATTGGACTTTTGGAGGCACCATCAAAGTACATTTCCCATATTTTGGAATTATCCTGAATAGAGAAGACTTATTCATTAGGAAGTTCATCATTTAATGATTTATCTTCTGAAGATGGATGCTTAGCAAGAAAGTCAGCCAGATCTTGGCCTTTTATTTCCTTTTTAGGCACAAACTAGATATCAAACTGTTGCAAAATAACTGCCCACCGTTCCAGATTCCCTATAAGCATAGAAAGACTGAGGATAAATTTGAGTAGGTTATTGCGAGATACCAATTGGACCTCATGATGTTCCAGGTAGTGCCTCAATTTCTGAACTACAAAGATTAATACTAGGGATCACTTTTCAATACTTGAATATCAAGTTTCTACATCAATAATAGTTTGACTGAGATAACAGAGGCTGTTTTCATTCTCAACATCATTCTTTTGTGCGAGGAAGACATATAGTGATCGCTCTAAAGCTGTCACATAGATAATAAGTGGTCTTCCTTCAATAGGCGACATCGATACCAGTGTACTTAATAGATATTTATTTAGGGTATCAAATTATTCTTGACAGTCTTTGGTCCATTGGTAGGTGACTCCCTTCTTCATTAATCTGGTGAAGGGTAAACATTTTCCTACTAAATTGGTGATAAAGTGACAAATATAGGCCAAGTGTCCTTGGAGTCCTCTTAATGATTTCAAATTTTGAGGAGGTGACATACCAAGGATTGATTTTGTTTTCTCAGGATCAACTTTGATACCACGTTGGCATACAACGAATCCAAGGAATTTTCCCATGGTTACCCCAAAACCACATTTCAAGGGGTTCATCTTCAAACCGTGTTGCCGAAGTTTATGGAATATAGTCTCCAAATAAGCCAAGTGATTGGAACATTTTCTATATTTTACCACCAAATAATCCACATAACATTCAACAAACTTTCCTAAGAAAGGTTTAAAGATATGATGCTTGGCACGTTGATATGTTGTACTTGCATTCTTTAAGGCAAAGGGTATTACCCAATAGAAAAACACACCTTGAAGAGCTCTGAAGGCTGTATATTCTTCATCCTCTGGGGCCATACGGATTTTATTATACCCATAGTATCCATCCATGAAATAAAGAGATTCATATCTAGCCGTTGCATCAATTAAAAGCTCTATAATCAGAACTGGAAAATCATATTTAGGAAAATTCTGGTTAAGATCTTTAAAATCAATGAAAACACTAATTTTACCATCCTTATTTTTCATTGGGACATTGTTGGACAACCATTTGGGATATTTAACTTCTCTAACAAAGTTATCCTTTATAATCTTATCAACTTCCACTTAAATTTTAGAGGCATGAGTTGGGTGTGTTCTTCTTGCTGCCTGCTCGAATCCACGATGTTCTTCTGGCAAACCCAAATGATGGGTGGCTACATCAGGATTAAGTAATGACATTTCTATATAATTCCAAGAAAATATATCTTTATGTTTCTTTAGAAATGAAGTATACACCTATTTCTCTTTATAGGTCATGGATACACTAATTAGAGTGGGGTGTGGATCTTATTCTGTACCCAGATTTATTTATCTGAGCTCATCCACAGTGGAAGAGACACCTTCCTTAAATGTTGGAGGAGCATCCCTGAGATCTTCCTCTTCTTCTTCATTACACGTTACCTCTTCCGTTTCCACTTGCATAGTAGACGATAAAGCAAAACTCTCAGATTTAGAGGAGGAGTTAGTATTTGATCATCCTAAAGAAGAGGCCACCAAATCTGACCCTACTATTGACAAAGGGTCTTCCTAGGGTAATAAAGTAGAGATGATGGATTGAGAATCAACATCTTTTGTCTTTCTCTTGCATTTCCATAATTTCTTCTACTTTTATTGATGAAGTAGATGCTTTCTGTAGTTCAGTGGATGAAATGAAGACATATCCATTTAAGATTCCATCATTGCTTGGTAGATCAACAATTTCTCCCATGCTATCAGGATCAGTTGCCATAATTTACATTATGGAAGTTATTGAAAAAATGATTGGATTTGGTTTTACCCTTTCAATTTGATTGATGGGTATCACATAATCTGTACTGAAATGTATGAATGGATTTTCTGGGACCTTTTCCAATCCATTCAGAACATTAACTATGGTTATTTCCTTTGTTATGGACTTAGTTCCTTTTGTGTGATAATACTCTACCTCAATGTATTGAGATTCACATGTTTTGAACAGAGCCTTGTCACTATACAACATCCTGATTTGACCATTGAAACAGTACTTAAGACATTGGTGGTATGACAAAGGTATGACTGCATGTTGATGTAGCCAAGGTCTTCCAAGAAGAATGTTGAAGGTTGTGTCGTGAAAAACAACCATGAAATATGAATTAGACACAAGATTTATAAACTAAGTTCTGAGTGTAATCTCACCCAGAGGTTCTTTCTCATTTTTTTCATATCCTTGCAACATTAAAGTGGAAGGAGATAAATCAGATTCAGTCAGGCCCAATCGACGAAGTGTATGTACACAAATGAGATTGACTCTAGAGCCATTATCAATGAAGGCTCGTCGGATGTCTATGTCATTGATATTGCCAGAAAAATACAAGGGTCTGATATGTCCATATACACCATCATCTTCCTATTCATCTATAAAAGATATGACTGCATGAAATTCTACAGGATCATTCTCGATACAGTAAACCTCAGCAACAACAACTTCGGTTTCAAACTCTTGAGGACTTGAAAAAGCCTCAATGAGGTCCTCTCGAAGATCTTTTGATAGATTCAAAGCATCCAAAATTGATAACTTGGATTGTACTTGAGCAAATTGTTTCAAGACATCATACTTTTGGTCCAAAGGTCTGCGTTTCCCAGCATGGAGATGCGATTTTGTAGGTGCTTTGGAAATTCATTCTTCTGATGTAGACATATTCTGTGTCGGAGTAGAAGCTGGAAATAATCCTGGATTTTGTAGATTAGATATACTTGGTCTATTTACTTGTTGAGAAGAATATGATGTATCTTCTAATCGGTCTTCCAAAATAATTGTGTCAGAAAAGAACTTGTCTTGCCTAGAAGAAACTCCTTGTTCTTGTTGAGCCCGCAGAAGGGATCTTCCACGAGTTTCTACCACATATATGGTTCGAGCAGGGGTAGAGTTAAAATAGTGATTTCTAGAATTCACATGTCTTCCCCTATATCTCCGACCTTGGCCTCTTCCTCTAGTTCCCTAAGTAGATACAAGGAATTCTGGATCATTATAATTAAAACCACCATTGGCATAAAGATACATTAAATGTATAACATTAACAGAACCAAATATCAATTATTCATCTGATGAAGATTATTCTTGACAGGTTAATTCTGGTTGTGCCATTTGGTGGGGCGGTGGGCATATTTTTGAAATGGATGGCATGAAATCTTCCAGGGTCAAGGACACCTTTGGCCTTAATGTGAGATTATCGTCTTCTAACTGCTCTTTTTTCTTATAATCACTTCGATTCTTTGATGAACAACTTTTTGATGAAGATGGATTTACTATGGCAGAAGTGGTAGAAGACATAATTGGTTGTTTCAACTCTGTTCATAAAATGGCATGAGTCCAGTTGATCATTTTCCTAATCATCCAATCATCATATTTATGTAAATTTTTACTTTTTACTTCCTATTATTCTCCCTCTTCCTCTGGATCAGTAGCAGTAACACATGCTACCTGAGCTGATGAACTTTTTAGTTTCACTTGTCCAGAGTCTTCCATCTTTTACAGGAGGTATTTGAAAAAAAACACTCCTGAATGGGATGTCCCAACATTCGGTGAAATGGAAAATAATTCAGAATATCTTCATCTCCTTCTTTATTTGGTTCTTTGGTCTTGGAAACTAAACCAAATTATTTTCCAGAGCTGAGATGAAGTAACCAGGAACCTGTTTATTTTGGAAATAATAAACTTTGTTCTTTAATTCCTAAAACTGTTTCCGCCTTTGATCTCTTTGATCATCTTGACGAGGCGGTCATTTCTGCTGGTGCTTAGGAGGCATAGCCCTTCGGTATGATGAAGGTCTTGAAGTAGAAGTAGGTACATATGCCTTGTTGATTGTTACTATAGCTGCTTATAATTTTCCTATCCTCCTCCCCAGAGCTGATGGAATTACATGATTTTTAGCTTTAGTTTCTATAATAGAGTCTTTTATATATTGAGTGATTGAAGTAAGGTCTCAAAACCCTCCTGTGTATTTCATAGGGATCAATGGCGTGCATAACTCATCACGTAGATTTTCCACACAGATTAGTAGAAAATATTCTTGAGGGAGTGCTAGACTTAAGGAATATGTTAATCCTTTCCATCACGTAATGAAATATGAAACTCTTTCATTATCCCTTTGTTTATAATTGGTAAGATAAAAAACTGTCATCTTTGGTAGCATTGAGATGAATTGAAGAAGGAATTTCTGATAGAGATCTTCCCACCCAGTAATTGATCAAGACTATAAACTTGTATACCAGAAAAAAGCCAGTCCCTGTAATGAATGCACAAAACACCTAACCTCAACTACTTCGTTTTATTGAGAAGTTCCTATCATGAGATCACAATGAGAAACAAAATGTGTTGATTGTTGTTCCGGATCTCCCGAACCATTGAAGATTGGGAATGTGGTATTCCCAAAATTTGGTGGGGAGGAATTGCATCCACCCATTCAGGGTAAGCTCTCTTTTTCAGGTGAACTGGTGCATGTCATTCCTCCATAGCTTTCAATCAAATCGTTAATGCCTCAATTATGTTCACAAGCATTTGGGGAACATCCGAATGAGCTGGAACTTGTGCAGGTATAGAAACTAGAGTTTGAGCTGGTGAAACGACCAGAAAAACCACTGATGGTGATGCTGATATTTTCCTTGGATAACCCATGGTAATAGGCCTATCAGGATGTATCTAAACCTCTATTAATTGTGTACCTTGTGGAGGTAATTCATTATATGCATCTGTAGTTACTACAAATCCTCTTTGTTGAGGAGATCCTATAAGATTTGAAAGTTAAGGACCTACCTGGAGAGTACCTCTAGCAGAAATGATGCTTCAAAGTAATTCTGTATTGAGTCTTTTCAACTCCTTTATTTCCTATTCTTGCTATAAAAATCTCTATTCAAGTGAAAGAGATTGACCTTCTCTAGTGGAAAAGTGAAATGAAATCTAACTTTTTTCTTTTCCCCTTGTTATATGGATTTCAGAGTGATGTGAGTTGGTTATTTGAAGGCATACCTAGATTCTGGGTAAGCCTCTGATTTCAGGTATGTACACCTTCTTCATTTTCCTTAGTGTGTACTGTATTATGGAAAATAACTTTATCTTATGATTCCCATGAACTAGACTCATTTTCTAGAGGATCTTATGCAGTGGTTTTAATAACATTCACTAATGCATAATGCATCAATAGAATTATGTCAGTATTTTTGTAAGATCTTCTCTCTATGTATCTTTCATGAGACTCTGTTATCCTATATAATAAATTTCTGGGAACTATTTAGAAAATAGTAACTCAAAGTAAATCCTTGGATAGTTCAGTTGTACGCTTTCCTTGTGGCTTCTTCCCTAATTGGGAGAAAACTGACTTCTGTTGAAGAGGGGATTTCATATTTGAAAATCCCCCAGTCCTACAGGCTGGGGCTATTCTTGTTCTTTTTATTAAAATATCTGAACTTTTTTTAATGAATTTGAAGGTTGAGTTGAATGAGCCCCTAAGCTTGCAAGCTAGGGTGATTCTTAAACTGCTATGGATGAAATTCGTGCAACTGCTCTTTTGATTTTGCGAATTTTGGTTCGAACATTAGCTGGGTGCATTATCCGACCACCACTCAAATCACCTATTTCGGAAGATCAATTTTCTATTTCAAACATTTACATCCTCTGACACCTGACATCTTCTAAGAGGGACGCCTGCTCAATATTCTCAAATGCTTGATGTAAAAGTAACACAACAACTTCTTTTCTTTGGGCCTGACTTTGATGAGAGCCGGTTCAGGCCTATTCTTGAGTGTACATTTTATTACATACAAAATCTATTGATTGTGGCCGACCATGGGAAATAACATTGCATCAGACCACTTTTGGCGGACTTTGCTGATTTTGGAGTGCAGTGAAATGAAATGTTCCATGTGCACCCCATCCTCTGATATGAACACTAGATGGGGAATGATAAATTAACTGGCGTAGCCTCTTTAAAGTATTGAGGCATGCACACTGAAGGGTTCTCTACATATTTTCAGCCTTTGTATGTTGGGAAACTGAGAGAGACACCAAGTCAATTTGGTGTTTCAACCCTTCTACCACCTTTACATGATTTTTATATTCATCATATGGTAATATTTTAGTTTTCAAATGAAAAAGAGTCTTCTATAAATTGAGGCGGATATTAGGATTGCAATATTCTATAATCAATTCTAGAATGTTATAATGAGAATTTTCCAATGACTAGAACATGACTGGTACTTCTTCCTTAGATAATTGTTTCCTCATGTTTAATACATCTTCATCATCTTTCACTATAGGTTTCTCCACTTGGTATGACCAAAGTGGATTCTATGTATTAGAAGAAAAATGACCCAAGGGAGGTTCGAAGAATGACCATTCCCTTAAGATGTCTTCTAGTTGATAAAGTGTTTCACCTATCAATGACAAGGCATCATACATGACTAGCCTTATGTTTTCAAGTGCCTCAAGATAGGAGGGATTTCTTATCGCTACATTGTCAATTATAGAATTATTTTGACAATGTGAAATACTACTATAGAGAGGACTTTCGCAGCGAATGACATCATGGGGAGGATCACCATGATGGATTATAGCAAGGGATAAATCTTCTTTCTCCTTGGTCTTATGGCCACATAGAGGGTTTCTATGACTCTCATATAGGTATAGGCATTCTAGACTGGCCAAATTTTCATGAAGTAAGTCTTCATGATGAAGTGTCCGATGAGGAACTTCATAATTACTACTACCACTCACATAATTTGGTAATGAGAGGATAGGATCTTGAGCTGCAATAGATAAATGTCTGAGTGCTTCAAGAAATAATGTATTAAGAGGATCCAAATCATATCTTGACTCTTGATTTTCCAAAAGTTCTTGGTGAGACTTCTTTTTGGATGTTCTCTTATACTTAGTTGGGGACAATTGTTAGGAAAAGTGGTTATCATGGGCAAGTGTATGTGCCTGCCTTAGAGTTGTTACCAAAATGGACCAATTAACTCCAATTGGAAAGGGTGTATGTTCCAGATCTTGTTGTCCATATGATATGGGGGAGTATTGTTGTACCTCTCGAACCCCTCGAGGTTTGATTTTCATGATCACAATCACCCTCTTTCTTATCTAACTTGTTTTCAAGTGTTTGTGAATGATAGGCAAAATATTGCCAAAGGATTGGCCCAAGAAAGCTGGCAAATGGACTGAAATTCAGTCCACCGGCCAACCGGTGTGATAGCACCGGCCAGCCGGTGGACCTGGCAGAGGCATTGCCCACTGCCAGGTTCCACCGGTCAGCCGGTGGCTCTGTCACCGGCCAGCCGGTGGCAACCTGATTCAACAGTGTTTGCTACTGTCTTGCCACCGGCCAACCGGTGGCCTCCTCACCGGTCAGCCGGTGGAGTCTGGACAGAAGCATCCACCATTTCCAAGGCACCGGCCAGCCGGTGGGACTGTACCGGCCAGCCGGTAGAGCCAGTCAAACTAGCCGTTGCAGTTTGACCAGGCTGGCCCACTTGGCTCCCAACGGCTCTTTTAGCCTCTCCAACAGCTCCGAATCCTCCCCAAGGGTTCCATGCCTATAAATAAAGGCCAAGGAAGCCCCGGACACAAACCAGAACTATACGGAAGCCCACGGACACGTTGTTCATCATTTGGCGTACCTCCGGCGACTTCCTTCAAAGGAACCTCAATAGCTCCAACAACTTCCACATCCAAGGAGCATCTCCAAAGAAGCTTGGAAGCGGCCTTCAACATCTCCAATCAATCAAAGGCGCCCAAGGCTTCTCAAAATACGGGTTTTATTGTTTTATTTATTTTGAGCTTAAAATTGGGTTTGTGCCTACAAACCCCAAACCTTTTCTCATCCCCCTTTCTTTTGGGTTTCACATCACCATTAAGGTGTGAAGAGGTTTTGTCAAGCCTTTCCTTTTAAAAGGCTTGAGTTTTCGGTGAGCTAGCCTTCACCCGTTAAAAAGGCTAGTGGGTTCTTGCTATTCCATTGAAAGCAAGTGGGTTCTTGCTAAACCAATAAAAGCAAGCTGTAATAGGTCCTAGTGCTACCTCAAAGCCTAGTGGGTTTCTTGCTAAAACCATTGAAAAGCAAGCGGTAGGAATCTCTCAACGGTTGAGTTGGGAGCGGAGACGTAGGCCGGGTTTTGGCCGAACTCCGTTATCAATTTCTTGTGTGATTGCCTCTTTACTTTCCGCTGCATTCTTTACTTTGATTTTAAATTGTTAATAATTTTTTAAAGGGCAATTCACCCCCCCTCTTGCCATCCTTCCCGTTTTTTTCTGACCCAACAATTGGTATCAGAGGGGTAATTTGAGTAATACCTTAAAAGGTTTCAAATTCAAAGATCCATTGTGATGGCATCCACTTCTTTCGCCCCCGAAGGCTTTTCTTTGGGTCGGGCTCCATTTTTTGATGGGTCCGACTATAATTATTGGAAAACCCGCATGACCACCTTTCTTAGAAGCATAGGGTACCCCATTTACAAAATTGTCATGCATGGTTATTCTCTCTCCTCTCCCGATGAATCCAAATGGACCCCCGCCGATATTAGAAATTTCGAGCTTGATGGCAAAGCCATGAATGCTCTTCATTGCGGGTTAGATAGAAATGAATTTAATAGTGTATCCACTTGCACCACTTCACATGAAATTTGGAAACTTTTAGAAGTAACTCATGAGGGCACTAACAAAGTTAAGGATACTCGGTTAGACATGTATAGACAAGATTTTGAAAGCTTTACTATGCATCCTTCCGAATCTATTACCGATATGTTTACACGCTTCACTGACATTTGCAATGGAAGGAAATCTCTTGGTGATGATGTTTCAGCCGAGACGATGGTCAAGAAGATCTTATGGGTCCTTCCGAGCTCATGGGCACCAAAGGTGACGGCGATCCAAGAAGCTAAGGACGTCAACAATATGCCGGTCGAAGAGCTCATCGGATCCCTAATGACGTACGAGATTACGATGAGGAGGCAAGCTCAAAAGGAGGGCACACCAATCAAGACACCAAAGAACATTGCCCTCAAGGTACAAAAAGAAGTAAGCTCCTCATCCTCATCATCCTCATCTTCCTCATCTTCATCATCTTCAAGCGGCGACTCGGAAATGGAGAATCTCGCCCGCCAAATGCACAAGTTTATGAAGAAGCACAAGAAGAAGAAATCCCGCAAGCACCGAAAGCAAGAACCCACCGAAAAATCCGAGCCCAAGGTAAAATGCTACGGGTGCGGTGAAAAGGGCCATTACAAGCCCAATTGCCCACTCTACAAAAAACGGGCCACGCAAAAGGAAAAAGGAAAGAAAAAGGTCCTCAAGGCGACATGGAGTGACACCTCCTCATCATCATCCTCCTCCTCCTCCTCGAGCGACAACGGTAACAAATGCCTAATGGCATTCCATGAGGTAACATCTTCCGACTCCTCCTCCTCTTGCTCTTCAAATTCAAATTCTTTCAATCATTTGTCTTATGAAGAACTCTCACACGCTAGAGACCAACTAGAAAAAGGTTTTCATGCTTTATCGTCAAAATTTGTTGCTTTAAAAAAGAATTTCAAAAAACTTTCCTCCGAAAAAGAACAACTTCTCAAAGAGAAGGAGGATCTCACCCTTAAAATCCAAAATTTTCCAAATGTTGATTCTATGGAATCAACCATCAAAGACCTAAGGGAGACCCTAGCTAAGTTCACCCAAGGGGAACAAAATTTGAACAATTTGCTTGGTTCCCAACGAATTTCAAGAACCACCCAAGGGCTAGGATATACCAATATAGCTTCCTCCTCCCATGCACCCACTGTTTTTGTAAGGGGGAGCTCTTGTTATAAATTTTGTAACTATTGTAAAAAACTCGGGCACATGATATATGAATGTAATTGCAAAAACGCCCAGTATGGAAGGCCCAAATCGATTTTTTATTCGGATGAATTCTATAGGAGAAGACCCGCTACAAGGCAAGTGTGGATTGAAAAATCCCTCTTAGCGAGTCTCTCCGGGCCTAAAATTGTCTCTTTTCAAAATCCCTCTCCCCGGTGACTTATTGTTTTCATTTAGGGGGAGAATTTTCAAAACCTTGTCTTAGATTCAAACTTTCGATTTCAACACTTGGTATCAAAATTTTCATTTCAAAATATTCAATTCGAATTTTTCATTCAAAACTTTCAGTTCAAAATTTGTTTCAAAACTCTCAATTTCAACAAATTTCATTTGGTTTCAAATTTCAAAATTCAATTGGTTTTTGATTCAAAACTTTCAATTCAAACTGTTATTCAAATTTTCATTTCAATTTCAAAAATCTCAATTGATTTTCAAATCTCAATCTTGTTTTTCAAATCTTTTCCCTCAATCAAGTTTTATGCCCCGTGCTATTTTGATAATCACAAAGGGGGAGAAATTTCTTGATTGATTGGGGGAGAATCCTTTTCTTCATGCTTAGCATTTCCTTTCAATTTAAGTATTTTACTTTGATTGTTTTGGTGATTGTGATCATCAAAATAGGGGGAGATTGTTGTACCTCTCGAACCCCTCGAGGTTTGATTTTCATGATCACAATCACCCTCTTTCTTATCTAACTTGTTTTCAAGTGTTTGTGAATGATAGGCAAAATATTGCCAAAGGATTGGCCCATGAAAGCTGGAAAATGGACTGAAATTCAGTCCACCGGCCAACCGGTGTGATAGCACCGGCCGGCCGGTGGACCTGGCAGAGGCATTGCCCACTGCCAGGTTCCACCGGTCAGCCGGTGGCTCTGTCACCGGCCAGCCGGTGGCAACCTGATTCAACAGTGTTTGCTACTGTCTTGCCACCGACCAACCGGTGGCCTCCTCACCGGTCAGCCGGTGGAGTCTGGACAGAAGCATCCACCATTTCCAAGGCACCGGCCAGCCGGTGGGACTGTACTGGCCAGCCGGTAGAGCCAGTCAAACTAGCCGTTGCAGTTTGACCAGGATGGCCCACTTGGCTCCCAACGGCTCTTTTAACCTCTCCAACGGCTCCGAAGCCTCCCCAAGGGTTCCATGCCTATAAATAAAGGCCAAGGAAGCCCCGGACACAAACCAGAACTATACGGAAGCCCACGGACACGTTGTTCATCATTTGGCGTACCTCCGACGACTTCCTTCAAAGGAACCTCAATAGCTCCAACAACTTCCACATCCAAGGAGCATCTCCAAAGAATCTTGGAAGCGGCCTTCAACATCTCCAATCAATCAAAGGCGCCCAAGGCTTCTCAAAATACGGGTTTTATTGTTTTATTTATTTTGAGCTTAAAATTGGGTTTGTGCCTACAAACCCCAAACCTTTTCTCATCCCCCTTTCTTTTGGGTTTCACATCACCATTAAGGTGTGAAGAGTTTTTGTCAAGCCTTTCCTTTTAAAAGGCTTGAGTTTTCGGTGAGCTAGCCTTCACCCGTTAAAAAGGCTAGTGGGTTCTTGCTATTCCATTGAAAGCAAGTGGGTTCTTGCTAAACCAATAAAAGCAAGCTGTAATAGGTCCTAGTGCTACCTCAAAGCCTAGTGGGTTTCTTGCTAAAACCATTGAAAAGCAAGCGGTAGGAATCTCTCAACGGTTGAGTTGGGAGCGGAGACGTAGGCCGGGTTTTGGCCGAACTCCGTTATCAATTTCTTGTGTGATTGCCTCTTTACTTTCTGCTGCATTATTTACTTTGATTTTAAATTGTTAATCATTTTTTAAAGGGCAATTCACCCCCCCTCTTGCCATCCTTCCCGTTTTTTTTCCGACCCAACAAGTATGCCCCATAAACCTCCTAGACTGGAACAAAGGTGTGTATCTATTTTGAGATGACATGCTGATGTGTCATCCCATGTGTAGGGATATATTTATGTGTCTGTATCCCCAATACTGCTGAAGTGGTTGTTATAATATCCTGTCATGCTTCCAGAATATGGGAAGGGATTTTCATCTGCCCTTTCACCATTGATAAGATATGTTTGGTGACTTCAGTGATCGGAACAGGAATATACGTCCATTCCGTATCTGGAGTAGGTGTATGTGCCTACTTCTATCCTCCTTTTCTTGTCAATGGGTATTGACAGTACTCATGCATGGGGGAAGAGAGTTGGGTCTACCCCAAATTTGTCTTCGGATCTTTCTGACTGACTTCTCCAGGTGCTACCAAAAGAGCCTGTTGGAAAATTTTATGAACATTGGTAGCACCTGGAGAAGTCAGTTGTATGTTATTTTTTACCAGGTGTATGTTCTTGTTTACCAGTTTCCACCACATTAGATTGGAGGGCTTATTTAAATGAAGTTAGACGAGCCTACTAACTGGTTGATAACTTGTAAGAAGGTGTATGTGCCTATTCATAGAACTCCACTGGATTTATCTAGTGGGATTGGTGGGTTGCTTCTAGATGAGTCTGCTGAGCAGCAAAATTAGGACGAATGGGTGTATGTGCCTGCTCGTCGTTTTCCATAAAGTTAAGTTGATAGACTTCTCTAGAAGGGGTAGAGACAAGAAACTGCTCCCTATTGACCGGACATTATCCTCGGTGGTTCATTTTTCATGCCCAGGTCTGAGAGACCTAGGACGAACGTCCAAAAGAAACACCCCCATCATGTTGGGGGTTCACTACCATGTGATTCTGGTGGCGATTGCTGTTGGGAGTCCTCAGGAAATAATTCTGTATTTTTGAATTGAGGCCTTGAGTGACCTCTTGATCCACCTCCCTATAGTATGGGAGGGATTGACTGTTGCATTTTAGGGATAAGAATCCAAAATGGTTGAAGATAGTGGTTGGCACTATCTGCTTCTTAATAATCGGTCATTGTTTGATAGATGATCAAGGATTGTTATTGACATGGAGGGACCAACGAGTAGCTTCCAAAGTTGGGATTTTATCATGATGGAAATATTCCTTTACCAGCACATTAGAGACCCAACGTTGAAGACGCTGGGTTGGTGATGAAGTCCTTCCTGTGGATGGGGATCCAACTTTAGCAGCGTCCAGGAAGTTCACAGAAGTTTTCTTGAAGAAATTAATTTTGGAGTGAAGGGAATTCTGAGAAAAAAATTGAAACAACAACAAACTCCATTAAAGAAAAATCTTTTTTTAGATGGATACATGTGTGATTGATTCCTTTGTCTGGCCTTTATCAATTGACAGGGGCCTAACAGGTGGGTAACATTATTAACTTGGTTAAAGATTCACGTCGGGTTCACCATTTTTTTTCGTAGTTCCTTGAAATGCATATTGTTGTTTTAAGAATCACTACTTACAGGTGGTTTCCATTGGATTTATTTATGGAACCATAAACTTCCAAAAGTTCTTTATCTAAAAGGACCTGATTTCCAAAGGCTTGCATTCATTAAGTTTAAACTTTACGATACTTAAGAACATACATTGGTTGAGAGGATGGGAGGTCAGACTTATCACACCCTTTTTAGGGGAATTATTGTCTACTACATGAATCTCTTTATAAATTTAATATATTTTCATGAATCCTTATTAATTCACCAAGTATGGCATAAGTTTCCCTTAGAATTTTCAGTCACTTATTAATATGTGTAAAATTTAGAATCATCAGTATGTATTCAAGGTTCTTCATCAATGGAGATATCTATATGTATTTGAGGTTCTCCATTAATGGTATCCTCTAATATACTATTTAAAGATTCTTTTAATCATCATTATAATGATATTGGTTTTTAAGCCACTTAGCAGGGCACTCTGGAATTTATTGTCATCCAGGGAGACGAAGGTTTGGTTTGATCTTGGGATCGTGCCCATAAAATGAGCTACCTACATATCCTTGTAAAAGGAATCAGAACCCTTGTAGTTTGGTTCCACTAAATGGGACACATCATACCTTTTAAGGTCATGTGATAAGGACCTAGATGTGCAGTTTAATGTAATGTGGTATGGACATATAAGCAGAAGATGGTTATTCAATGTTTGGTGTGGGACTTATTTTGAAGCAGCCCAAGGAACTTAGAAAGGATATGGGTTTCTAAGTAAGATTAGACCCTGTTGGGAATAAGGCCCAAGGAGAACATGGTTTATTTGAAGTGTTGGGTTTGAACCTCTAGGAGGCTTCCTACGTATCCCATGTGGATAAGAATCAAAGCCCATGTAGTTTGATTAGTCTCATAGGAGAATATGGTTCTTTGAGAGAAATCAGTTTGGTATTACTTCCTAGAAAGGATACCTTGTTGACTTGAGGGTTTAATTTGGGTGTTATTCCTAATGAGGATGCCCGGATTAAGGGAATTAGGGTTAGAATCTTGAAGAGGACATCCAGTGAGCTCGGGCCCTGAAAGGGATTCCTATGTATCTTGGTTTGAATGGGAATCAGAGTTCTCAGAGTTCCTTTAATTGTTCAAATTTTGTGACCATGACAAATCTCTAAGACCACGTGAGTCATGCTCAATGTGAGAAACAAGATTATGTCAAATATTCAACAAAGGAATTCAAACTTTCAAATTTTTCTTCCTCCGCTGGTGGAAGAGGGTTCGTCGACCATGGAAGAGGGCGAGGCGATGAGCATTCCGTATATTCTATTTACAATGGACAAAGGTCCAATGTAAAGAGTAAGGGATAAAGGTTAGGGGCTTAAACTAGGATGAATTCCTTACAATTGATCCTGGTAGGGGAGGGAGACTTCTCCTATGCTTTTGTGGAAAAATCAATTGTGAAGTGTAGCTTTCCTACCAAATACCTGAGGTTCCGGGAAATCTCTTCAAGAAGGGAGAGGCTAGGACCCAACCCTCCTCTAAACCAGGAACTTCCCAACATTATTTCTGGGAGAAAGGTCCATGTGTCTGTGGATATACAAACCCATAGACACTCCATGAATCCTAACCCCATTGTGAAACAAATGTAGGAAACCTCTAACTGTGGAAATACAAACCCAAATAGGAGACACGCTAATGTGTCTTTCCCAAAGGTTTGATAAGTCAGGAGGTTTTGGTGGAGGTCTCAATAGAATCCCTTTCAGAAAAGGGATCCAATGAAGAAGAATCCTTTCCATGAATGGATTTGAGGAATGCTTGATGTCTTATAGACTGAAGAGAGTGAATAAAGTAAGTGAATCAAGGAGGGGCACCCAAGTAGAGAAGGGCGCTTAAGTATGGGTGCACAAGTAGACTTGGGAGACCTGATGTTCACTTAAGCGATGAACAACCTTATGGTAATACTTGAGCAATACCTTACTCAAGACATCAAGAGTATTCACAGGTGATCCCAGAAGTAGGGTGCTCAAGTTACTATTAAAGGAATAGGCGACACACAAGTATTTCTGATTTGGGGAGGTCAGGAACTTTCGGCATGTAAGTGTTATGGTTTTCAAACACTAAAAGGACTTAAGTCCAATGATCCCCCCTTAAATCCTCCACTCAAGGTGCTGAAGAACTACCTTGAAAGTTTCAGAAGACTGTGGTGAAGTACTAAGGTGACTAGAGTAGCAATTGGGCTTCAAGGAAATTTGTCCATCCAAATGAGGGCCAAAAGGGTCTATTTATATGAAAATAAGTGACCTTGGGAAAAATGAATTTGGGTGTGAAAGTATACTGCATGAAAAAATTGTGGCGCACAAGTGACTGCACGCCGGATGGGTGTCACCCAAGTATACTTGCACACCGCCGGTGATTTTACCTAACTAGGGCCCCGATTTCAAGACTAATCCATAATAAATTCTTTATCCATATCTAGAATGGTGGCGTGCATGTGTTTTCACATAGGTACCTTGGGTACCTCTTTAGGGACTTAGACAAAATAATTGATCCATACCGTGGGGGCTGCGTGCCCGCACCCCTGCTTGGAATTTGTTCTGGGCTGCAGTCCCAGCCCTTCGGGCTGGTGCATTCACTACCGTCACTAACCCGGATAAAAAATTCAGAGACATATTGTGAATGTTTCAAGCTTGGTTGAGGTCATTTTGAGTTGCGTCACATGGAAATACATCTTCAATTGCAGAGATGTGCATGCTACACATTTCATGGTGTCTAAAAGTACTGAGGGCCCAGTTGGATTCGGGTTCGATCCAACATGGTCGTACTCCAACTTTCTCCAAAATTTGAGTGGAGTATACCAAAAGGACAGTCTCACTCCAAGTATCCCAGCACGACAGATGGTTCATCAAATGGACATCTGGATTTCAATTTATGGAATTTTAAGAAAAACTAGGCATGGATGGGTCTGGGTCCGGTCCGACCTGGCTCGACCCAGTTTGGGCCGACCCGACCCGGTTCTTTGTCATGACCCATCCCCCAGGGCCTGTTCCATGACTTCCCAAAACCCACCTTCCATAGGACATGGGTTGACGACTAGCACCGAAAGGTATATCCCTGTAAATGGGAAGACATTGCCTTTAAACCTGCAAACACAAAGGCCAAGTATACGACAGGATGAAAACCCCATAGTAAATATGTATAGTAAAAAGGATGTGTGTACTGTAATTAAAGGGAGAATAAATACAATACAAACTAAAAAGTATAACTAAAATAGAAAAATAGATCCCGGAATTATCCACTAGGGTCCATACCTGAAGGGTAAGTACAACTCACGGTTGGTTGTCACTGCAGATCGTCATGTCTAAAGGTCCACCTCTGAGCACTAGTTCAAAAGTTAGGATTTTCTACTCGCACATTTACTAAATGTACCTTAAGAAAGTTTAAAATTCCATTTTGGTCACATCAGGCATCAGAATCAAACGTCTTCAGATTTCAGAGCCTCAGAATAGTTTTATATAATAAAAAAAATTACATAGAAAATATGGGTCTTTACATTATCCCCACCTTAGGGATTTTATTCCCTGAAATCCACAACATAGACTAAGGAAACAAGTGGGGGTATTGAGCTCGAATCTGAGCCTCCCACTCCCATGTTATATTTTGGAGGTTATTGTGCTTCCAACGAATGTACACCAGAGGTATCGATCGTCCATGAAGGACTCGCTCCTGTCGATCATCAATCTCCACTGAAACCTCCATAAAAATATCCCCATCATCAATGTCTAGCTCTCCCCAATTGATAACATGTGAAGGATCATGCACGTACTTCCTCAGTTGTGACACGTAGAAAACTTCATGCACCCGATGCATCTATGGGGGAAGATCTAGGCGATACGCCACATCATCAACTCTGCTGAGAACTTGAAAGGGTCTGATAAACCTTGGAGATAGCTTGCCGCCCTGACCAAATCTTCACAATTATCATCGAGGTGAGACCTATAGGAAGACATGGTCTCCCTCCTCAAACTTGAAATATCTGTATCTCCTGTCAATATAAGACTTATTCATGCTCTGTGCAGTCTTCATATGACCTTGGATGATCTGCACCTTCTCAGTGGTAGCCCGTACCAACTTTGGACCCATAAGTGCTGACTCCCCTGGGTTTGTTCAGCATAGAGGTGATCTGCATGGTCGACCGTACAAGGCCTCAAATGGTTCCATACCAATGGTGGAGTGATAACTCTTGTTGTATGTGAACTCCACCAAGGGAAAGTGATCCTCTAAACTGCAGCCAAAATCTAGGATGCAAGCACGAAGCATGTCCTCAAGTGTCTGTATGGTTCACTCCGTCTGACCATCCGTTTGAGGATAAAAAGCGGTGCTCAAATGTAGATGAGTCCAAAATTCCTCCTGTAATCCCTTCCACAACCGTGATGTAAAATGTGCTTCACGGTTAGAGATGATCATCAATGGCACCCCATGAAGCCGTACAATCTCCTGTACATAGAGGCGTCCCAATCCCTCTACTAATCTCTACTCTCGGATGGGTAGAAAGTGGGATGACTTGGTGAGTTGGTCAATGATCACCCAAATGGAATCAACTACCATGGAAGTCTGTGGTATCCCTGTCAAAAATTCCATTGAGATACCATCTCACTTCCACTTCAGTACCTCTAGTGGATGTTCTAAGCCTAATAGAACCTGATACTCGACCTTCTCTTGCTAACAAGTGAGTTATCGTGAAACAAACTCTGCCACTAATTTCTTTATCCCTGACCACCAGTGCTGATGCCAGAGGTCCTGATACATATTCGCCACACCAGGATGTATAGCCAGAGGGGACATATGGAACTCCCTGAACACCTCCTCCCGTAGTGCCACCAGTACCATGGTGTGTCCTCTGAAGAAGATGATGTACTCCCCACCTTTATAAAATCCATCAGGTGCCTGTCTTGAGGATATCTGAACACGTCGAGCCTTGTAGTCAATGTACCCAAGATGTGCCTCCCTGAACCACTGAAGGAGTGGGGGAGTGACTGTCATAGATTGGAGGTAAGCTGCTCCATCTCTAGCCACGAAAGATATCTGCAATGCGGATAGATGATTGGTCGCCTCACTCAGCAAATGTAGACCAAACCTCCTGCTGAGTGCATCTTCTATCACGTTTCCATTCCCAGGATTATAGAATATCTCAAAGTCACAGTCCTGGAGGAACTCTCTCCATAGCCGCAGTCTCAGGTTTAGGTCCTTCTGTGAGAAGATATACCTAAGACTCTTGTGATCAGAGTAGACTGTAAAACGTTCACCCATCAAGTAGTGTCACCACATCTTCAAGGCGAAGACCACTGCTGCTAACTCTAGGTCATGTGTATCATAGTTCTTCTCAATATATCTCAGTTGTTGTGAACCATAAGCGATCACTGCTCACTCCTACATTAGGACACATCAAAGTCTATTCCTTGATGCGACGCAGTAGACTACATACCCAACGCCTTCTTCTGGTAGCCTTAAGATGGAGGCACTTGTGTATCTCTGCCTCAGCTCTTGAAAGCTCTGCTGGCATCTCTCCATCCACACGAAGGGCTGTCCCTTCTTCTTCAAAGATGATAAGGGTTCCACAACTCTGGAAAATTCAGGTACGAATCTATGGTAGTACCCAGCCAACCCCACGAAACTCAGCACCTCGGTCACACTCCTAGGTGGCTCCCAAGAAAGCACAACCTCTATCTTCACCAGATTCACTGCAACTCCAGCCTCCGAGATAACGTGTCCCAGAAAGTGGACCTTCCTTATCCAGAACTGGCACCCAAGGCCCCTACCATAACTACCCCAAGCCTGCCTTCCATAGGATAGGGGTTGGAGACTATAACTGAAAGGTATATCCCTATAAACGGAAAGGCATTGCCTTTAAACATGAAAACACCCAGACCAAGTATACGACAGGATGAAAACCATGCAGTAAATATGTATAGTAAAAAGGGGGTGTGTACTGTAAGTAAAGGGGGACAAAATACAAGCCCAACTGAAAAGTACAACTACAACAGAAAAAAATCTTTTGGAATTGTCCGCCAGGGCTCCTACCTGAAGGGTAGGTACAACTCACAGTCAGTCGTCACTTCCACCTCTCTTTTAGGTTTTGGTGGTGGGGACCACAAGGGGTGGTTAGGCATTTAATGAAGGACATTAAATAACCAGTTACAAAAAATTTTTAACCACTCTACATGCAATTAATGAGGTTCATTAATTTCACCAATTAATGAACCTCTCTTAATTATGTGTTGTAAAGATAACTCCCCTATTCTCTTTTTTTTTTTCTGAATTGGTTGGCAAAGGAGTGGTGTTTTTGGAGAGGAGGATTTTGGATGAGCCTCTTAACGAAGAACAGATCCATCAAAAAAGAACCAAAGATCATTATTTGAGTGGCATCGTTGGAGGCTTGCTTCGGGATCGATGAACACCGACCCATATTCAAACGCGGGACGCTCTCCAACGACTCACGAGGTAAGGTTTTGTCTTGTTTAAATTTAAAGAGTTGTTGAATCAATTATATTATCCCTTTTTAAGATGCTAATGAGGAGGTTGTGGGACAAATGAACACGGAACGATCCCTTCACCTCTTGTTTTATCTTTGCGTTCTACATGGGTGAATTTTCGGGTTGGACAGAACCCAAATTTGAGGGTCAAGCATGGCAGCTGTGGAGGTGGAGCGATGCACCATCGCACACCGCTGAAGGTGGCCATGACTCGAAGCCATGACAGAGGCAGGGAATCGCTCCCTACAGGTCCTGCAGGCGACCAGGCGGCACCACGTGGTGCTGGCACTCCAAATCCCAAACGACTTTTTTTGTTCAGAAAAAATGGGGGGATGTTTCCCCCCATACCAGCTATGGTGGGACTCATGCCCTCCTACAGGCTTGGCCGTGCCCCCCCTGAGGGTCGAGCCGTGCCCTCCCGTGGGATGGGCCATGCCCCCCTACGGGTCAGGCCGTGCTCTTCTATGGGTTGGGTTGTGCCCTCCTGCGGGCTGGGTGGCGCCCCCTGGGGGGGGGGGGGGCTATGGGCCGGGCCGCGCCCCCTGCAGGCCAGGCCGCGCCCCCCCAGCGGGCTGAGCCTATCGTGGCCCAACCCAACCGGGCCGGCCCAGGCTGGTTCGGTCCGAGTTGGGTCGACCTGAACTAGGTCGGGTTGGCCCAGACCAGGTCGGGTTGGGGTGGTCCAACCGGGTCGAACCAGACTCGGACCCATCCATGCCTAGTTTCACTTAAAATTCCCTAACTTAAAATCCAGAGGTCCGTTTGACAAATCATCTCTGGTGTTGGGATCCTTGGATCGAGACAATCCTTTTGGTATAATCCACTCAAATTCTTGGGGAATTTGGAGTACAGTTGGGTTGGATTGAACCCAAATCCAACCGGTCCCTTAGTACTAAAACACTTATAACTAACAGATCGGGCATCTGATTGACATGCCATCTATCGCGTTGGAACCCTTAGGACATGGAGGTCCTTTGGGATAATACTTTTTAGAGCTTATTTGTGGTCGAGGTATGACCGATATCTCGAGGAGAAGATACTACGAAACTTGAGTGCACCAGGTGTGGGGAATCCTGTGGCTGGCTATCTTTGAAATAGAAACCCTGTGTGGATTAGCATAATAGAGACCCTGTGTGGATCAACATACTAACTACCCGACGAGGACTAGTTTTAGAGGGGCTCATCGAGGATCATCTTCTAGTGACCTTGTGTGGATTAGCATCGACCGACCCTGTGTGGATCATCATTCCTGCGACTCTGTCTGGATCAACATTTCAATGACCCTGTGTGGATCATCATTCTAGCAAACCTGAGTGGATCATCACTAGTGTGATGTGATGAGGACCATACTTACAGTGGCCCGTCATAGAAGAGCGACTTATTTCCAAGAGTGGATCGTGGATAGAACAACTTCCTTGTGGATCAGTTGTGGAACTTATAAATGGAATAAGATGATATAACTTAATACTAATCATATATATTTCTGATTTATGAGTTTTATACTTAGTATGAGATGACCATTGCTTCTTAATTTGTGATTAAGGTATTCATTTGTGGGTTTTCCTTTATGGAACTCTGGGAGACCTTCAGGGGTCTCAGGGTCCCTACTGAGTATTTTTATACTCACCCCTACATGGGCTTCATCCGCAACTTGTTGTGTCTTGTGTAGATAACATATAGCTTTGAACGAGGTTTGGGAGGTAGGACTAGATGGTGCTCGGAGGTGGAACTTTAGAGGTGACGATCCGCAGTGATGACCGACCGTGATCTGTACCTACCCTTTAGGTAGGAACCCTGGCGGATGATTCTGGGAGCTGTTTTTCTATTTTAGTTGTACTTTTATGTTGGGATTGTATTCCTCCCCCCTTTAATTATAGTACACACCCCCTTTTTACTATACAGATTTACTATGTGGTTTTCATCCTATTGTATACTTGGTCTGTGTGTTTGCAGGTTTAAAGAAAATGCCTTCCCGTTTATAGGGATATGTCTTTCGGTGCTAGTCACCAAACCCTGGCCTATGGAAGGTGGGATTGGGGTCGTCACGACACGGGCCCTGGGGGATGGTTTGTAACAAAAATAATCCAAAATATAATGTGACTTTATATATACTTGAAAATAAAAGACAATTTTCAATAAAAATCATTATTTTTCACATTCATTAAAAAATAAAACCTTTTAGAAAATTATCAAAAATTAATCCCAATATATTTTTGATATGTTGATTAAAAAAATTGTGATTTTTTTTCAAATAAATTTTTTAAATGTTCTATAAATTAATTATAATATTCACACACAAAAATAAATAAAAATTATTTTTATAGAAAACGTATTTTTGAAGTATAAAATGAATTTACTAAAAATTGAGTGTTTATTTCTTAAGAATTAATCAATAAATTTATATTGAGTTGGAAATTTATATATATTATAATTTGGTTAATCCTATTTATACCCACCAATTTAATGGATAATTTATATCGACCATATTTAAATAATAATATATTTTGGTTCATTTAAGCTCGGTGTTGCATGTTTTATATGCTATCAAACATAACATTTTTTAAAATCCTAGGGTGTTACAGTAAGGGTAATAAGAGATTCATGTAAAGGAAACCATGAGATTTAAGACCTTTTGTAAGGGTACTAATTCCTATAAGGGTCAACATATATTTATAAATCTCACATAAGGGTGTCCCACTGCATTAGGTTACCAGTGGAGTTGGATAAGGGTACTAGAAGAGTTGCGTAAGGGTAAGAAGAGTTTCTTATACAATGATTAAGGGAATATCCAACACCGAGTAAGGGTATTCAAGTTTCCTATATGTTATATAAGGGTATCTCTACCACTATATAAGGGTAAGTGAGTTAACCTGTTTCAGGGTAACCCGTGAGTTCTAAAGCTTGTGTTAAGGTCAATTTTAGCTTGAGTAAGGGAAAAGGTGTCTTTATTTACTCATGTAAGGGTAAAATAATACCTTCATAAATACATATCCGTTTAAGGGTAAATTGATACCTATATAAATTTATAGTCAATAACATATTCATCTTCTACCACATCATGAGTATACTCTATGACTTCTTCACTAATAGCACATTGTTATTGCTTCACACTTTAGGATATCAATGGTAGAAAGATTCTGACCAGTAATAGTAGCACCGATCACATCTGACAGTATCACACCTAATAACGGTAGCATGCATCATCAGATGATCTTGGTAGCATCCTAGTCCATTAATAGTAATGTCTTCTTCAACTAGTATCTCTCCTATATTAATAGTAGAAACTTTGAAAAACAGTGATAGTGGTACCACATATAGTAACTGTAGAAAAAAATAAATGGTAGTGGATCCTCTGTTTCAATAGTAGTGGTAGCAAGAATCTACTACTTTCAGCTAAATAATATATCTACTTACATTTTTTATAAAATTCACAACTGTCACATAGTATAACAATCAAAACCTATATTACATTTTTAATTACTTAAAATTTATAAAAATTGTTATTATTATTATTATTTTAATTTATAAATTGATTTTGTTGGTCAAAAAATATAAATGGTTGAATTGATTAAATATTTTGTGCATAAATTCATTATACAAAAACACATGAAATATTTGTGTAACGATGCTCCATTTTAGTAATATTTTGTCATTTTAATAAAATATAAGTTTATTCAATTTATTTTAATAGTTTTATTACTTTTAAAAAATATATATATAATTTAATAACTATATTAGAAGTTATTTGATAGAAAAATATCTTGAAAATATTTTTGGGATTAATAAGTTTCATACTCTATTATTTTATATATTTTTATTATAAGTCAGTGAGAATAATTTTTATTGTTTTAATTATTTGAAAAATTGTCATAGGTAATAAAAAAATATTTGAAAGTTTTTTAATAATTTAAATGTAGGAATTAGAGTGCATTGAGATAAATGGTTAATGATAGGTTTCCATATTTTCAAATATTTCCAACCATTGAATGGTGGTGATGTGTTTTAGAAATTCTCGTGCAATGAGAATAAAAGGATCTTGAAAAAAATTAGTTATTTTATTTAAATAAATACAAAAAAATGAAGTGAGATATGAATTATATACATGGATAAGATCTTTGGAAACTACTATTTCATTAGTGTGATGACAAATGAATTTCAACTTTTGACTATCGACTGCTGAAGTGAATGGAGATCAGCAAGCTATATCACCTTTCACATCCTTTTATCATCTATTTTAAATTATGTTTAGATTTTATTTGTTAAATATTTTCTTCTTCTTTTTAATATAAGAGTCATTTTATGATTTTTGTAATAAAAATAAATTATGGTATTTTTTATTCTACCATATAAAAGGAAGGTCCTTGAGTTGTGACTTCTGAAGAAAAGTCATGTTACTTAGGTTTTGACTTCCAAAAAAATGAAGGTATTGGTTGTGCTTTCAGGTATTTTAAAATTTAGGGTCTATAAATAGGTTATCACACCTTTAAAAATTTATTTTCTTAGTAGTTACCGATCTTATCATAGAGTAGAGAATATTAAAGAGTAGAGTAAGATCTTGGTGATCCAAACTACTATAAAAATACTGCATTCTTATTTTATTTCCACTATATTATATTCTGAACACTATAATACATTTTTACTTCATACAATAATAAAATATGATTAATTATTTTATTTGGAAGTTCTAAATTACTTTTCACACCATTTAGTCTATTATTTCCATATATCTAGACTAATAATTGGTATCAGTGGAAAATACTTTAGGATATAAGTTTTATTTTTTTATATTTTTTATAACAATAATATTCTTCACCTATTTGTTTATGTAATAAGATCCTTGAAGATGGTAGGTATTAATGTAAGTGATGGCTGGATACCTTAAAGCCCCCATTTTTCGATGGAAGTGATTATGGGTATTAGAAAGACCGAATGGAAGCATACATGAAGTAGTTAATTTTAGATCCTTGTATAATCATGGAGAAACTCTAAAAATTACATGAATATAATCCTGATACACTTGTAGATAACGATATGAAAAAGTATGTTTTAAATTATAAAGTAAAAAATATTTTTTAATGTGATATAAGTAGAAGCGTATATAAAAATGTTTCAGTATGTAAAACCTCCCACAATATTTGGATAATTCTAAAAGTTACTTACCATGAGATAGAAAAGAATAAAAGAATGAATATAGGAACAATTCAAGTAGAATACTATAATTTCTAGATGTTAGAATATGAATTAGTGAACTAGATGTTTCATCAGTTTACAAGCAACAAAAATGGAATGAGTGCACTTGGTAAAGCACCAGAAAATACAACTCTATTTGAAATGGAACTGAGTTAATTAACAAAAATATGTCCTATAAAGAAATTATCGATTTATTAAAGTAATAATTTTAAAGATTAGACTTTAGATAAAATAATCAGTTATTTATTGCAGTATGAAATTGAACTAAAAATATTACTGATGAGGAGTCTATAAAGAAGGTATATATTACTTTTAAATATAAGTCTAATAAATCCTCTAACTCTTTTGAATATGAGTTAATTGAATTTTATAAAGAGATGAATAATTTTAGTAATAATCTATACAGGTTTATAAAATACAAAGGAGGGAATAAATAGTTAAAAAGAAATAAAAAAGGAGTATAATAAAGGTAATTCTATCAATAATAATTATGTTTTATACCTAAAATGTTATAAGTATAGGAGGAAAGGATTCATCATGATCAATTTTACCAGACTCAATCATTTAAATAAAGACAAAGAAAAAAGGTGAAAAGAAAAGAAATCATTGTTTGGAGGATGATATTGTTTAGACATTTCAGATTTGAGTAGTGACACAAGATGTAAACAGGAGATAGGGAACCTTGATTTGATTGTTAAACATTATGAGGTACCTGATTCATTTTTTACTCAATTAATTTTTTCTTGATTTTTGTTTGTGAAAGTAATCATATTATACCTTATTTTGTTAAAAAAATTTACTTTCATATAAAAATATTATGTGTTTATATTTTTTTTAATGAGTTTTAATATTTTTTATATCTGTCTTTAGTAAAGTATGGATTTAGGGGGAGTTACCCATTATTTGTTAAATTAATTAATATTCTGAAATTTGAGTTTTAAATTAGTTTTTATATAGTTAGTATATAAATATTTCAGTTTTGATTAATCTATTTGAAATATTTTTCCATAACTAATTTATGTTTTTGGAAAGAAATTATGTTTTGTTTATTATATTCTAACAACTTTATTTTAAACATTAGTGTTAAGAGATTTTTATTTTTAAATTAGTTAATCACATACCACTTTAATAGTTTGTTTCTTATAATGCTTCCTTGAAATAAAATTTTGATTAGGGAAGCATTATAATTTTATTTATGAATTAAATTTAAGTTTATCTTAGTTTGAAATTATGATGAATCTTTGAAATCTATTTAATATTATAAATTGATTCAAATTGTCAATTTATGCTCAAATTTTTTAATTACATAAAATGAGAACTTATTTTTTTTCTAATCATTTGAAATTAAGAGAAATTCCTCATATTGAATCACTTACTAAAACCAGATCTAACTTATTTAAATTTGTTTTATACTCTAATTATATTTTAATTTAATATAACATACACATTGGTATCTTCTATACCATAATGGTTATTATAAGTGGAGAAGTATTTCAATACTATTGATAAAAAAATTCGATTTATTTTTTAAAATTACATTTGTAATTTATCTACTTTGGTCAAATATTTTAGATACTTAACTCAGGGGGAGTTTGTTTTTTAAACCCTTAAAGAAAATTACATAATTTTTTTGGAAATAGTATGATAGAAGCATAGTATTTTATTTATTAAATGTATAGGGATTTTTTATGTAATTTTATAAATCACATCAAATAACTTGTTTTGTTAAACGACTATAACAAATATATGTTTTTCTATATTCTGCTAATAATATTTTGTCATCTGCTTGTGTTTAACAAAGTCTGAAATAGATTGAATGAAATTTAATATTTTTTTCTAATGAGTGTTTTTATTAATTATTATTTTGTGTATATTAATTTATATAAGGATAGTTCAATATATATATATATATATTTCAGTTTATTCATAAACTTAAAAAAATGTTTTTTAGAGATATAATTTTTTACTTTTTGATAAATTTCAAAAAAAATGAATAATTTCTACCATTTTAATTGAATGATTGGTTTTGTAATTTACAAAAAGTAGGATATTGTTAGTGTTAGAGAGTTTTTTAAATTGGAATTTATTTGTTTTAGTGTTTTTTCAATTAAAAAAACCTTTCATTTAATTCAATAATGTTAATTAATTTAGTATTTTATTAATTATTTTATTAATATTTTGTAAGATACTACTTATCTCACATTTATACATTTATATTTCAAATATTTTTGTGTATTATTAATAATTAATAATTTAATTTTAATTAAAAAACTATTTTATAACCATTTTTTATGGAAATAAAGTTTTCAAAATAATGGTATTTATAAAGACTATATTTTGCTTTTTTTTAATATTTAATTATTTTTGTTTTGTTAATACCACACATTTATTTAAATTTAATTACCTAAAATTTAAAATTTAATATTTTTAGTTTTTCATAATTTTTGTTTTATATTTTTCATAAGGGTAGAACCTCGTTTTGAACTATTGTGTAAATGTTATTCTGAGTTTGAAAGTGTTGTATAAGGGTAAGAAGGGATTCGTGTAATGGTAACCACATGATTTAGAACCTAACATAAGGATATCTGTGTAAGGGTCAATTGGGATTTCCAAAGCCCACATAATGGTGGCTAGCTATGTAAGGGTAGAAGATAAGTTTCATAAGTGTACCAATGGAGTTGTGTAAGGCTAAGAAAAGTTTCTTATATGTTGTGTAAGGGTATCCCCACCATTGCATAAGGGTATCCTTGCCGCTGTTTAAGGGAAAGAGAGTTAACCCATGTAAGGGTAACCTATGTGTTATAAAGCTTGCGTAAAGGTCAATTTATTCTTGTGTAAGGGTTGATAAAGTCTTCCATTACCTATGTAAGGGTAAAATGATACCTACGTAAAGGTATAACAGCATAAGGGTAAACTGATACCAGCATAAAGGTGTAGCCAAGCGCATCTTCATATTCTACCTCAGAATGGGTATCCGCCACAACATCTTCATCTATAGCACACCGAAACTGCTTCACACATTAAGATCTCAACGGTAGAAAGATTCTAACTGGTAATAGCAGCACCACGCACATTTAACGTAGAAAACCTAGCAACGGTAGTATACATCATCTTATGACCAGGGTAACAACTTTCTCCATTAATAGTAGTATGTTATTTTACTGGTAGCAATCCTATAGTAAGGGTAGTGGAATTGAGAAACAGCAGTGGTGGTACCACATATGGTAGAGGTAGAAAAATAGCAACTGTAGTGGATCATTTGCTTCAACAATAGTGGTAGCAGGTGTCTTCTACCATTAATTAAAAAATATATACCCTTATGTTGGTTATAAAATATGAGGCCTTCAAATATTATCATGATCACAACCAGTATTACATTTTCAATTACTAAAAATATATTATTATTATTATTTTAATTTATAAACTGATTTTTTTATTAAAAAATTTAAATGGTTGAATTTATTAAGTATTTCGTGCATATATCTTTTATACAAACACACGCGTATTATTAATTATTCTTTGTTTTAGTAAATATTTGATATTTTAATAAACTGAAATATTTTTCAATTTATTTTAAGAGTTTTATTACTTTAAAAATACATGTATAATTTAATAACTATATTAGATGTTTTTTGATTGAAAAATATTGTGAAAATATATTTGGGTTTAATAAGTTTCATACTATATTCTTTTATATATTTTTACTGCAAGTTATTGAGAATTTTTTTTTTAAATTCTCATATGTTCTGAAAAACATATTTGAAAGTGTTTTAATAAGTTCAATAGAGGAATTGGATAATTTTGAAATTAATATGTAACAAATGTTTTTAATATTTTTAAATATTTCTAATCATTTAATAGCGGTGACGTGTTTAGGAAATTCTCATGAAATGTGAATCCAAGGTGGTTTCTGACTATTAATGATTTTTCCATAAATAAATTCCCTAACATGCAATGAGATATGAATTATACATGTGACTAAGATCTTTCGTGACTACTATTTTAATGTTTCTATCACAAATAACCTTCAACGTTTGACGATCTACTATTGAAGTGATTGGATATCATCAAGATACTTTAACTTCCATGTCCTTTGATCATTTTTTTAACTTCTATCTAGATTTAATTTTTAATTTTTTTCTTATTTTTTTTATTCTAAGAGTGATTTTATGCTTTTCCCAATCAAAATAAAGTCTGGTATTGGTTATTCTACCAACAAAATGGAAGGTCCTTGGGTTGTGAATCCTAAATAAAAGTTAGGTTAGTTGGGTTTTGAATCTAATAAAAGGTCAGGTATTGGTTGTGTCTTGAGGAATTGTAAAAGGTAGGGTATTTAAATAGGTTATCACACCTTTAAAAGTGAGATTTATTAGTGGGTACTGATCTTCTCACCATATAGAGAATAATGAAGATTATAGTAGGATCTTAGTGGTCCAAACTAATATAAAGATTTTGTGTTCATATTTTATTTATATTCCAATATATTTCAAAATATTCAATACACTATTACTTTATATAATAATAAACTTTGATTGAATATTTAATTTAAAATTTTTAAAGAAAACTTCACCCCCCTCTCATCCATTATTTCTATCTATCTGGACCAAAACCTCTACCTTGGGTCAGTAATTGGCCAACTTACTGGTCTATTTCCCTTAGACATGATATTTTTGGTTCCACCTGTTTCCATGGGTCCTTTTATGAACCATCGATAAAATTTATTGAACAATTATCCTTGTTCTGTTCTATTCTTCTTGGTTTGTTTTATCTATAAGTTGAATGATTTTATCTCAGTGTGTCCCTTAGAGACTAATTTTCTACCTTTGTGTGTCCTTAAAATTTTCACCCTCGATTTATTTGAGACCCTTTAGATGAATCATAATTTTCCACCTTTACTTCATGATTTACACTTGAATTAATTTCTTTAACACATGACTAATTAATGTTATCAATGTTTCTTCTCTATTAGTGAGTCTAGATTTTCATTTTTATAGGTGATTTATTTTCTAGTATTTCCTCCTCATATGAATGAATGAGAGAGATCTTTGTTGGGGATATTCCTTCATAGATAGTTCTTATATTATAAAGACAAAAGATAGGTGAAGGAATAGGATGATAAATCTAGTTTATCTAGTGCTTTATTTGAGTTCTCATGCGAAAGATATGATTTAATAGAGTATGTAAAGAGTTGTCATTACCAACTCATATGGATGTATTTGGTTTTTTACTTTATGAAACTAGATGATGAAGGTAGAGTGACTCAACAATGATGATAATAGATGCTTGGGTATGAAGGATCTTTAATAAAGGAGGTGAGACTGGGCCCTGATTAAGGGGTCTCTATCTAGATTCTTTTCCTTTTGTCATTTTAAATGCCTTGTACATATTAATTTTCAAGTGATTGATAATTTTTATCATTTGATTCCATACAATATTTGGAATATATATTTCATCCTTGGATTAGTGTTGACTAAACATCTCAAAGATATGATTTCATTATTTTTAGAAACTTTTCTGCCTTTTCGTTGCTTGAGTATATATCTCTTTAATACTTCCATATTTTTTATAGTGGAAACCACTTGATTTACCTAACCAATGCACATAAATACATATGGATAAAATAATGTAAAATCCTAGTGTTAATTTACCACTTTAATTACTTTTTATGACCTAGTGTATACTATGAATGTTCTGGGGTGCAATGGAAGCAGTCGATCCCTTTCCCAATAATAGAAATTCATCAAATTATTCATATTTTTCCTAATAAATAGATGAAATTCAACCCCAAAATTCATAAGAAAAGATCATACCATAAAATTTATAATTTATTTATGTAAATAAATAATTACCTCACAGTGAAATTCTTTATTATCTATCAAATTAGATGCTAGCTTCACGTCATACTGTTGTTGAATTAGATTATTCAAGGTTAGAATCCATCTAGCAATGATCCATACATATATCAATAACCCTCAAATATCTCTGTAGAAAAACTTGGGTGTTATCATGAAATATTATAATGATTACATCATTAATTATTTATTTCCAAAATAATCACTTTGATGTGGAAGGATTATTTTCATTCTCTTTCAAATTAAGATAATAGGTGGTGATAATTGATCTCTATTCTTGAGAGAATTTTTGATAAATAACTCTTTAGGGATTGAGGGAATTATCTATAATTCGTTGTGCATAATGACGACTATTAGGGGTTAGAATGATCTAATTGTGTTTATATATATCTAGGGTTAGATTAATAATTTCACATGCGCCATTATTATTCTCTTAATTCTTGGTGAACCCCATCTCTAAATAATAATAATATTATTATTATTTACTTGACATGCGCTAAAATTAGATAAATAAATATGATTTCTTTATTAAAAACATTAATATTTATTTAAATAATATTTAAAATATCATTTCTCACAGAACCATTAACTTGTACCATGATTCATCCTTGATATTTATTTAACCTTGAATAATGTCTATTTATTTAAACAAATAAACATCGCTTCATTATTTACCATTAAATAAAAAAATATTGTATTCACTAAAATAGAGAATAAATATTTATTAAATATTCAAATCACATATATTATCTCCAATAACTAATGGATGAATATTTTGAATCAACTAAACATGAATAATTACTAAACCACATGTGGGAATAATGTTTATTCAATATGTTAATTTTTTATAGAATTTTACTAAGATTTTGGAAACACTTAGTGTGTGAAATTATAGGCCCCTTTCACAGTAGAATTAGATATAACCACCTAAATTACAAGGATAGTGTCTAGAAACATGCCAAGATAGCCATATATAAAGTATTTAATGTCATAATGACATACACCCACTATGAGTGTATAATATGTAATATAATCCTTTTGTATCTATATCTCTAATTAAGCAAGTTGTATACTGGTGTCATCAACCTATGTTCTTGATGCCTCTTTATTTGGTTTTTTAGAAATAAACTTGTCAAGAAAATTCCATTCCTATGGACTTAATCATGAGTTCATTCTGAATAAAGGGCCTAATATATCAACTTATATTAAATAATATATGAAAAAAAATCCTTCCCCACATTATTCATGAATGTAATATAACTTATGATTCACTCGATTTATCATAACACACCACGATAATATGTATTCACAATTTTTAGAAATACATAAAATCATGTGAATCATTATATGAATTAATAATAATCTTAAATTATAAGGACCATTACACATATCTATAAATTGGAATATCTAATGACAAATATAAATTTATATTTCCTACCAAAGGTTCAGGTTCTCATAAACTATTCTCTTGGGAGGTTATTAAGGATAAACTTCACGAGAATAAGTCTCCATATATTATGTTACCATAACCTTGATATTATGTATCATATATGTACCATTAGATGATATCATCCAACCATGGAACATGTATTTAAGAATACTTTCATATCACTTCTAGTTTCTCATTATAGCAGAGAAATGCTATAAAATTTTAGTGAATCAGACATCCATAGAACATTATCACATATAATTTCACATATAAGGATAATCATTATGTGATAATAACTTTATTAATATTCAAAACCATGAATACCTGTAATCATAAAGTATATATAAGCTGGTTATAGGGAACCTACACCAACTGACTCCCACTTTCACTAGAACCAATTGCTAACAAATACCAGTCTGCTAGCTCTCACATTATGATTATGATTATGCTGATAAAATTATTTAGTAAAGGTATCAACCTTGCTATTCTCCATGGAAACTATTCTCACTGCAACCTCACTCCATTGAGAAAAATCCCTTAAGAGGTGGTACTTCCAAAGTATGTGCTTCATTCTTTGATGCTACCTTGGGTCCTTTATGAGAGCCACCACTACAATATTATCAAAATATAATGTGATATGGTATTTACTATTGGGAACCACATTAATCTCTTAAATGAATTTTCATTCACACATGAATTCCTTAGCTATATTAGAAGTTGTTATATACTCAGATAATGTTATAGAATCTAAAACAACTAGATTCTTCAAACTCTTCTAGATCATAGATCCATTGAGACTGAATACATATCCTAAATTCAATTTCAAACCATTATAATCTATTTGGAAACTAGCTTATATATATCCCATGATGACTACCTCCTCGTCTCCTCCATATACCAGAAACACATCCTTATAACACCTCAAATAATTAAGGATAACATTTAAAAAAAAATAATGTTGTTCACATAGATCAAATTGATATTTTTCTACTATGCTCAAGGTATATAAAACATATATCCAAGTAAACAACATGACATAAATAATTGATCACATCACATATGTGTTGGAGATTCTACTCATCCTCCCTCCCTCCCTCTCTCCTGTTTTATCCAAGGTCACATTTTTCTTGGATGGATATATACCATGTAACACTGGAATCAATCACATCTTGGATTATTCCATACTGAATATTTTTAGTTTATGGACAATATATATACCTTTATTTAGTACAAGAAACATCTTGAATATACCACGAATGGTTTTGATCATGAGAATATAGGCTCCTTAACTAAGTATTTTATGGAGAAGAACTTGTTCAAAAGTCATTAACTAACCATAATATTGACATATATTTTCCAATAAGTAATATACCATTGAAATATACTACTAAGAAAATGAAAAAACACCCATTAAACTACTTGTAGACACATGTATCACATTCATTCTTAATGAAACTGAATTATATTATGGATTTATCGAACCAAATTCTCTATAACATGGATTTATACTTCAATATATAAATGGATCTATATAACTTGAATAATTTATTGTTATTACCTATAATAAAAAACCCTTATTTTAGTGTTATATAGATATATTCTTAAATTTTCCTATTGAGGAAAGCTATTTTTACATCTATCTTCCAAATCTCATAGTCATGAAATGTTGTTATAGAAAGTAGAATTATGATGAGTTTAAATGTAGAAAATGAAGAAAATGATTTTTCATTATCTATTCCTTAATACTATTTAAACCCTTTATCCACTAGTTATACTTTATAGGTACTCACTTCACCTTCCATGTATAGTTTTCTTTTGAATACCCATTTACACATTAATTGTGGGGTTACTAGTGATGAAAGGTATCCTTATTTTGTATGGTCTATGTGGCACACTTATTCATGTATATGATATGAATCTTACAGGTGGTCCCAAAATTATATAGTCATCCAATGCATTGGGTAATGTTTTTATCTCATCATATTCCATGCATGGTGCATGAGAGGTTATCATAAGAACGCTATATAATGATGTATTGGTGATTAGCCTTGACCTATGTTTATGATTCTATGTTTAATGTTGTTTCCACATTTCCATGTTGCCTTTATGTTACCTTGTTATATCATGACTCATTGTTCAAGATTATGATTCCCACCCTCTTATATTACGTTGATACGACTTTTGGTTCACATGTAATTCTTTAACTTATTCTATGATTTGTTTATTCCCTTACTGGGATTTATAGCTCACCCCTTTCATATGTACATACCCAGGTTATCCCACATAGTTTTAGAAGATCCAAGTAATATAAGGGCATGTTTTAGATTTTTTAAATAATGTTGTTATACCCGTGTTTTATGTTATTATGTCATGTACCTAATTTCCCAAAGACACCGGGCCTCACTATCTTATAAGGTTATAATATGTGTACATTTTTTGTAATAAATTTTGAAACAAAGTGTATTAAAGATATGGGTTTTCATAATTGGTATTAGAGGAATGTCTGGTTATGTTTTTGGATTATGATCAGAAAACTCCAGTGAAATCCTTTGGGATAATACTAAATATAGGAAAATATCCCTAAATTTTTGGTAAACTACAGAGTAAGTAGTTTACAAGAAAATACATCTCTTTCTAGATACTAAAAGTTGATATGGCTATTGAACAATTGTACCTAAGTTTAATAACCCTAAAAGGGAAAATTGAGCTATAATTGATCGTTACCTGGTGCACAAAAAAGAAGCCTTGCTAGACACCAAGTTTGATACTCCTGGGGATATGCTTCGGTAAATTCACAAGATCATTAAAAACTACTATTAAGTGAAGAAATTCCCAAAATATTTTATGTTAGGAAATAGATCATGGATAACTTATATTGAAATATATAAATTCATAGGTTCAGGAATATATGTCATTTATGTGTTATCCCTTCAATGTTCGTAGTTTCCTTTTTATATGTTTATTAATTTAAAAATTATCATCCCTATGTCTATTTTAGATAAAGTTAATGATTAAAACCAAAATAAAATAGTGAAATATAGGCTTATCATGTAACACCCCAAGCTTCCATGGTACATTTCCCTTTGAATAATGCAATAGCTTGCATTGTACGCAACTTCGAGATGTTGTACCTCTCGTACCCCTCGTGGTTTAATTTTCATGATCACAATCACTTTTCTTTTTATCTAATCCTCTTTCAAGTGTTTTTGGATGATAGTAATCAATTCAGGTTACCAAGGAATTGGGCCAAGCAAGCTGAAGCCAATAAAGGAGAAAAGTGCACTGTTTTCATGTGCACCGGCCAACCGATGGATCAGCACCGACCAGCCGATGGAGGCCTGGACAGAAGGCATCCTTCTGTCAAGACCACCGGCCAACCGGTGTCACACCAGCGGTCAGCCGGTGGCACCTGCACAGAAGAGGAAGCTACTGCCTCACCACCGGCCAACCGGTGGCCTCAGCACCGGCCAACCGGTGGAGCCTGAGCCCGAGCCCTCCTCCATTTTGCACACACCGGCCAACCGGTGGCTCAGTACCGGTCAGCCGGTGGAGCCAGTCAAACTAGCCGTTGGGCTTTTGACCAGCCTGTCCACTTGGCCTCCAATGGCTCCGAAGCCCTTTCCAATGGCTCCGAAGGCCTCTAACGGCCATATGAGGGTTCCCCCTCTATAAATAAAGGACCTTGAACCCCCGGAAGCCTAAGGAAGATAGTTGGAACAATTGTGAAGCCAACGAACACATTTCTCATCATTTGGCGAACCTCCGGCGGACTTCCTCCAAGGAACCCCAATCGCTCCAACTCAATTCCACATCCAAGGAGCATCACCAAAGAAGCTTGGGAGTGCACGTATTCAACTCCAATCATCCATTGGCGCCCAAGGCTTCTCCAAATACGGTTTTTATTTCTTTATTTATTTTGAGCATCAAATTGGGTTTGTGCCTACAAACCCCCAACTCTTTCTCTCATCCTCTCTCTTGGGTTTTCACACCACCTTTAAGGTGTGAAGAGGTTAGTCAAGCCTTTCCTTTTAAAAGGCTTGAGTCAAAGGTGAGCTAGCCTTCACCCGTAAAAAGGCTAGTGGGTTTCTTGCTCAAACCATTAAAAAGCAAGCTGTAATAGGTGAGCTAGCCTTCACCTGTAAAAAGGCTAGTGGGTTTCTTGCTAAAACCATTGAAAAGAAAGCGGTAGTAAATCTCTCAACGGTTGAGTTGGGAGCGGAGACGTAGGCCGGGTTTTAGGCCGAACTCCGTTATCAATTGCGTGTCTTGCCTCTTTTATTTCCGCTGCACTTTCACTTTGATTTTAAATTGTTAATCATTCTTTAAAAGGTAATTCACCCCCCCTCTTGCCATCACTCCTTTCTTTCTCCGCCTAACAATTGGTATCAGAGGGAAAATTTGAGTAATACCCTAACCGGTTTCAAATTCAAGATCTTTTTTTGATGGCTTCAACCTCTTTCGCCCCCGAAGGATATTTTTTGGGTCGTGCTCCATTTTTTGATGGAACCGACTATAATTATTGGAAAACCCGCATGACCACTTTTCTTAGAAGTATAGGTTATCCCATTTATAAAATTGTCATGCAAGGTTACACTCTCTCTTCCCCCGATGAATCCAAATGGACCCAAGCCGATATTAAAAATTTCGAGCTTGATGGCAAATCCATGAACGCTCTACATTGCGGCCTTGATCGTAATGAGTTCAATCGAGTTTCCACATGCACCTCCTCACACGAAATCTGGAAACTTTTGGAGGTTACCCATGAGGGGACCAACAAAGTGAAGGATACTCGATTGGACATGTATCGTCAAGATTTTGAGTCTTTTTCCATGCATCCATCCGAATCTATTTCTGAAATGTTTACATGCTTTACTGATGTTTGCAATGGTAGAAAATCTCTTGGAGATAATATTTCTGCAGAAACCATGGTCAAGAAGATCCTATGGATCCTACCAAGCTCATGGGCTCCGAAGGTCACGGCAATCCAAGAAGCGAAGGACATCAAAAACATGCCGGTAGAAGAGCTCATCGGATCCCTCATGACCTATGAGATCACCATGTGGAGGCAAGCTGAAAAGGAAGGCAAACCAATCAAAGTTCC
Organism: Viscum album; assembly: GCA_963277665.1. Classification (NCBI taxonomy): domain Eukaryota; kingdom Viridiplantae; phylum Streptophyta; class Magnoliopsida; order Santalales; family Viscaceae; genus Viscum; species Viscum album. Next base: position 1,739,427,741 of record OY728146.1, on the reverse strand, counting down.
AAAGAACATTGCCTTCAAAGTTCAACAAGAAGAAAGCTCCTCCTCATCCTCATCTTCCTCATCAAGCGGCGATTCCGAAATGGAGAATCTTGCCCGCAAAATGCACAAGTTCATGAAGAAGAACAAAAAGAAGAAGAAATACCGCAAGGCTGAACCCAACGAAAAATCCGAGCCCAAGGTAAAATGTTACGGGTGTGGCGAGAAAGGACATTACAAGCCCGATTTCCCACTCAACAAGAAAAAGGCCAAGAAAAAGGAGAAGAAGAAGGCATTCAAGGCCACATGGAGTGATAGCTCCACATCCTCCTCCTCCTCCTCGAGCGACAACGGTAACAAATGCCTAATGGCATTTCATGAGGTAACATCTTTCGACTCCTCTTCCTCTAGTTCTTCAAATTCAAATTCTTTTAATCATTTATCCTATGAGGATCTCCAACATGCGAGAGATCAATTGGAGGAAGGTTTTCACGAACTTTCTTCCAAATTTGTTGCATTAAAAAAGAATTTCAAAAAACTCTCTTCCGAAAAAGAACAACTTCTCAAAGAGAAGGAAGAGATGTCCCTCAAAATTCAAAATCTTCCCGATGTTGATTCCATGGAATCAACTATCAAAGATCTAAGGGAGACTCTAGCCAAGTTCACCCAAGGGGAACAAAATTTGACCAAACTCCTAGGTTCCCAACGCATATCTAGAACCACCGAAGGGCTTGGCTATTCCAAGCAAGCTTCCTCTTCCTATGCTCCAACTATTTTTGTAAGGGGGAGCTCCCAATTTAAATTTTGTAATTATTGCAAAAAACCCGGGCACTTAATTTATGAGTGCAATTGCAAAAACACCCGGTATGGTAGGCCCAAAACCATTTTCCTTAACGATGAATTTTATAGGAGAAGACCCGCCACTAGACAAGTATGGATTGAAAAATCCCTTCTAGCGAGTCTCTCTGGGCCAAAATTTGTCTCGGTTTCAAAAACCTCTCCCCGATGATTTGTTGTTTTTATTTAGGGGGAGTTAGGATCGTTTAAGCCCTTTTGATTTCAATTTCAAAATTTTCGATTCAAACTTTCAATTTCAACTCTTGGTATCAAATTTTTCAATTCAAAATTTTCAATTCAAATTTTCACTCAAAACTTTCAATTCAAACTGTTATTCAAATATTTTCATTTCAACCTTTCAATTCAAACTTTCATTTCAAATTTTTGATTCAAAACATTCAATTCAAATTTCAAAAATTTCAATTGGTTTAAAATCTCCATCTTTTTTTTTTCAACATTTCCCTCAATCAAGTTTTATGCCCCGTGCTTTTTTGATAATCACAAAGGGGGAGAAATTCTTGGTTGATTGGGGGAAAAATCTTTTAAAGCATGCCTTTCATTTCATTTTTACATTACTTGTTTTGGTGATTGTGATCATCAAAATAGGGGGAGATTGTTGTACCTCTCGTACCCCTCGTGGTTTAATTTTCATGATCACAATCACTTTTCTTTTTATCTAATCCTCTTTCAAGTGTTTTTGGATGATAGTAATCAATTCAGGTTACCAAGGAATTGGGCCAAGCAAGCTGAAGCCAAGAAAGAAGCAAAGTGCACTGTTTTCATGTGCACCGGCCAACCGATGGATCAGCACCGGCCAGCCGATGGAGGCCTGGACAGAAGGCATCCTTCTGTCAAGACCACCGGCCAACCGGTGTCACACCAGCGGTCAGCCGGTGGCACCTGTACAGAAGAGGAAGCTACTGCCTCACCACCGGCCAACCGGTGGCCTCAGCACCGGCCAACCGGTGGAGCCTGAGCCCGAGCCCTCCTCCATTTTGCACACACCGGCCAACCGGTGGCTCAGTACCGGTCAGCCGGTGGAGCCAGTCAAACTAGCCGTTGGGCTTTTGACCAGCCTGTCCACTTGGCCTCCAATGGCTCCGAATCCCTTTCCAACGGCTCCGAAGGCCTCTAACGGCCATATGAGGGTTCCCACTCTATAAATAAAGGACCTTGAACCCCCGGAAGCCTAAGGAAGATAGTTGGAACAATTGTGAAGCCAACGAACACATTTCTCATCATTTGGCGAACCTCCGGCGGACTTCCTCCAAGGAACCCCAATCGCTCCAACTCAATTCCACATCCAAGGAGCATCACCAAAGAAGCTTGGGAGTGCACGTCTTCAACTCCAATCATCCATTGGCGCCCAAGGCTTCTCCAAATACGGTTTTTATTGCTTTATTTATTTTGAGCATCAAATTGGGTTTGTGCCTACAAACCCCCAACTCTTTCTCTCATCCTCTCTCTTGGGTTTTCACACCACCTTTAAGGTGTGAAGAGGTTAGTCAAGCCTTTCCTTTTAAAAGGCTTGAGTCAAAGGTGAGCTAGCCTTCACCCATAAAAAGGCTAGTGGGTTTCTTGCTCAAACCATTAAAAAGCAAGCTGTAATAGGTGAGCTAGCCTTCACCTGTAAAAAGGCTAGTGAGTTTCTTGCTACAACCATTGAAAAGCAAGAGGTAGTAAATCTCTCAACGGTTGAGTTGGGAGCGGAGACGTAGGCCGGGTTTTAGGCCGAACTCCGTTATCAATTGCGTGTCTTGCCTATTTTATTTCCGCTGCACTTTCACTTTGATTTTAAATTGTTAATCATTCTTTAAAAGGCAATTCACCCCCCCTCTTGCCATCACTCATTTCTTTCTCCGCCTAACACGAGATTGTAACACACCACGACCAATCAAACTAGCTGTTATGAATTGTAATACCCACTTTTGGAAATTTTATAAATTTTATCTTTCAAAATGGGCTCTATTTTTGGATTCATAATATCAAAATTATTTTAGGGTGAATTTTTGGTATTTTTATGGTAACATTCAATATTTGATGAATAGTGAAAAAACACTACGTTATTGGTTAAAATCGATTTTTTACTTAAACAATTAGTTATTTTATTTTAATTTATTTTAGGTCAAAATAGATACATAATACCTATATATGTTCATCATAATTCATTGGAGTCATTTTATAATAAGTTTATATATATAAAATTTTATCGAACTTTTTACTGTCTTTTACCCACCTCCTAGGAGCATTTGCAAATTTGTATAAAACTTAATTTTACTGCTTCTGTGAGTTGAATTTCAAAAATATGAGATAAATAGTTAATAATAGTAAGTAAAATTTGGTTCAATAAGATGAAAATATTTTTTTTTGTTAATTGTAAATTTTGACTTTTATTTACCACGGTTAAAAGTAAATAGGGTAATTAAGGGTAAAAATGATATCATAATCACCCTAACACATGTCCTAATTCTATTGGATAAGTATAATTAAAACAAAAACAACATTAGGAATAAAATATTATCCTCTTTGGTCCACTTGGATTAGATTAGGACATTTATTATTATTTTATTTAAAAAAGAGTTAAAAGAGTTAAATTCAAAGTTTAATAACTAAACCATTTTTAATATAGGGTTACACACAATATAAATTTGACTATAAATATTCATTATAAAGATAAAGATATTTCATACATAATGGTATTTTATTTATAATTTTTATACATTATATAATTTAATTTATTTATGACACAATGATGATGCAGTAATTACCTTATTAATGAAATATTAAAATAAATTATTTTATAAATATCCAAATAAATGAAAATTGAGACTTATGATGAATTAAACTAATTTTATAGGTTAATATGACATGTTAGAGTTGGTTAAATAACTTTTATTCTAAGTTATAAAGTTTTTATGGCTTTCAAAAAAATCAAATACTAAATAGTGTCAAAATTGACATAATTGATTTTTTAAAACGAATATTATATTATTAATTGACATAATATTCATAAAAACTAAGGTTCAGACAAAGGACTTAGATAATGTTATATATGTTAATAATTAACCACATGGGGTTCTCGTTTCTTGTTATGGTAAGTTTATTAACCATATAATATAAAAATACAAAGAGACATGGTAAATGTCAAACTATTTAACTAAGTGTTAAATCTAAAAGATAAGGTTAATATTATGACCTAAACCCATATAAAACCTATTTTTTGAGAGTTTTTATACCTATAACCACATTATACTTTAAACAATTAATTTTGGATCCATTAGAAACCGAAAATGATTTTATTATAAAATAATATTTCAAGCTTTTCCTGAAGTGACCTTCACCTATCTTATAAAAGGGCATTTTACCTCAATTTCACACATGCCAAGCCTTTTGGCTCAGCCAAAACCTATCCAAATATCCTACCAAATTTCCTCACTTCATCCTAGAGGCATTCCTTTGGTCATAAATCCAACCTAATAATCCCTTTTGATCAAATCAAAAGGAAGAACCCGAAGAAGAGGTAAATATTTCACCACATCTTTCAAGTTCTTTTCTTCTTCCATTTTATCTTTATTTGTTGTTTCCATTATAAAATAATAACCCCAGTATCTTATATATACTGTGATGTTATTATAAAAATGTTACAACCATATTATTTAGTCTATCCATCTTATAAATGACAAAGTCACCAGACACACGTACGTACAGATCACCGTCTCCACATCGTGGTGTAGTTTGTTATTCAAATACTTCATTATTTAGATGGGTACAATAATGAGTATAACTGATGTAAATAATAAATATAACATGTTAATGATTATTTATATATTATATACCATCCAATTACATATGATTTCTCTATTAATATAATGATATTTTTGCTCGTGCGTATGTACGAATTACCGTCTCCATGAACGCGATGAGATTCATTCCCCATCGTAATCATTCAAGAATAATTTTCATTTTATGATTTAAAATAATTTTTATGCACATAATATAATTCTGTATATGAATCAAATACATCCCATCCATAACAAATATGGCTTATGTAACCAATCATATAAAAGAAAATGAATCAGTTAACACCCGAAACGATGATACTACTAAAATATTGTTAACAAAGCAATATTATAAGATCATATATAATATAATATTTATGTATATAGTTCTTTAATAATTTAATAACAATGTTTTAACTATTATAAAATAGGTTAACATACCATCGACTAAGGAAAAGTACATGGTAGGGGTTAATTCCACAATCTCTTTATTATCCGAGGTTGTTTTTACGTAAGTATCTACTGGGACATATTTATTATCCATGTCCATGTTTCATAAAAGAGTTTTCAAAGGGATTATTTTAAGGGAATTTTTTCTAAAACTTCATTTTAAATGTTTTAAATATTTAGTCTTCTAAACCATTCTCATTAATTTCCATAATTTCAAAATGGTTTTAAGTATTTATTTATATGGGCATGAATGTTTTAAAATGATAATTCCGTTCAAAAGTTTCAAAGTGGTATGATACACTTTGATTCAAAACTATTTTTAAATGACTTCCTTTATAAATTATGTGACTTTTAAATGATTTCATGAAAAAGGGATATTTCTCTCAAATATTTTTTCTGATCATTTTCAACTATGCCAACATCCTTTATAGGATATTATTATTGATCGAGGTTGGTTTATTATGATACAAAAATTCCATATTGTATTGAAGGTTTTGTGATATGTTTGACTGTAGATGTGTTATTTTTACCATTCATGGTTTATAGATAAAGTATTTACATTTTGTATGCTAGTTTTAGTATGAATGTTTATGTTATGTTTATACCTTTTCATTTGAGTAATGCATTAGACTTAGTAAGTGACTGGTGGAGCTCACTATAGCTCCTAGATGCATTGGAAGGTATCATGAGACAAACTAGTGTCTTGGAACAAGGAATTGATAAAATATTATTTGTTGTCTTCGCACAAGTCCTTGACTATGTGGTTATGAAGTCTGACATTATGGATTCCATCATTATGAAAGTGGATATTGATATTTCATGTGATTATTAAAATAGTAGAATATCCATGTGAATAAGTAAATGGAATTATTTTATTTTATCTTTTCCATATTATGCTGAAGTTTAAGTTTAAAAGGATTTTGTTTTAGTCTAATACATTTCCTTAAATGTTTATGCTTATTTATGAAAGTTTCCACTATATTGTTATCCTTAATGAGCATCTGAGCTCACCCCTTTCTATGCTTTAATTTTCCCAGGATATGAAGAAGAATTTTATGGTTGACCTACATGGATAGGCTAAGGATATAAGTGTGTTAAAAAGGGTACAAAATTTTGTTGCTGTTTTTATTTCGTGATGCAATGTAAAACTTATGAATGTATCTACTACTTCCAAGGCTACTAAACTGATCGGTCTTTCAGGTCATGATTCCTTATATCATGAAAATGGTATGTAATATTGCACTGAATCTAGGTAACTAGGGCCAGGGCATTATAGTTGGTATCCGAGGAATTTTAGTACAAACCTTGGAAGCTAGATTTAGAAAAACTCTGATTTGAGAACACTACCCTAAGATAGACTTTGAGTATTATTATAGAAGAACTTCCTAGAATTTTGGTAATGTAGAGATTTTGTAAGTTTTACAAGAAATACATCCCTTTCTAGATACGAGTAGGTAGAGGCAGATCTGGCATAGATGTACCTAGGGGTAAAACCCAAAAAACACCTCTTTGAGCTAGACTCGAACGAGAACTGGTGCACGACAACAGGCCTTGCTGCACTCTTGGTTACGACACTCCCGAGGGATATGTTTAGGATGATTCTCATTTTCTTTACAAACTATTATGAAGGGTTTATGAGTATATAATTCTTCAAAGAAAACATTTTTATGATTATGGATTATATCAATAAACTATTCAATTTATGTTAAGTGTTTTATAAGTTTGGAATTATGTATTGTGATTCATAAACTAATCTAGTGTATGTCATTGTTTAGAAATAGAGCCTAGTGGAAGGAATGGAAACCGTATCAACACACGTAATTCATGTAGGGATTTACCTCCTACTCAAGATAATTGTAGTGGAGCTGGTGATGCAACTGGTGCTAATCATCTTATCACCATACTGGGACAACTCACTCAGGTTATGAATAATAACCTTACCCGTATGGAGCACCATGATCCACAACGTGGAGGATCAATGTCAGACAGCTTCCTGAGGCAACAACCTCCAAAATTAAATGGGAGTATAAATCCATTAGTAGCTGAGCAATGGATAAATTGTTTAGAGAAAATATTTCACACTTTAGAGAGTAGAAAAAGGGAAAAAGTTTTCATGGTAGTTTATCGCCACACAGAAGATGCAGATCAATGGTGGTCATTGATTCAAAACAAAAAGGAAGATGATGAAGTATCAAATATGAAATGGTAGGAGTTTAAAGAACTTTTCTTATAAAAATACTTTCATCATGACCATCGAGCGGATATGGAAAGACAATTTCTGAGTTTTAGGCAAAAATAGGATGATAATGTCGCAAAATATGAGGCTAACTTTACAAGGTTATCAAGGAGTGTTGTAGATTATATACATAACCCAAGGAGTAAGATTGATTGATTATTTTATGGATTAAAACCATTTCTTCGATGATAATTAGTCTCAAAATCCTTCTTATCATATGAAGATATTGTCTCACGTGCTATCAAGATAGAAAAATAATTCTCTAAGTCTTACGACTTTAAAGAAAACCAGGAGAAAGAGAGATCAACTGAACACTCTAGGAATGGAAATAAGGGGAAGAAGGGAAAAGTTAAATATCCATCCTGCGGTAAATGTGGGAAGAAACACCCCAATACTTTCCTGAATGGAATGAGAGTCTGTTACAAGTGTGGTGAAAATGGACACCAAGCTCATGATTGAAAGGGGAATAAAGAGGCTATTGAATGCTACAATTATAGAGAAAAGGGGAATTATGAAAATTAATTTCCTAAGAGCCAAGGGAACTTACCTCAGAAAAGACCAAGGGAGAAAGGCCAAGCTTATGCGATCACTACTACTGAGGTTGAAGCTGTAAAAGACGTGGTGGCAGGTAATTTAATGGTTTCCTCAAGTTTAGACAATACTTTATTTGACTCTGGATCATTGCATTGTTTCATATCTTCCCATTTTTCTAAGAAAATTAGATATTTTCAATTTGACTTAACAAGGGAGTTGTCAGTCAAAACACCTAAGGGAAGTATCATCGCATCAAATTTCTATGAATCAGTTCCCATTAAGGCATATAAATCTTCTTTATCTGCTGATCTCATCGTCATACCCGTGATTTAATTTGATATAATCTTATAAATAGATTGTATTTCAGACCATGATGTGAAAATTTATTGTAAGAAGAAGGAGGTTATAATTTTTGATGATGATAAGAAGTACCTTATCTTTTGATCAGAAAAATCACCACCTGATTCTTATCTAGATCCACCTCCAGTAGATCTACTAAATTCAATTATTAAAGAGGATGAGAATAAAATAATTATGGGTGAAGAAAAGAATGTTCAAATTGAGGACGTACCTATTTTGCAAGTATATGTTTATGTGTTTCCTGAGGATTTACCTGGACATCTTCCATAACAAGAAATTGAGTTTTCCATTGATTTAATTACTGGTTCAAGGCCTATATTGAAGACCCTTTATAGAATATCCACAAGGGAATTAGTGGAACTAAAGAAAAAAATAGAGAAATTGAGTAATAAGGTATTTATTCGCCCTAGTGTTTCTCCATGGGGATCCCCTGTCCTTTTTGTTAAGAAGAAAGATGGATCTATGAGGTTGTGCATTGACTACAGGGAGATCACCGCTATAACAATAAAGAACAAGTATCCCCTACCTCTCATTGATGATTTATTTGACCAAATTCATGAAGCTCAATGTTTTTCAAATATTGACCTTCGATCTGGATATCATCAGTTGTGTGTGAAGAAGGAAGACATTCCGAAAACAACATTTCGAACCAGGTACGGGCATTACGAGTTTACACTAATGCCTTTTGGGCTGACCAATGCACCCTCTATTTTCACAGATCTAATAAACAGAGTTTTCAAGGAATATCTTTATGAATTTGTAGTAGTATTTATTGATGATATCTTGGTATACTCAAAAATCTATGAAGATCATAAAAATCACTTGCGCATTATCCTAAAGACTCTTAGAATAAATGAATTATATGAGAAGTTTAGCAAGTGTGAATTATAGTTTCAGGAGATTTATTTTATTGGCTATATTGTTTATAAGGATGGAATCTCTGTTTATCCTTCTAAGACAAAGGCAATCCAAGAATGGCCAGCACCAATGAGTATAACTGAGGTATGCAGTTTTATTGGTTTAACAGGTTATTATCAGCGTTTTGTCTAGAATTTTGCCCGATTGGATAACCCATTAACCAAGATCACACATAAAGGGGTTAAATTTTTTTGAAAAAAAGAGTGTGAAGAATGTTTTGTATAAATGAATAGAAGATCAGTTAATTATCCTATATCGACTCTACCATCGGGGAACGATGGGTTTGCTATTTATAGTGATGCTTCGAAGAAAGGACTTGGTTGTGTCCTTATGTATAATGATAGAGTTATTTACTATGCATCACGATAGTTAAAAATTCATGAGAAAAACTATCCCACTCATGATCTTGAGTTAGAAGCTGTAATATTTTCTTTAAAGATATGGAGACACTATCTTTATGGTGGAAAATGTGAGATTTATACGGATCATAAGAGTTTGAAGTATATTTTCTCAAAAAAAGAAGTCAACATGAGGCAAAAGAGATGGCTTGAACTACTCAAGGATTACGATTGCACTATACACTCCCACCTGGGGAAGATAAATAAGGTGGAAGATGCTTTGAGCGGAAAGGATCATGGATTTTTGAACAAGATGAGAGTTGAAAAGGATCCTATTTTCATGGATATAGTAAAGATGGATATGGGAATAACCATGGAAGGTGAAACATAAATTATTTTTCAAATGGTTGCCAAACCATCTTTACTATAAAGGATAAAAAGTTCTCAGACTGATGATGAGGAATTTCAAAAGAAAATTAAAGTTGTGAACGATGAGAGATTGATTGAATTCTTATATAAAGATAGAATTTTGAAATTTGGGAAGAGACATTGTGTTCCTGATATACCTGATCTTAAAAGGGAATTGTTGGATGATTCTTATAGCTCCAATTTCTCTATACACCCCAGTAGCACTAAGATGTATAGAGATTTGAAAGAACATTTTTGGTGGGAAAACATGAAGAGAGAGATTGCTAATTTTGTGTCGAGATGTATGGTTTGTCAACAAGTGAAAGCTAGAAGGCAACAACCTGGAGGATTTATGAAACCTCTTCCTATACCTGAGTGGAAATGGGATAATATTACAATGGACTTTGTCATGGGGCTACCAAATACTCCTAGAAGGAATTATGCAATATGGGTCATTGTTGATCGTTTTACCAAGTCAACACATTTTATTTCTATAAGAGAATATTTACCACTTGTATGTATGACAAGAATAAATATTAATGAAGTTGTAAGAATTAATGGAGTACCCCTATCGATTATTTCTGATCATGATCCCTGTTTTACATCAAGATTCTGGAAAAGTATTCAGAAGGCCCTAGATACTGAACTTAGTTTGAGAACTTCCTACCACCCTCAAACTGATGGACAATCAGAATGGACTATTCAAACCTTAGAAGACATGTTGAGATCTTGTTCACTTGAATTTCAAGGTATGTGGGATCAATATTTACCTCTGGTAGAATTTTCCTATAACAATTGATTCCATTCAAGTATTCAGATGGAACCATATGAAGCGTTATATGGAAAGATATTTCACACACAAACTTTTTTGGGATGATGTTGGTGAAAGAAAACTTGTAGGCCCAGAACTTGTTAAGGAAACAATAGAAAAGGTGAAGGTTATCCAAACCCACATCAAAGCAGCTCAATGTAAGCAAAAGAGCTATGCTGATAACCGAAGGAAGGATTTGGAATTTTAGGTAGGAGATCATGTTTTCTTGAAGGTATCTCTATGGAAGGGTGTTATACGTTTCGGTAATAAGGGTAAATTGAGTCCCAGGTATATCGAACCTTTCAAAATTATAGAAAGAATTGGAGTTGTAGCTTATCATTTGGAAATGCCTCCAAGTATCTCCAAAGTCCATGATGTGTTCCACGTATCACTGTTAAGAAACTACATGCCTGACCCAATGCATGTAATCACCTATGTGTAAATTGAACTGGAACCTGATCTATATTATTGTGAAGAGCATGTCAAAATTCTTGATATAAGAGAACAAGTGATGAGAAACCGGATGACTCGTCAGGTAAAAGTTATATGGAGAAACCATAAGATGGAAGAGGCAACGTGGGAACCCAAGGAACTTATGATGAAGAACCACCTGAATATTTTTGTGCGGTAGTATTATAGAAATTTTGAGGAGGAAATTATTTTAAGGAGGGAAGAATGTAACACCCCAAACTTCCACGGTACACTTCCCATTGAATAATGCAATAGCTTCCATTGTATGCAATTTCAAGATTCTAACACACTACGACCAATCAAACTAGCCGTTATGAATTGTAATACCTTATCTTTCAAAATGGAATTCATTTTTGGATTCGGAATATCGAAATTAGCTTAGGGTGAATTTTTGGTATTTTTCTGAAAACTTTTAATTTTTGATGAATAGTGAAAAAACACTGCGTTATTGGTTAAAACTGACTTTTTATTCAAATAGTTAGTTATTATATTTTAATTTATTTTAGGTAAAAATAGATACATAATACCTATATATTTTCAATATAATTCATTGGAGTCATTTCTTAATAAGTTTAGATATATAAAATTTTATGGAACTTTTTACGGCCTTTTACCCACCTCCTAGGAGCATTTGCAAATTTGAATAAAACTTAATTTTACCTCTTCTGTGAGTTGAATTTCAAAAATCTAAGAGACACGATTAATATCAGTAAGTAAAATGTGGTTCAATAATATGAAAATAATTTTTGGTGAATAGTAACTTTTGACTTTTATTTACCACCGTTAAAAGTAAATAGGGTAATTAAGGGTAAAAATGATATCATAATGACCCTAACACATGTAATAATTCTATTGGATAAGTATAATTCGACCAAAATGAACCTTGGGAATAAAATATGATCCTCTTTGGTCCACTTATATTAGATTAGAACATTTATTATTATTTTATTTAAAGAAGAGTTAAAAGAGTTTAATTAAAAGAATAATAATTAAACCATTTTTAATATAGGGTTACACAGAATATAAATTTGACTATAAATATTAATTAGAAAGATAAAAATATTTCCTACATAATGGTATTTTATTTATAATTTTTAGACATTATATAATTTAATTTATTTATGACACAATGATGATGGAGTAATTACCTAATTAATAAAATATTAAAATAATTGATATTATAAATATCCAAATAAATTTTAATATGACATGTTAGAGTTGGTTAAATAAATTTTATTCTAAGTGATAAAGTTTTTATGGCTTTCAAAAAAATCAAATACTAAATAGTGTCAAAATTGACATAATTGAGTCTTTAAAACAAATATTATATTATTTATTAAAACAATATTCATAAAAATCTAAGGTTTCGGCCAAAGGACTTAGATAAGGTTATATATATTAATAATGAACCACATGAGGTTCTCTTGTCTTGTTATATTAAGTTTATTAACCATATAATATAAAAATACAAAGAGACATGGTAAATGTCAAACTATTTAACTAAGAGTTAAATATAAAAGACAAGGTTAATATGATGACCTAAACCTATCTAAAACCTATTGTTTGAGAGGTTTTCGACCCATACCCACCTTAGCATTTAAATAATTCATTTTTGTGCCATTAGAAACCGAAAACGATTTGATTATAAAATAATATTTCAAGCTTTTCCTAAAGTGACCCTCGTCTCTATTATAAAAGGGCACTTCCCCTTCTCTTAATTTCACACATCCAAAGCCTTTTGGATCGTCCAAACCCTGACCAAATATCCTCCCAACTTTCCTTTATTCATCCTAGAGGACTTCTTTTGGTCAAAAATCCAACCTAAGGATCCCTTTTGATCAAATCAAAAGGAAGAACCCGACGAAGAGGTAAATATTTCATCACCTCCTTCAAGTTCATTTCTTCTTCGACTACCTATTTCTTTGTTATTTCCATTATAAAATAATAGCTCCAGTATCATCTATATACTGTGATGTTATTATAAAAATGTTACAACCATATTCATTATTCTATCCATCCTATAAATTACAAAGTCACCATACATGCGTACATACAGATTACCGTCTCCACGTCGTGGCGTAGTTTGTTATTCAAACACTTCATTATTTGTATGGGTATAATAATGAGTATAAATAATCTAAATAATAAATATAACATGTTAATGATTCTATATATATGATATACCATCCAATTACATACGATTTCCCATCAATATAATGATATTGTCGCTCGCGCGTACGTACGGATTACCGTCTCCACGAACGCGATGAGATTCATTCCCCATCGTAATAATTCAAAAATAATTTTCATTTTATGATTTAAAATAATGTTTATGAACATAATATCATTATTTATATGAATAAAATATATCCTATCCATAACAAACATGGCTTATATAACCAATCATATAAAGGAAAAAGAATCAGTTAACACCTGAAATGATGATACTACTAAAATATTATTAAAAAAGCAATATTATAAGATCATATATGATATCATATTTATATATATAGTTCTTCTATAATTTAATAAAAAAATTTAAACTATTATACAGGAGGTTAACATACCATCAACTAAGGAAAAGTACAAGGTAATGGTTAATTCTACAATCTCTTTATTATCCGAGGTTGTTTTTATGTAAGTATCTACTGTGACATATTTATTATCCATGTCCATGTTTCATAAAAGAGTTTTCAAAGGGATTATTTTAAGGGATTTTTCGCTAAAAAATCATTTTAAATGTTTTAAATATTTATTCTTCTAAACCTTTCTCATTAATGCCTATGTTTTCAAAATGGTTTTAAGGATTTATTTATATGGACATGAATGTTTTAAAATGATAATTCCTTTCAAAAGTTTCAAAGTGGTATGGGAAAATTTGATTCAAAACTATTTTTAAATGAATTTCATTATAAATTATGTGACTTTTAAATGATTTCATGAAAAAGGGATATTTCTCTCAAAGATTTTTACTGATCATTTTCAACTATGTCAACATCCTTTGTAGGATATTATTCTTGATCGAGGTTGATTTATTATAATACAAAACTTCCATATTGTACTGAAGGTTTTGTGATATGTTTGACTATGGATGTGTTATTTTTACCATTCATGGTTTATGGATAAATTATTTACATTTCGTATGCTAGTTTTAATACCAATGTTTATGTTATGTTTAATCATTTTCATATGGGGAATGAATTGGACTTATTAAGTTATGGGTGGGGCCCACTATAGCTCCCCGATGCATCGATAGGTCTCATGAGACAAACTAGTGTTTTGGAACAAGGCCTTGAAAAAATCTTATTTGTAGTCTTGGCATAAGGCCTTGACTATGTGGTTATGAAGTCTGGCATTATGTATTACATCATTATGAAAGTAGATATTTATATTGCCTGTGATTATTCGACTAGTAGAATATCCATGTGAATAAGTAAATGGAATTATTTAATTTTATCTTTTTGCATATTACTCTTAAGTTTAAGTTTAAAAGGCTTTTTTTAGTCTAATAAATTTCCTTAAATGTTTATTCTTATTTATGAAAGTTTCTGCTATATTGTTATCCTTACTGAGAATCTGAGCTCACCCCTTTCTATGTTTTATTTTTCCTAGGATATGAAGAAGTATTTTATGGTTGAAATACATGGATTGGCTAAGGATATAAGTGTATTCAAAATTGGACAACATTTTGTTGATTTTTTTATTTCATGATGTAATGTAAAACTTATGAATGTATCTCGTACTTCCAAGGCTACTAAACTGATCGGTCTCTCGGGTCACGATTCCTTATATCATGCCAATGTTATGTAATTGTTCACCTACTCTAGGTAACTGGGGTTTGGGCGTTACATATCATCCATTTTCAAATATCAAATTTTCTATGTGACTATGGTTCTACACGTTATTTCATATCACACGAGTTTTGTATAACTATTCAAACACTACCTCAAAACATGGAAGTCAGGTCATCAGTAAAAATGGAAAATGGGTCAATTGTTATACCCTAAGCACTTAGCTCAGCTCCTATCTAATTTTTCGGGATGAATTTCCCATAAAACCTTATGATACCCACCTTTGCAGAATTTGATTCTATTATGGGAATGGATTGAATTTCCTTTTATAGAGCCAACATAAATTTTTTAGAGAAAGAAATCGACCTTCATATCGCAAATCATCCTCCGATTCTATACAAGTGCAATGAGGAAGATGAATATCCTTTGGAATAATCATCTCAGGCATAGATATTATTACCTTATAGAAAATCATATCTTGTTCAAATTATTAATACTAAATAAAAGATCATCCTTAATGAAATTCCCATTATAAAGGAATTCACTGATGTATTTCCTGAATAATTTCATAGTATTTATTTTAGTTGTGAGTTTTATTTCTCAATAAATATTATACCTTAATCTTTTTAAATTTCCAAAACTCCTTATATAATGGTCATTTTTGAACTTAAGGAGCTGAATAAATAATTACAAGAGAATTTAGATCAATGGTTTGTATGCCCAAGTACTTCACTGTGGGGTGAACTGGTCCATTTTTTCAAGAATAAGGATGGGTAAATGTGAATCTACATTGATTATTGTGATCCTAATAAGATCACAATAAATAAAAAGTATCCCCTTACATAGATTTATGACTTGTTTGTTCAACTATTTGGACCCCATTACTTATTTAAGGTGGATCTTTAGTTAGGTTATTATCAAGTAAATGTGAAGGATGATATCCCCCTGACTACTTTTCATACACGGTATGGGCACTATAAGTTCATAATGATGACATTTAGACTCACCAATTCTCCAAAAAATTCCATGTACTTATTGAATAGAGTATATATGGATTTACTTGAGAAATTTATGGTAGTCTTTATAGATGATATTCTTATCTACCTGAAAAGAAAGGAGGAACATGAATACCATTTAAATACTATACTAAAGACCTTGAAGAAAGAAAATTTATATGAAAAGTATAGTAAATGTGAGTTTTGGTTGGATAAATTAACTTTATTGGGGACATTGTATCACCACAAATGGATATATATGGATATTTCAAAAATAGAGACAATCAAATAATGGAACAAACTAATATATGTGACAGAAGTCTATAGTTTCCTTGAATTAGCTAGGTACTATCATAAATTCATGATAAAATTATCACAATTATCAAGATCACTAACCAAGATTACTTAGAAGGTATTCATTTTTTACGAACTAATTAATGTGAATAAATCTTTAAAGAGTTGAAGAAGTGGCTAATCATTACACCCATTCTCATATTAACCACCAGTGGGGAAGGTTTTACGACCTACAATGATGTGTATAAAAAGATATTGGGTTTTATACTCATTTAATATGAAAAAGTGATAGCCTAAACCTCTCTCCAATTAAATATACATGATAAAAAATAACCAAAACTTGATCTAGAATTAGAATCAGTGATATTTTCATTGATAATTTTGTGACATTATCACTATAGAAAAAAGTGTGGCATATATACAGATCATAAAATCCTCAAGTATAAATTCACACAAAAGGATATTAATATGAACCAATAACGGTGGTTCAAAATGATTATGGATTATGATTATTCAATCCATTACCAACCTATTAAGGAAAAAAAGTGGTATATTCTCTTAGTAGAAAGGATCTTGTAATCTTATCCATGATGAGTATTGAAAGGGGTTTAATCTTCTTAGACATGAAAATTATGAATATTGGAATAATAATAGGATCTTCATACTAACTTGATAAAATAACCTCTTAACCATATATTCTTGAGAGGATCCTGGAGGCCTAGAAAGAAGATGAGTTACTACAGAAGAAGGTATTGAATATTCTAGAGTTAAAATTTACAGAAGATGGATTTATAAGGGTTGGAACCTAGATATGTTTCCCATCAAAACCATTACTAAATATGGAACTTCTAGATGATTCAAATAACTTATCCTTATCTATTAATCTAGTAAGAACTTTGTTTTTTATATATTTGAAGAAAAACTTCTCATAGGATAATAAGAATATGGAGATTGTATAACTTGTATCATGATGATTGATATGATAATAAGTAAAGGTTTAATGGAATAAGTCTAAGGGTATGATGTAATAATTTATCATACCATTATGTAAATAGAAAAAAATAACCATGTATTTCATCATATGACTCCCTAGGATCCCTAAAGGCAATAACACCATCTAAGTGGTATTTGACCAACTTAAAAAGTCATCTCATTTCATTTCTATCAATGAAAATTTATATATTGAACAACTTACCAAGATATACATAAGGAATGTGGTAAGACTAGATGAAGTTCCACTCTTTATTGTATCTGATCGAGATTTGAGGTTTACCTCAAGGTTTTGGAGAAACCTTCAATTATAATTGAATATAGAACTAATCTTCCGCACTCCTTATCACCCTCATATGGATATTCAGTCTAAAAGGATCATTAAAACTCTAGAGGATACACTGAGATCATGTTCAATGGATTTACATGGATATTGGGACTAACACCTTCCCCTAGTTGAGTTCTCATATGAAATCAATTTCCATTGTAGAATTAAAATGGAAATTTATAAGTCTATGTATGGGAATAGGTTTAATAATATGAAATGTTGAAATAAAGTTAGAGAGTGGAAGTTGATGGGACCTGATCTTATATAGGAAATGATATAGAAGGTTTAAACCATTCATCATCATATGAAATCTGCACAAAGTTAACAAAAAAATCTATGCAGACAATTATCAATAGGAATTAGAGTTTATGGGCAGAGATAAAGTTTCCCTTAATATATTTCCATGGAATAAAGTAATGGGGTTTGGGAAGAAGGGAAATCTTAGTTCTAGATACATCATCTCCATTGATATCCTTGATTGCATCAGAGTGGTGACTTATCAGCTAACACTCCAACCTAACTTATCTCAAGTACATGATGTGTTCCATGCATCACTTTTGAGGAAGTACATACCAGACCCATCACATGTATTGAATATAGAGGTGGTACTATTAGATAATGATCTTTCATATGAGTAATAATAGTTAAATATATTAAACTATAAAGACAAATTTCTTTGAAACATGAAAACTCACCAAGTCAAAGTATTATAATAGAACCAAAAGTTTTTGGAAGTAACATGGGAACTGAAATAAGAAATGAAAAAAATTAACCTAATATGTTTTAATGTACAAAATTAAAACTCCAAGGGATTTTTTTGAAGGGGTAATAATCTAACAAACTGAAATTTTATAAATAAAATTACATTTTCAAATGTGTATATTCCTTATTAAGTAATGTAGTTAGATAAAACACATGAACTAATTTTTTTATTTTGGAGCATTATAAGTTATATCATATCATATTTAAAAGACTATTAAGAATCATAACTGTTGATATCATAGCCATTTTACAGTAACCATTAATATTAGTATATTAAGAGTTATGATAAAATCTATTTGACACAAAGGAAGTGGTGACCTCGACCAGTAGGATCATACACTAGGAATCCTATTTATCAAAGCTTATGAGGGAGATAACATCGTTGAAAATTTTCCTTGAACATGACCTATCTGATATTCAAAAACTGAAGTGAGTGAAACCGTTCATGGGATAAGTTCAAGCTCATTGAGATCATCACCTAAACTATGTTTGCTGAACCATCCCATGAAAATATCACCACCGCACACCTTATCCTTAGGGTATTCACTAGTGTGATAAAGGGATATGTATCTAAACCCTAATAGTACAATTTTTTATATTTTATTTTTAATAAAAAAATTATTATATATATACATTTTTAATATTACTTTTTAAATGATTAAATAATGAGTTTGATAAAAATCATATTTTGATACAATGAAATACAAATTGTATTTTTGGGAAATATATATTTTTAATCAAGACACAATTTTTTATGAATTCAAGAATTTTTTAAATCAAATATATTTTAATAAAATATTATTATTAATTTTTTTTATTAAATATAAATTAAAATTTAGTTTTATGAAGTCAAATGTAATTTTTATAAGTGTCTAAAAACAATTATTGTAAATTTTTTTTTCAATAAATGGGATTTTTTTGATTTAAAAGTTTAGATTATCATATTTAGAGAACTATTTTGATAAATTAAATATTATTTTTTAAATTATCACATCTAAAGTATCCAATAGTTAGTTTTTCATAATTTTCCGAGAGAGTCGATTTTTTTGGTAAAAATTAAATACGGTATATTTATATGGTACATATTAGAACATCATAAAAGAAGAAAAGTAATGTAATAAATAACATAAAGAGTATAAATGACCAAAATTATGTTTCCAATTTAAAATAATATGTTTTTGAAGTTATTTGATTAATTTTATAAACCCTTAATGAATCCTCCAAAACCCATATTTTATTTTAATGTTTTAAAATCAATTATTTATAAACATGACTCACTTACACATAACCAAATGTATTATTTTATTAATTTAGATTCTAAACCTTATAAAATAATAAAAACCACTCCTATTTTTCAAAAATCATCTGAAAAATACTGGGAATTTTTTTTCTTTTTATTACTTTATCATAAATATTTCAAAACCCAAGTTTAGAAATTAATAAAGAATTATCTTACCTTTTTTTATATAAAACCACCAAAAATCCCATTACACTTCACTAAAAACTCTTATATAATGAATTTAATATGAACTTAACTCTCTATTTAACTCACAAGGTTTAACTAAGCTATTAATATTCTCCTCATACTCTTTTTGAAGCACCCTCTCAAGGTAAGGGATCCTATCCTTCTCCTCTTTATTCAAGCACCCTGTTTATATCATGCCATTTGTTTTACAATTGTTCAAGTTGAGATATTCTTTTAAACATAATTATTAATTTAATTATGATTTCTATGTGATGAGTGACCCATTTCACTATCATTAACCCCTTTCATAAACCTTTATGTACACCCCTTATGCTGCTGAAATTATCCTGTGATTTTCTATGCCAAACATTGTAGTGAATAACCATACCAATTTCTACTCAAGCTTATTCACATAGTTTTACATGTTTTTAATTTATTTGGGATATATATATATATATATATATATATATATATATATATATCCTTCACTCCTTAACCTTGGATTTAATTGTGATGAAAGGCATATTTATGCTGTATGATATATGTGGCACACTTATGCTAGTACATGGCATGAAAGTGATGGGTTGGACCAAAATTATATAGTAATTCAATGAATTGGGTAATTTTTTTGTCTCATGAGATGATTTTTATAGTTCATAGGAATTTATACTAATCATACCATGTTATGATGTCTTGGAGGTTAGCCTTGACTTATGTTTATGATTTCATGTTTAATGTTGTTTCCACATTCCATTGCTTCCTTTATGTTATTATGTTACATCATTCCTCATTGTTAAAGATTATGATTATAACCCCTATTATGTTACCTTGATATAACTCTTGTATCACATTTAATACTTTACCTTATGTTATGATTTGTTTATTTCCTTACAATGATTTATAGATAACCCCTTTCTTATGTACCTCCCTAGGTTATCACATACAATTTTAGAAGATCCAAGGAATATATGGCCATGTTTTAATGTTTTTAAATAAATTTTTTATACCCATACTTTATGTTATTATGTTATGTACCCAATTTCTCAAATACACCAGGCCTCACAATCTTCCAGAGTTGTAATATATGTACCTTTATGTAATAAATCATGAAATAAAGTGTACTAAAGATATAGGTTATCAAAATAAATATTGATTCTCTTACCATAATGAAATTCTTATTTGAAGGAAATTATATGAAATATACCCTTATTTTATTGGAATATACTATAAATATAAACTTTATGCCTCAGGGTGATTGTTTATTACCAGAGTTGGCCTTACTAAATTCCTAAAAATCCCATACACGAGTATGATACAACACACATTTCTTTCCTCTCCAAAAATAAAATGGAATCCCATTCTACACATTAGTTGGCACACCATTTAGTATATAGAACATAATTTATAATTAATATCCTCAAAATGATAATGAAATATTTTCATGACACATCATAAAACTTTCTATCTCTATCATGGTAAAGATCCTCCTTTCACTAACATAATTCCACTGTGGTGTATAAAGTGAATTGAGTTGAGTTATAATCTAAAATTCCTATGAAAAATAAATTTACTCTTAGATAATATAATCACCATATAAATCATATTTAATATTATTTATTTTCTTACAAAATCGATTCTCTACTTAATTCATTAATTATTTTAATTTCTCAAAGTTTTTGAACTTATACCTCATTAAGAAGATATATCCATATATACTAAAGTCATCAGTAATAGTAATGAAGTAAAAATACCTAACTCTAGATTCCATTATAAAAGGTATTAACGCATATGTGTGCACCAATTATATAATATATGTTTCCATTTCACCCTTACCACCAAAAGTGGTTTGGTCATTTTTCCTTGTAAACTAGCGATATATTTATCAAGTGGTTTTAGTTTAAAAGAATCTAAATAGCCATCTTGAAAAAGTATTTTCAATAATTTCTCATTTATATAACCTAGTAAATGATGCCACAACTGGGTGTGATATAAGTTATGGGAACTTGATTAGTTATCAATTTCCAATAATTGTTTTTCACAATCTAATACATATATACTATAATTTAAATGTTCCATACCATAAAATATACTTTATTTTTAAAATAAATATATTTTTTTCCAAATTTGAAAATAAAACCATCCATATATATGAAAATTATGTTTTTGGTAACACTAGGTACATAATAACTATAGAAACCCATAATTTTAATACATAAATAATATATATTATTAGATTAATATTCATTACATAACATTATGATCGATGCTAAAATAATATACGTCTAGTATCTTTGGAAACTTAGACATATAAAAAATTTGTTCTTAAGATATCTAAATCATATCCTACTTAGTTATTCATGACTACCACTATTATTAGACATATCATTCCTAAAACCTTTCTTAATAAAACAACTAAAGAGAACATAAGAAATGGTGATCTGAAATGATTAGTAAGGGTAATAAAATGATATATCAACGATCATTTAAACATCACATGATCATAATGGGAATTATAACATGATATCAACCCTTACAAATCACACCCAATAATTCTTAAATCATAAAAATCAGTCATGGTATAAATATTTCCAGTTTGCGTGACACAAATCATAAATGGGTCAAAGATATTGAACCATTAAAATATAACATTGGCATAATTACATGTCATAAAAGAGTGGAATAAAGTGTGGAATAATTATAATCATAAAAATATTATATCAAGGACACTCAACCATAAATTTACAACATGATAGTCTTGGGATAACTACCCATGTACCTGCTTTGGGATTGGGATAACCTCATATATACCCTCTTTCAGACTTGGGATAACCTCTTGTGTACCCTCTTGTTTTGAGAATGGGATAACCTACCATGAACCCTATTGTTTTGGTATTGGGATAACTTATCATATAACCTTTGAACTCATAGAACATTAATTTTTACCCAATTAATTGGATGAATATTTAATTCTAGGTCCACCCATAACATAGTTACAAATCCATTTATATGTATGCCTTAATATCATAGAAACATTCATCATAACTTAACCCGTAGAAAATAAAATGAGTTTCATCGATATTTTATAATCATAACCATAAGAAATCTTAAGAAATAATAAATATGGAATCATTAGAACATTTCACTAGTAAATCATAAGTAACATCAAAGCATGCTATCATAGATGATATTTTCCTTTAAAATAACATTGGAATATTTCTTAAGGAAAATACACTTTTCATTTTTAAATCACATATTTAAAATCTAAAATTTTTCATATATTAAGGGAAAAAATTATTTTAAAAGAACATTTGAAACATTTAACAAAATATTAAAATCATTGAGTAGTCATGATTGTGGTAAATTTAATTCATGTTGTGTATGTTAAAACAAAGACTCATTTCATATTTTTGGTAAAAAGTCAAAAGTACCTCATTAAAAAAGTGAAAAGAATATTCCTATTATTTTTTTAAAATGGTAAAACATTGGTAAAAATTATTTTAAAAAATTATATGAGAATATTTAAAATATTCTTGAAAACATATTTAGAAAACCTGGATATGGAAGAAAACATATTTTTGATAGAAGAGAGAAATAAAGTAAAATTTTCTTAAAAAAATTATTTTACTCTCTTAAATTCTTAAAGAGTGTAAAATGAAATAAAAACATGTAATAATTAAAACTAAATAGAGTAGAATAATTTTCATGATATTATTTAGATTTAGATCATGGAATTTCATTGTTGGTAACTTAATCATAAATAATTCTTATAAATAATGACATTGTTACATAAAACCCTTACCTCACATTCAAATTGCGTAAAAAGTACTCTAAACTCTTGTATAATAAATATAAAATTATTATAATTCTATAAAAAAGTAATTTATATACTTATAATATCATATATGATTCAATTATAACAACTCAACAACTATTTATTAATAATTACTTATTAAAATTTTCATTTCTGGATGTTAACTATTTCGTTTTTCATGAGAATTTTGGTTTGATAGTTTCAGTCCTTATATTATGATCATGGTTCCATAATCACCATAATATTAATCCTGATATAAATATAATTTATATTCATTATATATATATATATTTATATTCATCCATAAAAGATATATATAGAAAAATTAGTTACACAATTCATGGAGAAGGTTGGCCGTAAGTACACGTGAATGCTGTTTTCATTTTTCAACAGATGAAATGAAAGAAAATTAAATAATAATTAAAATTTAAAGAATAATTATTATAAATTATAATATATATATATATATATTCATTAAATCCATTGTTATTACCATCCATGCAAATTGGAAATGGAAAACAGATCGCATCGCTTCATAGAGGTGGTAGTCCACACGTACGCACGAGTGACATTATCCTTTTCCAACAGATTGGAAGGTAAGAAGTTAGATATGATATTATAATTATGAAATCATAATAATTTCATAAATATCATGTTTAAACATTAAAACCATCATAATACTCATCCATTAAAGATGGTGATGAAAAATGAATTGTATCATTTTGTGGATGTGATAGCCCACACATATGCACGAGTGGTACTTTCACATCCCATTTGATAAAAAATAGGGTGGATAATGGTGGTTTCATGATCATATAAAATTTAAATATATTTATAATACTGGATTTATTATTTTATTATGAATACTATATATTTATAGGATGTATAAGAAGAAATAAACTGAAAGAGGTTGGGTAAGATGATTACCACTTCTTTAGGAGACCTCATTTAGATCATTTCTTAAGGATCCTAGGAATAATCTTTTAAGAATTCTAGAATATATAATTTATGGATAGATAATTTGAAAAGATAATTTTCCAGGGGTTGGTCGATCTATATTTCTCAAAGTAATGTAAAGAAAATAGAGGATTTCCCTTTTATAAGGGAAGGAAAATACACACTTGAAATTACTAAAAATATTAAAATATAATTAAGACATTACCAAGAAAAATGATTCCAAATTACCATAGATACAAATAAAAAGAGGATATAGTCAAAATATCAATATCCAATGAAATTTAGATTTTTTGTGTGTCATTTTAAACCTTATCTTTTGGTTTAATACCTTGGTGAACCAATTTTAATCTTAACCATGGTAATTATTTTTTTAATATTAAAGGGTTATAATTTTACTTATAAGTAAACAATTAGATCATAAATGTTCAAGGGATGGAATTTTAATATTAAAGGGTTATAATTTTACTTGTACTATTGAAATATTTTTAAATAATTTAATAAAATATTATTTAACATAAAATATATTTAATGTCATTTTTGACACTATTAATTTCAATTTACTTTAAATACAACCTAAAAACAAAGGAATTATAATTTAAAACTTTCACACATTCCTAATATGTCATATTTATCTATAATATTAATAGAACACAATAAACCACCCACATTTTATTACTTTTAAGTTTTTTAAAATCATTTATTTTTTATATTAATTTAATAATTACTCTATTAGTGTTATGTAAGCATTTAAGGTAATTACTCGATTACCGAAAATTATAAATAAATTACTATGATAAAAAATTTATTTTTCTTTAAAATAAACATTTTAAATTGAACTTATACTCTTATTATCCTTTTGAATTTTTTTAGAGATATTAAAGTCAATTGAGTTAAATTTATTATTTATTATTTTCTTAAATTAATATAAAGGCCATAATCAAAGAAAAATGACACAAAGTTTCCATATATTCATGACTTGGATGAAGATTGAAAGATCTTAGTTTTTTTATAGGAATATATCTTTAAATTTTATATCTCAACTTTTCTTTTTTATCATAATTGAAGTGTATAAAGAGGTCATGGAGGTTTTGAGAGTGTTCAAGCTTGATTCGGGGCATGGAGTTATAATTTTTGAAAGAATGGGGAAGGCAGACGGTCAACACCCAGTTAGTGATAACCGTGAACCTCAAACACGTGTCTATGTAAGGGAGAAGAATAATTATCGAAACTGTGCAACATGGGTCTCATGACCATGCAAAACTTGAAATTAACTGTAGATCTACCACACACAAATTTTAAATGGTTTTCTAATCGTGCATCTTGACCATGCAAGGTGTGGGACTTGGGATAGTGCCGAATTCATGGTTTGCACACTGTTTGTATAACTGTGCATATAAATCATGAAAGGGGTGTGCACCTAGATAATAGGTGTGCATGGTTGTTACACGATTTTGAATATAATGTGTTAAAACCATGTACCCAATTATAATATGTTGAAATTGTCTTTTTTACTCTTTTACCCATAAAAATCTAATTCCTTTCTTCCTCCACCTCATTTTTCATAGTAGTGGACCGTAGGAGCTCTCCTTCCTCTCCCTTATAGGCTTTGTGAAATATCCCTTATCCAATATACGATTTAAACATCTTCAGTCACATTGGATCCACATAAATAATTCTATAACTCCATTACCTTCTTTTATCAGTTTTATTATCCATATTTGGTGTGATCTTCATGCAACCTAATATTCCATAATTTTAGGGAATTTTTATGGTTTTTTTTTTCTATAATTATAACCCAAATTTGAGGCAGATTTTGGATGAGGAGTATGATATTTTTTTAAGGTAGGTGGTATAATACTTTTCCATAAAATTATAGTTGTTTATAAATTTCCATCATTGCACCGCACACCGATCTTTCCACACAGTGCTCTAAAAATGAGTAATAACTTAAATTAATTGTTTAGACAATGAACTTGATATTCCTTAGCCTCCTTGACATGGTTGTTATAACGATCCAAAACTCTACCAATGAAATTTCTCTTCATATGTTTATATAGAATAGATCACATAAAATCAATTATAAAATACAATACAAACATCATAAATGAATAATTAATGAAATAGTACATATTTCTAGAAGTTAAAAAACCTTTACCAATGAAATAGTAACTTGAACTTAGGAATAGTAATATAACCCTTATGAATAGTAAATAGAACTAAAGAATAGTAACATCACCCATGAAAGTATAAATAAAATTTATTCACCTTACAAATGAAAGTATCATGTAACTATATCATAGTATAAGTAAATGAATATTTTAAAAATTATTAAATTAAGTGTTGGTATTTTTTTAAGCCATAGATATTTAATTAAAATATTATAATTAATAAATTGATTTAAAATAAAATACATTCAGATAAAATTTATTCATAAATTAAAATTTTGTTGTCTTATGATTTTAGGATAATTTTATGAGACCTTAGTTAATTTTTGAAAGTGTTATAAAACCAATTATAGATTTAAAATATGTATTTTCAAGTAAATGATGATTTTAATTAAAAATTAAAATTCTAATATTTATAAAATTATTTTCATAAAATAGAGTTCATTTTTTAATTCTACATGTTTAAAAATGTTTAGGGTTATTTTTTGGGATTTTTCTAAAATACTTGAATTTTTGGTGAATAGTAAAATATGATACTTTACGATAAATGATATATACATGATTTATTGAGTCATATGTGATGTTTGTATGATTTAATCACCCTTTATTCAAAATAAAATGCAGTTATTACTGTATATTGTCACAATAATCCACATTATTGGTTGTCTTGAGCAAAATAATAAAATAATGAGAAATCACCCCTTTCCTCCACTATAAATACCACCCCCACCCCTTATCCTCACCCCTTACAAGATTTAATACTTGTCAAATTTCTTCCCAATATTATCCCTAATCCCCTAAAATATGTCTATATTATATTTTTCTCATAAAAAGATCAAAATAAATCCCCTTAAGGAGATTCTCAAGGAGGAGTATTCAAGATGTAAAATCCTATTCCTTTCACTTTTTTATTTTCTTTTAACGTTATTTATTTTTTTATTATCTCCTAACCTCCTCTATCCAAATGGGAATTAAAACTCCATTATAATTTATATACTATAATTATATAATTTTAATTAAATAACCATCATAAATATCCATAATCTCCCTCTTTTATTTTAAAAACAAAATCATCATTTGAGAGGTGCCGATTTACAACCTTCGTGGATAATGAACTTTCATTCTTCAATTTCTTCTTCAAGGATAGTCATGAAAACATTTTTAATGGTTAAAAATACTATAATATATGTATTAAAACCTTTATTACTTTTTTAAATAACATATTTACATAATATTAAATGATAATTCAAAATGAGTTCGTTATGATCAATAACCACCATAATAATGTAAACGATTATTACTAAATGTCTTATTTAATGATTCATTCTCATAAAAAATAAAAAATGATTTATATAATAATTTAAAATCATGGATGTTCATAAATATCATATAAATTAAATTATTGATAATTATACCCATTCCACATGAACTTCCATACCCATATATAAGTATACCGATAGTGAAAACCAAGGAAACAAATGTTCCTGAGCAATATAATTATGTATTATAACTCATAAAAAAGGTCATAAAAGAACTTAATAAAATTATAAAAAATAAAATAAATGTATATATTGTTTTGAGTTAATTAATTAATGGATTTAAATTTATTATCTAGGATGTTAAGGTCAAGTTTAGAACACATTCGAACATAAGGTAAGGGTTTCTCCCCGAACCTCCATTTTTCATTCGGGATTACACTTCCTCCCACTCTACCCCAATAAAATTCCTAATTATTCTTATTTACTCCTCATAAATTATATGTGAGTGTTCTATATACGTGTACAAATAATAATACTTCTTTATTTTATGGGTATTTACATGTTTTATAAGGATATTTCTCAATCCTTCCCGATACGCAAGCCCGATTAAAGGGAACGTCTCAATTTCTTACCCATTTTCAAGTAACATATAGAATATTTTTTTTAAGAAACTGTTATTTTTATAAAATTACTATTTTTTTTCATGAAAAGATATATTTTTTCATTAATGGTTTTATCCAAACAATTATAATATATAAAAATAATTTTTTCAAAAGAACTCTACTTTGCAAAGTAAAAGGGGTATTTCTCTCAAGAATTCCTCAATGATTTTATTAAAGTATTTTCATCTATTTCAATACCTATATTGAATTTTATGATTTATTGATATTAATATCTTATTATTGTTATCTACCATATGTTATTAAATGGTTTATGACCAGTTTTTCTGTGGATGTTCTATCTTGATACCATTCACCATGCTACCCAGATTGGTTAGTGATTATGATTATGGATTGGGGAAATTTATTTACATTTAATATGTTCTTTTTGTTTATGTTTTGACCCATTAATATTAGTAATACATTATACTTATCAAGTGATGTGTGATGAGATCACTATATCTCCTTGATGCATTGGTAGGTCTCATGAGACAAAATAGAATTGGGTTTTGGCCGAGGCCTTACCCTAGTATTTTCATAAGTCTTGGCTGAGGCCTTGATGATGTAACATCCCAGGTAAATAAAGAATAATACATTTCCATATTTATTAATATTTGTGAATTAAATATTAATTTTACCTTAAAGGGGTTTCTATGTTCGATAGCCTTCCCGATACGCAACAACGAGTTTCTTTGAAATCTTACGTTGCACACTAGTAATATAATAATATTTTTTTAAATGGTAGTTAACACATAGCCATTGTATTGGAGAGAATGAATATAAATAACTAAAATATGATTATATATGTTTTTTAAATGTTTTTACATTTATCCAATAAAAGACAAAGGCTTAAAATAAGAAAAGATTTCAATTTTTGTCATAGATACTCTAAAATTCACTAAAAGGCCAAACTATCGCCTTTTGATGGTGAACCCTCTTTAAATATAGTTTTGGTCACTGTTATACATTTTATTAGACCAAATAAAACTCTTCTTTAGAATCAGGATATCAAAATTTACTTTGTGTAGATTTTTGGTATTTTTCCGATAAAGTTCATTTTATAATGAATAGTGAAAAATGTTGTATTTTAATTTAAAACATATTTTTAATATAATTTATTTATATGATTAGATTATATTTTTAATTGGTTTTAAAGTAAAATTAAAATATATTTTTACCATTAAATCCAATTTTGGTCATTGGAATTAATTTCACTTTGAAATTGGACTTAAACTAGTGTCAATATTTTGATATATATTATTTCATAAAAACACGCCTTTTGTTTTGACAGCGGGAATTAATTATTAAATTAATTAATGCAACTTATATGTTAAGAATTTTTTAAAATAGACATAAATTTTGAATTCGGAATATCAAATATAGCTTAGGGTAAATTTTTGGTAGTTTTCTGAAAAACTTCAATTTTTGATGAATAGTGAAACCACTAAGTGGCAGTTAAAAAAACTGATTTTTTGTTTAAATGAAACCTTACCACTTCTGTGTTTTGATTTTTAAAATTCCGACATACATGGTTGTCATTAGGAAGTAATATGTGGTTCAATGGGATTAAAATAATTTTTGGTGAATAGTAACTTTTAAGTTTATTAATCGCGATTAGAGGCAATTAGTGTAATTTAAGGTAAAAATAATGTTTTAATAATATGAAATGACCTAGACACATATACTACCCTTATTGGATGTGTCATGGCCGACCAAGACAATCCATGTTTCAACTTTGGGACCCCATGGAGCCACTTTGGTAGGAAAATGACATTAATAACTTTTTATTTAAAGTTAAAATAAAAATGTCACAAACATGTATTATTTTGCTAAAACAATTTTTACATGGGGTTATACAAGTCATAATTTTGACTATAAATATTCATTGGAAATATAAAAAGATTTCATACGTCATGTTATTTTTTTATAATTTTTATAGATTAAATAAATTAAATTATTTACGACACCATGATGATGCAACGATTACCTCATTATTTAACGATTTAAATAAAATGAAAAGATAATGTAAAATCTAAGACCTACACTTGTAAAAAACCTATTAGATGGGTGTATTTATAACCTTTATCACCTTATCCTCTAAATTTATAATTGTGGGACCTTTTTTATCCGAAAATCATTTTATAATAAATTATCGTTTCTTAACTTTCCAAGAGTGCCCCTCCTCTTTTCTTATAAAAGGCCCCCACCTCTACCTCTTTACCCACACCTATCAAGCCTTTGGTTCAGCCAATATCTTCTCATTTTATCTCTCCACATACTTCTCTTCATCCTAGAAGCCTTACCTTATGCAGGAATCTCTTCAAGAAACCCTTTTGGTTCAAACAAAGAGGAGTTACCAAATTCAAAGGTAATGTCTTCACCTGTGTTCTTTTGTTTTATTTTGATTCTCCAACCCCCTAAACTCTTTTTATTCCTTTATTTTGTAACAAAAACAGTATCTTCAATATAATAGGATTTTGTTATTTGAATTATTCGATCAACACTTACACACACCTTCATCTAATGGTTAAAGAACATACTGTTTCTATGGATGGCGAATTTCTGCCCCACGAAACGATGATTGTTCAATATTCTTTTAACACCTTTAAAGGTGGAAATTATGATGTCACTATATTTATATATGATATATAATATGTTTATGTTTTTATTATGCTTCTGTATTTTTCATTTATGGCATATTTTTATGTTTTCCATTATGGATAAATGCGATATCTTCATTTTAGGAAGTGCGGACTACCGCCCCATCAAAGTGATTTGATTCGTTAATGCAATATGTGGGACCTATAAGGGATGGAGTTAATGATATTATATATGATGTTATAATTGAATTATAATATACCTTTATATCATTATGATTTCACTCCATTAAGTAAGAAATATAAATGAAAGTAGTGTTCATGCGTACGTACGACTTACCGTCTCCATGAACGGTGCATTTCATTTCTTACCTCTAAATGTTATGTAATATTATAAATGCAAGTATATACTAGATATATATGATATACATGATATATAAATCATGAATATAATTCTGGATATAATGAACCTTTGACCACATGAACAACATGTAATTATAAGAAGTCCATTTTTGGCTCAAGTACCAAAGATCGAAAACACGACCGTTGTTAACTTAAATAATTACATAGTGTTTATAACATGGTAATAAGTGATATAAAAGGAATTATGAACTTGAAAAAGGTTCTTGAGAAAGTAGAAATTAACTCAAGTTTATTATTCAGGAGGTTAAAGAACGATCGAGTCAAGTTGGACCCGAGGTAAGGGACTTCGTCTCAATCTCCTTTCATTGAGACATATTTTGTTTTATACACAAATTTATTTTATACGGTGTATGAAACCCTTTTACTTTTATGTTTATTCAAAAGGAATATTTTTTATATGAAGCCTTTTAATAAATGACAAAAGGTAATGTTTTTGTCGTACGTAGGCGGCGACAACGACTTCTCCGCCGCCGTGACCATTATTTGAGTTTCGGATTCCTCTACAAGCCATACCTTTTTTAAATGAAAAATAAATACCATGTTTTAATTTTATTTTTTTTGGTATTGAAAATGGTTTTCATAATGTTTTTATATCAATGTGTTGTATTGATATCTTGTGATTGAAAAGTGGAAATGTTATGTTTCCTTTATGCATGTTTTATGTGATACGATTATGTTATGGTTCTTGGGAATTATTATGAGGACGAGAGGTTTTGTGATAAACTAAGGGCGGGTGAGCCCGATATAGCTCTCCAATGTATTGGGTAATGTGAAGGGGTTAAACACTAAGGTTTATCCAAAGAGATTTAGGGAATATACTGTGATGGGTATTCCAAACGTAACCATGAGGATTACTCCCTATGTATACATGGACTAATGTTTTCATTTCGTACTTTCATATGCCTTAATGAGCTTTTTATGCTCATCCAATGTTTTTGAAATGTTTTTCACAGGTCAAGGGAAAGGTACATGATGTGATGATAGTGTCAAGGAAGTGTCAAGAAAGAATCAATGTTTTATTTTAAATATGTTTCCATTGATGGTAAAAATGAGTACTATATTTTATGTAACCACTTTGTTTAAATGTGGAATGTAATGCATGTTTTATGATCTAATTATCTAAAACTCTAAACCTGAAAAGATCCTCAAAGTTTATTCTTGAAATAACTCAAGATTAAGTAATGTTTAAGGCTGGGGCCATATAGTTGGTATCAGAGGTCAGTTTAGATAAATTTAGGAGTTATAATTCTATTAAATGATTATCCAAAAATATTTTTTTTATGGTCAAATTGAAATGATGTAGCATTTGAAGATTACCAAGTTGCTTCATCTAAGACATGTTTGTTTAGAATGGTTTTCCAAAGAGGAAATAGGGAAGCAGTGATAGGAAGGCATACAGAAGGAAATGAACTTCCGAATCAGCATCGTGATATGGTCGGAATTGGAACTGAACAGTTTGTTGGAGTAATGGCGCAGTTGAATCAAGCGATAAATGGTGGTGGTATCCATGCACGAGATCAGCCAGATCAACCGTAGAGGAATATGTTAGTGGTGGAACATTTCATGAGGCAACATCCCCCATAATCCAGAGGATCATCTGACCATGTGCTAGCTGAAGGGTGGATTAAAGCATTGGAGAAGATTTTCGATGTCATGGGGTGTTCAGACAATCAAAAGGTTAGTCTTGCTATTTACCATTTGGAGGGTGAAGCAGATCAGTGGTGGTCAATGGTTAAAAATTTCAGGGACACTGATGAGATTGATGCTCTCGACTAGGATGAATTCAAAGGTATGTTTCTTCAGAAGTATTTTCCTAAGGCTGTTTGACTTAAGATGGAAAAAAATTCTTGGAATTGAGGCAAGATGAATACTCAGTGGTTGCTTATGAAGAAAGGTTCACTCGATTGGCAATGTATGCTCCAAATTTTATCCGAGACCTTGTTAGTAAAATCAATTGTTTTTACTCAGGATTAAAGCCAAAATATCGAAGGGATTTAGCTTCTCGTGAGATCAAGAGTTATGAAAAGATTGTTCGATGTGCTGAGAAGGTGGAAATGGAGTTTTATGATGATCAAGTGTTCTATAACAACCAACAGAAGAATAGACTGAGGTGGCAGGAGAAAGGAAATAATTCTTCAAAAAGGTCTGACGGTAAGAAAACTAAGTTTCTAGTTTGTGATAAATGTGGTAAAAGGCATGCTGGGGAATGTATTCTGAATTCTGGGTAGTGCTACCGATGTGGTAATATGGGACATAAGGCTCGTGATTTCACTAAAAAATACCAGGGTGATGGTAAGACCAAATTTGACTTACAGTTAGTGAAATGTTTTAAGTGCAATGAGATGGGTCATTATGCAAACGAGTGTCTGACAAAGAGATCAAGTGATGGGAAGCAGTTAGACTACAAGCAGAAAGGGGTGGTGAAATCCTTTGCAACTACTTCAGAAGATGTTGGGCCATCAAATGAAGTGGTATCAGGTACTTGTTTTGTTTTTTCAGATTATGCCAATGTGTTGTTTGATTTGGGGTCTACACATTCTTTCATCTATGAAAACTTTTCTAGTAAAATGGAAATACCATCTCAAGAAATGACTCCTGAACTTGTGGTAAAAACACCTGGGGGAAATTTTGAGGCAAAAATAATTTATAAGAATCTTCTTATCCTTATCCGTGGAAAGAACCTACCTTCAAACCTTATTATTTTACCTCTAATAGAGTTTGATGTTATTCTGGGTATGGATTGGCTCTCTATTTAACATGCTAAGATTGACTGTAGAGCTAAAGAAGTTTCTTTTCAGAAAGACTTTTAGTTTGTGTACAAGAATGAACCCTTACTGTTGATAAAATATCAAGAGGCCGAGAAACTTTTAAAAGATGTAAATGAATTTTACCTTGAACACATTGTTGAAAACAAGGGAACTATTCAGATTAATGATGTGCCAGTGGTAAATGAGTATCCTGATGTTTTTCCTGATGAGTTGCCTGAAATAATACCAGATCGGGAAGTTGAGTTTACTGTTGACTTAGTTCCTAATGCTAAGCCAATTTCAAAACCCCCTTATTGAATGGATCAAATTGAACTTTTAGAGTTGAAGGAGAAATTGCAAGATTTATTAGAGAAAGGTTTCATTCGACCTAGCACATCACCATGGGGTGCTCCTATTTTATTTGTTAAAAAGAAATATGGTTCAATGAGACTTTTCATTTATTATAGAGCCTTGAATAACATTATTGTTAAGAACAAGTATCCTTTGCCTCATATCGATGATTTATTTGATCAGCTTTAGGGATCTCAGTATTTTTCGAAGATTGACTTGAGGTTGGGGTACTATCAGTTGAAAGTAAAATAAGCAGACGTACCGAAGACTGCGTTCTGTACTAGATATGGCGATTATGAATTTGTAGTTATGCCTTTTGGGTTAACCAATGATCCTGCTGTATTCATGGACCTTATGAATAGAATTTTCCATGAGTTCTTGGATAAGTTTGTGGTTGATTTCATTGATGATATTTTGGTGTTTTCTAAAAGTAAAGAGGAGCATGAAATACATTTAAGGGTTATTTTGAAAACCTTAAAAGAAAATAAATTGTATGGGAAATTCAGCAAGTTTGAGTTTTGGTTGCAACAAATTTCTTTCCTTGGTCATATTGTTTCTAAAGATGGGATAACTGTTGATCCTGCAAAAACAAAGGTTGTTGAAGAATGGCCAAGACCTGCAAACGTAACTGAGATTCTTAGCTTCCTTGGTTTGGTAGGCTATTACCGAAGGTTTGTTAGAAATTTTTCATGGTTATCTAGTCCAATGACTAAGATAACTCGAAAGGGTGTTAAGTTTATCTGGAAAAAAGATTGTGATGATTGTTTTCAGGAACTGAAAAGAAGATTGGTGAATGCTCCAGTTTTGGCACTACCTTCCAGGAATGGGGAGTTTGTTATCTATAGTGATGCTTTATTGAAAGGACTTGGTTGCGTCATAATGCAGAATGATAAGGTAATTGCTTATGCTTCACGACAGTTGAAAACTCATGAGGTAAATTACCCTACACATGATTTGGAATTAGCTGCTGTTGTTTTTGCTTTAAAAATTTGGAGGCATCATTTTTATCGAGTAAAGTGTGAAATATATACCGATTACAAAAGTTTAAACTATATATTCACTCAGAAAGAATTGAAAATTAGACAGAGGAGATGGCTAGAATTAATCAAGGATTATTATTTTACAGTTCATTACCATCCGGGAAAAGCAAATAAAGTGGCTGATGCTTTGAGTCAAAAAAGTAATGCTTCATTAACAATGTTGCGTTTGGAACGTGATCCTTTGGTTAAGGATTTGATGAACTTTGGAATATAAGTTGTTGGTGCAGGATGCCCTTCTGTTTTGTTTCAGGTATCAGTGAAATCTTCTCTATCAGATATAATTAAGCAAGCACAGTAGCAAGACAGTGAGTTCCAGAAAAAGGTAGAGCTGGTTCAGAAGGGTAAGTTTCCTGAATTTAACATTGATAATGATTTTGTTTTGAGATTTGGGAAGTGATTGTGTGTGCCTTTTGATTCACAGTTGAAGATATAGTTGTTATGTGAATCTCATAGTTCTCCGTTTTCAGTTCATCCAGGCAGTACTAAGATGTATAGAGGTCTTCAGGAGTATTACTGGTGGGACGGAATGAAAAGGGATATTTCTGATTTTAATGTGAAGTGTTTGACATGTCAATAGGTTAAAGCAGAGTGGCAATTATCGAAAGGGATGCTTCAGCCTTTACCAGTACCAGAATGGAAATGGTAGAATATATCCATGGACTTCATTGTGGGATTTCCGAAGACACCTCGAGGTAATAATGCAGTCTGGGTTATTGTTGATCGCTTGACTAAATCTGCTCATTTCCTGGCTAAACGAGATACTTTTTCCCTAGATCAACTTTCCCTTTTATATCTTAAAGAGATAGTCAGGTTACATGGAGTTCCTCTCTCCATTGTATCTGATCGTGATCCCAGGTTCACTTATAACTTTTGGAAAGGCCTTCAGAAGTCATTGGGTACTGAATTAAATTTTAGTACAGCTTTTCATCCGTAATCAGATGGCCAGTCAGAACTAACAATTCAGAAATTAGAGGATATGCTACGTGCTTGCTATATGGATCATCAGGGAAGTTGGGACCAACATCTTTCTTTGGTTGAGTTTTCATATAATAACAGTTTTCATTCCAGTATACAGAAGGCTCAATTTGAAGCATTATATGGAAAACGGGGTCGAAATCCAGCTTTTTGGGATGAAGTAGGTGAAAGGAAGCTGATGGGACCAGAATTGGTAGAAGATATGGCTGAAAAAGTTCAGTTGATTCAGAAACACACGAGAACAGCTCAGAGCAGACAGAAAAGTTATACGGATAACCGAAGGAAGGATCTATCTTTCAAGGTAGGAGATCATGTCTTTCTCAAAGTTTCGCCATGTAAAAGTGTGATGCGATTTGGTAAGAAAATAAAGTTGAGTCCAAGGTTCATTGGACCATATGAAATTCTTGAGAAAGTTGGATTATTTGCATACAGAGTGGAATTACCTCTGAGTTTATCTCAGGTACACAATGTTTTTCATGTTTCGATGTTGAGAAAGTATATGCCAGATCCATCTCATGTTTTGAGCCCAAAGGTAGTTCAGTTGGAAGATAATCTCTCTTATGAAGAACAACCAGTCTAGATTCTTGACCATAGAGAGAAAGTGTTGTGGAATAAGGTAATTCACCAGGTAAAGGTTTTGTGGAAAAACCATATGGTTGAAGAGGCAACATGAGAATCTGAAAATTCTATAAGGGATAAATACCCCCACTTATTTTGATAAGTGAATAAAATTGTGAGGATGCAATTCCCAAAAGGGGGGAAGGATGTAACATCCCAGGTAAATAAAGAATAATACATTTTCATATTTGTTAATATTTGTGAATTAAATATTAATTTTACCTTAAAGGGGTTTCTATGTTCGATAGCGTGCCCGATACGCAACAACGAGTTTCTTTGAAATCTTAGGTTGCACATTAGTAATATAATAATTTTTTTAAATGGTAGTTAACACGTAGCCGTTGTATTGGCGGGAATGAATAGAAATAACTAAAATATGATTATATATGTTTTTAAAATGTTTTTATATTTATCCAATAAAAGACAAAGGCTTAAAATAAGAAAAGAATTCAATTTTTGGCATAGATACTCTAATATTCACTAAAAGGTCGAACTATCGCCTTTTGATGGAGAACCCTATTTAAATATAGTTTTGGTCACTCTTATACATTTTATTGGACCAAATAAAACTCTTCTTTAGAACCGGGACATCAAAATTTACTTTGTGTAATTTTTTGATATTTTTCCGATAAAGTTCATTTTTTAATGAATAGTGAAAAATGTTGTATTTTAATTCAAAACCTCTTTTTAATCTAATTTATTTATATGATTAGATTATATTTTGAATTGATTTTAAAGTAAAATTAGAATATATTTTTACCATTAAATCCAATTGTGGTCATTGGAATTAATTTCACTTTGAAATTGGACTTAAACTAGTGTCAATCTTTTGATACATATTGTTTCATAAAAACACGTTTTTTGTTTTGACAACGGGAATTAATTATTAAATTAATTAATTCAACTTATATGTTATGAATTTTGTAAAATAGACATCAATTTTTAATTTGGAATATCAAATATATCTTAGTGTAAATTTTTGGTATTTTTCTGAAAAACTTCAATTTTTGATGAATAGTGAAACCACTAAGTGGCAGTTAAAAAAACTGATTTTTTGTTTAAATGAAAATTTACCACTTCTGTGTTTTAATTTTCCAAATTATGACATACATGTTTGTCATTAGGAAGTAATATGTGGTTCAATGGGATTAAAATAATTTTTGGTGAATAGTAACTTTTAAGTTTATTAATCGCGATTAGAGGTAATTAGTGTAATTTAAGGTAAAAATAATGTTTTAATAATATGAAATGACCTAGAAACATGTCCTAACCTTATTGGATGTGTCATGGCAGACCAAGAAAATCCATGGGTCAACTTGGGGACCCCATGGAGCCACTTTGGTAGGAAAATGACATTAATAACTTTTTATTTAAAGTTAAAATAAAAATGTCACAAACATGTATTATTTTGCTAAAATTTTTTTTACGTGGGATTATACAAGTCATGATTTTGACTATAAATATTCATTGGAAATATAAAAAGATTTTATACATCATGATATTTTTCTTATAGTTTTTATACATTAAATAAATTAAATTATTTATGACACCATGATGATGCAACGATTACCTCATTATTTAACGATTTAAATAAAATGAAAAGATAATGTAAAATCTAAGACCTAAACTTGTAAAAAACCTATTGTATGGGTGTATTTAGAACCCTTATCACCTTATCCTAGAAATTTATAATTTTGGGACCTTTTTTATCCGAAAATCATTTTATAATAAATTATCTTTTCTTAACTTTCCAAGAGTGCCCCTCCTCTCCTCTTATAAAAGGCCCCCACCTCTACCTCCTTACCCACACCTCTCAAGCCTTTGGTTCGGCCAATATCTGCTCATTTTATCTCTCCACATCCCTCTATTCATCCTATAAGCCTTACCTTAGTCAGGAAGCTCTTCAAGAAACCCTTTTGGTTCAAACCAAGAGGAGTTACCCAATTCAAAGGTAATGTCTTCACCTGTGTTCTTTTGTTTTATTTTGCTTCTCCAACCTCCTAAACTCTTTTTATTACTTTATTTTTTTTAACAAAAACAGTATCTTCAATATACTAGGATGTTGTTATTTGAATTATTCTAGCTACACTTACACACACCTTCATCTAATGGTTAAAGAACATACTATTTCTGTGGATAGAGAATTTCTGCCCCACGAAATGATGATTGTTCAATCTTCTTTTAACACCTTTAAAGGTGGCCATTGTGATGTAAATATATTTATATATGATATATAATATGTTTATTTTTTCTTTATTCTTATGTATTTTTCATTTATGGCATACCTTTATGGTTTCCATTATGGATAAATGCGATATCTTCATTTTAGGAAGTGCGGACTACCACCCCTCAAAGTGATTTGATTCGTTAATGCCATATGTGGGACGTATAAGGGATGTAGTTAATGATATTATATATGATATTATACTGTAATTATAATATACCTTTATATCATTATGATTTCACTCCATTAAGTAAGAAATAGAAGTGAAAGTAGCGTTCATGAGTACGTACGACTTACCGTCTCTGTGAACGGTGCATTTCATTTCTTAACTATAAATGTTATGTAATATTATAAATGAATGTATATACTGGATATATATTATATATATGATATATACATCATGAATATAGTTCTGGATATAATGAACCTTTGACCACATGAACAACATATAATTATAAGAAGTCCATTTTTGGCTCAAGTACCAAAGATCGAAAAAACGACCGTTATTAACTTAAATAATTAAATAGTGTTCATAACATGGTAATGAGTGATATAAAAGGAATTATGAACTTGAAAAAGGTTCTTAAGCAAGTAGAAATTAACTCAATTTTATTATTCAGGAGGTTAAAAAATGACCGAGTCTAGTCGGACCCAAGGTAAGGGACTTCGTCTCAATCTCCTTTCATTGAGGCATATTTTGTTTTATACACAACATTATTTTATATGGTGTATGAAACCCTTTGACTTTTATTTTTATTCAAAAGGAATCTTTTTTATATGAAGAGTTCTACTAAATGACAAAAGGTAATGTTTTTGTCGTATGTATGCGGCGACAACGACTTCTCCGCCGCCGTGACCATTATTTGAGTTTTGGATTCCTCTACAAGCCATACATTTTTTTAAATGAAAAATAAATACCATGTTTTACTTTTCTTTTATTTTGGTATTGAAAATGGTTTTCATAATGTTTTTATATCAATGTGTTTTATTGATATCTTGTGATTGAAAAGTGGAAATGTTATGTTTCCTTTAGGCATGTTTTATGTGATACGATTACGTTATGGCTCTTGGGCATTATTATGAGGATGGGTTGTTCCGTGATAAACTAAGGGCTGGTGAGACCTATATAGCTCTCCAATGCATTGGGTAACACGAAGGGTTTAAACACTAAGGTTTCTCTGAAGATATTTAGGGAATATACTGTGATGGGTATTCCAAACGTAACCATGAGGGTTACTCCCTATATAAGAATGTTATGAATGCCTCAAGTTACCTTTATGTCTTATGATTTCTATGATTTATTCATGATTTGATGAGGTTTGTTAAAGTGCTTATTTTTTATGAGTAAAGTATGATTTCATTAATTCTTATGTATACATGGACTAATGTTTTCATTTCGTACTTTCATATTCCTTACTGAGCTTTTTATTTTCAGCCAAAGTTTTTGAAATGTTTTTCACAGGTCAAGGGAAAGGTACATGATGTGATGATAGTGTCAAGAAAGTGTCAAGAAAGAATCCATGTTTTATTTTAAATATGTTTCCGTTGATGGAAAAAATGAGTACTATCTTTTATGTAACCAATTTGTTTAAATGTGGAATGTAATGCATGTTTTATGATCTAATTCTCTAAAACGCTAAACCTGAAAAGATCATCAATGTGTATTCTTGAAATAACTTAAGATTAAGTAATGTTTAAGGCTGGGTCCTTATAGATGATATGTTTTAGATGTTCAAAATTATGCATTACCTCATTATGATACTATAAATTGATAAACCATGTAATATTTGACTATTAGAATATCTATGACTAAGGTTCATTCTATTACGATCAGTTATATGGATTTATTTACTAATATTTCATTCATACCATATTATAATCAAGTTTACTTTAAAAGGAATATGTTTTTATTATTCACTATGCCTAATGTTTATGTTTATAACAACTTTCACTTTATTACTTAGCCTTACTGATCATATGAGATCACCCATTATTATGTTTTATTTTTCCCCAGGATGCAAAGATGAATATTATGAATGAATTTCAGGGTTAATCTAGGAGTTATGGATGTTTCCAATGAAATATCTATTATTTTTGATTTCATGTTATAGTTTAAAAATTATATGTGTTTATGGTTTTCCAATGATAATAAGTATTCAGTTCTTCAGGATATGACTTCCTTGTTTATATTAAAATGTAATAAAATAAGGCACCAGCTTTGGGAAACTAGGGTTAGGGTCTTTATAGTTGGTATCAGGGGAAGTTTAGTAGAAACTTGGGAAACTATATTTGTAAAACATGGATTCGGTACATATAACTTAGATAAAATTTAAGGATAACCATATAAGAAACATCCTAGAATCTTGGTAAGGTATAAATCATGTGAATCTTCCTAGGAATACATCTCTGTCTGGATAATAAAAGTAGATGTGGTACTATAAAAAATATACCTAGGAGTAACAAATCTGACATGGTGTCCCGAGCCTGATTCAGGGTAACCTAGTACACGAAAATGGACCTTACTATGCACCTAGTTTGACAATCCTAGGAAATATGCCTAGGATAATCCACATTTTCTTTATAAACCATTATAAAGGATTTAATTGTAAATATGTCCCCAAAGAAACCATTCTTATGATTATGAGATTAAACATACATAAAAGTACAATTTCTGTTATGTGTTTTTCTAGTATGACATTATAAATTTGATTAATTGAAAAATTTAGTGTATGACATTATTTAGAAATAGATCATAGTGGAAGGAATAAAAACTACATGAACACACATATCACATGTTGGGATTTCCCTCATATGAAAGATAATGATGTTGGTTCTAGAGCTGCGACTGGTGCTGAGAAACGTGTAACTATACTAGGAAAACTGACTCAGGCTATCAATAATAACCTTACTCGTATGGAGCATCCTTATCCACAATGTGGAGGAGAAATATTAGACTGCTTTAAACGACAGAACCTCCATCATTCAATGGGACTACGAACCCATTTGTAGCTGATTAGTGGATAAGTTCTTTAGAGAAGATATTTCTTACTTTATAAAGTAATGAAAGGGATAAGTTTGTCATGGTACTTTATCATCTACTGAGATATGCAGATCAATGGTGGTAACTAATTCAAAACACAAAAGAGAAGAAAGAAATTAAAAATATGGAATAGAGGGATTCTAAGGAAATTTTCCTATAAAAATATTTTCCTCATGAACAATGAGTAGATATGGAGTGAAAATTCTTGAATATGAAGAAAAAGGAGGATGAAAATGTTTCCAAGTATGAATCCAACTTTACAAGGCCATAAAGGCATACCATGAACTACATACATAATCTAAGTATAAAGATTTATCTATTCTTTGATGGTTTAAAACCATTCCTCTGAAGAGAAATAGTCTCCCAAAATTTATCATCGTACGAAGATATACTCTCATGTGCTATCAAAATTGAAAAATAATTCAGTAAGTCATATGAATTTATGGGAAAGAAATAGAATAAGAGGGTGGAAGAGAAAATAATGGATAAAGGGAAGATTAAAAAATGGAGTTTCCCAACATGTGATAATTGTGGAAGGAAACACCCCAAATAATACTTAAAAGGAAAAAGAGTCTATTACAAGTGTGGAGAAAAATTCCACTAGGCTCTTGATTGAAAGAGAAATAAAGAAGCTACCAATTTTCAATGCTACAATTTTAGGGATATGGGACACTATGAAAATGATTATCTAAAGTGTCAATGAAACTTTATTCAGAAAATTACACAGGATCAAGGACAAGCTTATGTGATCACAACTGCTAAGGTTGAGTTCCTAATGATGTGGTGGAAGGTACTATAATCATTTCCTAAAACATGGACAATGATTTTTTTGATTCTGGATCATTTAATTCCTTTATATCTTCCCTATTTTATTTAAAAATTAGATATTTACAATTCTCCTTAATAATGTATTTGTTATTAAATACCCCTATGAGAAGTCTCATTGAAATAAATATGGGTCAGGAAATTCCCAATATGGCATATAAATGTGCTTTATCTGCTGATTTTATCATCATAACTATAGTAGACTTTGACATAATCCTTGGTATGTATTGGATTTCAAAATATGATGTGAAAATATATTGCAAGAATAAAGAAATTATGATTTGTAAGGAAGGTGTAGAATCCCTTATCTTTAGAGTAGAAACATCACCATATGATTCTTATATAGATCCACCCCCAATAGCTCTACAAAATGAAAT
This sequence comes from Viscum album, assembly GCA_963277665.1. Lineage (NCBI taxonomy): Eukaryota > Viridiplantae > Streptophyta > Magnoliopsida > Santalales > Viscaceae > Viscum > Viscum album. Next base: position 1,739,383,930 of record OY728146.1, on the reverse strand, counting down.
TCTTGGGGAGGAAGAGAACACAATTTCTATGGGAAAGGAAAGAAATATTCAAATTGAGGATATATCTATTGTGCAAGAATACAGATGTATTTCCAAAGGATTTACTTGAACATCCTTCAAAATGGGAAGTTGAGTTCTCTATTGATTTAATTAATAGTTCAAGACCTATATCAAATACTCTTTATAGAATGGCTACAGTAGAATTAGTAGAACATAATAAAAAACTAGAGTAATTGAGTGATAAAGGATTTATCCACCCTAGAGTTTCGCCATGGGGAGCCCCTATTCTCTTTGTCAAGAAGAAAGATGGATCCATGAAGCTATGAATTGACAATGGATAAATCAATTCTATTATAATAAAGAACAAATATCCCCTGCCTTGTATTTATTATTTATTCGATCAGCTTCACCGAGCTTGATATTTTTCTAAGATTGACCTTCAATATGGATATCATCAGTTTCTTGTGAGTATGGAATATATTCCAAAGGCAATATTTTTAACTAGGTATGGACATTATGAGTTTACAGTAATTCCATTTGGACTAACTAATGCACCCTCTGTCTTCATAGATCTAATGAATATAGAGTTTTCAAGGAATATCTTGATGACTTTGTTGGGGTATTTATTGGTGATATCTTTTTATACTCCAAAATCTAAGAATACCATGAGAATGACTTATGGATTTTTATGAAGACTCTTAGAAGAAATAAATTATATGGGAAGTTTAGTTAGTGTGAATTTTGGCTTCAATCAATTTATTTTCTTATCCATATAGTCTCAAAGGATGGAATCTCCATTGATCCTTCAAAGACAAAGGAGATTCAGGAAAGGCATATGCCAACAAACATAACTAATGAATATAGTTTTATTTTTTTATTAGGTTATTATTGGCGTTTTGTTCAAAAATTCACCCGATTAGCTAACCCATTAACCAAGATTACTCGTAAAGTGTTTAAGTTCGTATGGACAAAATAATGTGAAGAATGTTTTAAATAATGGAAGAAAAGGTTAGTGAATTCTATGATCTTTACTCTGCCATTGGGAAATGGTGGATTTTTGATTTCTAGTGATTCATTAAAAAAAGGACTCATGCATTTTCTTATGAAAAATGACAGATTTATTTACTATGCATTAAGTTAGTAAAAAATTTATGAACAAAACTATCTAACTCATGATCTTGAGTTAGTAGTTGTAATATTTTCTCTGAAGATATAGAGACACTATCTCTATGGTGAAATATGTGAGATATATATGGATCAAAAGAGTTTTAAATATATCTTCTCACAAAAATAACTCAACATGAGGAAAAGCTGATTGCTCTAGATACTCAATGATTATGATTGTTCAATATACTACCACCTTGGGAAGGTGAATATGGTAACATATTCATTGAGTAGGAAGAATCATGGGGTTTTGAAAAAAATGAGTATTGATAAGAACCCTATGTACATGGATCTAGAAAAGATAGATATGGAAATTATTAAGGAAGGTGAAACATCATTACTTTCTCAACGGGTTACCTAACCATATTTATTGGAAAGAATTACAATTTATCAGTGTGATGATAAGAATATTCAAAAGAAAATTAATGTTGTGAATGATGGTAAGCTTCCAGAATTCGTGTGTGAGGATGAAATTATGAAATTTGGGAGGAGGCTTTGTGTTCCCTATATACTCGAGCGAAAAGGAGAGTTATTGGATGATTCCCATAAATCAAATTTCTTTATACACCCTAGTATCACTAAGATGTATAGAGATCTGAAGGAACATTTTTGGTGGGATAATATGAAGCAGAAAATTGCTGATTATATATCAAGATGTTTAGTTTGTGAACAGGTGAATGCTGAAAGGAAAAATTATAGAGGTGTCATGTAACCCATACATATTCCTATATGGAAATGGGATGACATAATTATAGATTATTTTACCTGATTACCAAAAATTCAAATAAATAATGATGCAACATGGGTGATTGTTGATTGACTTACCAAATATGCACATTTCCTCGCTATAAGGGAGGATTTTCCACTAGAGCGACTTGCATGAATTTATATTAATGAAGTTTTAAAACTTCATGTAGAACCTATTTCTATTGTTTTTAATCATAATATATGATTTACATGGAAATTTTGGAATATTCTTCAGAAATATTTGGATACTGAGCTTCATTTGAGTACTTATTATCATCCTCAAACTGACAGGCAGTCTAAAAGGACCATTAAAACATTATAAGACATGTTATGATCATGCTCCCTCAACTTTCAAGGTATGTGGGATCAATATTTTCCTTTGGTAGAGTTTTCCTACAATAAAAATTTCCATTATAGTATTTAAATGGCACCATATGAAGAATTGTATGGAAATAGATGTCATAGACCAACATGTTGGGATGAAGTTGGTGAAAGGAAGCATGTAGGCCTAGAGCTTATGGAGAAAAAAATATCAAAGGTAAATACTATTCAATCCCATATCAAAGCAGCTCAGTGTAGGTAAAAGAGATATGCTGATAATCGAAGGAAGGATTTGGAATTTCAATTGGGAGATCATGTATTCTTGAAAGTATCTACATGGAAGGGTGTTATAATATTTGAGAAGAAAGGAAAATTGAGCCCCAGGTACATTGATCCTTTTGAAATTATAGAGAGAATTGGAGCTACAACTTATTGTTTGGAAATTATTCCTATCCTTTCTAAGGTACACAATGTGTTCAACATCTCCTTGTTAAGGAAGTACATGCTAGGCCCAATGCATGTCCTCACTTCTAAAATAATATAATTGGAACCTGACTTATCTTGTTATGAAGATCCTATCCAAATACTGGACACTAAAATAGGTGTTGATAAATCATTCAAATCAACTGGTAAAGTTACTTTAAAAAAACATAAAATTGAGGAGGTGATGTGGGAACCAGAGGAGTTTATGATGAAGAACTACCCAAATCTTTTTGTGGGGTGACAATCTGGAAAATTTGAGGATGATTTTTTTAGGAGCGGAGAATGTAACGACCCAGAACTATATTAATGAAATTTAATTTCTTAGTTTTATATAGTATAGATCACATAAAATCACTTATATAACATAATATAAACATCATAAATGAAGAATGAATGAAATAATAGGTATTTCTAGAAGTTAAAGAATCTATACCGGTAAAATAGTAACTTAACCTTAGGAATAGTAACATGACCCTTATGAATAGTAAATAGGAATAATGAATAGTAACATCACCCATGAAAGTATAAATAAAATTTAGTCACCTTATAAATGAAAGTATCATTTAATTATATTATAGTATAAGTAAATGAATATTTTTAAAATTGTTAAATTAAGTGTTGGTATTTTTGTAAGTTATAAATATTTAATTAAAATTCTATATTTATTAAAATAATTTAAAAGAAAATATATTCAAATAAAATGTATTCATAAATTAACATTTTTTTGTATTATTATTTTAGGCTAGTTTTATGATTCCTTAGTTAATTTTTGAAAGTGTTACAAAATCAAGTATAGATTTAAAATCTCTATTTTCAAGTAAATGATGATTTTAATTAAAAAAATAAATTTATCATATTTAGAAAATTATTTTCATAAAATAGAGTTAATTTTTGAGTTCTAAACATCCAAAAATGGTTGGGTTTAATTTTTTTAATTTTTCTAAAATACTTGATTTTTTGGTGAATAGTAAAATATGATAATTTACGATAAATGATAAATACATGATTTATTGAGTCATAAGTGATTTTTGGATGATTAAATCTCCCTTGGTTAGAACTCACATTCAATTATTATTTTATATATTTACAATAATCAAAACTATTGGTTGTTTTGAGAAAAATAATAAAATAATGAATAAAATAATGAGAAATCACCCCTCTCCTCCACTATAAATACCACCCCCACCCCTTCTCTTGACACCTTAAAAGCTTTGAGTCTTGTCAAATTTCTAACCAATATTCTCCCCAAGACTCTTACCCACATATATAATCTCTTGGTATCATCAAAAGACCAAAATCAATCCTCTTTTGGAGATTCTCAATGAGGAGTATTCAAGAGGTAAAATCCTCTTCCTTTCCCTTTTATTTTCTTTTCAAGTTCTTTATTTTATTATTCTATCCTCACATAATATGTAAAAATGAGAATGAAAAATACAGTATCATTTATATACTATAATTTCATCATGTTAATGTAATAACCATAATCAATCGTCTTACTCTCCCTCTTTTATTTTAAAAATGAAATCATTGTCCAAGAGGTGCCGATTTACAACCTTCGTGGAGGATGAACTTTCATTCTTCAATTTCTTCTTCAAGGATAGCCATGATATAATTTTTAATGCTTAAAACAGACTATAATATATGTATTAAAACCCTTCTTATTTTCTAGAAGTAAGATTTTTACATAATATTAATTGATAGAACAAAATGAGTTCATTATGACCAATAACCACCGTAATAATGTAAACGATTATCACTAAATGTCTTATTTAATGATTCATCCTAATACCATGTAAAAAAATTATATATATAACTATTTACACTTTTATATGTTCATAAATATAATATAAATTCAATTCTATAGAATTATACCCATTCCACATGAACTTCAATACTCATATATAAGTATACCGATCGTGAAAACCAAGGAAATGAATGCTTCCAGGAAATAAAATTTCATCTTATAAATCATCAAAAATGACATAAATGAAATTAATAAAATTATAATAAATAAAATAAATGTATATAAGTTAATTAATTAATTAATTAATGGATTTAATTTGATTATCTAGGATGTTAAGGTCAAGTGAAAAACACATTCAGACATAAGGTAAGGGTACCTCTATTTTTCATTCAGGATTATGATTTCTCTCACTTTACCCCAATAAAATTCTTAATTATTATTATTTACTCCTCATAAATTCTATGTTAATGTTCTATATATTTGTAAAAATCATAATCATTCTTTATTTTATGGGTAGTTACATTTTTTATAAGTATATTTCTTAATCCATCCCGATACGCAAGCCCGATTAAAAGGAAAATCTCGATTTATTAACTATTTTCAAGTACCATCTATAATATTTTTTAAGAAACCATTATTTTTATAAAATTAATATGTTTTTCATAAAAAACTATATTTTTTAATTACTAGTTATATACAAACAATTATGATAAATAAAAATAATATTTCCAAAAGAACTCTTCTTTGCAAAGTAAAAGGGGTATTTCTATCAATAATTCCTTGATGATTTTATTAAAGTATTTTAATATATTTAAAAAATTATATTGAATTTTATTCTTTATTGATATTGATATCTTATTATTGTCATCTAACATATTTTATTAAATTGTTTATGACCAGTTTTACTATGGATGTACTATCTTGATACCATTCACCATGCTACTCAGATTGGTTAGTGATTATGATTACATATTGGGGTAAGTTATTTATATTCATCATGTTCATGTTGTTTATGTTTATAACCATTCATATAAGGAATTAGTTGGATTTAGAAAGTGATGTGTGAGTCCCAATATGTCTCCTTGATTAATCAGTTGGTCTCATGAGAGAAAACAGAATTTAGTTTTGGCTTAGGCCTTACCATAGTATTTTTAAACGTCTTGGACAAGGCCTTAAAGATATGTTTCAAATGTATAGAATTGTGAATTATCTCATTATGATATTCTATATTGATAAAAAATGTGATATTTTAATAGTATAATATCCATGAATAATTTTCATTCTCTTATGATCATTTATATGTCTTTATTTACTCAGATTTAATTCCTGCCATATTATGCTCAAGTTTATTTTAAAAGGCATGTGTTTTTGTTATTAAACCTACCTAATGTTTATATTAATGATAAATTCCATTATATTACTTACCCTTACTGATCATCTGAGATCAACCCTTTCATATGTTTTATTTCCCCCCAAGATATGTAGATGAATATTATGAATGACTTGTAGGTTTAATCTAGGAGTTATGGATGTTTCTAATAGAATATATATATTCCTTTTCATTTCATGTTGTAATGTGACAATTTTGTGTGTATTTAGTTTTCCAATGCTACTAAACTATTCGTTCCTTTGGGATATGAATTTCTTGTTTATATTCTAATATAATAAAATAAAGCATAGACTCTGGGTAACTGGGGTTGGGGTATTTATAGTTGGAGGTTGATGAAATCAACCAAAACCACCCCTTAAGATGGGTTTTATTAAATTCCAATGACTATTATTCTTTACTTATAACCAAAACACCCCTAATGTGTGTTTGGTATGTCAATTGTAAAATTAATAGACAAAATTAATTAAATAAATCATGATGTGGCATGTATACTTACCTTGACTTTTTTTATCACTTGTATGTGAGATGACTAAAAGGAGTAAATTGAGTTGATAAATGACATGGTTATTCACATGGTAATTTTATCATTTATATATTATGGTTGATTTCTGTTATAGACTTGGATCACTATAAATTTGTGTCCTTCCTTGAGTAGGATTTGGATTCCTGACTTCGAATTCCTTGAGTGAACTCATAGGATGCTATCCAATTCATTGATGCAACTTACAAGTGGTACACCAACCTTAGACATGATCAATGTCTTAGTTTGTGAATGCCTTGACTTGGAATTGAAAAATAACTAATTTTTTTAGGAAAATTAGAATGCCTTGGATTACCTCCATGAATTTAGATTTATTTCCTTATACATGAACTACCTTGGATTATCTAATTGGGCTCCAATCAAGACTATACCAAGTTTACCTTGGACATAGTCCTCATAACAATGGGGACGCCTTGGATATGGTCCTTAGGTACCTGTCATATTGAGAGGTCTTTCATGCATAGATATCTATGGTATGCCAAATATGGTGGTTTTTATATAGTTTACTTTCATTATGATGTTATTCCTGATTTATATACTGAGCACTGTCACAACTTAGACTCTTGGACTTGATTTTTTCATACCTTCATTTTATAGTTTTCCTTAGATATATACTACACACTATCATTGCTTATATTCACAGACAAGATTTTCATTAGGCTTAGTTGGTGGTGGCCTATTGAGTTTTACTAAAACCATGTTTGAGCCACGATTTGGTACCCAGGAAGATTACATGGATGAAGGTAAGGATAAAGGAAAACACTTAGATATGGATGCTTGAATCTTTTTATGGGGGCTTGGGTGTAGCTGAATGGGCCAATCCTCGGGATATATATAAAGATAGGTTTTTATCTTTTTGTTCCTTTTTTATACATGTATTGTATGCATGAATGCTTCCATGTATGCCAGTTCATTTTTTATAGACATGAAATCATCTATATATGATATATCTTATGGATTTTTGATGTCTATATTATTATATGGATGTCTATTTTTACTACCCTCTCTTATTAAATTATTTCATTTTATGAATTCCACTATTTTATTTATTATTACCACCACTATGCTACTCTATGATAAATGGGGTATTGTATCCACACTATATCACCATACACCCTCACAGCTAGTCAGTAGCCTCTGGAATATGAGGAGGCATGCTTGATTCCATGTCACCCTCAGGTCCGATTACTTATGAGTGAACCAAGCCTGAAATGTCACAAAGTGGCATCATAGGTTTTTATTTTCCTTTTCCTTACTATTTTTGTGTTGGTAGAAAAGAGATTAGGAAGTGTTAGAACTAAGTAATAAGATGTTCCTGGTAGAATCTAACCCACATTTGGGGGAAAATATAAGTTTATAGGGATGAGACTTATTGTTGTATTTCACTTATTATAGTTATATTACATTCACCATAGGGTTATGTACATGATTTATGATTATTTTTATGATTATTAATTTTTACCCTTAGATGGTATTACAAGGAAGAATTTCCTCAGGCATCATTATAGGTTCTTAGGAATTTATATGAAATGCATATGATATGCCATGTTTATTTTTATTTCATGTTTCATATCATATGTGCCTTGATTTTTATACTTGTATTTGTAATAACATTTCTTGTAGGATAATAGAAAAAAATGGTTATATAAAGTTTCTGCATCAACCTAAATGGAGTTTTTTTCATAGATTGATGGAGGCACCTTAACTAACCAATTATGAAATGTTTAAGCCATGAAAAATTATTTATATGAATTGAAACATTAGTTGGTTGTGATTAAATGTATTCCTATTGTAACCTATACAATTTGTACCTTAATAAATTGGGAATAAAGATCCATATAATTGATCCATCACATACTAACTTGTTATATCTTGAAACTGAATGTAAAACCCTAATTAAAGTTACATGGAATGCCAATTATAACTTATAAATCTTAAGTCATTATAAATTGGGAATGATAATACATCTAACTGGACCATTATATGTAAAATTTAAAAAATTATGACTCTTTAAGGAAATAAATTTCCATTAAATAGGGATTCCAATTGAAAATTAACGAGTTTTTCCTCTATAACATGTAATTGATACTCTGTATAATAGAACCTTTATAATTAAAGCTTGAATTTGACCCTTAACATGGCCTTAATAGCGGGTATTTTGGTTAGTTTTTTCTAGGATAATTAAGCTTTTTACCTTTCTTGTTCCCTATCAATACTATTTTTTCCTTATATCTTGTTTTGAGGTATTTTATTGGAATTATAAATATATTCCTCCATAAAGACCTTAGTTAAAGTTCTAAGAAGGTGGTGACGACCATTATTCTATGGTTGTGAGACCTAAATCACCGATAGTTCCACCCGTGACACCTTCTATAGTACTACCCACTATTCCCAATTTGGGAATTGATTCTCAAATTTGAGAGGGTTTTATATAAATAATGAAATCTATAGAGGGAGCTCTGTGACCTATACTTCCTATGCCAGATTTGACCAGGGAATTCTAGTTGTAGAACCCTCCTACTTTTTCAAGGGAAAGAGGCCACTAGGATTCCGAGTCTTGGATATAGGCTATAATTTTGATCTTTCAACATCTGGAGACACTATTGTAAAAGAGAGCGATTATTGTAGTATAAACGCTTCATGGATCCACCAAGAGATGGTGGGATGTTCTTACACATGTAGATCAACATCAAGGAATGGTTTGGAGGGAGTTATAGACTAGTTTCTATGACTACTTTTTCCCAGAGATGCTGAGAGATGATCAAGCTAGGGAATTAATGCTCCTAGAGCAGGGTTCCATGAATTTCATAGATTATTCATCTCATTTCATTTATATTCAGTTCTTTATACACACTCTTATTGGGGAAAAGCTGTCGAGGGAACATTTTTTTGAGGATGGGCTTATTTATTTTATTTGATATAAGGTTAACATCTTTTGAATGACTACCATGTCTAATATAGTGAACCAAAACCATATTTATGGGAATAATATAATAGAAGTTAGAGGTACATGGAATGTTTGTTCAACTTATAGGCTACTAGTGCCTCATCCATTAGAAGGAAGCATTGTTTTGAGTTTTCTTGTGACGAGGGAGGTGAAAATCAGAGTTTATGAACTGGAAATTATGTTGTATGGAATAAATGTGAAAGGAAAGGTCCCATGAAACCCCCATGTAATAGGGACCCAGTAGAGTGATGAGCCCATGGTGCAATGGTCTATTCAAATATATTTTCTGGACCTTTCCATCAGTCCCCAGTAAGCGAGTATCTGCACCAACTCTGAATTATAGAGTAGGATCAGTGGCTTCACGCTAGGTAGGAAGCTGGAGTACTACCAGACATACAAGTCAAAGAGGTGGATGAGGTCAAGGAAACCAAACATATGACATGAAAAATTAATAGAGTATACTTGATCAGGTAGGTTTGGTTGTATCTCAGGGTTTTGGATCTATCAAGTTATATATAGTGAAACAAATTCTCAAGGAGTAGAGTGCCATGACATATAAAGTGCGTGGTATGATCTTTGTAGCCTCAATTTTAGTAGTCAATTTGTTTGAAATAGGTACTTCACTTTCACTCATATTTTTACCTATAACAAAGACTCTTGGACTTGATAGGGATTAATTTTGTTGGGTAATGACTCTTGATACTTTTTTGGGAGTATGATTAGAAACATTCACTGATGCTAGGAGTTTCCCCTAGAGATTGACAACTACCATTTTTTAGGAAACCTTTTATTCCTTAATAAGACAATATTTGACATAATTCTCAAGATGGAGCAGTTAGTACCTTATCACACCCATATTTAATTTAGTTGTCATAAGGTGTCTTTTATATCCCCTAAGGGTGATGGTTAAGTTTATAAAGGAGAACGAGATGTCTAGGAAATTCGATATGGACTTGAGTATCATGGGATAAGTGGAGTGTCGACCCATATTTATAGTCTTTTTATTGATGATTGAGAAATATTTCAGACAGTATTTCCCCTAGTGGTGGACCAATTCAAAGATATTTTCCCTAATGTTTTTTATTGGCTACCTCTAAGAGAGAGGTGGAGTTCACTATTAAGATTATTCTAGGAGTAGAACCTGTATCTATTCCTCTATATAGGATGGATCCTACTGAGCTATAGGAACTCAAGAGGTAATTAGAGGACCTAGAATCCAAAGGGTTTATATAACCTAATACATATCATTGTGGTTCGCCTCTGTTACTCTCTAAAAAGGAGTATGGGACCCTAAATCTCTGTGTGGATTACTAGTAATTTAAGTAGCTTACCAACAAGAAATGGTAGCCACTTCCTCTTAAAGATGATATCTTTGAATAACTCTAAGGAGATAGGGTCTTCTTGAAGATTTTTTGGGGTTATTCTATCATCAAGTAAGAGTTATACCCTTGGATATACCACATATACAATTTCAATGTATGTAAGATCTTTTTGAATATCTATTGACGTCATTTGGTCTAATTAATGCACAAAGTATCTTTATATCCTTGATGAATCCGGTTTTCCACCTATACCTATATTACTTTATGGTTGCTTTTGTGGATGGTATGTTAGTGTATTCTTAGATTTGACACAATAATTCCAAAAACCTTGACATCATATTGATTACACTAAGAGAGTATAAGTTCTATGACAAGATCACAAAATAGAACTTATGTATTGAAAAGGTTCACTTCATGGGTCACATTATATCATAATCAGGGGTATCTATTGATCCAGAGAAGGTGAGATCAATAGTTTCCTAGGAGCATCCCAAGTATGTATTTGATACATGAGTTTCTTGGGGATATATGGTCACTACTAGTGTTTCATTTAGAAAATTTCATGACTTTTAGTACCACTTATAGGCTTGACCAAGAAGGGTGTTAAATTATCATGGTCTCAATCTTGGGAGAATTCCTTTTTGGAGTTTAAAGAATGGTTGAACTCAGTGTTAATCCTAATTTTACCCAAGCCTGGAATAGGTTATATAGTTTATTATGACGCATCATGCATCATACTGGGGGCTGTTTTGATATAAGGGGAATGAGTCATGGTGTTTGGGTCTCATCAGTTGAGGCTTCATGAACATAATCACTCAGCACACAACCTTGAGTTTGTAGCTATTGTTTATGACTTATGTTGATGGAGACATTACTTGTTAGGGGAATGGTTTTTTGTATACATGGAATATAAAATCATCAAATACGTATTCACTCAACATGATTTGAACCTCCGAAAGTGAATAAGAGTATAATATCTTTAGTTTTTTTACTTTGAACTTGATTAAATGTTAGGAAAGGGAAACATAGTTGTAGATGCTCTAAGCTAAAAGACTCAAATTCAAGTTGTTCAGGAAGATAATAGTGAGTGGTAGTTGGTGGATATTATTTATGAAATGAATCTTTAAGTTTAGGAATGTCACAACCATCCTTTTATCATGGATTCAGCAGTGACTTCATCACTTCTAGATCGAGTTAAGAGGTGAAAAATTTTAGATCCCAAAGGATTATTCATGAGGGAAAGTGTTTATATTGATGAATCACTGCCTAGTTTAGCTTTTGATAGGGATTATATCCTGTATATCCATGGGCATGTCTAGGTTCCTACAAACATGTGGGAGGAGTTTATGTGGGAATATCATGGTTCCAAGTGGGTAGTACATCCCAGTCTCAATAATATGTATAAAGACTTAGGTCATCAGTATTGGTAACCTAACATAAAAAATGTGATTGGAGGTTTTTTTCTTGGTGTTCCTCTCATCATCAAGTGAAAGAAAAACACTAAAAACCATAAGGTATCCTATAGACATTACCCATTTCTAAGTGTAAATGGGTTTATGACACCATGTATTTAATGACAGGGTTTGTGAAATTAACTCGAGGTAGTGACACAATATGGGTGATTGTGGATAGGCAGATGAAGGTAACCCACTTCTTTCCTATAAAGAATACATTCTTAGTAGATGAAATTGGGAAGATTTATGTCCTATAGATCATACACCTTCATGAGGTTCCATCTAACATTATATCAAATAGAGATGATAAGTTCACATACTAGTTTTGTAATGGGTTATAGAGGGCTCATGGATCATAGGTACTTTTGTGTAAAAAATATTATCCTCAAACTAATGGTCATTTCGAGTGAATTATATAGGGACTAGATGACATGTTCTGATCACATGTCCTTGATTTTGGAGGCTCTTAGAAAAATAAATTGTTGTTAACTAAGTTCAAATAAAATAACTATTTCTAAGTGACTATCCAAATGAGTTTGTAGAAGGAACTCTATTTAAAGCCATCCTGTTCCCCTCTATGAAAGTTTGAGGTAGGGGAGGCAATGCTATTGGGACCTCATCCCATTTAAGAGACATTAGAGAATGTATATTTGATCAGGAAATGCACGAATATGGACCTGTCTAGGAATAAGTCATATACCAATCATTACCACCAAACTCTAGAGTTTGAGGTGGGATATTGGGTCTTCATGCATGTCTCACCTGGATTAGGGCATCGACAGATTAATAAGTTTAGTAAGATATCTCCTTGATTCAATGGACCTTTTGATATTTTGGAGAGGGTCGAGTCTATATCATATTGAATAGATATTCTTCAATTATATAGGATGATGCATGCATTTTTTCATGTTTCTTAGCTTAATCACTATCATTTCAACCTGTATCATGTTTTTGATCGTGTGGAATTCGAGTTAGAGATATATAATTCTTTTGATGAGTACCTGATTCATATTGTTGGTCATAGAACAAAGGCTCTTGGAGGTAGGTCATTTTCTCTAGTTTGGGTGATATGGTAGCACGACCTTGTACAGTTCAAGACTTGGAAGTGAGAGTCTAATATACATGCTCAGTGGATAGAGTTATTATTGGATGAAACTCAACCGCCATCACATGGGAAAATCTGGGATGAATTGTTTTAAGGAGGGAAGGTTGTATGATCCGATTTTTCATAGAGGTATGCAAACATAAAATTTCAGTTTCAACCCTTTATTTAACATTAATAAAGGTTTCTAAAGGGGTCATGAATTTTTTAGGAGAGATTAAGATTTTTTAGGGCCTAAAATTCCTATTTTTAAAAGAATGGGGGAAGCACATATTTATTACACAGTTAGTACTAATCATGAACCCAAACCTTGTGGCCCTATAAGGGAGGTGCATGGTTCGCCAAACTGGCCAACATAGTCTACACAGTCTTGAAAAACCAAAAATTAACTACATATGTACCATAAAAGGTTTCCACATGGTTTATCTAACCATGTGGCTAGATCATGCTGGGTGCGGGCCTTAGGATAGTGATGAATGCACGGTTTGCACACGAGTTGTCTAACTATATGCCTGAACCATGTGAGGGGTGTGTACTTGAACAGTAGGCGCACATGGTTGGTGCATGATTTGGTAAATCATGCATCCAAAATATGTTACCTATTAAAAAGTGTTATAATTAATATTTTGACCTAATTTACCCCTAGACATCAAATTCTTTCCTCCTCATTTTCACAACATCGAATTGTGGGTGCGCTCCTACATATCTCTATTAGGATTTGTGATATCTCCTTCATCTGAGCTCTGATTCAAACATTTTTTTGTTATATTGGATCCATCTTAATATGTCTATCACTCGAATACTTTATTTTATTAGTTTTATTCACTATATTGGGCATGATCCTCTTGTGACTTATTTTTCCCTATTTTCAGAGTATTTTTATAGTTTGTCATTTTATCTCATTCTATCCCAAATCTGAGGCTGATATTATACAATGAGTCTACTAACATGTTAAGGTAGTTGGTCTAATACTTTTCCCTAAAAGTCTATTTTTATATAATTTTATGTCATTGTGTCATGCAATAGTCTTTTCTTGCATTACTTTGAAAATGAGTAATACCTTAAACTAATTAGTTAGACCATGACCTTAATGTTACTTATCCCCTTTTACATGGTTGTAGATTAATGAAATCAACCCAAACCACCCCTTAACGTGGGTTTGATTAAATTACAATGACTATTGTTCTTTCTTTGTAACCAAAACACCCCCAGCGTGAGTTTGGTTTTCACTTGTAAAAGGAATGGTTAAAATGAATTAAATGAAGTGTGATGTGGAATGTATACTTACTTGGACCATTTTATCACTTGAATGTGAGATTAATAAAAGGAGTAAATTGAATTGTTGAATGAAATGGTTATTCAAATGGACCTTTCATCAATAATTTATTATGATTTCTTTCTATTATTAATTTTGATCACTATACGGGAGTGGCCTACCAAGAGTAAGACTTAGATTCTCAACCTAGAATGCCTTGAGTGAACTTACAGGATGCGAACCAATTCATTGACGTGACTTCCAAGTAGTACACCATATTTAGACTCAATTAATGTCTTATCTTGTGAATTCCTCGACTTGACACTAGTGATTCACTTAATTTTTTTATATAAATTAGAATACCTTGGATAATATACATGGATTTAGCTTGATGCCCTTTGATACAGACCACCTTGGATTATCAGCTTGAGATATAATCAATTCTATACTGAGTTTACCCTAGACATGATACTTGGACTTAATGGGGAATCCTTGGCTATGGGCCTTGTGTTCTTGGCCTATTAATAGGTCTTACATACATAGATATCTAGTGTATTATGAAGCTAGTAATTTTTACCTACTACATTTTCATTCTATAATTGTTACTCATTTATAAAATCAGTACTGTCACAACTTATAATATTGGACTAGATTTAATTTGAAGTTTATTTTACATTTTTTTATCAGATATATGATATACACTAATTCTTATTATATTCACAAACTATAATTTAATTATACACCATTTATTATGGACTATTGAGTTTTACTCACATTCTATTTGGGCCACCGCTCGTTATCCATGTAGATTACATAGATGTAGGTAAAGACAAGGGATAGTGTTTAACTATGGACACTTGATTATTTTATACGGGGTCTTAGGAGTAAAATACTGAGCTTGTTCTTAGGATTCCCCGAGAGATAATTCTTAGTCTTTTTCTTCTATTTGTTATACATGTATTTTATATATTCCTACTTTCATGTATGTCTGTTAATTTTATATAGACATGACATCATCTTTATATGATAATCATTATGGATTTTGATTGTTTATATTATTATATGGATGTATATTTTTGATTCCTTATATTATTTCTCTATTTAATTATATTGATTTTACTATTTTATTTGTTATTAATTGCACTGTGATCCACTCTGATAAAGGGGGTATAATCTCCCCACTGTATCACCATACACCCTTGATACTAGTCGATAGCCTCTAGAGTACATAGAGGTATGTTTCAGGCCATATGGCCCTCAGGTTTGGTTACTTATGAAGGAACCTATAGAGACCCATAATTTTCATTTATAGACATTACATAATTTTAGATGAATATTCATTACATTGCACAAACACACACTTGTGGACCATTATAATTTATTGTATTTAGAGACTAGGTACAAAATTTTCTAATTTGGTGAAAGATATTCAAAATCTCCCATAAATATCTTCCCCTTTTGTGCAATTCACAAAAATATCCTACTTAAAACCATTATTCATAACTCGGGGAAAGGAAGCATAAGAAAGGGTAAGATGAGATACTCAGTAAGGGTAAACAAGGGAGATACATAAGAATAATATGAACATAAGGGTATGAGAATAAGAGTATAACATTTTAAAACCATACCATGCATATTAAAGGTCATAATATTGAGTCATTTTATAAATATTTGAAGTTAATAAGACATGCATTATAAGGTAATAAAAGAACATGAGTCATGCGAGCATAATATTAGTATACAACATAGAATTGTGGCATATAAGTAAGCATAGAAAATCATTTTAATAGTAGTCAAGGCTCACTACTAAGGCTATCATAGTAGAATGGGTTCACTCCCTATACCATCATAGTAGTCATGGTTCACTCCAAAAACCATCCTAATAGACAAAGTCCCTTATTTAATGGGGTTAAATTCCCATTTCTAACATATATCTCGTGAGATATAAATGTTTACCCAATACATTGGAGGGAGATATAGGTCCCACCCATCACATAATGAAAATCATACATATGTCTTCCACATAATCATTTAATCATATCAGAACCTAAGAAAAGAAATGGGTTTCATAAACATTTCATCATAACATATCATTTAAAAAAGAAACAGGTTTCATAATAATTTCATCATTTCATAATAGTACAACCTGTGAAAAAATAAGTGGTTTTCATAAGATTTTTATCATGGTATAACTCGTGGAAGAGAAACAGGTTTAATAAACATATTGTCATCATAAATATAAACCATTCAAAAAAAAAATGATATCCTTGTATCATATCTCAATTAAATCATAAGTGACACAAAATAATTTAATCTTATATGGAAAATTATTTTGAAAGATCACATGAAACATTTCTGTAGAAAAATAGCCTTTACACTTTGAAAAACACTTTTTTAAACATAAAAAATTTTAAAATAATTTTCTTTGAAAATAACCTTTGAAAAATATAAAGGATGAAATAAAAATCATTTAAAATATTTATTGAGTAAAATATAATTTCCACATTGATTTTTTAAACATAAAACATTTTGAAAGTCCTTTTCTTTGAAAATAACCTTTGAAACTTATAAAGGAAGCTTTAAAAATAATTTAATCATTTCTTGAGGAAAGTATCCTTTTCAATTTTATTTTTTTAAAACATAAAAAATTTTAAAAATAATTTTCTTTGAAAATAACATTTTAAATTTATAAATGAATCTTTAAAATAACAAGTGGTCAAGATGGTGGAAAATACTGTTTATACTGTACACTTCAAAATAAATATTCTTTTCATATTTTCAATAAAAGAAAAATGAGCCTTGTTTTGAAAACAACCTGAATATTTATTTAAAAAGAATTGTAAAAAAATAAAACATGGTTAAAATTATTAATAAACCATTTAGGAATGTTAAAAAATTGTAGAAAACATTATTAGAAAACATAGATATGGAAGAAAAAGGGTTTTCAAATGAAATTAGAAATAAATTCAGTTTTATTTAAAAAATTAATTTGGAATATTAAGTATATAAAGAGGGTAAAATGAAGGGAAACAATTATTTTTCTGAAATAACTATATTATAATAAAATTTATTAATTGCTTTATGGGTGGATCATAAGATTTCATCATCGGATACATAAGCATAAACAATCTTAATAAATGACGAGATTGTATCATAAAGCCATTATCACTTTAGCAACATTGAATGATAAGAAAAATGAAAGAATAAAATTAAATTAAACTTAAAATATCATTAATATAAGTATATTGATGACATAAAATGTCAAATTGGCAGTATATACACCTCATAAAAGAAATAGGCAGTGAATATGGCTTGTGTCTCAGAGAAGTAAAAAGTGAGATGGAAATACCTTACCTCTTTAGTAATATTTTAAATCACAATACCAAATAAATAATAATATCAAATTAAACTTTAAACATAATTAAAATAATTATATTTATGATATAACTTGTCAAATGGGTAGTATATACACCACACAAAATAAATGAGTGGTGAATTTTCATATGCCTCCCAAAAATGAAAGAGAGACTAAAGACCCCCTACCATAAGTCTAGACTTCCTTTGTACATGTTAGAACCTACTATATAATAAATATAATTTTATTATACATATATTAATTTACCATAAATATATATATCATATCATATATGATTTACTTATGACCTTTTATTACCTATTTATTAACAATTCTATGTTGAAGTCACATTACAGGTAATAACTACTTTTTTTTTCATATATGCTTTAATTTTTTTTATAATTTTACATTTTTCATGGTTATATAATATAAATAATTTTAACCATGATATAAATATAAGGTATATTAAGTATAAATATATTTATATTTATCTATAAGAGTAATAGATAAAAAATGAAATACACCGTTCATGGAGACGGTGGATCGTACGTACGCATGAATGTTGTTTCCATTTTTCCAATAGAAGGAAATAAATAAAGGAAAATAATATATTAACATTATAGAATCATTTTCATGTCATATATATCATATAAGTTTATTAAAACTATCATTATTAATTTCCATGTAAAGTGTGAATGAATTACATCGCTTCACGAGATGGAGTCCGCTGTACACACGAATGATGTTATCGTATTCCCAAAGAATGGAAAGTAAGAAGGAAAATGTGATATCATGATTATTGAAGAATAATATTTTCAAATATATCATATATTAATAATAAATCAATTATTATATCTATCTGTGAGAGGTGGTGTTGGAAAACGAATAACATCAGTCCGTGAGCTGGTAGTCCACCGTACACACGAATGATGATTTCGTATACCATTTGATGGAAGAGGAGATGGTTTTAGGTTATGAAATTAAAATAAAAAACATATAATTATATTTAATATATTGAGGTTATTATATAATCATATTTTAAAAACAATTGAAGCAGGTGGAGGAATAAAAAAATAAAATGCTTGGTTAGGGACATTACCTCTTCTTCAGATAACTTCTTTTAGTTTGCACCAAAAGGATTCTTAGGATGGATTTATGAACAAAATAAGGCTTATAGGATGGAATTATGAAATTAATGAATTTATATTGGTAGATATTGGATGGACCAAAAGGTTTTAAAATTGTGAATAGGAGTGGATAATGGGTGGATTTTCTAAGTGAGGTTAGTGGCACACTTGTATTTTTTGAACAGAAAAAGATGTACCCAAACTTTTCTCTTGAAAAAAGACTCCAAAATGAAAAATTATCGATAAAATAAGATATAAGGTCTAAATATTTCTATATAATTTGTTTTGGGTCATTTTTAACCCTTATAGTTTTAGTTTAAACCCCCTTGGTAAACCCATTTTACCTTAACTATGGTAAATAATTTTTAGTATTAATTATGGTCAAAATAAAGTTGAACTTATTATATAATATAAATTATGATTACTAAAAATATGTAATCCATTTTTCCAATTTCAATTATCATAAGTAAAAAAAATTTAATTTAAAATTAATCTCATAGATGTGATGAAAAAGCGGATTTTCAAAGAGAAAATGATCAAGAGTTTAAAAATATTTTATAAAAAAAATTAACATGAAAATGATTCCAATGACCTAAGTTGGATTAATAGATATTTAATAGAATTATTTTTTATTTTAAAATTATTTTAATTTTTTTAATCTTTTTTAAAGTTTTAAAAGACATGAAAATTCTTAATAAAAACTAGTATTTTCACTATTCATTGAAAAATTTATCATCTCTGAAAATTATAAAAAATTTACCCGAAGATAATTTTTACATGGTGATTTAAAAAAAATAAATTTATTTTTTCAAATAAATTTTCTAAAATTGGAAATAAATTAATTTTAAAATAAGCATGCATAAGGCGACAAAACTTCTTTTTAGAAAAATACAGTTTTTATTTTCAAATAGTTTTTATTTTCATTTATAATTAATTGGTCACTAAATAATTCATTTTATATAAATTTGCATATAATATATTTTAATAATTTAGTTAATCCTATTCACACCCTTCCTTCCAATGGCTAGGTGATTACTGTCATATTAAATAATAATATTTTAATAGTATGTCATTTTTTATTTAAATTCGGTGTTGTGTGCATCGTAACTTACACTCAATGTTGTGTGTAATGTAAGATAAAATTATTTTTGAGTGAAATGAAATATTTAAAAAAAGAATATATTTATTTGAAAAAAATATTTCACAAAATCTTAGGGTGAAATATTATACCCCCTTAAATAACTTAAGTCCCCGCAATTTGAACTTGTGCTAGGTAAACAAGGGTTTAACATTTGAAAATTCCTTTATGGGAAACGCATATCATAAAATTGGTTTATAAAACTTCATCTTTAAAAGAGATAAAGAGATGTGTGAAGGTTATTTTAAATAACACATAACATGTTTTAAAATAGGATAACATATGTGGGAAGTAAAAATATGGACATAGAAGAGAAAACTAACACTCAAATAGTGATGAAGAGTGATAGAGAACATGGTAATGAGAAAGTTAATGACCACAAATCCACGAACCTAATAGGTGTGAAAAAGTTCATTGATATCATAAAAAATTATGATAACATGACAAAACTTTATTTTAACATCCTTTTTCTAATGTTGGAGAATTTTCATGAGAAGATATACTTACTTAATTTCATTCCATTTCATAAGAACAATATGATCCTTTGGTTGTGCCTTGACAACTTTCCAGTTTATCTCTTACTCTAAGAGATTATTTTTTCATGTTTATAGAACTAAATAAAATCCATAAAAGAATGATAAGTCATTACTTATATCTATAGTTATTATCAAAAACAAATTGGTTATCACAAATCATAAATAAATATTCATATGGTGAAATAATACATTAATCAATAAAACCTAATCCAAAATCCAACATAAACCATTCCATAAATGGTTAACCTTATAACCCTTACAAAATAAAAAATTTATAAATAAGGACACTAAATTTTTCAAAATCAACTTAACATTAATCCCATAATTATCATAAAGTATCTCTTGATTATTACATACCAAATATGTGGATACCACAATCATATATTTTCTTAACTCATGGTAATAACTAGAATTACCATAAAAACTTAATGAAAACATACATAATTCTTCATTCCTTGAATATAACCATAGATTATTGAATATATCTCATAAATCCAATAATTATTTAAACTCTATCAATGATAACATAAACCATCTTTTCTACAAATCATTAATCAGTTCCAAGTTCATTAATACTATCCAATTTACTTTATTCATTTTAATAATCTCTTTATCCAAACTAAACAAAATTTTCTCAACATCAAGACCATATTAAGGTCTATATTACTTTAATCAAAATATCACCTCATTATTAAATCACTTTTCTAGGTCATCAACACAATTTGAAATATTTTTCCAAATACTTAAGTAAAAACTTATACTGATCAATCATTATATAATTTATTATTCATATGTAATAATTCCTAAATTACAATACATAAACACTTCAATCATCCCAATTCATTCTCAAACCATTAACCAAGCTTCATCATTATATTCCTTAATACCTCTTTTTGAAAATTTGAAATATGAATCATGTCTTAAAATTCATCAACCTAAATTTAATCGTGTTTTTTATTTTTAACATAAGAAATACTATTAGAACATCCAATACCTTTCATATTTTTTTAGTCTCCTCATCATCAGTAATATAACCCTTACTCATACCACCTGCTTGATTATCTTAATTACATTTTCCCTTTGGACATAGATTTTTATAATGCCCAAACTTTCTACATTTGAAACATTCAACTATTGATGATATATTAGAGATAACGTTATTATCATCCATTGCATCAACCAAAATTTTCGTTTTTCCTCTAAAATTAATTTCTTTGTGTCCTTATTTTTCAAACTCAAAGAATATTCCCATTCCTACAAGACATCTACTTGGGTGTTTCTTCCCACATTCTCAACATATAAGAAACTAAATCCTCTATCCTCTATGGTCTACACCACCAAAACTCTAACTAAACTCAATCATTCGCTTCTTCGGTGAGTCCAAGATTTAGTTAAGGTGTATGTTATTAATCATATACCGTGATAACTATTTAGGCATAATCACAATATCATTCACTCCAGTTGTCATCCCATTCGGTTTCTCCTGAATAAATTTTCTATCACATTCAACATTGATCCAATTCTTTTTGGTTCCTACTATTTACTAAAATTAAAAAGAATAGTATGAGTAACAATAATCATAGCGGGGAACTACATAATCAATAAAAATCACTTATAGAATGTATTAATCACGAGGCCATTTTTTTAATCTACAACACCTTAGGTCTATCCTAGGTCATTCATAGTTATATAATATCTAAATCCATCATGATGGATCATAAAGATTAGTTGAATTTCTAAATAATATCCCCTAGAAGTATTAAACCATGTATACAGTAAGGCCCATTGCTATACACCAAGTGATGATCGTGTCTAGCTCAATGTGGCCTTTTTAGATTTATTACTCCTGGGTACCTATGTTCTAGAACCAAATCCATTTGTAGTATCCAGAAAGAGAAATAATTTTTTGGAAATCACTTAATCTATTCTTTACCAAAATAAAAAGAAATTTTCTTATACTTTTAATCATCCTTATACTTAGGCTTAGAGACATCCCTAGACATATCCTTAGAAATATCCCCTAGGGATCTCTATAAAGTTTTCTCATCCTATTTTCCAATGGTTAACTAAACATTTCCTCTGATACGAACTATAGAAACCTAGTATTTTCATTCATATATATTATATATTTTTATATTAATATTAATTAAATTACACAAAAACATGCCTAGGGACCATAATAGTTTAGTGTATCTAGAGACCAGGTACACAATATTACGATTTGGTGAAAGATCTTAAAAATCTCCCATAAAGATCTTCCTCTTTAGTACAATTCATAAAAAAATCTTACTTAAAATATTTCTCCATAACCCAGTGAAAGAAAACAAAAGAAAGGGTGAGTTAGATATTCTCATTAAGGGTAAAAAAGGGAGATATATAATCATAACATGAACATAATGGTATGAGAACATGAGAATAACATTTTAAAACTATAGTTTGTATGTTAAATATCGTAATCTTGAGTCATGTAATAAATAATGTTAGTTCATATGACATGAATCATAAGTAAATCAGAGAACATAATCCATGATATCATAACATTATAATAATACATATAATTATGGAATATACATAATCATAGAAAATCATTTCTATAATATTCAAGGTTCACTTCCATGACTATCATAGTGGAATGAGTTCACTCTCCAAACCATCATAGTAGTCAAGGTTTATTTCCAAGAATATCATAAAAGACAAAGTCCCTTACTGAACTGAGTTCACTCCCTATTCTAATTCTATCTATATCGAGAGATATATATAATTACCCAATTAATTTAATGGATATATAGGTCTCACCCATCACATAATGAAAATTATATATATGTGTACCCCCAGATCATTTCATCATATCATAACCTAAGGAAAGAAATGATTTTTATAAATATTTAATCATAACATAAACTATAGAAAAGAAATAGGTTTCATAATCATTTCATTATTTCATCATATTATAAACTGTGGAAAAATGAGTGGGTTTCATAATCATTTTTCACGATATAACCCATGGAAGAGAAATGAGTTTCATAAATATCTTGTTATCATAGACATAAACCATTATGATAAATAATTAGAATCATATCCTTGAATCATATCCCAATTAAAGTATAAGTATCATAAAATGATGTTATATTAGACAATAAATGATTTTTAAATATCACTTGGAACATTTTTTGATGAAAACAACCTTTCCACTTTGAAAAACACTTTTTAGAGCATATATTTTTTCAATTTTTTTTTATTTTAAAATAAACTTTGAAACATATAAAGGAATATTTAAAAATAATTTAAGAAATTTATTGAATAAAATATAATTTTCACTTTGTTTTTTTAAACATAAAACATTTTCATTTTTTTTGAAAATAACCTTTGAAACTTTAAGGAAGCTTTAAAACCATTTAAACATTTCTTGAGGAAAATATTATTTCCAATTTGAAAACCAGTTTTTTAAAACATAAAACATTTTAAAAATCCTTTATTTTAAAATACAATTTGAAACTTATAAATGAAGTTGTAAAGAAATGAGTGGTCATGATTTTAGAAAATACCATTCATGTCGTACACTTTAGTACAAAGATTCCCTTCACATTTTTGATAAAATAAAAACAATACTTGTTTTGAAAATGATATGAATATTACTTTTAAAAAAATTTCTAAAAAGTTAAACATGGGTAAAATTATTTGATAAATACTTTTAGGATTTTTTTTGAAAACATGGATATGCAAGAAAAACGGTTTTCGACTGAAATTAGAAATAATGTCAGTTTTCTTTAAAAAATATATTTTAGAATCTTAAGTTCACAAATAGAGGAAAATAAATGGAAAACAAGTATTTTAATTTAATAATTATAGGATAAGAAAATTTACTAGTTTCTTGATATATAGATCATAATATTTCATCATGGAAAGCATAAACGTTAGCAATATCGATAAACGATGAGATTGAAACAAAAAACCATTACAACTTTGGTAACATTGAATCGTAAGCTCCATAAAATAATAACATTAAATGAAACTTAAAATATAATTACTAGAAGGATATTAATTATATAACATATCATAGGGGTATCATATATATCTCATAAAAGAAACAGGTGGTGAACCTGACATGTGTCTCATATAAGTAAAAAGTGAGACGAAAATCCCTTAACCCTTTAGTAATCTATTGAATCATAATATCCAATAAATAATAACATCAAATGAAACTTTTAAATATCATAAAAATAAGTATATTCATGATATAACATGTCAAAGTGGTAGTATATACCAACATAAAATAAATGAGCAGTGAATTTTCATTTTTCACCTAGAAATAAAAGAGAGACTAGAAATCCCTTTCTATGTCTTGAATTCCTTAGTTCACATTTTAACCTTCTATATAATAAATATAAGTTTATTATAAATATATTATTAAACCATAAATAAACATATATATAATAAATTATTTTCTTTTAATGTTTTATTACCTATTTGGTAATAATTCCTTGTTAAAGTCAAATTTCGAGCAATAGATGATTTTTTTTCATGTATGTTTTGATGTTTTATTTTGGGCCCTATTAATTTTATCATGGTTGCATAAAATAAAAAATATTGGACTTGGTATAAATATAATATATACTCAGTATACTTGTATTTATAGTGATCCATAAAATTGAGAGATAGAAAATAAAACACACCATTCATGGAGACGTTAGGCCATACATATGCATGAATGTTGTTCCCATTTACCAAAATAAATAAACAAATAAAGTTAAATAATATATTACCATTGTATAATCATTTTTATGTCATATATATCACATATTTTTATTAAAACCATCATTATCAGCTTCCATTAAAAGCATGAATGAATCATATCACTTCACGAGGTAGTAGTCCATCATACAAATGAACGACACTATGATTTTCCCATGGAATGAAAATTAATAAATAACACGTGATATAATTATTCCACAATCATAATAATATAATAAATATCATATATAAATAGTAAATCTATCATTATATCCAATTGTGATAGGTGGAGATGGTAAACAAATAACACCGATTAAGAAGGTGGTAGTCTTCTTAAACCATTTGATGGAGCAAGGGATTATTTTAGGTGTTGAACTTAATAATAATTGAAGGACTTGGAGGAATAAATAAAATAAAATGCTCAGTTAGGGACGTTATATCTTCTTCGGAAAACTTATTTTGGTTTTCACAGAAAGGCTTACTAGGTTGGATTTATGACCAAAATAAGTCTTCTAGGATGGTAGGAGGGAAGTAAGGAAGTTATTTGGGCAAGGATTTTCTGAACTAAATGGTTTTTTAAGTGTGAAGAGAAGATGATAATGGGTGGCCTTTTATAAGTGAGGTGAGTGGAACACTTGTAATTTTTCGAAAGAAAAATGTATAACCACATTTTTCTCTTGATAAAAGGATTAAAAATGGAAAATTATAGATCATATAATATAATATGTCCATTAAATGAGTTTTGGATAGGTTTTGGTTCATTTTTAAATCTTATATTTTTAGTTTAATCCCTAGTAAACCCATTTTTACCTTAATTGTGATAAATAAATTTTACTATTTTTACTATTTATTATAGTAAAAAATTAATCTAACCTTATTATATAATATAAAGTATGATTATTCAAAATATAGAATCCATTATTAAAAATTAAATTAATAAAATGTAAAAAATTTAATTTAAAATTAATCCCACACACACGATGAGAAAACGAGTTTTCAAAGAGAAAATGTTCAAAAGTTTATAAAATTTTTATATAAAAATTTAATATAAAAATGATTCCAATAAAATAAATTTTATTAATATATATATATATATATATATATAATTTAACTAATTTTTATTTTAAAACCATCTTAAAACAATTTATAAGTTTTTAAAATCTTTAAAATGAATTATAATTCTTAATAAAAACTAGTAATTTTCACTATTCATTAAAAAATTTGTCTTCTTTAAAAATATATACAATTAACCATAAGATAATTATTACATGATTATTTTAAAAATGTATTTATTTTTTCAAATAAAATTTCTAAAAGTGTCAAAAATTAATTTTAAAATAAGTGTGAAAAATATGACGAAACCACTTTTTAGAAAAATACAATTTTAAGCGTAAAATTGGATTAATTATTATCTATTGCCTAGACAACACATAATATGAATGTTAAACATTTTATTGAATATATAATATATAAATTTCATTAAAATTATTCCTAAAATGTGGTTTGTTTAATTTATTGAGCTAAACAACATTTTTTTTCATAAAAATAGTTTTTTTAGAAAAAGAATTTCTTTCTTTCAAATGAATTTTATGTTCATTTCTATTTTATTAGTCACAAAATAATTAATTTTATATACATGTGTAGGTCATATATTTTCATAATTTAGTTAATCCAATTCCTACCTACCATTCCAATGGTGAAGTGATTATTACGATATTAAATAATAATATTTTAATAGTATATCATGTTTTGTTTTAACTCGGTGATTCGTGTATCATAAGTTGCACTCAATGTTGTGTGTAAAGCAGTATATTAAAGAGAATAAATTTATTTGAAATAAATATTTCACAAAAATCTTGGGGTATTATAGAATGAGGTTTAGGACATCATAAAAATGTATGAACTCCACTCATATTATAGGAAAAAAGGCAATTGATAGAGGATTTTTAATCGCTTAACCCAAAGTTTTAACCTAGTTTTATCAATTTTACCCTTATAAAGGTGAAAATATTTTTCATGGTTACAATTCATAATGAATAAGATAAAAGGTTACTATTTAAAAAGTTTTATAATCCTTATTCTAAATATGTAATACATTTTTCAATATTCAATTTTTATAAGTAGAAAAAATTAATTTTAAAATAATTATACAAAACGCGATAAAAACCTTTTTTTTAGAAAAATAAATCTTAAGCATAAAAATGGATATATATTCTTAGAAAATTACTAGAAAAAATATCAGATTAATGTTAAAATATCTTATTGACAATGTAATATATAATTTTCTATAAAATTATTCACCAATGGTGATTAATTTAATTTATTTATAGAAAAACACTTCGTGCGCATAAAAACATTTTTTTGAAAAATATATCTTTTACTTTCAAATGATTTTTATATTTATTTAAAATCAATTAATAACATATGAATTCATTTTATAAATGTTTAAAATATAATTTTTTATTAATTTAGTTAGTCTTATTCATACCCACTAATCCAACAACTAGGTAATAACCGCCACATTAAATAATAATATTTTAATAGTATATCCCATTTCATTTAAACTTAGTAGTGTGTGTAAAGAAATCCATCAAAGAAATCAAATTTATTTATAGAAAACTATATTATAAAATCTCAATGTGTTATATTCTACCCCCTTAAAATTAACTCCACCATTGAAATTCCATCACTCTCATACAAAAAAGAGAGGATATCTTTGTTTTATCGCATCCTTAGGTTCCCAAGTAGCATCTTTGAATTTATGATTCCTCTAGAGAACTTTTACTAGGTGATTAATCATGTTCCATATCAATTTATCTCTTTGAACCAATATTTCTATTGGTTATTATTCATAAGAAGGATCATTCTCTAGTGGTATGACCTCTGAGTTCAGTACATGTTATTGATCTGGCATGTACTTCCTCAGGAGAGATACATGGAACTCATCGTGAACTTGATATAAATTTGATATAAGTGATAAGAAATAAGATACAATCCCTAATTGATTAATAATATCAAAGGGGCCAATATAATTTGGGCCCTTTTTTCCTTTCCCCCCGATTGTCATAACCTTCTTTCCTAAAGAAATTTACAGAAATACCTTTTCACTAACTTTGAATTCTAGATTTACCTGATGATTTCCCACATAAAATTTCTATCAACTTTGAGTTTCCTTCATATACTTCCAAATTAAACTAACTTTATCTACCATTTTTAACTAGTTTAGGTGCCAATATCTTTCTCTCTCTAACTTCATCCCTTCACATTGGATATCTAAAGTTCTATCCATAGAGGGTTTCATAATGACCCATCTGAATACTAGAGTGAAAAATGTCATTATAAAAAAAATATACAAGAGAAAGATTTTGATACCAACCAAATTTGAAATCCATAAAACAAGATCTCAACATATCTTCAAGGTTTTTAATTGTTCTCTCATATTGAACATATGTCTAAGGATGATAAAAAGTACAAAAACTCAAATCCGACTCTAGATCACATTGAATAATTTTCCAAAACTTTAAGGAAAACCTCATATCCCAATTAGATACAATATAATGTGGTACTACATGAAAAGTTACCATTTTTTAATGTATTTTTTAGAAAAATAATCAAGAGATAAATATTTTATACTACCAATGAAGTGTCCTAACTTCATAAGGTTATTAACTATAGCCCAAATAACATTATGGACTTTAGATGTCTTGGGGAGTTTGAAGATAAAATACATGGTGATGTTTTCCCATTTTTATTATGGTATGGGTAATGGTTGTAACATACCATTAGACTTCTATCCCTTATCCTTAACTTATGGACATACCAAGAAATGATATACATACTATACAATATCCCACTTCAATTTTTCCCACTATAAATACTATTTTTTATCTTAATACATCTTCATACTTACAGGATGAAAAGAAAATAATGTCCTATGAGACTCATCCAATTTATCCTTCCTTAAATCTAGTATGGATAGAACACATACATGGTTCTTGAACCTTATCATTCCATCACAATCAAGGTTGAACTCAGGAATGTTTTTGAACTTCATATAGTTCCACACCTTCCTTCTAGACCCCTTTAATCCTCACATGGATAGATGATTGAATAGTTATTTGAGAAAGATAATATTTCTCCCATTCCTTCAATATTTCTAGATCCATCTTTTAAAAACTCAGAAATATTGGACCTTTTTTTATCCTTATCATAGATAAAACAACATGATCCTTTCAACTCAAAGTACCAACCATTTTGTTCACTATCCTAGGGTGGTAATTTATTGAGTTGTCATAATATTTAATCAACTCCAACTATATTCTCTGGTGCATATTTAGATCTTTTTGAGTGAATATATAAATTAAAGTTTATGATCAGAATATATATAACACCATTCTCCATAAATATAATGATTCCATATATTTAATAAAAAACTACTATAGGTAACTCTAAATCATTATTTGGGTATTTTTTTGTCATAAAATGTCAATTGGAGTGAGGTATAGGCTATCAAAATATCATTTTATATGAGGATTAATCCTAGTCCCTTATTAAATACATTACTATAGATCAAAAACCCTTCTCCACATCTGGTTAATGTAAGAATAGGTCTGTTGAATAACCTTCTCTTTAGTTCCTTGAAATTTTCTTCACATTTATCTGTCAAAAGGAACTTAGCTCCCTTATTATTTAACTTGGTGAGTAGATTAGATATCCATGATAAATTATCCAAAAATAATTTATAATATCCATAAACACCTATAAAACTATAGATCTTATTTAATGTGGTTGTTCTGGGCCAACGTTCAATAAATTCTCTCTTTAATGGATCCACTAATATACTCAATCTTGAAATTATATAACCCAAAAATAAAACTTTTTATAGTTAAAATTATCAATTTTTAATATTTTCATATAACCCATACTTCCTTAGGGTCTTCAGTAAAATCCTTAAGATATATTAATACTCTTAATTTTCCTCTTATTATATAACAATATCAACTTTAAATACCACAAAAAACTGATCAATGTAATTTCTAAAGACACTATTAATTAAATCCATGAAGATACTAGGGGAATTAGTAAAACAAAATTTCATCACTCTAAATTCATAGTTCCCATATCTTTTACGCAATATTATCTTGGTATATCATAATTCTCGTACCTTAATTGATGATATACAAAACAAAGGTCAATCTTGGAAAAGTATTGATCTCTACGCTTTTGATCAAAAAAGTCATCAATATGTGGTAGAGGATAATTGTTCCTGATATTGATCTTATCAAGTTCTCAATAATTAATAAAAATTCACATTAATCCATATTTATTCATAAAAAAATAATAGGTAAACCCTAAGGTAACACACTTGAACAAATAAACCCCTTATCAAGATTCTCTTGGTGTGGCTTCTTTAACAACTCAATTTGGTCCATTCTATATGTAGTCTTTGTAATAGGTATAACACTAGGTATGAGTTGTATTGAGAACTCAAATTCAATATTCAGTGGAATAATAGGAAATTATTATAGAAATATAGTAATAAACTCTCACACAATAGGTATATATTTTATGTTGAATTTATCTCCAATTATCTGAGATAAAAATCCCATTTTAAAAGGAATCAAGACCCACATAATGGATGTAATTTCCTTCAGAAGTTTATATTTATCATCTCACTAGTAGATGAACATATTTTGTTTTGGAATATCAAAGATGAATTTACTTCCTTAACAATTAATGTGGGATTTATGTAAATAAATCCAATCCATGCCAAATATAGAATAAAATTAAACTAGAGGGAGAATAACGATATTTACAGGAATCACATTACCACTAAATTCAACCAAAAAAAATCATAGACTTTAGATAAGATCATCATACTGTTAAGATTTTTCAATACTAATTAAACATCTAATAATTGAGGTGGTATTATGATACCCTTATAAAATTCTTCAGATATAATAGAGTGGGTATATCCATAATCAAACAAGACATTAATAGTTTTAGAGTGGATGTTAAGTCTAGCTTCCACCATATTGTCATTGTACCTCTCATCAGAAATAATATTCACATGATATTTCCCTTTATCTCTAGGCTTAAGAGGATATAAACATTGATAATTATAATTAACCTTTAGGGTTATAAATAGTTAGTATAATTCTCATATTCTTTGTATTTGAAACATTGGAGTGTGGGTGGTGTATTATGCGGTGATTTTTTTTTCAATAATTGGATAAATTATTTCCATAAATTTAGAATTTTATTTCTCGATGACCCTAATTTTAACACTTAAATCATTTATTATTCCCTATTAAGACAATTTACTCCATGTTTCCTTCCAAACATAGAGCATAATGGAAGGAATATCTTCTTCCCTTTATGGTTTTTTATTATTTGAATTTCCTTTAAATTACATCTTTATTTTCTTATCAAAATTATGATATTGATGTGTAAATATAATATCAATGTATACCTTGGGATCACATAAAATTATTTATTTATAAATATTTATGTCCTTTATGGATAATTCCTTTTAGATACATGGTTTTAAGATACTAAAGAACTAAACAATCTTACTTTATAGTTCAATGATAATACCAAAAAAAATATCTTTAAAGGCTTGTAAAATTTTACTCATATGCACTAATGGATTAATCATCCTTATTCCTTAGCTCAAGTCATTCCTTTTATATATTCATATAAAGAATACAAGGAAAGTTCTTGTTGAAAAATACCTTCTAAACTCATCACAATCCATGAAGCTAATTTCTTCCTGTTGCCTTGTATTCTTGATTAGAGTCCACTATTGATCTACTTTTCCACTAAAATGATAGATATCCAAAATTAAATTTTCATGCTCCAAACATTGGAGAATTGAAAATATATATTCAATGATACTGATCCATTACTCCATAACTAGTGGATTATAAGATCCACTGAAATAAAGTGGAAACTTCCTTATAAAGGATTCAACAAAATGTTGTTCCCTCCTTTACTCATTTGGAATATCAAAATGATTCATGTCTTGAAAAAGTTTAATTCATTTAACAATGAGACTTTTAATTTTAGTTCCCATAACATTCAGTTTCTTGTTAGGAAAATTATTTCATTTTCCATCACATTTAGCATTAACATAGTTTCTTCAGTTTCCAGACATTTATTAAAAGAAAAAATCATAGCGTGCAAAACAATAATCATGGTGGGAAACTATACAATCATGAAAAATCATTTATATTATTTCTAAATCATGAAACAATATTTTGAATCTATTACAACTTAGGTTTAACCTAGTTTATCCATGATTATCATCTATTCAAATCCTTCATGATGGTTCATAAATAAAATATGAATTAACTTAAGAATATTCCCTAGGAGTGTAAAAACAGAGGCACAAAAAAGGTACACTCACCATGTATAGGAATGATGGATGAGATATAATTGAAAAATAATTTTTGGGGTTATTACCCCTAGATGAATCTATGACAAAACTATATCCACTTTTATTATCTAGATAAAGACATTTTTATAGAAAAACCATACTCTTTTATTTACCATAATGTAGGATGTTATCCTATAAATATGATTTTTCTAAGGGTTCCCACTAAATTTTTCTTATCCTGGTTTCTAAATGTAACTGAACCTTGATCTAATAATAGTTATAGTTACCCAAAATTTTCATACATAAATATGTCATTTTATTAGATAAATATTCATTGCATAAAATGACGATCCACGGCTGAATCATATACGTCCAGTATATTTGGAAACTTGGATACATAAAAAACATTTTCATAATATATCTATATCATATCCAACTTAGTTATTCATAACTATCACCCTTCATATACATATCATACCAAAAAACATTCTCCATAACTGAGGGAAAGTAAACATAATAAATGGTGACCTTAGATTCCCAAAAAGGGTAAATAAGGAGGATATCAATGATAATTTAAACATAACATGGGCATAATGGGTATGGGAACTTGATATTAGACTTTTAAAATAATACCCAATAATTCTTAGATCATAAAAATGATTCATTACATAAATATTTGAAGTTCATAAGACATGAATCATAAAGAGTTCAAAGATCATGTGCCATTAATATATAACATTGGCATAAGATCATGTCATAAAATAGTAGAATAAAGTGTGGAATAATCATAATCATAGAAATATTATGTCAAGGTTACCTAAAAAGTCATTTATAACTTGGTAAGATTGGTCTAACCACCCATGAACCTCCTTTAGGCTTGGTATAACCTCCCATGGACCCTCTTTTGGGCTTGGGATAACATCCCATGTACCCTCTTGTTTCAGGCTTGGGATAACCTCCCATGCGCCCTCTTATTTCAGGATTGGGATGAGCTCCCATGAACCCTTTTATCACATAGACCCTTAATCTTTACCCAATGTATTATAATAATATCTAATTCTTTATCCACCCATAACATAATCATATATCCATTCATATTTATCCTATAAGATCATGATAAAATTCATCGTAACTTAACCAGTAGAAAATAAAATGGGTTTTATCGATATTTTATCATCATAACCATAAATCATATAAAGAAGAATATATATGGTATCATTAGATTATATTTACAATAAATAATAAGTAACATCATATGATGTTATTATAGAAATAATTTTCCTTTAAAATATCGTTAAAATATTTCTTAAGGAAAATGCCCTTTTTATTTTTAAATAACATATTTAACATCTATTTTTTCCAAATAGTAAGGGAAAATTTTTATTTAAAAATAAAGTTGTAAAATTATAAAGGAATATATAAATCATTTATTGGTTATAATAGTGGGAAATTAGATTTATGTCATTTATGTTAAGACAAATTGTCATTTCATATTTTTGGTAAAAAGTCAAACATACCTCATTTGGAAAGAGACATGAATATTAATTTTAAAACATTTTTAAAAAATTAAAACATGGGTAAAAATGAATTCAACCAATCATATTATAAGATTAAAAATATTATTTGAAATATTTTTAGAAAATATAGATATGTAAGAAAAATAATTTATGACTGAAGATAGTAATAAAGTTAGTTTTTCTTAAAAAAATTATCTCAGTCTCTTGAGTTCTTAAAGAGAGAAAAATTAAAGGAAAACATGTAATATCTATAAATAACTATATTATAAGGAAAATTTATGATATTATTGAGATGTATATCATGAAATTTCATCATCAAAAACTTAATCATAGATAATCATGGTAAATAATGAGATTGTAACATAAAACCATTACCTTGAGTTTGGATTTATTAGAAAGTGATCTAAAATCTTGTATAATAAATTAAAATTTATTATAATTCTATAAAATAATAATATAAATAATTATAATATCATATATTATCCACTTATAACATTTCAATTCCCATTTATTAACAATTCCTAATTAAAATCTTTTCTTCTCGGTGTTAAGTGTTTCAGTTTTCATGTGAGTTTCTGTTCAGTAGTTATAGTCCTTATACTTTGATCATATTTCCATAATCTCAATAATATTAATCATAATATAAATATCATATATATTCATTATATATATCTATATTCATTTATAAATTATAGTTATAGAAAAATGAATTGCACCGTTGTTAGAGAAGGTAGGTCGTACACACGCTTGACCATTATTTTTCAATTTTCAACGAATGAAATAAAAGAAAGGTAAATAATAGTTCAATTTATAGAATCATTATTATATCATGTATAATATATATATATATATATATATATATTAATTAAATCCATCCCTATTACAATCCATGTAAAGTGAAAATGAAAAACAAATCACATCGCTTTGTGGAGGTGGTAGTCCACACGTATGCATGAGTGATGTTATCAGTTTACAATGGATTGAAAGGTAAGAAGGTAGATATTATATTATAATAATATATCCTTAATAATTTAATAAATATATTTTATAAAAAATAATACCATCATAATACCCATCCATGAAATATGGTGATGAAAAATGAATTGTATCACTATGTGGAGGTGGTAGTCCACACGTACGAACGAGCGATACTTTCACTTCACATTTAATGGAAAAATTGGTGAATAATAGTGGTTTAATGATCACAATAAAATTTAGTATATTTATAAAACTTAATTAATTATTTTATGATTAATAACACATAATTAGAGGAGGTATAATAAGAAATAAATTGAAATAGGTTAGGTAATATAATTACTCTTCTTTAGGAGACCTCCTTTAGATACTTTCTTAAGGAACCTAGAAATGGTATTTAAGAAAACAAAAAACTCTCATTTATATGTAGATAAAATTTTAAGATAATTTTTCTAGGGTTGGTTGAGATATAATTATTAAATTTGTTTAAATAAAAGAGAGAAGGGGTGTCCTTTTACAAGGGAGGGAAAGGACACACCCAGAATTAATAAAAATATTAAAATATAATTAATCCATTTTCAAGAAAAATGTTTCAAAATGGTGATAGATTTAAATAGAAGGAGTCTAAAATCAAAATATAATCATCCAATTAAATTTATAAAGGTTTTGGTGTCATTTTAAACCTCATTTTTGGTTTAACCCCTTGGTTTATCAATTTTAATCTTAACCATGGTAATGGATTTTTTAATATTAAAGCGTTATAATTTTACTCAAAAGGTAAAAGTTTGATCCTAAATAGTCAAGGGATGATATTTTATACCATTTATTCTTCTAATTTTCCTATTTCAATATTTTTAAGATTTTAAATAATTTAATAAAATATTATTTAACATAAAGTATCATTAATATCATTTTTGAAACTATTCATTTAATTTGACTTTAAAGACAAAATTTCAACGAAGGAATTTAAATATAAACCTTTAAAAAATTCCAAATATGTTATATTTATCTAAAAAATTTGTGAAAAACAATATTTTTAATATCATTTTTTTATTTTTATATTAATTGAATAAATATTTTATTGGTGTTGTGTAAGTATTTAATGTAATTATTTAATTACTAAAAATTAGAAATAATTTAATACGATAAAAACTATTAATTTATATTTATAATAAACAATTTTATTCAAAATTATCCTATTTTTTATCCTTATGGATTTTTTTTGAGATATTAAAATCAAGAGTGCGACATTTTTAATTTATTCTTTTCATAAATTAATATAAAGGTCACAATCAAAGAAAAATGGCACCAAGTGACCATATATTAATGATTTGGATGAAAATAGATGAAATATAATCATAAAATAGGGTTGAGGAAAGTGTTAGAGGAATTTTAAAGTCGTAACATAAAGTTTTAATCCTATTTTATCTATTTTTCCTTTATTGAGGTGACACATATTTACCGTGGTTACTATTCACAATGATAAAAATAAAATAATTATATTCACTAAATTATATCCTCTTGATTTAAAGCATATAATCCATTTTTTAGTATTCAATTTCTATAATTGGTATAAATTCATTTTAAAATAAGTGTGAAAAACGCCACAGAAACTATTTTAAAAAAAAATACATTTAAGTATAAAACTAGATATATATTTTTATCTCATGCCTAGAAAAACATTAGGTGAATGTGTAATTTTTTTATTGAATATATAATATACAAATTTAATTTAAATTATTCAAAAATAGTGATTAATTTAATTTATTAAGATAAAAACACATTTCATGCATACCAACAATTTTTCTGAAAAGTGTCACTTTTAATTTGTAATGATTTTTATTTTTATTTTTAATTAATTGATAAAAAATAAATTCATTTTTTATGAATATAAATCATACATGTCGTGAACCAAATTGGGTCTCCATACAGCTGACGCTCGACCCGGCCCACAGCTTGGCCCTAAGGGCGTTCCTGATCCCCAAGGGCTGGCACAAGTGTCCAGGTATCAAAATAAATCTTGGGAATGATTTAACTGAATAAAAAAAATATAAATAAGACAACCAGTAATATGAAAGTAGACCAAAAATGAAGGTCACAACAAAATGATCTTTTTTAAGATAAAACCAAAATTTGAGTTGCATGTTTAAATTGAAAACCTAAAAAGAACTACCACTTGTTAGTGTGACAAAAAACCAACACAAAAACTACTGTCTGGTGAGAAGACACCACCCTCAAGCCATCACCACAATGCAATGCCAAGAATTCCACTAACAACCTGAACCACCACTCCCAAAAGATGTACCCTTACCTGTATCAAACATAAAAAAATCTACTTACACCCAAGGGTGTAATTAGGGTGTGAGAAATCACCCAGTAGGATTACACTAAGAAAATATTCCATTCACAAGAATTAAAATACAAATACATTTGGAATGAAGACTAAAAGAAATAAAGAAATGCTTGAACAACTCTAATAAAAAAAATATTTTTTAGGAATGTAACTTTAAAGAAAATAATTTTTAAACAAAATCACATTTTCTTGTGTAGTATCTCAAGTAAAACACCATATGTCTTCAGTGTGTGAAAAGTAACCGAGAGCACCAAAATATGGGAGAGACCCTATAAGTATTAATAATGAGTGGGATCCTAGAATATCGTGTCTCAGTGAAATGTTGTTTAGAAATGAAGACCATTAGAAACTGTGGATTAGAAGCCATGACCCTTAGAAAACGTGGCTTAGAAACCACAAATCTTAGTTACCATGGCTTAGAAACCACAACACAAATTCATCCATATGTTTAGTTAGTGTTGCAGTCGTCAATCCTGCCAGTTAATTCGGGCCAAAGCCACCTTCATAGAACTAGGCCACTAGTCCTAGTTCCCCCACCTAATACCCCAAGATTCCCTCTTTGTGCTCATTTAAATTCCAAGTTCACATCACATGTCACATTATTACATAATATATAAACAGGGTTCTTTCACACAAAACACACCATTTTCACACCAAAACACACTTTTAAAACACACACACAACAAAATATATTTAGAACTTAATCTGCGCTGCTTGTACATTAAATTAAACTAGCTGCATATTTAAAAAAACACTTTTATAATTAAAAAAACCTAAAGAAAATTTATTAAGTAGTTTGAAAACATGTCACAAAATTTTAAAGGAAAAAGAACACTCAAAACAATTTTCAATACAAAACACATTTTGACACCATGCCAAAACATAAATGCATCATCTTCACTTCCTAACACACTCAATGCACAATTTATAAAACATTGATAAATAGTTCAAAATGGGTTTTCACAAAAAACATTGACCAACATCACTTAAACATACTTATAAAAATTAAATTCACAACATAAAATAGTCAAAAAAATTTCACAGCATGAAAAATAATCGACAAAGGTGCCAAATTAATTTAAAAAAAAAGAAAATGATTATTTGTTAATATTTGTGTGTGGAAACACCTACTGGCATGTCAAAATTTTGAGAAACAATTTGAAAAATCCCACTTCACACCACACGCAGCGCAAGAAGACCAAAGAGACACCCTAAAACAAAGCACCACACAATTGAATCAAAAATTGAAGTAATCAGAATCTAAACCCTAACCGC
This sequence comes from Viscum album, assembly GCA_963277665.1. Classification (NCBI taxonomy): domain Eukaryota; kingdom Viridiplantae; phylum Streptophyta; class Magnoliopsida; order Santalales; family Viscaceae; genus Viscum; species Viscum album. Next base: position 1,739,345,075 of record OY728146.1, on the reverse strand, counting down.
AACACCACCAAAATGAAAGGATGGAAATACGGGGTACTCCGCACCTATGACAAGGAGTCCGAAAGGATGGCTGGTGCTTGTACGGTGCCAGGAAGGGGCTATCGTTGTAACTTAAGCTGAAAAAATGGGTGCAATACTAAAGGAGGGCTATCAAATCTCCGGCCGAACCAAGGGATGGTGGTGTGCAGTCGCTGGATAGGAGAGGGGACAACACTGCCGGGAGGTCGTAGGGAGTGGCATCACGGCTCGGTACGAGGCAGTAGGGAGTGGTTGTTGGAGTTGGTGGCCTAGAACCAACTACTTTGTACTTTATTCATTAATAAATATCTTATCAGATCTTGATTGTTCTTCTACGTGACAATGAATGGGATAATGTCCCAAGGACAACTGTTTCATTAAAGGGTCATTGCGGATCCCTACTATTATGAAAAACTGGAAGTGCCATAACACTATTCTTGAATATATGTTCTATGGCCGGATGATGTTATTTAAGGGACACAAATAATACAGGCCATTAGGGGTGAAGACTCATAAAACTTGGAGGCACCTTCTCATGGTGTGTGCCCTTGGTAATATCCAGGAGGATATTATGAGAACGAGACCCGCCACTAAGAAATCCATATTTCATAGTGTCATTGGATGTTACTATCTGCAGATGTGTGTATTGGTCCTTATACTTTAAGATTATTTTTAATGGGTATTACAACTCACGCACAAAGATGTATTGTCTAAAACTATGACGACACACTGTTCACAGTGAGGTAGGATACGTTGGGTGTGTCACGAGTAATACTGCATTAATAGATAATGCGAGAAAGGATTTGTACCTTCTGTTCCATAATAGAAGTAGATATATTTGGCCCTTTGATGGAATTGATATAGCCTAAATAAATCCATGGCTATGGTAAGGTATGGGCGAGTTCAATTCCAGAAATTTAAAGAAAGGATAAGAGAGCACATGGGTTGATGGAACTAGCATGCAACCAGCTTGATTCAGGATATCGTGACAAAGGGATTATATTACATGGTAAGCATTGTTATGAGGTGACAAGTCAATATGGCGTGAACTTCTTTGTCTTGGGTGCCTTGACCCGTTGCTAGACAGTAATCTTGGACTTTAGGCAAGCCTGCCTAATGCCAACGAGAAAGAGGCCTAGAGGGTCACACACTAAGTGTATCCATGTATCTCAGTTAAATATTAATTTAACAAGTTAAATAAAGATTATTCCTGACCATGGTTTAATAATTGTTTAAGGATGCCTGATCGCATTTATTTCAACACTAGTTATTCGAGAGAATATATTGTGGATGAAATAATATATATTTATTAGTGAGTAATGCAGTTACAAATATTTAAGAAATAAATAGCCATTACTCAAGGACTAATAAATGTGGTGGATGAAATAAAGAAAAAATGGAAAATAAAAGTACACGCCGTGTATATTGAATATAAATGCCGTGTAGTTTTATAGAAAATGAGTACACACCATGTATTAATAGTTACACAGCGTGTAGTTTTTCCAGTCGGGATTTTGAGGAAATAATATTGTTTTATTAAATGATATTTATTATAATCAGCGTGGACTCATGTCAAGGAATTAATCATTTGACAGGGGGGTTTTCAATGAGAATTAATGAAATAAAGAAAACGCTTAATGTGTTCATTTATTGTCATAAATCTATAACCTCAAACCCAATTATAAATATCCTCAAAACCCCAACACTTTGTCCCAATCATTGTGCACAACAATTCTGGAGAGTTCTCTCAAGGTTGAAAGAACTCCTTCCTCCAAGAATTCTCTCAAGACCGAGGGAGATCCACCACCACTGGATCAAGGTGATCGAAGGCAGACATTGCAAGAAAAGGTTATTCTATGCTAGCACACATAGATCCCTTCAGTGACGTCCAGAGATATGTGGAGGATGTGTGGATCACCGCAAGAGGAATCCTATACTTGGATTCTACGACGAAACGAAGAATCACAACAGATCATGACCAGAGACATCAATGAAGAAAGAATTCCATCAAGGTAATTCTTATAAATTAATTAAATTATTTAACCCACATATGATGATCCTATCTCTATGGTTCTAGGACTCCCTCTTTTGTTTTTCGTTCTTCGTTCTATTCTGAAGATTCAGCATTTTACATCACGACAGATCTCAGATTGATCATTGTTAACGCTAAAATTAAATTTGGGCACTCCCACCAATGTGCTTCCACTACGCCCAGAACCTACAAGTGGTATCAGAGCGGTCATATCATTGATTATAATTATTTATTTTTTCGTTGGTGGTTTACACATTTAATAATTTAGTTGTTTCAATTAAAGTTAATCATTCTTTAAATCTAAATCTCGAGATCTGTTCCTCCCCTCTCATTTCTCGTTCACCTTACAGAAACGAATTTTTCTTTTAATTTTGATTAAAATAAAATAGAGGAACTCATCCAGGGGTTCTAAATGCTCCTGTCCATACAACACCAGAATACACAGTGTGTATTCAGAAGTACACGTCATGTAGTCTAGGTTCAATGTATTAACTGATCGGCCAAATCTGGTTGTGTATTGGATCCTATCTAAATCATTTATGACACTGTGTTTTGACCAGGAATAGGTGCCACATAGTTTCTGGATTACATGCCATGTGATCCACTGAACATGACATGTAGTCCCTTTGGGATAGGATTGGACCGTGTACCCCATACACGACTTGCCCAGCTAGAAACCGTGTAACACGGATACTACACGGTGTGTGTACAATTGAAAATTCCATGTACTCTGAAAATTTACAAAGTACATCAACACGCCATGTCCTCAGGCGTGTACTTCAGATGGACGGTGAAGAAAGTACATGCTGTGTAGTTGGAACTACACGTCGTGTACTCACCCAAATTGTGAAGATTTATTAAAATTTATTATTATATTATATAGACCCTTGATATGTGTACCAAATTGTAGGCATAAAGATGAGACACAACACGTGATAGGTGTTTTATATATATGTGTTTAATTTAACATCTGCGTAATGAACATGAATTCACCAGGTTGCCTCCAAGGTACAAGTTATGTACAAAGACAATTTTAAATGAATTTATTTGTTTAAAATTATGATGGATGATAATCTAAAAGAAATTTACAAAAAGGTTTAAGATAAAAGGATTGATTTATTAAATATAATTAATTGATTTGAGCATGATTTATCTTAAACAATAACGATTAAATAATTAAATTCTAGTTTTATTTATGCGTAAATATATTTGTATATATGGATGATCATGAGATGTACCAATACCTTTTTATGTGAATGGTTTCTTTTAATTTATTTATTTAAATTAAATTTGTAGGCCTACGAGCCCTCTCCTCATTAATATGCAGAGCCTGCGCGCCCAAGGATTATTTTATGTAAAAAACCCCTTTTTAATCCTCACCTACATGTGAGATAAATTCATATGTAATGGATGGAACTCCCAAGTTAGTGGAGGCTGCTCAAGTCAGGAGCTAATGAAAAACCAATCCAAGGAGATACAAATGTGGACAAGTGGAAAGCTGTAAACACGAACCTGAAAGGTTCAAGGTGTTTCTCCCCTAGGGCGTGGGTTAGTTTATCAACCACTGGATAAACTAACCAATAGAACAATCTAATGATCATAATATTTATTTTATTTCTATCAGTTTCATGGTTTATTTATTATGGGTGTTTTGTCACAATCACACAATTAATGAATTAAAAAATCATGCAAGATGGAACTAAAATAAAGACCGGCTTATGCGTAAATATTATCTTAGACGTGGTTAATCACTTAATTATATCCCACTTAATATTAACAAGCATGTAATCAAAGCTAATAAAATAACAATTTACTTATAAGGATAAAATCCCTCAAAGAAATATTAAGTCAGTATAGCCTTCCATAATCTTGGTTAGAATCGAACCATAGTTCAAAGTGCTTGACCAACCCTAGTTTGGGTGCTTTAAATTATCAAGGAATTGTAATTCAAGGTTTTGGGTTGACTTGACTTGGTTCGCATCAATGGTTGACTACCACAGTAGGACTTGGTGTGACCAAAAGGAAAATTTTGAGGAAATCCAAAATAAAAGGATTTCAGGATTGGGGAGTCCACTCAGCAGATCAAGGAGCTACGAGTTAATGCAGTTGGAATTTGAAATTCCTACCTAAAACCCTTCAAGGTTCTTGAACAACCCTTTTTGGGGTAATGAAAAGGGCAATATGGATCCTTGCCAATAGAATATTCAGGCAATATAATATTATGAAGTCAATGGTGAGGACTATTGGATTTTGATAAAATAGTGGGAGACTAATAAGTATTAATTAATTTATTTGTCTCAATTTTTATAATAAAGTAATAAAACTTTGATCATCTTAATTTGTAGAAACAATAAGAAAAATGACTTCAAACATATCAGTGAGAACCATACTAGAGAAGGAAAACCTTCTCACCGGCACCAATTTCCAAGAGTGGCAGAGGCGTTTACGCGTCATTCTTCACCATGAAAGGAAATTGTATGTGCTGGAAGAGCCTATTCCAGTTGCGCCTGGAAAGGTGGCCAGTGATGAGGAACTATCTCTCTACATGAAACACATGGATGATGCCAAAAATGTCCAGTGTTTCATGCTATCATCCATGCCTAATGATCTCTTGAAGCGACATGAAAACATGGACGCATATAGAATGATGTCTCACCTTAAGGATCTCTACCAAGAGAAGGCGAGACATGAGAGATATAAGATCTCCAACGCTTTATTTACAACTAAGCTTATAGAGTCTGTGCTAGCTGAGCCTCATGTAGTCAAGATTATTGGATACATTTAACTCCTAGATATCTTAGGGATTAAGTTACTGGATGAGTTGCGTATAGATCTCATCCTCTCGTCACTTCCCAAGACCTTCTCAAGCTTTATTGTCAACTACAACATGAGAAATAATGAGAAGAGTCTATCAGAACTTCTGACCTTAATTCGCTCGGTAGATAAGGACATGGGGCATGACAAACCTGTAGTCCTTATGGTGAATATGAAAAGGAAGGACAAGGAAAAGGGGCCAAATACATATAAACGGTCCGAAGCCCCCGAGCGTCATCCCTCCAAGAAGGGGAAGATCTAGAGGCGGGGCAAGGAATGAGAGGAAGTGTGTTTTTCAAATGGCAAGAAAGGCCACTGGAAGAGGAACTGCACCCAGAAGCGCGTGGAGGCTAAAGGTGCGTTCGTTCTTGAGTGTAATCTTTCTATTTCTACACATTGGGTATTAGATACAGCTTGTGGGGCTCACATCTGTATTAAAATATAGGAACCAAGTAGATTTAGAATGATTACCAGAGGAGAGGTGGATCTTTGAGCTGCCAATGGCGCAAGGCTAGCTGCATTGGATATTGGCGATTACCACCTCTCATTGCCGACTGGGATGATTTTGGTTTTACATAACTGTTATTATGTGCCTAGTGTTACCAAGAACATAATTTCTATATCTTGTTTGGATATATATGGATTTATTTTGAAGTTTGGAAATAAGGGTTTTCTCTTTTATAAGAACAACGTATGTTATGGTATGGCACATTTAAATTATGGTTTGTATGTATTAAATTACGAAAACCAAGTGTTGGAGAAAGATAACGAAACAAACTCACATGACTCATACATCACCTAGTTGTGGCATCACCGTATCGTTCATGTAAATGAGAAGCACTTGACAAAGCTCTTCTAAGATGGATATTTAGACTCTACTAAGCTAAACCCACTTGATAGATGTCACGCTTGTTTACAAGGTAAAATGACCAAGCCTCCTTTTGTTGGATAGGGTGAAAGGGCCGTAAAACTTCTAGGATTGGTGCAAACGGATGTCTGTGGAACATTTCCAGTAGAAGCTAGAGGTGGATATTATTACTTCATTACTTTTACTTATGATTTAAGTAGATATGGCTATGTTTACATAATGAGGTATAAGTCAAAGTCCTTAGAGAAATTTAAGGAATTCAATAATGAAGTGGAGAATCATCTTGGTAAGAAGATAAAGAAACTTTGACCGGATCGAGGTGGAGAATATCAGAACCAAGAGTTCATCGATCTTCTACGGGACTTTGGGATTGTATTTCAACTAACTCCTACTTATACACCACCATGGAATGATGTTAGTGAAAGGAGGAACCACACCTTGTTAGACATGGTGAGGTCGATGATGAGTCATGCAGATCTTCCATTATCCTTTTGGGGATATGCATTACAAACTGCTACATAAACACTAAACCGAGTACCAACTAAGGCAGAAAATGTAATTCCATCTAAGTTATGGAATGGAAATAAACCCATTTTGTTGCACACACATGTATGGGTATGCGAGGAGTTGGTTAAGGCCTTCTCAAGTAACAAACTAGCACCCTGGGGCATGAAGTGTATCTTTATAGGATATCCCAAGGAAACGAAAGGATATTACCTATATAACCCTTCATAAAAGAAATTGACTATCACCAGACAAGCCATCTTTCTCGAGAGAGAGCACATTCTCAAAAAAGATAGTGGTAGAAAGATTGACTTCGACGAAGTTGATGCTCACGATACACATGAGTTGGTACAGGAACAAGTTTCACAGGTCCCAGTGGAAGAAGTTCCAGAAACACAAGTACTGAGTAGGAGCTCAAGAGAGGTAAGGGAACCAGAGAGATTTGGTTTCCTAGTCACCGATGATGGTGAATCATTATTATTGGAAAATGATGAACCTCTCTCTTACAAGGAAGTAGTAGAAAGCTTAGAAGCTGCAAGATGGCTAGAAGCTATGAATTATGAGATGGATTCCATGTATCTGAACCAAGTCTGGGTTCTGCATGATGAGCTAGTTGATGTAAAGATTATTGGATGGAAATGGGTATTCAAGAGAAAAATGGACATGAAAGGTAAAGTTAGCACCTATAAAGTAAGGATAGTGGATAAAGGATTCAGAAAACGTTAAGGAATTGACTATAATGAAACCTTCTCACCAGTTTCCATGTTGAAATCCATAAGAATCATACTTTCCAGAGTATCTTACCATACCTATGAGATTTGTAAAATGGATGTCAAAACAACATTCCTCAACGGGAACCTTCAGGAAAATGTCTATATGACACAAACAGAAGGGTTTGTGACACCAGGTGAAGACAAACGGGTTTGAAATTTGCAGAAATCTATTTATGGATTAAAGCACGCATCCAGGTCATGGAACATTGGATTTGATGAAGCCATAAAGGAATTTGGTTTGATTAAGAATGATTGTGAGCCATGTGTTTATAAGCGGTTTAATGGGAATGTGATCGTTATCCTAGTAGTATTTGTTGATGACATATTGCTTATTGGAAACGATGTACCAGTTTAACAGTCAGTTAAGGACTGGTTGAATAAGTGTTTCTCTATGAAGGACTTGGAAGAAGAAGCCTACATTCTAGGGATCAAGATCATTCATGATAGATCCAAGAGGCTACTTGGACTAAGTCAGGGTATATACATTGACCAGATGTTATAGAGATTTAGTATGGAGCAATCCAAGAGGGGATTAGTTCCGGTGTCACATGGGCTACATCATTCTAAGAAAATGTGTCCATAGACACAAAAGGAGAAGGATAGAATTAGTAAGATCCCATACGCTTCAGCTATAGTATCCATCATGTATGCATTGTTATGTACCAGGCTTGATGTTCCCTATGCACTGAGCATGGTAGGCAGATATCAAGAAGATCCAAGAGAACAACATTGGATTGCTGTTAAGACTATCCTTAAGTATTTGAGAAGAACTAAGGATATGTTCCTGGTGTATGGAGGAGACGAGGAGATTGTCATCAGAGGGTATGCTGATGATGATTTTCAGACAGATCAGAATGATCTGAAGTCACAATCTAGACATGTTTTTTGTCTCAATGGAGGAGCTGTGAGCTGGAAGATTTCAAAGCAGCCAGTTTTCTCCGATTCTATAGTGGAGTCTGAATATATAGTGGCTTCTGATGTATCCAAGGATGTCATCTGGATTCAGAACTTTTTCCAGGAGATTGATGTTGTGCCTAACAGTAAAGACCCTGTCACATTGTATTGTGATAATACTGCAGCGGTGACTCTTGCAAAAGAACCAAGGTCACATCAACGGACAAAGCATATACTCTGGAAGTATCACTTCTTGAGTGATTTCTGTTAGAGGGGTGAAGTTTCAATGAGAAGAGTGTCCATGGTAGAGAACGTGGCAGACCCCATGACTAAAGGCCTATCTCAGCAGAATTATGAATATCATGTGAGAGCTAGCGGGTTAAAGGTTGTTAGAAGGTGGCTCTAGTCCAAGTGGGAGTCTGTTGGAGTTGGTGACCTAGAACCAACTACTTTTTACTTTATTTATTAATAAATACCTTATCACATCTTGATTGTTCTTCTGCGTGACAATGAATGTGATAATTTTCTAAGGACAGCTATTGCATTAAAGGGTCATAGCGGATCCATGATATGATGAGAACCCGAAAGTGCCATAACACTGTTCTTGAATATATTTTATATGACTGGATTATGTTATTTGAGGGACACAAATAATACCGGCCATTAGGGGTGAGGACTCATAAAAATTTGAGGCACCTTCTCATGGTGTGCACCCTTGGTAATATCCAGGAGGATATTATGAGAACAAGACCCGGAAGTAGGATATACACATTTCATAGGGTCATTGGATGTTCATATCTACGGACGTGTGTATTGGTACTTAGAATTTAAGATTATTATTAATTTGTATTACAACTCGCTTAGATGTATTTATGAAAATTGTGATGACACACTGTTCGCAATGAGGTATGATACATTGGGTGCGTCACGAGTAATATTGCATTAATAGATAACGCGAGAAATGATTTTTCTCTTCTCTTCTATAATAGAAGTAGATATCTTAGGCCCTTTGATTAAAATTGATATATCCTAAATAAATCCATGGCCTTGGTAAGGTATGTGCGAGTTCAATTTCGGAAAGTCAAAGAAAGGATAATCGAGCACATGGGTTGATGGCACTAGTATGCAACCCACATGATTCAGGATATCGTGAGAAATGTATTATATTACACGGTAAGCATTCGTATGAGGTAAAACGTCAATGTGGCATCAACTTCTTTCTCTTGGGTGCCTTGACCCATTTCTAGATAGTAATCTTGGACTTTAGGAAAGCCTGTCTAATGCGAAAGAGAAAGAGGCCTAGAGGGTCACACACTAAGTGTGTCCATGTATCTCTGTTAAATATTAATTTAACAATTGAAATAAAGATTATTCCCGACCATGGTTTAATAATTATTTAAGGATGCCTGATCACATTTATTTCGACACTAGTTATTTGATAGAATATATTTTGGATGAAATAATATATATTTATTAGTGAGTAATGCAGTTACATTTATTTAAGAAATAAATAGCCATTACTCAAGGACTAGTAAATGTGGTGGTGGAAATAAATAAAAAATGGAAAATAAAAGTACAAGCTGTGTATATTGAATATACACGCCATGTAGTTTTATGGAAAACGAGTACAGACCATGTATTAATGATTACATGGCGTGTAGTTTTTATAGTCGGGATTTTGAGGAAATAATATCATTTTATTAGATGATATTTATTATAATCAGTGTGGGCGCATGTCAAGGAATTAATCATTCGACATGGGTGTTTTCATTAAGAGTTAATGAAATAAATAAAACACGTAACATGTTTATTTATTATCATAACTCTATAACCTCAAACCCAATTATAAATATCATCCCAACCCCAAAACTTTTTCTCAATCATTGTGCACAAAAATTCTGGAGAGTTCTCTCAAGGCCTAAAGAACTCTTTCCTCCAAGAAGGATCTCAAGACCAAGAGATATCCACCACCATCGGATCAAGGCGTTCGAAGGCGGACATTGCAAGTAAAGGTTCTTCCGTGCTAGCACCCAGATATCCCTTCGACGACATCTGGAGATATGTGGAGCATGTGTAGATTACTTCTAGAGGAATACTACACTTGGATTCTCTGACGTGATGATGGATCACACCATATTGTGACCGGAGACATCAATGAAGAAAGAATTCCATCAGGTCAATTCTTGTAAATTAACTAAATTAATTATAACCAACATATGATGATCCCATATCTATGGTTCCGAGACTCCCTATTTTGTTTTTCATTCTTCGTTCTATTCCAAAGATTCGGAATTTTACTTCATGACAGATATCAGATTGATCGTTTTTAATGCTAAAATTAAAGTTGGGAACTCCCACCAACGCGCTTCCACTGCACCTGGAACCTACAATGCTTTCATAGTGCATCACGACTGCTGGACCAGGCACCATTCAAGTGGAGGGGGAAGAAAGAAGTACGACAACTAGGGTTCTAAGAATGGAGAAGGGAGAAGTGATGGGGAAGAAAGAAACAAATAATAGGGAAAAAATCAAAAAAAGAAAAAGAAAAAAATTAAACTTAAAATAAAACAAACTAAAAATAAATATAATAATAATAATAGTCATAATAATACTGAAAATAATTATTAATTAATCTTAATAATTAATATCAATTAATCCAATTAATTTTAATAATGTTAATAATAATAAATTAATTTAAATATAAAAAATGATAATGATAATAATAATAATAATTTTATTTTTCATTAGGTTATTTAACTACTCAGGCACTAGGTAGGCCATACGTAAAACTGGGGAATCCACAAAGCTTCTCCCGTGCCCTGTCTGTGCGTTTGGCATTTTTAATCTGACGCTAATTTATCAGCACAAAAGCGAAAAACACATGTCAGTATCAACCCATATTTTAGAAAATAAATTATTAAAGGGAAGATAAAATTATGCGATAAAAATTATAATTGAAAACATACTGTAATGCAAAGTCTGGGTGGGACAATTATTCCAACCATGAAGACTTTTCACCCTTGAATAATCAATTCAAAGCCTGATCATGGAATATAAATTGGTACTCCTGCTCAAACCATGAATTTCGCTCCCAAGTCTCATGTTCTTCATTTCCATGCTACCAAAGAATGCGAACCAAGGGAGGGGACTTTCCATGAAGTACATTCTCATGATAATCCACTATCTGCACTCGCTGCTCAAATTCTGATAGGTTGTTATCTATCTCCAACTCCTCCGAATTAAACACTTGTGACAGATCGAGATTGTACTTTTTCAGTTGGGTGACATGGAATACGTCATGGATCGATGTCAAATACGATGGCAAAGCTAATCTGTATACCACTTTTCCAATTCGCTCAGTAATATCAAAAGGCCCAATATACCTTGGTGTCAGCTTCCCTTGCTTTCCGAAGCAGCGGTGACCCAAGCGAGGGGCAACCTTTAAGAACACCAGGTCACCCACTGAAATATCAAGATCCCATCACCTTTGATCGGCATAAGTTTTTTGGTGACTCTGAGCTGTGAATAACTGTTACCTGACCAACTTGACTTTCTCAGACGTCTCCTGCACAATCCTTGGTCCCAAAAGTGAGGTCTCGCCTACCTCATCCCAACACAAAGGAGACTAAAAAGTATGACCATAGAGTAGCTAAAATGGATTCATTATAATAAAGTATTGGTAACTGTTATTATAAGAAAACCCAACCAATACCAAATGAATATCCCATGAGCCTCTGAAATCCAACACACATGCGTGAAGCATGTCCTCCAAAATTTGATTCTCCCACTCCATTTGGCCATATGTTTGAGGATGGTATGTTGTGATCATCTTAATCTATGACCACAAATACTTCAGGAGGCCTTCCCAAAACTAAGAGGTAAAGAGGGAGTCCCTTTTAGAAACAACCACTGACGGCACACCATGAAGTCTGACCGCCTTCTGAACATACAAGCGACCCATCTCATCTACCTTTTCTATCTCTCTGATCGGGATAAAGTGATATTACTTGTTAAAATGATCAATCACTATAAAAATAGAATTCCTTCCCCAAGGTGTATGAAGAAATCCAACAATGAATTCCGTGGCGAACTCATCCGACATCCAGGTTGGAATGGGTAATGGTTGAAGCAAACCAGATGGTCTCTAATGATATACTTTCATCTGCGGACAAGTGTAGCATCTTGATACAAAGTCGTCTATGTCTCATATCATACCTGGACACTAGAACTGGCGATGAAAATTGTAGTACATCTTGGCAGTACCAGGTTGGAAGGACCACTGAGACTGGTGGCTATCTTGCATCACCACCTTACATAGGGATAATAGTACCACTGTATGGACCCTGAAGCACAAAATCCCCTCAGAAGATAAGGACCAATCATAATAAGTCTCACCACCCTGAAGAAACTACATAGACCACTAATATAGCTCATCACTAGTATACTCTTATTGAATCAATTCCAGAAGGACATAAGTCAACTAAACACTGTCCAAGAATGAACCTCTGCTGTGCTCCTTGGTCTCCAAGTGCATTTGGGAAAAGAGACCCATCAAAGTCCACTCATCACTGAAGTTCCTCTATGCCTACACCAATACCTTCCTTCTCAAAGCGTTAGCCACCACATTAACCTTTACCTGGGTAGAGACAATGTCAATGTAAAATCCTTACAGATACTCGATCCAACGATGCTTCCTTAGATTGATATCCTTCTGAGAGAAGATATAGGCTAGGATCTTATGGTTAGAATAGATCAAAAATTTCTCCCTAAAGAGGTAGTGATACCAAGTCATCAGGGCATGCATCACCGCTGCCAACTCTAAGTTGTGATTTGGGTAGTTCTTCTCATGTAGTCAGAGCTGAAGAGAACCACAATCCACCGCATGATTATCCTGCATTAGTAGACACCCAAGGCCCATACATGAAGCATCACAATAGACCACATAGACCTTCCCAGACTCTGGTAAGATCCACACGGGTTCGTTGGTCAACCAATGTTTCAACTCCTCAAAGTATTCCTAGCACTGTGGGATCCATTCAAACTTCACCCCTTCCTGGGTGAGTGCGGTCAGGGAGGAGGCAAGTCATGAGACATCCTGAACAATATTCTTGTAATATCCTACCAGGATAAGAAAACTCTTGATCTCCAACACATTCCTCAACTATTCCTACGACATCACTGCACTGATCTTCTCAGGATCCACTAAAACCCCTTGTTCTGAGATTCTATTCCCTATAAACTTCACTTCATTGATCTAGAATGTGAACTTCAAAAGTTTGGAATACATGCAATGAACCCACAAAGTGCCCAAAATGATATGCAGGTGGTTCTCATGTTCCTCATCAGACCCAGAATAAATCAGGATTTCATCCACAAATACCATGACAAAGGAGTTGAGATATCGGTGGACCACCCTATTCATGAGTTCCATGAAAACTATCATAGAATTCATCAATCCGAAGGGCATGACCAAGTACTCGAAGTGGCCATACCTGCTTCAGAAAGAAGTCTTTGGGATGTCCACCTCTCTCACCCTAACCTGATGGTATATCGAATGCAATTCTATCTTGGATAACCACTTTCCCCCCTTCAACTGGTCGAACAAATCGTCAATCCTGGGAAAAAAGGTATTTATTTTTTATGGTTACCTTATTCAATTTTCAGTAATCAATGCACAACCAGAGGATTACATTAGCCTTCTTCACGAATAAAATTGGGGTGGCCCAAGGAGAGATTCTCATGAGAATGAATTATTTGGATTCCAAATCATCCAGCTATCACTTTAATTCCCACAATTCAGTGGGGGCCATGCGATATGAGGGAAGCAATATAGGTTATTTTCCCGATGCCAATTCAATTGAAAACTCCACGCCCCTCTTTGTGGGAAATCTTGAAAAATCATCTGGGACTACCTATGGGAACTCATACACTATAGGAGGTAATCCAATTTGAGAAGCACTGTTATCATTCACCAGTGAAAGTAACGATAACTGATAAGAAAGATCCCCCAACTCAGGAAGTGGAGGTCCCACGAGACCTGACCGAGGATCCCGTTCCCCAAGAAATATCTGAGGGCTCCCATTAGGTGATATAAAACTAACTCATCCCCAATAGTAGTCAATATGTGTTTGGAAGCATACCATCCATTCCATTCCAAGGATAAAATCAAAAAGGTCCATGTCCAGGACCAAAAAATCCCACTCCATCTCGACTTATAACATGGTAAGCATGAATGATGAACACCTGGGGCCTTGTTCCCTCGTTTTCCCCAACAATGTTACTAACTCCATTGAAAAATATAACAGTTCAGTTGGTAGGTTTAGTAGGTTCACAAGAGGGGTAGATATAAAGGAAACTGAAGCACCAATATCAAATAAAACTGAAGCTATAGAATCTGAAATCATAATGGTACCTCAAACATTCGAAGGACCTGTATCTGACCCCGCTGGAACCTGATCCATAGCATGAAGATGTCTGGTCCCTGTCTGAGGATGACCACTCACTTGTGTCTCTGACCTGGTCTGGATTTGCTTAGACGACGATCCTATCATTCCACCATGAGCACCAAAATAAGACCCCATCATCTTGGTCGGATCCAACTGCACCGATATGCCTCAAGAAGCAAGTGATCTAGTCCCACTCTGGTAAGGGCGTATGGTATTGAAAAATCTTTGTAGATGTCCCATGACTCCACACCCATGGAAAGTCCTAGGAGGGTGTTGACATGTAGGTTGTATGTTACCTACCTTTCTGAATTTATGGCACAACACAATCTTTGTATCAAAAGCTATAGATGAAGTCTTCAAGAAGGGATGGCCTGAACTGCCACCCCCTTCTTCCCTTGCTCATCATGATTCCTCTTCTTCTCAGATGAACTAACATTTCCAAACACTGACACTGCTCTAGGAAACCCAAAATTTCCTCTCTAATCAATCTCGACTATGCAACCATGATTTACCACCTCAGCATAAGTTCCCATCTTGAACAACAAAACATGAGAGTAAATTTCTAGTCGAATCCCCTTACCGAAATTACGAGCTTTCCAAGATTCATTTGAAATAATATCAGGCATGTACCGCACTGGCTCAACAAAGAAATTTTAATACTCCATCAATGTCCAATTCCCTTGGGAATGATCCATGAACTCCTGGGATATAGCATAGGACAAGACCTTGGGATAGTACTACTCGTTAAAGATAGCCTTGAAATCCTTCCAACTCTTCGGCTCATGCTTCCCAGCCTGAAGCACCGATTCCCACCACTTGCGACTGAGACCCTCTAGCTAAAATGAGGCACACTTCACCCTGACCTCCTCAGTAATGTCAAGGAACTCGAACATACAATCTATCTTTTCAAGCGATTCTTCTACCTATTAAGGTTCTGAGATACCTCAGAATGAAGGAGGTTTATTCTTCAAAAACTCCTAAGATTTATCCTTCTTGGATCCAGAATCATCTCCTTTATCTAGAATGGGAGTGGGTGCAGAAGTCACCCCTTGTACTAAAGCCTGAACAGCTTAGACCACAGCTTCTACGTACCTCTTATCAAGCGGTGTTGGAGAACATTCCCTAGCATCCTCCCGTGCATGAAAGTGATCTATTTGGGGAGGCATTCTGCTTCAAAAAGAAATAGTTACATAAGAACATCATCAATGCATTAAACTTGAAAAATAAAATTTCAACATAAATAATAGGCATTAGTAAACCAAACATACATGAGCAACATAATAACCAAACCACTTCTACTTTGCCCTATGTCCATGTACAATCTGCAGCCTATACATTCCACCTGGAGGAGATGTTAAACAAGCATCCTGATATCCCATGGAGACTCGAGGTCTGTCATGAGGTGTGCTAGATAGACACCCTACTCACAACCAAAACACCAAGCCCCAAAAACCCTAGCTCCTTTCTAACTATACTCATCCCAAATAAAATAAACTAGAGAAAAAAACCTACTTTGATACCATTTTTTCATGAACCAGATCAGGTTACCATCTAGATGATGCCTGACCCGGCCCACAGCAAGGCCTGAAGGGCGTTCCCAATCCCCATAGGCTGGTACAAGTTCCCGGGTATCAAAATAAATCTTGGAAATGATTTAATCGAATAAAAAAAATATAAATAAAATAACCAGAAATTTAAAATTAGACCAAAATTGAAGGTCACAACCAAACAACCCTTTTTAACCCAAAAAAAAAAATTGAGTTGCATATTTAAATTGAAAACCAAACAATAACTACCACTTGGTAGGGTTTCAAAAAAACACACAAAAACTGCCTCCTGGCGAGAGGACACCGCCCTCAATCCATCACTACAATGCCACACCAAGAAGTTTTCTAACAACCTAAACCACCACTCCAAAAAGATGGACCCTTACCTATATCATACATAAAAAAATCTACTTACATCCAAGGGTGTAAGTAGGGTGTCAGCAATCACTCCGTAGGATTCCACCAAGAAAAAATTCCATGCACAAGCATTAAAAGACAAATATATTTGCAATGAAGAATAAATGATAGATAAAAATGCTTGAACAACTTTAATAAAAAAATAGTTTTTAGGAAATCAACTTTAAAGAAAAGCAGTTTTAAACAAAAACAAATTTGATTGCGTAGTATCTCAAGTGACACACCAAATTTTGTCAGTGTGTTCAAAGTAACCGAGAGCACCAAAAGATAGGAGAGGACCCACAGATATTAGCAACAAGTGGGATCCTAGAACGTCCTGTCTCGGTGAAACATGGATTAGAAACCACGACCCTCAAAAACTATGGATTAGAAATAATGAAACTCAGAAAAGGTGGATTAGAAACCATGACCCTCAATAATTGTGGTTTAGAAACCACGACCCACAGTCATCCATATGTTTAGTTAGTGTTGAAATCATCAATCCTTCTAGTAAAACCAAGCTAAATCCACCTCTGGATCACTAGACCAATAGTCATAGTTCCCCCACCTAATAACCTAGGATTCCCACTTTGTGCTCATTTAAATTCCAAGTTCACATCACATGTTACATTATTATATAATATCAAAACAATGTTCTTGCACACAAAAACACACAATTTGCACACCTAAACACTCTTATAAAACTATACGTAAAACAAAATCTTGTTAGAAATTAATATGCACCGCTTAAAAATTAAATTTAACCAGCTGCATAATTAAAAAAAAAAACTTTTATAATTAAGAAAACCATAATAAAATTTATTAAGTAGTTTCCAAACATGTTGCAAAAATTTAAAGGAAAAATATAACTCAAAACATTTTTCAAGACAAAACACATTTTGACACCATGCCAAAATATAACTACATCATCCAAACTTCCTAACACACTCACTACACAGTTTAAAAAACACTGATAAAGAGTCCAAAGTGGGTTTTTACAATACAAATTGACTAACATCACATAAAAATACTTCTACAAACTAAATACACAATAGAACTTAGTCAAAAATAATTTCGCATCATGAAAAATAACTGAAAAAGTTGGTGCATTAATTAAACAAACAATCAAATGATCATTTGTTAATATTTGTGTGTGGAAACACCTACCGGTGCATCGTAAATTCGTGTAACAATTTGAAAACTCCCACAATAAGCCACACACACTGTAAGATGACAAAAGAGACAACCTAAATCAAAGAACCACACAATTTCATCACAAATTTAACCAATCAGAATGTAAACCCTAACTACAACACCACCCAAATGAAAGGATGAACAACTGGGGTACTCTTCACCTATGACGAGGAGTCCGAGAGGCTAGATGGACCTTGCATGATATCGAGAAGGGGGTTATTGTCGGAACTTCAGCTGAAAAAAGGGCATGTGGCTAAAGGGGAGATATCAGATCTCCGACCGAACCATGGGGGTGGTGTGTGGTTGCTAGAAAGGAGAGGGGACGGTGCCTCTAGGAGGTAGTAGGGAGTATCATCGTGGCTCAGTGCGAGGCAACGTGGAGTGGCATCACACCACGTCGCGGCTACTGGACCGGGTGTCATTAAAGTAGAGGGGGAATAAAGGAGTAAAACTACTAGGTTTTGAAGAAGGGAACCGTAACGCACTAGGGAGAAGGGAGAAGCATCGGGAAGAAGAAAAAAAGAATAGGGAAAAAAGAGAAAAAAAGGAAATAATTGAAATAAATGAAACTTAAAATAAAACTAACTAAAAACAAATATAATAATAATAATAATAGTCATAATAATACTGATAATAATTATTAATTAATATTAATAATTAATCACAATTAATATAATTAAGTTAAATAATGTTATTAGAAACAACTTAATTTAAATATAAAAAATGATAATGTTAATAATAATTATAATAATTATAATTTTATTTTTCATTAGGTTAGCTAACCACCCATGCAACAGGTATGACACATATCAAAGTGGCGAAGCCACACGACTTCACTCGTGCCATTCCCGCGCCTTGGGCATTGTCAAAATGACGCTCATTTATCAACCCAAAAGCCCAATAATCATGTCGGGATCAGCCCGTATTTCAGTAAAGCAATTATTAGAGGGAAAATAAAATTATGAGATAAAAATTATAATTAAAAAAATACTGAATTGTGAAGTCTGAGTGTGACAATAAATTTTTCATAATTTTTTTAATCCTATTCATACCCACAAGACCAACATCTAGGTGATAAATTTCTTATTAAATAATCACATTTTAATAGTATATCATGGTTCATTTAAACTCAGTTTTGCGTGTAAAGAAATATACTAAATGAATCAAGTTTATTTATAGAAAAATATATCATAATATCTTGAGGTGTTATAATAATAGTTTTTCAAAACCAATATTATCCTAATTAGAAATAGAAGATGGTAGTATCCTATAGCTAAGATAACAAGTCATGCTCTATTGGCAGCTCGAAGATCCTCCTCTCCCATGAAAATATTCCATAATCTACATGGTTCCTATATTTTTATACATATGTGAGTAACACAAGATAGATCTAATACCCAATTGGTTGATACAAAATGATTGAAATTGATAACAAACACAACTAAAGATTCCTGTGTTTTTTAATTGGGTGCAGTTCTTCTAGTGGACCAAATTTCTAAAAAAAAATAATTCATTTAATTCCTTCACCTATATTTGGATTTTATTCTTATTAGAGGGATTGTACTTAGGATCCTTATATTTGGAGTGATTATTTGGAACCTTTTATTTGTTCTTATTTTAGTCATTATCAAGAATAGAGGTTTTTCATGCCTCATGCCCTTATCAACTTGGAAAATCAAGTTAAAGAGTTCCGAGAGTGTCTTCTCATTGTTGCGGATATTATAATTCCCAATGAAACTGGAGAAGCTCAGAGGTAGTGAGGATAAGATGATATGTATGCATAATTCATTTAGAAGCATAAATACTAAGATGTCTAAGAACTCTATATATCTGATCATCTTGATTTCATATGGCCCAGCTGGCATGACTCTCCAAAATTTCCTGTGAATAATGACTTAGAGATCTTATATATCTATTATTTTTCATTCTCATGATAAATACCACAAATGAGATACAACTTGATATATGTATATAATTCCTTGAATTTCTTCAGAAGCTCACTAAACATGGATGATAACATGAAACATTATAGATATATCAAATCATCCATTTGTCTCTTATAGAGTGATATTTCTCTTTAATATCCTCTTTATGAGACACTTTAGGAATAGGGGTTTCCAACACTTATAATTTCTTCTCACGGTGTAGTACAATGTAAAATCTCGTATTCCACTCAAAGAAATTCAAGTTAGTGTAAATGTTATCCTTCTCTAATAAAGATCAGAGTGATAAATTTGATGTCAAATGGTTTTTCATTTCTTAATAAAATAATATATTAGTAATTTATCTTGATTAAAAAAATTATATAATATATTTAAAATTTTTAATCCCACACTATTTTATCAATACTAGATAACACTAACTATTAGTTTCAAAATGTTATGTCTTGTGGATATTCTATTGGTAAGGATCCATATCTCCCTTTTAATAATCTAGACTTGGGTCTAACAAGATATTAAAAGTTATTTAGGTAGGAGGGTCTTTCCAACTGCATTAACTTGTAGATCCTTGATCCATTGAGTGGAATCCCCAATTATAAAATCTTAGACTTGGATTTCCACAACACTTTCCTTATAGTTAAACCAATTATAACTTGGTCAGTCAATCATTTATGTGAAAAAGGTTATGTTAACCCAAAATCTATGTTAAAAATCCTCGATAATTGAAATCACCTTAACTTGGGTCAGAAAATTACGTTGAACTATGGTTTCATCTTAAATTGAATAATGAAAGGCTTTTACTAACCTAATATTTGGTTTGTGGGGTTTTATTTTTATGCATAAATTTACTATTTTATCTTATTACAAGCTTGTTGATATTAAGTGGATTTTACTTAAGTGATTAATCATGATTATATTAAAGTTTTTCATAATTCCATTTTATTTTAATTCCAAATTTCATTATTTTTAAATAAATTATTTAATGATGAAGTATATTTAAATAATTAATCCTAAAACTCAAAAAAATTAAATAAATAAAGTTGTATGGTCATGATATTTTATAATAATTGTTTTATCCAATAGAGGATAAACCAACCCTTAACCCTAGGTAAATAACTCTTGGAAGCACATATGGTTCAAGATTTAGTAATCCACCTATGCTCCTATGTACCTCCTGGGTTGGTTTCACCTCAGATCTAAATTTGGACTACCTCATCTCTTTTTCATGATCTATATTTTTCATATTCTCTTACTCACATGTAGGTTATGGGACCTAATGGAATGGTTGGGGGGTATACATAAAAGAAATCATGTACACACAAGTCCTATATATTATAGAGGATGTTATTTCACATATCCTATAACCTTAATTTAATAATAATAAATTAAAAGAAACCAATCATTTGAACAGGTCAATCTTATATTCATTCTCATACATACATGAAACAAATATTAAAAAATAAAATAGATATCATTCACTTCAATTCATTCTTTATTACTAAGATAAACACACTAGAATTAATCCAATTAGTTAATTAATTATTTGTTTTCCCTTAATGTCCATCTGAACTGCCTTAGAGATTTCCATCATTTTTGAAAACTTGATAAGTAAATGTATTCATCAATATTTTTTAGATAATTACATAGAATTAATTGAGAATTTATTAGTTCTTGAAAACCTTGTTACCTAGTATACACACTAGCTGTCATCTATGTAATTTGGTTTTATATTGTAATTAATTATTTTCATGAAATTTAATTCTATTAATTACTGGGTTACTACACGATGTGTAATAACGAGATACATGCTATTTATTTCACTTGATATGTGTCTATGATATATTCCTAAGGAATCATTGTATATCTCAATTGAGATACATGATGTGTACTAACTAGATACACATCATGTATAATACTTTTCCTGTATATTTGAAATATGCCTAGGGACCGAGTGTATATTTTAAATGAAGACATATATAAGGTACACATACTAGGTTTTTAATCCCATGCATCATGTATTGTTAAACAATGCACATTTTACCATTCATATTTCATGGATTTCAATATAAAAACACATAGAATACACACCGTGTATACTAGATACACACCATATAGTCTAAAAAACCATGTGTCAGTCTAGCTGGTCAATAAATGTTGTGCAATTACTTCACCACAGACTAATTTCCATTAGGTGACATGTGTATCCTACAACCCATCTTGATGTAGTGAACCTTGGTATATGATACTTACATTTCAATTACACATTATGTAACTATTTCACTCATCCAGAACCTCTGATATTTCTTTATGGTATCTCCAATCATTTTAACATCTTATTAACATGTTTAAGAACATATGAATCTAAAAAAATCATGTTTAATTGATTAAAAATGTTAATTAACTATTAGATTAAATAATGGATATATCAGAAATGAAAAACTAAAAAAAAATGTACAATCACTCAATAAATGATAAATAGTAATAAATTATTATTTGATTACTTTGATACCAATTAAACATTCTCGAGTACTTCAAAATCTATTGATACCTTTCCCAATAGTGTAATTTCATCAAACTTTTCTGATTTTTCCTCATAACTAGATGAATTTCAACCTCAAAATACATGAGGTAGGATCATCTCATATAATTTATTATTAATTTATCTAAATAAATAATTATCTCATTTTGGAATTATTTATTCATCATCAAATCAGAAGATATATTTTTGTTGTACCATCATGAATCATAGGATTAAAGGATAGAATCCCTCTAGTGGTGATCCACACAAAGTTCTGAACATCATTGTAGAAATTCTTGAGTATGATTACCCATTGATATGACCATATCAATTTCATGACTTAAAGTAAATATTAAATTAAAAAAAATTCCCAAAACATTTTATGATTATATTTTTAGATAATTATAATAAAACACTAGCTAATAAAACTCATTTCTTTTTAAACTGATAAACATTTTTACCATTACATAAATGATTGATTATTCCATAATTTTTTTTAAAAATATCCCAAAAATTATATACATAAGTTAATCTTCTATAAATTCTATAATTTATTTATCTTAATAACCTAAGGAAAATGAAACATAATAAAGGGGTGATCTCAAACACTCAATAAGTCTTAAAATTAGTGATAACATTCAAGGATCATAAATGGGAATAATATGAGGATATAGTTATAATAAATATACATAATAAAGTTATACCCAATAAATCATAGACCTTAAATCATTAAATGAGGCATGTAATAATATAAAAGTATAGAATATTTTATAAAAGTGGATAAAAATGAAATGTAACATAGCTTGATAGGTAATGAAACTTATAAAGTTAGGACAACATGAAAAAAATTTCAAAAATGTGAAAACCATAATCATAAGAAATACTTATGAGAAAAATAATTAGTCCCATGCCTATGTGAACAAACTCATTATGTAAATGCCTAAAAATGTGAGAAAACTCATTATGCCCATGCCTAATAAACTCATGTGATATAAAATTAAACCGATGCATTTGGGAGTGATATAGGACCCCTACTATGATTATCCTTACAAATGTTTTCTATAAGAATTCAATCATATCATAAATAATCTATGGAAATAAAATGGGTTTCATATCATTTTAAAATTGAATCATATAAGGAGATAATTCAAAATACCATCAATAAACATGGTAAACCCATGGAATATAAGTGGGAATCCAATAAATTTCTCCTTGGATACTATTCAATGAAGTATATGGTATTTATAGAATATAGATAAATTGTATATGGTTTAGTCTATAATTTCCCAAATAAATTTATGTATTACATTTAGGTGAACACATATCAATTAAAAAAAATAAAAAATAGGGTATTCATAGAAGAATTTAATTGAAAGAAAAATTATAGTTATACACCGATGATAATACATTTAGAAGAATATTATAATTTTACTATCAAAATAATGATGAAAATAACCAATTCCCATTATTTGTTCCAATAAAACGCATAGAATATTAGAAAAATAATTTAATTTTTAAAACCATGAAACATGGGAAAGAAGTTTCGAAATGATCTGAAATTATTTCTTATAAAAACATTTTAAACATATTTTTTTCATTTCTTATGAAGAAATTCTAAGTGAAAAATTCATTAGTTTCTTTTGAAAATTAATTCTCAAATAGGTTGGAATGAATTCTTTTGAGATATATTAAAACATTTCTTTTTAATAAATCTATAACAATAGAGTCTTGAAAAATACATAACATATGTATAGAGAAATCCTAGAGTATAATATAAGAAATATATTCATGATAAGTAAAACCTTTTAATATTTTGAAACAAATTTATTGAAAACACACAAAATAAATAGGGATGTACACTTTTCATTTGAAAAGTGGTGTTGATAAGTAAGGCGGTCACATGAATTGATCTATATTTCAGTTACCAAAAAGAGTGGAAATTATGATTTGGAGGATAAATATGGATATGAAGGATAAAGATCTATTATAAAGAATGTAAGTTAAGATTACCAATGTAAATTTTTTATTTGAGTAGTTATTTCATAAAATAATATGATAGTAGTGAAATAAAATAACTTCCTTGGGAAAAAGATACATTTTAATTGGAAAATGAAATTGAAGGATAAAAAAGGGATTAGAAGATCACAATTAAATATAGAATTTATGATTTAAGGAGGAATAATTTGAGTCAGGATATATATTAAAACTAAAGTGACATTTAAATAAAAAATATTGAAGGGGGAAGAGAATGAAAAAAACTTAAAATACAATGAAAAAATATAATTCAAGATATAACATAATAAATAGGTAGTATATTCACCATATAAAATTAAATCAGTGCACAAGAAGAAGTGTGTCTCAAGAAATTGGAATTGATACCAAGTAACCCTTTCAAGTAACATAATATTTGTGGTAATAGTCATTTGATAATGAGGTTATAAAGAATAATTATAGTAACCTAGAAAATAATTATGAAATTCAATAGAATTTTTCATTAGGTATAATAAATAAAAGTTGGAACATCAGAGTTTAATAAGAAAGTTTGTACCTTAAAGGAATAAAATTGAGTTGGTACAAAACCTTACCTTGGTCTTGATTCACTCTGTGCATGCACCTATCTTCTAAAATAATAAAATAAATTTTATTTTATTTCTTATTATGAAACTTATTCATCTATATATCATTTACTAAGGACTATTTATTGTTACATTATATTTATTTAATATATAGTTTTTTCTTATGATGGTTATTTTTGGTTGTTCAGTCAATTTCTATATAATAATTTTAGTATATTGACCATTATTAAAGGTATTGTAGAATAAATTAATAATATATATAATTAAATGGTTTTATATGATTTATTATTATACCATCATTAAATTTATATAATTATATATGTTTTTATAAAATGAACTCGGATTAGGAACAATACTCTGATATGTTCATTTTATGTGTTTTAGTTTACTATGACCATTTATTACTTAGATCACTTATAGAATATACAATATTATATTTATATAATATTAATAATTTTATAAACATCATTTTTATACCATAAATATATTTTTAAAGTCATTCATGTTATATTTTTATAGCATTTTTCATCATGGTGGTTGGATAGACCAAAACACGAACATACCATAATTAATGGATGAATAAGGTTATGCAAATGGGTTATTTTGGAATAATATCATTATAATATAATAATGTCATTATAATATAATAATAATGGTATTGTTTATAT
Organism: Viscum album; assembly: GCA_963277665.1. Classification (NCBI taxonomy): domain Eukaryota; kingdom Viridiplantae; phylum Streptophyta; class Magnoliopsida; order Santalales; family Viscaceae; genus Viscum; species Viscum album. The sequence continues at coordinate 1,739,319,887 of OY728146.1, read as the reverse complement.
ATTTTTAAGGTTTATAACCATGATATAATAGTTTTTTATAAATAATGGAAAACAATATGAATAATAAAAAATGTTAATTCATGGAGGTACTAGTCCGCACATTGAACGGTTAACATTTTCACTTCCTAACTAATGAGAGGGATTGAAGGTGGATTATAATTTTTCTCATCAGAAAAAAAAATATTATATACACAAAATTTATTTTCATTTTCATACCTAAAAATAGAAAATAGAGGTGGTGGTGAAAAATGGAAGACGTTACTTCGTGTAGACAGTAACCTTCACAAAAGCATGATCGATGTTCTTTTATTTTTATATGTGGATTGAAAAGAATAAATTATATCCCTTACATTAATATAATAACACTTAATTATAATAATGATACTAATTCCATTATATTACTATGTTTAGGATCTGTTTATATGGGAAATATTAAGAATTAAATGACAAGGATTAAGTAATACTCACTTTGGGACCTTGAACTTTCTTTTGAAAGTCTCCTTATAAGTGAAGGAAATAAGATAAATTATGGTGACCAAGAGATTTAATACACTTAATGTACTTATAGGAGATGAAAATTGGGCAGCTTTTCATGGAAAATTAGAATTTTATGTTTAACTTTGAGATGGTGGAAATGATCCCTTTTTATAAGTGAAGAAAATGTCACTTTTCTGAACACCCATTATTTTTCAATAATGAAATGAAACTATTCAAGGTACAATGCTTCCAAAAGTGGGAAATAATGGAGTTTCAGTTGATATAAGGTTCTAAAAGAGTATAACAATCATTTTAATATGATATTTATACATTTTTAAATTCATTTACCATCGGGTTATTATATTTTACAATTTTCATTTTTACCCAGGTTACTAGTTTTTAACTAAGTAATATATGTTTTACTAAAAATATAAAATAACATATCTTACAAAATTTGGATAAAATTAACTTAAATTTAATACCAATATAATCTAATTAAATTTATAAATAATATAAAATTAACTTTTAAATTAAAAATTTAATATATAGAAAAACTATTTTGTAGAAAAAAAATTGTGTTCCCCATTAAGTGTTCTTAATATTAGTTAGTATTGATTACCAATTAAATTAATGATAATATATTTAAATATAGGTTTAAAAATTATATTAAATTAATTTTTAAAAGTTATTAATTTATCTTATTAGATAAAAATTACACAATATTAGTAATTTTTTTTTTGAAAATAACTGTTTTACCATTATCATTGTCATTGAGTTTAATATTAGTTACCATAATTTTATACCCATAAATTAAATTATAATTATTACATATTATAAACATGTTTTCCTAAAATAAGAAATCCATTTTCTAATATTTAATTTCTACATCTGATGAAAACAAGTTTTTGATATTTGTTATTAAAAAATATTTTTTATAGTAAAATATTACTTAAGTTTCCCAAATGTTAAAGGTGAGTTTTACAAATTCAAAATTAAATTTTTAAATGATTTATATTAATTATTATTATATATATTTTTTATTGAAAAAATGTTTCATAAAATTTTAAGTCACTATTATGTTAACATTATTTCATAAAAGCGACTCTTTTTAATAATATCTTTATTTTCACTATTCACCTAAAAATCAATTATTTTAGAAAAAAAATAAAAAATTCATCCTATTATAATATTTGAATTATTAATCTAAAAATGAAGTTAATTTTTTTTTCAAATTTAAATTCTAAAATTTATAAATTTAGATTTTAAATAAAAAGACATTATAGAAATGAAAACTACTTTTATTAAAATATGTTATTTTAAAACTTCAAATGTTATTAATCCTATTTTGTAAGCATTTACAATTGATTACTAAATTTTTATCTACTATAGGTTTTATTATTATTATTATAATTTCATTATGTAATTTTTTGAGTATAATTTTAATTTTGGTTTTGTCTGTGAAAAAAACTATCGATACAATACTTATTATTAGGAAAAAATATTCCAATATCTTGATGTGTTACATTGGGAAATAATGTAGAAGAATATAATGATTTCATCATTCATTGTTTCTCACCACAATAATAACTTCAAGGTTGAAGGATTCTTCTTGTTATCTCTCGAATTAAGAGGGTGGAAGAGGAGAATTTCTCTATATTCTAGAGAGAATTCTAGAGGAAGAACTCTCTTAGGATTGAGAAAATTATCTAGAATTAATTGTTCATAGTGAATACCATTAGGGTTGAGAATAATATGATCAGATTTATATAGAGCTAGGTTTAGAGAATAATAATTATACATGTGACCTTATTATTCTATTAAATCCCAGTGAACCCCATGTTTAAGTAATAATAATATTATTTTTATTTGTTTGGCATGCTCTAAACTCATGGATAAATCAATATTATTTCATGAATAAATAAATTAATATTTATTCAAATAAAATTTAATATATAATTTATCACCGGACTGTTAACTCAACCCATGATTCCTTACCAGTATTTTTCAAACCCTGAATAATGACTATTTATTTAAATAAATAAATATAATTACATTATTCATTGATAAATTAAAACTTATTATATTAAATAAATAGAGAATAAATATATATTAAATATTAAACTCACATATATTCTCTTGAATAACTGGTCATTGAGTATTTGGGATCCACTAAACAAGAATAATTATTAATTCATGTTTGGAAATAATATTTATTCAACATGTTAAATTTATATATAATTTAACTAAGGTTCTAAATACACTTAGTTTTTGAACCACTGGGTCCTTTTATCATTGAAATTAGGCATAATAACTTAAAGTCCAAGGCTAAAATCTAGAAATATGAATGGAACCTATAGAGAAAATGTTAAATTGAAACAATATAAAACCTCATTCTAGTGAACAAAGTGTAATATAATTACTTTTTCTTAATATCTCTAATCAAGAAGGTTGCATACTTGTGTCATCAATCCATGTGCTAGATATATATTTCTTTGAATTTCTGAAAATAAAATTTTCAATAAAATTACATGTCCATGGACTTAATCAGGAACATCCATTCCCATCAATGAGTCTTAGATATTAACTTCCATTAAATAATAGAAGTGACAAATCCCTTCATTCATTATTCATTAATCCAATATCACTTATAATGCACCCAATTCATCTTACAACACCACAAGAATATATTATGATAGTTTTAATCAATGCATAATAGTATATGTTTCCTGATATGCATTTATAATAATATGAAAGTATAAGGACCATAACACACATTCACAGATAGGAATTTCCAATGAAACATATAAATGGGGATTTACTAATGGTGGGTCAAGTTCTTATAACCTCTTTTCTTGGATATTTCAAAGGAAGAACTTCATTATAAGAACTCTCAATGTTTTATGACCCCCTACCCTTGATAGCCTATATCATGTGTGTCCAATTAGAAGATATCATCCATATATAAAAATAGTTTTTAAGAATATTTTCATAACACTTCTTGGTTATCATCATAGTGGGGAACTATTATAAACTTTTAGTGAAAAATACATCCTTAGGAAATTATCTCATATAATGTCACATAAAAGAACAATCATGATATGATAAAAACTTTATAAATATTCAAAACCATTAATACTAGTAATCTTAATGTATATATAGGTTTCTTATAGGTCACAAAATTTTACATACTGAACACTCTCTTGAGTCTTATTCTACCTATTTCTCAAACTTTTTTTTTGTATATTCAGGTGTAGTAAATCAAAATAGATAACTTTTATTATATTAAGCATGTAAATAATGATATTGTGATGCTTCTATATTTCTATTAGTTTAATTATTTCAAGACCATTTCAATCAAGCTATTCATACTCAATGCATAATGTTTATTTGATTCATACTTACTAGAGTTAAATTCTTTATAATCCAAGAAATTGTTTTAGTGGTTCTAGTTATATATATATATATATGAGTGTATGTGTGTGTGTGAATATAAAAATTAGTTATTCTAGGATTTTATCATCTTGAATTGAAACATATTATAATCATTGTGTAAAATACATATCCTAAAAAATTTATTAATAAATTTGTTTATAAGTATGATGGTTATTATTATGTTGATGATGATACCATTATTTAGTGAATTGTGATCATTATTAAATAATTTCTTTTATTCTTGGTTTTATAATTGAAATTGAATTTTTCATATTATTTTGTGATGGAAACCGATATAATTAAAAAATCTATTTTTCATATTTTAGGGGTTTTTGAACCATCACTAAATTCAAAAGCTCACAAGCCATTGAATATAGAGGTAATACCATGATACATGACAAAACCCCTAAAAATTGGTATTAGAACAAATTTGAACATAATGATGAATCAGAAAAAATAAAAATTAGAATATTCGATAAATAAAAATGATTTCTTTTACGGTGTATTGTATAAAATTAATTGTTTTGTTTAGCTAGTTCAAGTTTTATCTATGGAAAAAATTTAATTTTTTGGTCTATGTTCACTGATAGATTGAGTTACCTTGCATTCTTTTCCAAATATATTACTTTATAAAGATATTAATGGTGGCCATGAGTAATTTTTGGTTGAGTGTCTTTGAATATGAGGGATGAAGGGGTCAATGTGAGTTTGTTTGGTTTATAGAGGAAAATAGTGGAACACCCCAAAATTTTAGAATTTATTTTATTTAAATAATATATTTGATATCGTGTGGTATATGAAATACTCATATTAAAAAAACCATAATATTCTATATAAATATTATTATTTAAATATGGCTGTTATAACCTAGCCATTTGATTGGCGGGTATAAATAGGAGTAACTGAATTATGAATTATGTATAGAATAGTTTTCTTAGTAAAAATGTACTAATTAATTCCTAGGAAATAATAACTCAATTTTAAATAAAATAATATAAGATTAAAGGATATGTTTTTTTCTTTAAAAAATTATTTTAGATGTGAAAAGTTTTTTTATCAAAATAAATTGAATTAATCACTATAGATGAATGTTTCTAATGATATTTATAGATCATATATTTAAATAAAATAAATTAACATTTATCTAATAGTGGTTACTAGACAAGGAATGTGTATAATTCATTTTATACTTCAAAAATACATGTTCTTAAAAATTAGTTTTTATTTACTTTTTGCATGGATATCATGATTTATTTATACCACTTTTAGAAATTTTATTTTATAAAATGAGAATATTTTTTTGAAATCAGCATGTGAAAATAATACAAAGATAATTTTTTGGGATATTTCTGAAAAGTATGATTTTTGGATGAATAGTGAACAATTTCAATTTGGAAAAATAAATATTTCTTTACTTTTAATCAAAGAAAATTGAATTTTATATTTGGTTTTGATTTTCTTTGAAACTAAAATAAATATAATCCAATTAATTCCTTAGGAATCAATATTATTCTTGATATTTCTATAAAATAATTTTTTTATTTAAAATTAGAAATTTTCTAAAAGCTATTTTTTTGCGCTTCATGCACTAATATTAAAATTAATTTTTATCAATTTTTGAAATTAAACCATATAAAATGGATTCAATATTTATAATTTTATATCAAATTTTTTTAATGAAATTCATTTCATTTTTAATCATAATGAATATATAATAACTATAATAAAAGTTTATCACCATGGTAAAGGGTAAAACAAGTTAATAGAGGTTCAAATTATGGGATAAGGCTTCAAAATCTCTCAAACACATTCATTTATCTCATCAGATTTCTTCATTCTATCCATCATTATCAAATATTTAGAAATATGAAATTTTTATTCCACATTCTTATGATTACGACCTTTATATTATTTTAAGTAAATTGTAATTACAAAATGTCATTTTCTCTCACTTATTATGTTGTCATGATTTAGATATAGATAAAAATTATATATGATGGAATATAAATGATGAATTTGTTGAAGAATAAACTATATTTATTATAGTTATTTATTTTTGTTTTTAATGATGATATAATTAACTTGAATGCTTACATAACGCCGATGTAGCCCTTGTGTAAGAAATATAAAAAGGAAGTAAATTATTTTAAAATCCTCAAAAGTACTATGTTTTGGATGCATTATAGTGTTCCATGAATTTATTAGATAATTATAATTTATATTTGATAGTTAAAATGTTTAGATTCAAATTTTAGTATTGTCTTGATATGCCTAAATTGAAATTTTGTGAAAACACTATGTGAAAAAGATTTTTTGTGATGAGCTACTAGCGATGGGCCCATCGCACGCCACAAATAGTCTTTTTCACGAGACTATTTATGACATGAAACATTTTCCTATTGCAAATAATACTGAATAAATAATTATTCGGGATAAGAAAACATTATCATTGCAGATAGCTTTAGCACTTTCACGCCAAACCATGAGAAAACCTATTTGTGACGGGTATTTACTCCCATCACGAATATGGTTTACCATTAATGTTATTTGTGATGAGAATTTATAAACTATTGCAAAAAATGTGTTGGAAGACCGATATCTATTATGAGACCCATCACAAATACTTTTTTAATCACCAACACAATTATTTATGGTGGGTACTAATTATGACGGGTCCCGTCATGATTAATAGTATTTGCGATGAGAATCCTACCGCAAATAGTTTCATCGCTACTATTCTGACCTATATAGACCCCGACCGATTTTTTTCAATTCACTCTTTATCTAAACTCAAATATCTTCCTATTCCCTCCTCTCCTCTTCATTTATTCATTTAAAAGTTTAAATTTTTACAGGGAATCAAATTTTCATATTTTCATCTGATAAAATCTTCAATTTTAAGGTATTTATTTAATGTTTTTAATTTTTAATTAATTTATTTTATTTTAAATTAGAAATTAGTATTATTTAATAGCTTTAATTAGTGCTAATTAGAAGTAAATACTATTAAGTAGTAGTATTTATTTTTAATTAGAAGAAATTAGTTTAAATTTGGAGTAATTAATTTTATTTATGTGTTAGTAGTTGTGATTAATAATAATTACTTATAATTGATAAGTAAATATTACTAATTAATAAAACTTAGTAATAATTTATAGATCTTAGTAATAAGTAATGTTAATTTATATTAATTTTTATTAATTAACAATAATTATTACTAATTAACATTGATTTTTTAAAATTAGTGTTAAATATTAATAATTTAAAAACAATTAGTAAAAATTAGTAATAATAAATACAAATTAGTGGAAATGAGTAAAATTAGTGGTAATTATTAAAAATTATCAATAATTATTAGAAATTATTCATAATTAGAAGAAAATAGTCGTAATTTGTAAATTTAGCAGAAATGAGTGGTAATTAGTAAAAAGTTATGGGAATGAGCTTGAATTACTAAAAATTAGCAAAAATAAGCAGGAATTAATAAAAATTACTGGTAATGAGCGGTAATTATTAAAAATTACCGATAATGAGTGTGAATTATTAAAAAGTATTGGTGGTGAGTTGTAATTATTAAAAATTAGTGGAAATGTGCACTAATTATTTATAATTACTGCTAATGAGCAAGAATTACTAAAAAAACCTGGAAATGAGAGTTAATTATTAAAAAATAACCAGAAATGAGCATTAATTAGTAAAAAATACTATCAATGAGTAGTAATTAGTAAAAAATACAAAAATGATAAATATTTAGTAAAAAATAGTAGCGATGAGTGTTAATTAGTAAAAAATACTAGCGATGAATGATAATTAGTAAAAAATATTGGAAATGAATGTTAATTTGTAAAAAATATAGGGTAATGAGTGGTATTTCGTAAAAAAACTAGCAATGAGCCGTATTTTGTGAAAAATATCGACAATGAGTGGTATTTAGTAAAAAATACTAACAATGAGAAGTATTTAGTATAAAATTCTGACAATGAGTGTTAATTTGTAAAAAATATAGACAATGAGTGATATTTAGTGAAAAATATCACTAATGAGTATTAATTAGTAAAAAATACCATTAATGGGCATTAATTAGTAAAAAATACTAGCAATGAGCATTAATTAGTAAAAAATACTTGCATTTAATGTTTATTAGTAAAAAATACCGATAATGAGCATTATTTAGAAAAAATTCTGATAATGAGCTGTATTTAGTAAAAAATAATGGAAATGAGTGTTATTTAGTAAAAAAATACAGGAAATGATTTTTATTTAATAAAAAATAACAGTAATGAGAAGTATCTAATAAAACATACCAGCGATGAGCAGTATTTAGTAAAAAATACCGAAAATGAGTGGTATTTAGTAAAAAATACCATCAATGAGTGGTATTTAGTAAAACGTATCGATAATGAGTGTAATTTAGTAAAACATATTGGAAATGAGAATTATTTAGTAAATAATACCAACAATGAGTAATATTTATTTAAAAATACCTGCAATGAGTGGTAATTAGTAAAAAATACCACCAATGATAGGTATTTAGTAAAAAAATATCAGCAATGAGTGTTATTTAGTAAAGGACTAATGAAAATAAGCAGTATTTAGTAAAAAAAATCCTAAGAATGAATGATATTTAGTAAACAATACTGGAAATGTGGGATAATTAGTTAATAATACCAGTAATGAGCGATATTTTGTAAAAAATACCAAAAATGAGTAGTATTTATTAAAGAATATCTCAATTAACCCCAATTAACCACAATTAACCATAATTTTCAATTGAATTATGACCTAGGGGTATAAGGGAAGCATGGAGCAGAGGGGATGAAGGGGAAAATAGAGTGAAAGAATTTTCGTGCTAAAATTATTTCTCAGCGGTCATTTCCATCCCTTACGCTCCCTACTTCCCTCAAGGGTAGCATAGAGTGGAAGGGATAAAAGAAAAAATGGATTGAAAGAGTTATAGTTCCCCTACATTCAAACTATTTTGAGGAGAGATAGTCATAGGTAAACTCATAGATTTTTCCCTTACAATCTCTCATCTGAACGGTGTGAAGGAAAAGTTATTGGAATTTTTTCACTTTGTCATCACCTTTATCCACTCTATTCTATGTTTTACTCTTGCCTCTAGGTTTTCCTTCTATTTCCCTAAATGATAATTAATAGTAATTAGAAATAATAAGTAGTAATTATAAAAAATTAGGAGTTATTTGTGAAATTAAAAAAATTTAGTGGTAATTAGATAGAATTGATAATATTTACAAGTAATTTGTAATTTTTTGTTTGACATTTTTATATAGTCTCTTTTTTATATTATATTAATTATAATAAATATTTTCATTTTATATTTTTAGAATAATATGGAATAAATAAGTAGATAATAGTCTTTATCACAATATCATGATTGGATAAATCATCATAGGAATCCAAACAGTTTTGGAATAAATCCTGTATATATTGAGGGTTTTGAATATTTTTTATCATTTGAATCATCTAAACTAGAATTTGTTTCAAAAGGTACAATTAAGTGTCTATATAATAAATACAACATAAGGATATTTGAAACATTTTACAACATGGGGGGTTATCTATTACATTTCGGTTTTGGAAAGATTATGTTTTTTGGTATCAACACGGTGAAAACAGTTCTAAATATGATACTAATAATTTGGTTCCAGATCCATCACAACTTAAAACATTAGTGCATGATGTTATTTGAATATCTTTTAAAAAAATATAAACTCATAATGATATTTATTTAACTCTTTATTTAGAACCATCTTTATTTTTTTAGTCGTTGAAGTCTGTTGAAGATGACTTATATCTTGGTTGAAAGATAAGAAAAATTGAAGTAGTCACACAATTTATATCTATTAAATTAGCTAATGTAATGTCAAATATCTTTATTTATCATATATTCTCTTTGGTTAAATCATTATTAGTTTAAGTAAATTTGTTTTCTATCAATTTATATAAGAGAAATAGGTTAGTTTGTAATTTATGTCCTGGTTATTAGATGATTCATGCATGTTCAAATGATTGAATCTTATATTATGGTAAAATTGAGTCATTATATAGTTTTAATACATATAGAAAATCGAGGTATTAGGAGGAAAAAAATGAAAAGTATGAATCATTTCTTATTAAAAAGTTGAGGTATTTCTCGCTTACACCCATATTGTAGAATTTATTTATGTCTTAAAACATAGTCTTCGATGTCATGGAAAAAATCCAATATTTTATCTAGTAAAATATTAAATAAACTTTTTAATGATGATTTATGGAAATTTTTTTACCATGTACATCCTTCTTCAGCTTTAGAATCCCATAATGTACGATTGGGTCTTTCTAATAATGGGTTCTATCTATTTGGTTTGTAATATAGTCAATATTTTTATTGGACTGTCTTTATAACTATATAAAACTTACCTCCCTGGATGTTGATGAATGAACCATATTTTTTTAATATTATTAATTCCAAGACATCCAAAAAATAATATCTATTTTTATTTTAATCCATTTATTTATGAGTTAAATTTATTATAGAGTAATGGTGTCAGTACATATGCTGTTTTTGCGAAATGGAATTTCCAAATGAAAGATATATTAATGTGGATAATTATTGACTTCCCAGAATATGGAGTGTTATCTAGATAGATTAAACATGGTTTAAATTTATGTCAGTACTGCCTGACTAACAGTAAAGCATTTATTCTCATTAATGGGAGAAAACTTTGTTTTTTTCAACTATCAATGTAGATTTATTCCTATTAACCATCCTTTCCAAAGGATCAAAAATAATTTCCGAAAAGTAACAATTGGAAGAGATGAACCTCCAAAAATGATCTCAGGTATTGATTTAAAATATATTATCTCTTCATTACCACCCATTACTTTTGGACTGACTATAAACTAATAAAAACTAATAAAAACAAAATTACTTTGGGAAAGATCAGAATTGGATTAAACGAATTATTTTTTGGGATCTCCCATATTGGTATGATTTTTTGGTCTTTCACATGTTAGATTTGATGCATATTGTGATAAAATATTTTATATAGTTTTGGTCACACATGGTAAGACCAAAGATAATGTACAGGCACAATTACATCTTGACTAAATTTTCTGGTGACCAGAACTTGAGTTGTTTGAAAATGTTAGATCACAAAAATTAATGAATCCAAAGCATCTTATACACATTAAAAAGAAAAGAATTTATTATTTTCAAGAGGAATAACAATTTGAGGATACTAGATGATTATGTTTCTAATTTGGCTAGATGTGTCAAAAATAGTCATATTACCATATTAAGAATTCATTTTTATCATGTTATATTGGAGAGAATTATAATGATTGTATTTATAGGTTTGTTGATTTATTAAATTTTGGATATGCTAACAGAAATATAATATTTTTTCTGAGACATATGGGTGGTTAAAATAAACTATGATGCACTTAGTGGATTTCAAAAGATGTTGTTTTAATTTTTTTGTAAATTAGAAAAAATTTCCCGCTAACTTTCTTTAATTCAGTAGAACATCTGATATAACATTTTTTATGTGAATAAAAATGTATAAGGATAGTACAGTTATAATGGATGTATCCATATAAGGTATGTACGTATAAATTTAATAAAAAAATACATAACAAATCATCTCTAGAAGGTTAAATTATAAAAGATGATTTACAAGAGGAAATTTCTTTTTTTTCCTCCCATTATTTCCAACATGAATATCCTTTAAAACCTAAAATAATGAGCTGTAACGAGGAAAATGTTGATGATGAAATGAAAATTTAATTATCAGTTTTTAATTATCTTGAATATGGATTTGTTGGATTTCATGAATGATTGATTTAAGATGATGAACATCATAGAGCTCATACATATTTTTTGCTCAACTGTGAGAAAATAACATGATTTTTACAGTTAGTACTACTACCACTTATTCTTTATTTTTTTATATAAAATAAATTAATATTTTTTTTATTTTATATGTTGATAATATCAAGAAAAAGTTTCCACAAATTATATAATATGATCTTGAAGAATACCGACAACATATTTTTTCTTACTATTTTCAAAGATTGGTAAATTAAACTATTTATGGTTTAATATAACATCCCAAGATTTTAAGAAACATATTATTTAAAATTAATTTAAATTATTTAATATATTTTATTACAAAGAATACATAGTTTATCTTTCATTTTATGCAAGACCATGTTTATCTTGTGTTTCATGTGACATTGAGTTTCTTCGATAACTTGCGTTACACCCAAGTTAGAGTCTTATCGACGGACAATATACTATTAATATTATTTAGTTTACATAATGGTTATTTTCTATCCATTAGAATAGAAATAAATGAATATTATTAACTTGGTTGTGAATATATGGTTTACACATATTTATATAATGAATCCTTTAGTTACCAATTAATTAGAAATGAAAATATAGAGCAATTAAATATAAATGATGTGTATTTATGGAGAACTATTTTTATGACTATAATGATGTTTTATCTTAATAAATTAAATTAATCACTATTATAGAAAGATATTATTGAAATTTATATGTTATATATTTTATCAAATGTTTTTAAATTAATTAAATAAGTTTTATAGGCTTAAGATAATAATAAATCTAATTTTAAGCATAAAAGATTTATATTTTTAAAAGGATGTTTTACCTCCTTTTAATAGAGAACTTGTTTTAAAACTAAAATTTGAAACTTTCATAAATTATATTTGAAAAAATAAACTTCATTTTTGAAATTTTTATAATTTTTTTTACTTTGGGTGATTTTTTGGTATTTTTTTTGATAATTTTCATGTTTTGATGAAAAATGAAAAATTCTGAATTTTAATTAAAAACTACTTTTTCATCTAATTAATTTAAAGTTTTAAATTATATTTCTAATTATTTTTAAATTATAATTATAAAAATTTTATAACATTAAATAAAATTTAGTTCATTTTAATAAATTTCACATTGAAATTGGATATAAAAACATTTCAAACTTTTTAACTTTTCACTTTTAAAACCCCCTTTCTTGTTCCGTTTGCAGGATTATTTTTATATTAAATTATGCCACTTATATGATTTGAATTTGAAAAAATGTATTCCATATCTAGAATTAGAATAAATTATAATTTATAATAAGTTGAACATAATTTTTTACTAAAAATATTTGTGAAATTAATTAAAATTAATCACTGCGATTAATATAAAAACAAGTTTACCTAGTGGTTAAAATTTAAACATAAGGTGAAAAAATGAACCTACACTTGTAAAAACCCAATTTTATTTACATATTTAGACTATAAAACTTCTTTTATATAATTTTGTGTTTTATGTAATTCTCTAGTTAGGTAGAAACGTGGATACACCTAACTTTCAATTCAAAAATACCAAGTGTGTATTGTACCTCACTTATAAAAGGCCACCAACTCTCCCCATTTATTCACACCTATCAAGTATTTTTGATAGTAAAAAACCTGAAAAAATAATCTAAAAAAATACCTTATATAATCCTAGATTCTTCACTTTGGGAAGAAATAAAACCATCAAAGTTCTTTGCTAGAAACCAAACGAAGTTACTTTAAGAGGAGGTAACATTCTTCAATGAGTACATTTGTTTTATTTAATTATACACCCCATAAATTATTAATATTAACTAATTGTATAATAAAATAAGTAACATAAATATACTGATATGTTGTTAAGTTAAGGGTTTTACCTACACCTACACAAAATTTCATGAAATGGGTAACAAAATCACAGTTTGTGTGTACAGCGAACTATCGCCACACTAAACAATGTCATTAATTTTATCCTTTAACACCTATTATGGTTGGAAATTATGATGTAAATATTATTTTTATATTATATATACATATATTATATCTATAATCTATTAATATTTATTGAATTATTATATAACACATACCTTCATGCTTTCCATTTTGTGGGAATATGATAACATTGTTTGTGGCCATGTGGACTACCCCCTCCTCAAAGTGACCTGATACGTTCACACATTACATGAAATAAATTATGGAAGGGTTTAACAAAAATATATGATATAAATTAAATATTTATATTATTAATGGTATAATTATATATTTTTATATATAACATATCATTTTCTTCTTTCCATTTCACACAATGAAAAAGTGACAACGTCATTCATAGATGTGTGGACTACCGCCTTCTCAAAGACATGCGATTCTTTTATTTTCATAACCACATCACCAGAATGATATATATATAAGTATATATAATTAAATAATATGTTATTTATGATATAATTTTTATTCTATAAAGAAAAATGATACTTACCTTCTTTCTATAATGATCGTTGAAAAATGGGAATCTTACTCAAGTGTACGTACTACCTACCATTGAAAGGATCATAATGTTGGTTCATTTTTTATAACCTTAATTACTGTATGATTTTAAAAGTATAATTGATGTAAAAATTTTAAAATTATTTCATGTATATTATTTTGGATATTTTTAAATAATGACCTCATGGACCATAGTCAACCTATTAAAATCAATTTCCACACATAACCCGAATATGGTAAAAATATTCATCCTAAACATTATTGATTTAGTAATTTTATATAGCTTGTTTTTAAGTTAAATAAAATAAATAATAAACTTGTAAAATTTTATTAATAAATAAAATAATTAACATAAGTTTATTATTATGGAATATTGAGGACACTAATGACAAATCAAACTGAAGGTAAGGGATTTTTAACTCAATTTTCATTCATTAGGCTAAACTTATATGTCCTCGGTTATTTGATGTCAAGAATATGTGTGAAATTTCCTAGGATTTTTTTATAATTAATTTAAATTTTTATAGTTTGGATTTTAATTTTTCACACATAATTATTTCATTAATTTATTCTCACTCCATTGATACAATATTTATAGAGGATTTCTTAACTCAATTTCCATTCATTGTGTTAAACTTCTATGTCATGGGTTATGTTATAACAAGAATATGTGTGAAATGACCTATTATTGTTTTATAATTTATTTACACTTTCATTTTTTGGATTTAAAATTTTCACACATAATTATTTCATTGATTTATCCTTGCTCCAAAGATAGGATCTTTGTAAGGGATTTCTTAACTCAATTTCCATTCATTGGGTTAAACTTCTATGTCATTGGTTATGTTATGAAAATAATATGTGTAAAATAACCTATGATTTCTTATTAGATATTTCCAATTTTATTGTGTGGATTTATATTTTTCACACATAATTATTTCATTGATTTATTCTCACTCCAATGATATTATCTTTGTAAGGGACTTTCATCTCACTCTTTACGTCTATGAGATAAATTTAATATTCACCAGTTACTTATTTTGTGTGGCGTGTATAATTACCATTTTGATATATTATATCGTGAATTATTTTATCTTCATGGTATCAAAATGTTTCATTTTATGATTATTACTTTTGTGGTTTCCAATTCATATGTTACCACAGTTGTAAGGGGTTTTGTCTAAATTTACATTCCATTGAGACGTATTTTTTATTATGCTCCTAATTTTTTTTATATGGTTTATATAGTGACCATGAATGTATTTTATTATTATTATACTTGAATTTATGGGGATTTACATATCCATTTGATGATCTCTATTTCATTGGGTTTATGGTTTCAAAATTAACAAAGTAGTAATGAATTTTTGTCACAATTTTCCTTCTTTGATATGTTTGTTATGTTATACAACTATATTCTTTTATGAGGTGTATATACTAGTCCTTTAACATTTTATATCATGAATATTCTTAATCTCATGACATTATAAGTTTCATTTAATGTTATTTCATTCATGGGGATTATGATTCAAATGTTTCAAAGTGGTATGAGACAATTTGAATGTTTAAGGATTAATTTAATCATCAAAGTTTTTAATGTTATTTTAAGGAAAATTCCATTTATCAACATCAAAAAACCTTGTTGATACATATCCCACACTAGGGATTTTTTTATTCATACCATCCACATTATTTTCTTGGATGGATTATGGTTTTTTGAAAGATATCATTAAGTAACCAATTTTATTTCATTGGGTTAATCATGTTTTAATGATATTTTTAAGGAACCTATTTCTTTTCCATAATTTAATCATGTTTCAATGAAATTATTATGAAACCTAATTCTTTTTCCAAGAGTTAATAATGTTTCAATGAGATTGTAATAGAAACTTTTTTTTCCCACAGGTTAATCATGTTTTAAAGAGATTGTTATGGAACCCATTTGTTTTCCATGGATTAATAATGTTTCAATGAGATTGTTATGAAACCTTCTTATTTTACATGAGTTGATTATATAATAAAGATATTATTATGTAACCCTTTCCATTCCTATAGGTTAATCATGTTTCAAATATATTTCAATGGAATCCATTTTCTTTCCTTAGGTTAATCATGTTTCTAAGAGATTATTATAGAACCCATTTATTTTCCTTATTTCAATCACATTTCAATGAGATTGACAAGAAACCCATTTATTTTCCATGGGTTGATCATGTTATAAAAAGTGATAATGGTTTTTCCTATGATTTTTTTTGATAAAATGAATGATTTTATGTGTTATTATTTTTTAATGGTATGTGGAAATTTGATGGGTGGTTACGTGATAAACCAATTATGGATGGTTTTGTGATAAACCAATGAAAATTGGTTCTATGATAAACCAATGACAAGTGGTTAAATGATTAACCAATGATGGGTGGTTCTATGATATCACTCCAATGCATTAGGTATGAAAGTCAACCGTATAGTAATTCCATTTGTAAAAGTGAATGTATGAGTGAAGTGAAAATGATGTACCAAGTACATACATGTTTTATTTTTGCTTAATATGGTTTATAATGTTTCTAATGATTGAGATTAATATCACATGGCCCATGATTATTAATTCTGATGACTGTTTAATTTTCCTTGTTTTCATTTTTTATGATCTACGTTTTTATGGGTACGAGTTCCTTTATTATTCAATCATGCACTTTGAATATGTAATCATACACTTATCCCCTCTAATGCTCATTGATGAAATTTAATTGTTAATGCATGTATTTACGCTTACTGAGCATCTGATCTCACCCTTATCATGTTTCCTTTTCCCCATGTTTTAAAGAATGATGTTGAATGATTTAAGTTTATAAATAATTTCATAAGTATTATATCGATGACTTAGTGTGAAATAAGAAAATATGGGTATAACGAGGGATGCTCTTCAAATTTATGAACTAGTTTTTTATGAGCCCAAGTTGATGTGAAATTTTTATATAGGAGTTTTTCGAAATTCTATAAAACTATAAACCTAAAAGTTGCTCTAGAATTTAAGTGATCCAAGTTTTCCTTTTGATGTTGTATGGTTCAGTTGAAAAATTTGGGTCACAATTATTAGAATCAAAGTTGGGAATTTAATGTTATGGATTATAACATAGGATCCTAGAGTGCGAGTCCTAGGATGTTATATTTGGTATCAAAGTTCGGTTTAGATAAATTTAGAGATTATGATGTTTTCATATGAGGTTATATTAATATTTATAGATACCATTATAGGACTATAATCTTAAGTTTAATCATAAGTTCAAAGTATTAAGACATATCATTGGAAGTTCTTATTTAGTAAAAATTTGGAGGTCATCCATTATGTTTTTGGAGACATTTTTTGGGTTGAAGTATATGTAAAACATTGTTTTAATTTGAAGTATTCCTGTACTTTTTTCATAAATAAGTTATAATGTATTTATATACTTTATGGTTTATATGATCTTGGATATTGAGGTATTTTATGGGAACATAATTATTATAATATAAATAACCACATGATTGAAAATTTATTTAGTGACTAAGTGACTAATGTTACTTCAATAGAATATTTCCTTATTTTGTACTTTAAATATAGAAGGTATGAGATAACCCTTTATGTTAATACACTCTTTGATTTTGAGTTTATTGAGGTTATATAGTATATAGGTTTATAGAATGATAAAGTTTCATATTTGGGTATTACTGTTGGATTTTGAAGATTATTTTATCGTATGAAGGTTTATTCATTTTGGTAATTATATTTCCATGTTTGAACTATTTTGGTTCTGTTTAATGTATAAATATATGTGGAATATCTTAAATTTCCCTTTTTTTGGTTATGTGGTTTTTATAATTTTATTTTAGTGCTTTAGGTGTGAAAAATTATTCTTTATTACTCATCATCTAGAGAAAAATATGATATTATGGTAAAGTATGAAATTAACTTGTAAAGTAATTATATTTATTTATGTTTTCATTCTATATTGTGAAAGAAGTCCTTCAACTTTAGGAAAAATGATCTAGAAATGAAATTTTATCATTTTACCATCATTTCTGATGATATCAATTACCTTCTCCCCACCTATTTGGTTTGTAATTTTTTTTATCCTTTACTTCCTCTTGACCACATTCTCTATCACCCTCTACTATTACATGAGAATTAGTTTTTCCTTCCAAATCAATCTTTTAATTTCCCACCAAAGTTCTCCTTATGTTGAATACTAGAAATGCATAAAGTTTAGGTAAATTTATGTTTCCCACCTTCCCCTATTAAAACAATGTTTTATTAACCCTTTATATGATGTTTATTTTAATAAATTAATTCTAAAAATGTTAATACTTTGATAACCAAGATGAATTTGATGGGCAAAATTCATTTTAAGGGGGTATGATGTAACATTCTATGATTTTAAAAAATATATTATTTAAAATTAATTTAAATTCTTTGATATGTTGTGTTACAAAAAATTAAAGGTTTATTTTAGGTTGTAAGAAACAACAAGTTTACCTTGTGTTGCATGTAACATTGATTTTCTTTGATAACTTGTGTTTCACGCAAGGCCGACTCTTACCAGACAATAATATACTATTAATATTTTTTATTTAACATAATAGTTATCTCCTATAAATTGGAATGGAAATAATGAGTATGATTAACTATATTATAGATATATGGCTTAAACATATTTATATAATTAATCCTTTTGTTACTAATTAATTATAGATGAAAATAAACACCAATTAAATATAAACGATGTGTATTTATAAAAAACTATTTTTATGACCAGAATGACATTTTATATTAATAAATTAAATTAATAACAATTAGTGAAATATATTATTGATATTTTTATGTTATATATTTAATCAAATGTTTTTAAATTAATCTAATAAGTTTTATAGGTTTAAGATAAGAATAAATCCAATTTTACACATAAAAAGCTGTACATTTTTAAAAAGGAGTTTAATCACCGTTTAATGGAGCACTTGTTTTAAAATTTTTTTTTGAAACTTTTATGAATTATATTTGAAAAAATATAATTAATTTTTTAGCTTTAATACCAAAATTTACTTTGGGTTAATTTTTGGTATTTTTCTGAGAAGTTTCATGTTTTGATGAATAATGAAAATACTGGATTTTAATTGTAAACTATATTTTCATCTAAATAATTTATAGTGTAAAATTATATTTTAATTGGTTTTAATGTATAATTAGATCAATTTTATATCATTAAATACAATTTAGTTTATTGGAATCAATTTTGCATTGTAATTGTATGTAAAAACATTTTGAACTTTTGAACTTTGCACTTAAAAAACCCGCTTTATCGTTCCATATGTGGGATTAATTTTAAATTAAATTCTTCCACTTATGTAATTTTAATTTAAAAAATAGATTCCATATCTATAATAAAAATAATTTATAATTTAAAATAAGTTTAACATAGTTTTTTACTAAAAATATTTGTGAAATTAATTAAAATTAATTACAGAAATTATGGTTAAAATGAGTTTACTTAGTGGTTAAACTTTAAACTTAAGGTGTAAAAATGTCCCTAAAACTTCCTAAAACCAATTTTATGGAAATATTTAGACCATTCAACCTATATTATATATTTTTTGTGTTATGGAAGCATTTTTTATGTAAAAACGTGGGTAAACCTAACTTTATTTTCAAAAATATAAAGTGTGTCCTCTCCCTCACTTATAAAAGGCCACCACCTCTCCCCCTTTATTCAAACCATTAAGGCATTTTGTATCACCCAAAAACTATAAAAATAATCTCCCAAAATCCTTCCTATAATACTATAATCCTCTCTTTTCGATAAATAAAACCAAGGAATTCATTTGGTGAAAACCAAAAGGAGTTACCTGAAGAAGAGGTTACATTCTTCAACAAGCACTTCTGATTTATTTCTTTCTCCACCCATTCAATTATTTTTATTTAATTATTATATAATAACATAAGTATCATAAATATACTTATATTTTGTTATGAAAGGTGTTTTACCTAAAACTATAGACAATTACATCAAATGGGTAAAGAAATCACTGTTCGTCTGTACAACGAAATACAACCTTGCAAAAATGATGTCATTCATTTTTCCTTTACCACATATGGTGGTTGGTAATTGTGATATAAATATATTATATGTATTATATTTATAATTTATTAATACTTATGGAATTATTATATAACACATAAATTCATTCTATCTATTTTTTGAGAATATGATAACATCATTTGTGGACCTGTTGACTACCGCTTCCTCAAAGCGATTTGGTACGTTCACACTTTACATGGAATGTATTAAGGACGCTTTTAATAAAAATGTATGAAAAAAATGAAATATTTATGATATTAATGACATAATTATATATCTATACATATAAAATATCATTTTATTCCTTCTATTTAACACACTGAAAAAGTGATAACGTTATTCTTGGATGAGTGGACTACCACCTCCTCAAATCAATGTGATTCTTACTTTTTCATCACTATATAAAAAAACGATATATATAAGTATATATAATTAAATAATATTATATTCATGATATTATAGTTATTATTAAAATATAAATGTTACTTAGATTATTCCCATAACAATAATTGAAAAATGAGAACATTACTCATGCAAACGTAGGACCTACCATCTCCATGATCATAACGTTTGTTAATTTTTCATAAAAATAATTAATATATGATTTTGAAAGTATAATTTATATAAAAATATAATAATTATTTCATTTTTATTATTCTATATATTGTTAAAAATGACCTCATGGACCATAGTTGACCCATTAAAGTCAGTTTGGACACATAACCTAAATATGGTCAAAACATCAAACATTAACATTATTGATTAAGTAATTGTATATGACTTATTTATAAGTAAGATAGGAAAAATAATAAAATAATAAAATTTTATTAAGAAATTAAATAATTAAAATAATTTTATTATTTAACAATACATAGGACAATAATGATAAATTAGACTCAAGGTATGAGATTTCTTATCTCAATTTATACTCAGTTGATTAAACTTCTATGTCATTGGTTATGTTATTACAAGAATATGTGAGAAATTTCCTATAAACTTTTTATAATAAATTTAAAATTGTTTGTTTTTATTTACATTTTTCACACATAATTATTTCATGGATTTATTTTCACTCTAATTATACAATCATTTTAAGGGATTTCTTAACTCAATTTACATTCATTGGGTTAAAATTCTATGTCAGGGGTTATGTTATGCCAATAATATGTGTGAAATGACCTATGGTTATTTTATAATTTATTTAGAGTGTTATTTTTCATATTTAAATTGGTCACACATAATTATTTCATTTATTTATTCTCACTCCAATGATACGATCATTGTAAGGTATTTATTAACTCAATTTACATTCATTTGGTTAAACTTCTCTATCATTGGTTATGTTATGAAAATAATATGTGTGAAATAAAATATAATTGTTTTATAATATATTTAATATTTTATTTTTTTGATTTAAATTTGTCTCACATAATTATTTCATTGATTTATTCTCACTCCAATGATACGATCTTTGTAAGGTATTTTTATCTCACTTATTAGAAATCTGAGATAAATGTCATATTCACCACTTAATTATTATTTTTTGGTTTATCTACTAGAAATTTTGATATATTATGTCATGAATTATTTTATCTTCATGGTATAAAAAGGATTCATTTGATTATTATTAGTTTTTGTCTTTTCAATTCATATGTTACCACAGTTGTAAGGGGATCTGTCTCAATTTATATTCCACTGCTACTTATTTGTAATTATGAACCTATTTATTTTTATATGTTGTATATAATTCCAATGAATGTATTGTATTATTCTTATACTTTAATTTATGGTTATTTACATATTTATTTTAAAATATCTCTTTCATTGGGTTTATGGTTTTAAAGTTACCAAAGTTGTAATAGATTTTTGCCACGATTTACCTTCTTTGAGACATTTATTATGTTATAAACCTATATTAATCAATGGAAAAAAACTTTTTTATACATATAATCCACTGAGGATATTTTGTATTGATACTATCCACATTATTTATTTGTATAGATTATGATTGTTTCAAAAATATCATTAAGGAACCCATTTCATTTCCATGGGTCAGAAATGTTTCAATGAGATTGTTATGGAACCAATTTCTTTTCCATAGGTTAATCACATTTCAAAGAAATTTTTATAGAACATGTTTCCTTTCCATTGTTTAATCGTGTTTCAAATATATTGTTTTGGGGACCATTTCTTCCCCATGGGTTGATAATGTTTCAAAGAGATTGTTATGGAAATTGTTTATTTTCTACGAGTTAATGTTCGTTCAAATAGATTATCAAGAACCCCATTTATTTTACATAGGTTGATTATGTGAAAAAGATATTGTTATGGAACCCATTATTTTTCCATGGGTTAATCTTGTTTTAAAGATATTTCTATTCAACCCATTTCTTTCTATGGGTTAATCATGTTTCAAAAAGATTGTTATGGAACCCAATTCTTTTCCATGGGTTAATCTTGTTTCAAAGAGATTGACAAGAAAACCATTTCTTTTCCATGGTTTGATCAGGTTATAAAAATGTATATTGTTTGTTCATATGATTTTATGATGAAATGAAATATTTTATGTGTTATGATTTGTAATGGTTCTTGGAAACATGAAGGTTTGTAACATGATAAACCAATGATGGGTGTTTTCCTGATAAACCAATGATGGGTGGTTCCGGGATAAACCAATGATGAGTGGTTACATGATAAACCAATGATGGGTGGGTTTGTGATATCCCTCCAATTCATTGGGTATAAAAGTAGACTGTATCATTATTCCATTTGTAATAGTGAATGTGATAGTGAAGTGAAAATGATGTCCCAAGTATTTATATGTTTTCTTTATGCTTTCTATGGGTTTATAATGTTTCTAATGATCAAGATTGATATCACATAGCTCATGATTATTGATTTTGATGATGATTTCATTTTATAACTTTTTATATTTTATGATCCAGGTTTTGATGTGTATGTATATCTTTAGGATTTGCTCATACACTTTGATTATGTCATCATACCCTTATGCACTCTTATACTTATTGATGACATTTAATTGTTAATGCCTATGTTTACTCTGACCAAGCATCTGGGACCATCCTTATTATGTTTCCTTTCCCCTCTTTATTAAAGAATTATGCTGAAGAATTTATGTCTATAAAGGATTTCACAAGGATGATGTCGATGAACTAATGTGAAATAAGAAAATATGGGTATAATGTGATATTATGTTTAACTTTATGAACTAGTTGTTTATGATTCCAACTTTATGTGATTTGTTTATGTTGGATTTTTTCCTAATTTTAGAAAATATAAATTTAAAAGTTCCTCCATAATGTAAGTGATCTTAGTTTTCCTTTTTTACTTTGTAAGGTTTAGATGAAACATTTTGGTCATAATTTTCTATATCAAAATTGGGAATGTAAAGTTATGGATTTTAGCACAAGTTCTTAGATTCTAGGTCCTGGCATGTTATATTTAACATATAAATTTAAATTTAAACCATTTATTTTATACTTATATAGGTAGTCGAGTGTCCTGATATTATGTAGTTTGATGTTTATAAGATATGTGTATCAATCCTATCATTGAAAATATTACCGGTATTCGACAACATCAGATTGTGACTAATATAATTTTTTGAGTTTTAAAAGTAATATAAAATAATATTTTAACTATTTTAATTTCAAATTTCATTAGTAGGATTTATATGAGGCTATGAATTCTCAAAAATAGGATGAGAATTAGGCTAAGACTTAGGATCGGACCACCATTGTGGTGGGATTTGATGATGCAATGTGGATGAAGGCCACTCAATACACTTTAAAGAAGAACATAATTGTAGGTATCAATTCTTGATTTATGCATGTATATTTTTATGGTACTACTGAATGGTTGATGTCCAGCTCAAGAGGATCTTGCAAAGAGTTGTCATCATTAGTTTTAGAGTATAAGAAGAACCTTAGAGCTAGGGATGTGGTTATAAAGGCCCTGTGTAGAGAGTAGCAAGAGTTTTTTCAACAACATGAGAAGTATTTGGAGGAGCAGTATTGAGCATAAGAGTATTAGTAATAGTATATGATGGAGTATATGTGATGCTTGGCATATCATATCAGGATTAAGTTCCCTCCACCACCACCTTCTCTAGATGACCCTATCCCTCCTCAGTGGTATATGTATTTTTTTACAAATTTATTATGAAAAACATTAGAATGAAGAGTTTTTTTAATATTGTTATTAATTTAGATATTTATAATTTTATATATTTCATTTTATTTATATTATTTTGATGTTATTTATTTTATTTTTTAGATTTTTTATTTTTTATATTGTTGGTATGTTTTTTAATTTTTTAATTTTATTCATTATTGATTTTTTTATCCTATTTGTGACGGGATTTACCCCTCATCACAAATATTTACTTATAAATACCCGTTGAAAACATTTTGCAATAGGCCATAAAAAAATAGTATTTGCGACTCCCTTTTCATCTATGCTTCATTTGCGATGGGAGACTATCATAAATGACCCTCCAAATATAATTCATTTTTTAGTTTTGATAGTCCTGAAAATGATGGTAAAGGTATTTTTTAATGTCCCATCCCAACTCACTCCAAGTAGAAGCCAAACTGGTTCACCAGATTATGTCAAGCATGCCTACCCTTATACCAGAGGTTGTCAACAAGTGGTGGGGGTCCATTGAATAATGTTGGGGTGACTATAACCTCTTTATTAGAGTAAAAAAATAGAAAAAACAATAAGACAAAAATTATCATTAGGTAACCACACATCACATACCAAATTTCAAAAACTCGGTAAGTGATCACTAGACAATAAAATAAACAGTTCATGTCATGATAGTCTCATTTAACAATAGAAACCCAGAATAAATACACAAACTAAAAATATGAAATATAATTACCGAATGGTATCCCATTCCCCTAATCAAAGATCTATCCTATAAAGTCCCAAATCAGCCATCTATTACTAGGTATTTTTCCTTTTCCTGACCCAAAAATATAAAGTCTAATGATGTACCAACAAAGACCCAAGAAAGGTGTAATTATAACTCATTAGGTTACCACTGATGTTAGAAAAAACTAGTCTAAGAAATAATGTATGAAAATTAACAATGGAATAATATTTAAGGAAATAAATGAAAATAAAATTTCAAAATAAATAAGTATTTATTAACCTTTTAGACCTTGGGATCTATAGTGACATCTGACCCAACCAAACCTGATTTGGTGAAGGCCGATCATCTAAGATATAAATCATTGAGGGATATATACTTTAAGTAAAATAAAGGGTTTTCATTAATTATTTAATTCTTGGTAACATGAAACATTAGTTTAAGTTACCCATACCATGTTTCAGTACTATTAGTACTTAAAGTGTTAGTCCAAAACCTAAACCATGTATAAATATAATTGGTTCCTAGAGCATCATTCAGAAATGTAAACCATGTATAAATATGATTAGTTCCTAGAGAATCATTCTAACACCTAAACCATGGATGCAAAGCATAAGTCCAACATATAAAACCATATAAAATACTAATAGTATCTAGAGCGTCATTTCAACACCTAAACCATATATAAATATAATTAGTGCCTAAAGAACCAACATAACACCTAACCTATGTATAAATACTATTGGTTCCCAGAGCGTCAGTCCTAAACCTAAACTATGGATTCATAGAATATGTCTAGCATCCTAATCCATATAGAATACTACTAGTGCCTAGAGCATCAGTCTGACACCTAAACCATGGATACAGAGAATCATTCTAACATCCTAAACCATCCCATAATTTAAAAATATCAATTTATTAACATATTTGACCCTTTAAACACATCAAGGAGTCAAATATACCCCATTTCAACATTCATGATTCACCAAGGTCTATCATACTCAATATATTTAAACAAAATTCTGTAATTAAATCATTTATTCTTATGAAACAACCATTAAATTTTCTTTAAAACTACTCAACAACTTAGCTTTACAATTCAACAAATATCTATTTCATCATATTAACATTTTATAAAACATTTATTCTCTTATTGTACCAAGTATCCCCTTTAACCATGATATCAATCCAATGAATGAGCATAATCGGGTTAAGCTTATAATACACCTATGTCAAAATTTTAGGACCCACTTTACCATTTTTAGCAATCAATAGACCCCATGGGTGGACATTAGTTTAGTTTCATAACTAAAAATGCATTTTATAGGATCTACGAATGGTCTAAGACATCATTTTAAGG
Source organism: Viscum album (assembly GCA_963277665.1). Lineage (NCBI taxonomy): Eukaryota > Viridiplantae > Streptophyta > Magnoliopsida > Santalales > Viscaceae > Viscum > Viscum album. Next base: position 1,739,293,270 of record OY728146.1, on the reverse strand, counting down.
CCTAAGATATTTTATTAATCAAGTAGGAAAACATGAAACAAATTGGCATTAATAACATTCTGTATAAACATTCTTTTTTTTTCAAGACCATGGTAAATAACTCTTAGATAAATTACCATATGTTTTTAGATATCCAATCATCCAACTTAGGCCTTTAACTTGATCTAATATAACAAAAAACACAAAATAAGACCACATCCTTAGAATTAGGGTATATCTGATATGAATGATGAGGGATAACCAAACAATGAAACATCTATATAATATAAGGAAAAAAACTCATAGACTTACCCAAGGCATTGAATAACCTGAAAAGACACTATAAATGACCTATAATCAAAGGATATCCACCCTTGGAAGAGGCATAGAAGCTTAGGATACACCTTGGGCCATATGAAGTGAAATTAGGGAGAAAATCAGGTGAGATTGTAATAATCTAGCGAGGGAAATGTGGAAAATTTCCCACTTTTAATGAAGAACATGGTTTTTCAAATCATGTGATCACCACTTCACAAGTAAAACCCTTTTTTCATGGTTTTATGGGCTAGCCACATGGTTTCATAAACCATGGAGATGCTTTGTGATTCATCATTGGAAGTTGGGTGCCCCAACTTTCATAGTTACTAGGGAATCAATGAACAATTTGAAATACCATTACCCCCTTCAACTGATCCACATGTTATAGTGCACTGTTATCACTAAGAATGAATTAACCTTGCACAATGTTCCATAAGCCTTGTTTCTCAAAATTTCAAGTCCCAAACCCCCAAAACACTCCCGAGACCTTGCCTACTCCTAGTAAAATAATTCCATTATTATTTTAAATAGAAGTTGGTAAAAATAAAAATAAAAATATACATCTATAAGGGATAGGATTTTACAACCCCCACTATATAACAACCTATCCTCATGCAACACTTCCCAACATCAATAATCATATAAGATAAAAAATATCGTTCCATTGGGACTGCATATTAGCTTCCCTCTACCAAGTTTCATCTCGAATGTGGCCATGCCACCACAACACTTGAACTAAAGGCAACATCTTACTCCAAAGATGTTTCTCAATATGATATGTAACATGAATCAATTTATCCTCAAAGGATTTATCCACCTCAATCTCAATATCATCAAAATAAATCACATGAGAATGGTCAGGGTAACACCATAAAAGTTGTGACACATGAAACACATCGTGTATAACACAATATCACTATGGAATATCCAATTGATATTATACTACACCAATCCTATCAACAATATTGAATGACCCAACATACTTTGGCACTAACTCACCTAGATTCTAAATCCAATGGTGACCTAGCCTCTATGATACATGATGGAATACATGGTCACCCAATATAAACTCAATAGAGAAAATTCGTAAATTAGTGTATGAATTATATCTACTCTAGGATGTAACTATATGTTTTCTGATCAACTTGACATGCTTTGACATTTCCTATACAATAATCATCCCAAAAAATACCGATTCTTCTACTTCCAACTAAAATAAAGGTGATCCACATGACCTGGTATAAAGTTCGTTGTAGGGTTCCATTTGAATAGTCTCTTGATAACTATTATTATAGGATAATTCAATAAGTACTAGTCACCTCTCCTAATTTATTACAATTTCTAGGATACATGATATCAACATGTCCTATAACACCAAAATAGTTTACTCATATTTCCCATCCGTATGCGGGTGATAGGTAGTGCTTAAAGATGTCTATGTATTGAATACCTTCAGCATGAATTTCTAGAAGAAAGAAGTAAAATAGAGATTTTAATTTGAATTTTTTGAGGAACCCCAGGAAAATGTACTATCTTCTGAACATATATGTTACCAAACTCATCAATATTTAAAGTCTCCCTAATCGGTAAGAAATGTGACACCTTTATAAATTGATCCATAATCACCCATATCACATTACTATTTTGATGAAACACGAGTAAAACCACCATGAAATACATAGTAACATTATCCTAATTCCATTTTTGAAGGTGAAAGGTATATAATAGAACATCGAACTGCTAATGCTCGAACTTCATCCACTGACATATATAGAATCATTTAAAAAACCTAATATCTCATTCTTAATTCCTGACCACCAATACTATTTATGAAGATCACAATATATTTTGGTCAAACTATGGTGAAACTCCCATTTCAAATCTTAAAAATCATGCATCAACTCCTTCTGAATACCTATATGCAAATAAACTTTACTATGACCAAGGATTACCTCATCTCCATTGATGGTCCACTCAGGAGGTATCTCCCCACCAAGATGTACCTCAACACCAGACACTCTTGATCAACATCCCGACTCATCTTGACATGGATCAGAAGAAAGGGTATGATGGATAAATATGTGAGTTTCATCAGTTCCTAGTCCCCCTAAATAACTATTTGAATGTTAGTGAATACGGCCACCATCTTCCATTCAATACTAGATTCCTAAACCACTCATGCTTGTACCTTCCAACTCATAGCGTCAATGATAAATTTTCCCTTAATTGATATATATGATAGATCAAAATCAAATAATTTAATATATTCAAACCATCTTTGATACAAAATATTTATATCATTCTAATAAAATATATAGTTAAGGCTCTTATAGTTATTATAACCAGAAAAAATTTCACCTTGGAGATAATGCCTCTAACAACTTAAAGCTTAAACCACTATAAAAAAATGATACCACGAATAATATAGCTCCATTCATGCATCCTTAATGTCTATGATTCATATTTAACTACTTAGTATCTTTATATCAATACTACCCCAAGAATGATCCTAGATGCATCACAATATTAAGTATATTCCTTACCCAGTTTGGGTAAAATCGGAATCGGTGCTGTGGCCAAATGCCTCTTAAGATCCTATAATGAATTATGGCATGATCCAAACCTCTCAAACTTTATTACATTTTTGGTTAGTCCTTAGAGTATCACTTATAAATAAGAAAATTCCTAGTTAAAACATTGGTAGTAACCCACTAAACCCAAAAATCTTCAAAAGTAAAAAACATTCTTGGGATGATCCTAAGAAAAAACCACTTGGACCTTATCAGGATACACTAATACACCTTTATTTTAGATTATGTGACCCAATAAATTCACTTTTATAATATAGAAAAGACATTTATATATCTTGGTTTATAGAAAATTCTCTCTCAGTATACTCAGGACGATGTCAAGATGTTGGGCATGATCATCTCTAGACTAGGCGTACATCAATATTTCATTGATAAAGAAAACCACAAAATAATCTTAATATAGGTGGAATATTAAGTTTATAAAGTCCATGAATATAGTATGACCATGTTTCAACCCAAATGGCCTCTCAAAAAACTCATATAAGCTATAACTGCTTTTAAAAGTATTTTGTAGTATATCAGATGGTCTAACCCTCAACTGATGGAAACATGATCTTAAACCAATCTTGGAGAATACACAATCACCCATCAGCTAGTATAATAGATCATAAATATGTAGAAAAGGATAAAAAATATTAATTTTCTCCTAGTTTATATTTATATAATCAGCACATTGGCATAATGTTCCATTCAACTTCAAGGAAATAAGAACCAGAGAAAACCGAGGTTTCTTAGTTGGCTGAATGAACCCTTTATACTCTAATTACTCCAACTTAGTTTTAAGATCTTGAAGCCAAACTATTTACATTATATGAAGAGTAATGAAAACTCGATCAACCCCAACCTCCCAATGAATGGTAAACTCAATCACTCTCTCAAGTGTAAACCCTAACAACTTCTCAGGAGATACATATAAAAATTGATCCACTATAGAAGTAAAAAAATCCTACTCCACTCCCATGTAATCTATCATGAATCCCATAACTTAGGTTGTGAGCTCACCCACAAAGTGATGGATAACCCCTAGAAATATTTCTTGGATATCTCATTCTTCTTGATCATCATAGTTTTTACTGTCAAGAGACGTGAATTTCACCCACCTATAGTAATAGCCAATATGATCTTGATACAAAACTAACCAATCAATTTCCAAAAATAAATTAAAATCCTAAAATATAATGCATGGAAAAAACCCAATAGAAATTAAACCTTCCAACTCAAAGTAATACTCCTTACAATGAGAGATACCCTCTGATCACTTCCCTAATGGCGTGCCAATTTACATAACCGTATACAAGAATTATACCACGGGCCCAAACCATTAAAAAATTGGGTAAATATAAATGAATTTGAAGCTTTAGTATTAAATAGAGAACTAAAAATCATATAATCTATAAGAATGACAACTCATACATTTGATGACCCAACCTCATTATGGGTAGGAGTAGGATGAACTGCATGCAACTGACTTGTCCCTCTACATTGAGCTCATGCTCGAGTCTTATGTGATACACTAATATTTTTATACTTCCAATATTTTATATATTACCATATAGTATACCATGACTAGTATAGTTAGTATAACTCCAACGTCCAGACCGATGCATGGTTGAAGAGCCCCTCCCGTTGCTCTGTGTTGACCTAGGTCCCCTATCACTAGCCATCTTCCGATGTTTCCTATAGAACCTATGTATATTCCCAATCCTACCATAATCTCGAAATTCCAATGGTTGTTGAGGAAATTTAACTCACATATTACCAGGTCTAAATACTGGTATAAGACCACTAAATCACTACCCTGATAGATTGATCCACCCCCTAGCTTCTTTGCTCACCACCGACTTGGTGGAAGCTCTCATAAAGACACATTATATGGTTTGAGGTTTTACTACCCAGTAAACTAAAAAAACTATCCAATCACCACTAGAAGACTCATTTAGTTTCCCCTTAGTAATTAGATCCATATTTACAACCCTTAGTGAATTTTGACAAGTGGAAAAAATTTACCTGTTACTTGATCTCATATTTTAATCCATCTTAATTTTTTTTCACCCTAGCAGCCTCATCTCCTACCAAAATTGGAGAAAAATATTGCAAGTTGGTGAAGTGGATAGTATAATCCATCATCGGAATATTCCTCTAGTTCAAATGAACAAACTCTATAATATTTCATATATTAGGGTCTCTGGGTATAAATATTCCAATAAGTTTTCATAGAAGTCCTTCCAAGACATTTCTATAAGCTGATCATCCTGAACTTGAATATACCATTGATGCTTCACTAGTACTCACAGCATTTAAGCCACCAAATTAACTCCCCTCACCAGAGGATTATCTAAGTGTTAAAGGATATTCTAGATAGAATCAATCTAGAACTCAACTTCCCTAGGAAAACCCACACCAACAAATATATAGGGATGTTGTAGTTAGAACTTCATATTTAGATTAAACTTGGTTGATTTAGCCTGCATTGAATCCATTTCAATAAATTGCACAAATAGGGTGAAATTCACATTTAAATTCTCTCCCATCCTATCACCCAGATCCAACAGGGGATATGGTTCCAATATCGAAGGTGCATTCTCAAAAGTGTTCTCTTTCCACCCTACTGATAAAAATCATCATGGAGGCATCCCTCCACAATTATAAACACACATTTCAAGGAATATAACATATAATTTTCATGGTTAAAAATAATATGGGACATGACTAGATGTAATCAAGCTACTCTACACACACTATCAAAATAGATTTGACTACAACATCATCACTACACCCAACCATCCCTATCCAAGGACATTGGATTACTCAGGGTAAAAGCAATTTTCTAAGCTAAAATATTAGTATTTAATGCCATTTTAACAATAAGATTTAATATATTTCAATTTAAAATAGTTCAAACCTCTTTATTAGGTACTATTTATTTAAAAAAAATAAATAGAAAATAATTTTACTTCCTGTAATTTAATTTTTTTATATTGAAAAGAAAACATATCATAACATGATTTTCCTTGTGTGCCTAATATGATGCATTTCAAATAACCACTGATTTCCTAAAATCATGTATTCATATACAATATCATGCTATACCATACCATAGTTAAAATCTCATAAATCAATTGCACTGTATAGAAATTGTACCACCCAAGGTCAAATCACATTTCAAATGTAACAAGTGAACCTCAAGAACAACAATACCATCCTTGGAAACTTGGGTTTTTTTCACACACATGGGTTAGATACTCCCATGCACAAGAAAATTACCAAACCCCATTACATCCTATTCTTATTTTATCCTTACGAAAATAATAAAGAAAAATATATAACCCATTTGACACCAATTTTTAACATCATGACTGGGCTTACTTCAAATAGTAGCTGAACAAATTCTCCACATGACCTCAAGTGTACCTCCCCTTATGCTAGAGGTTGCTGGATAATGACAAGGGTCTATTGAGTAATTAAGGGAGATTTTCCCTATTTATTAGATAAAAAAATAGAGGAAATAATAATAATTAATTAATTGTAGGTAACCACACAACACATTACATATTCCAAAAATTATGTAAGTTCCAAACAAACCAATAAAATAAACATGTCTTGTCATGATAGTCTCATATGACAACAAGAAAAAAAAAGACACAAACAGAAAATCCAAAAAATGCTCCCCTATAGTTATCCTAGTCCCCTTATCCAATATCTATACCATAAAGTTCCAAATAGTCCATTTATCCCTAGTTCTTTAACCTTATCCTGACCTATGACCATGAATTGTTCTTGGGCACCAACAACATCTTGGGAAGGTGTGAGTAAAACTTAGTAGTCCCCCACCAATGATGTATAAATAAATGAAAAGTCTAAGAAATATTATATTTATATTCACAATATAATATTAAACAAGGAAATAAATGAAAAATAATTTTCAAAACAAATAGGTAATTATTAACATTTTGGACCTTGGGTTTTAAAGTGACACCCAAGCCAACCAAATATTCTTTGGCCAAGGCTAGTCATCTTACCCATAAATCATAGGGTGATATATAGTTTTAGTCAAATAAATTGTTTTCATTAATTATTTAATTATTGGTACCAAGGAACATCATTCCAAGGTACCCAAATCATGTTTAAGTACTATTATTTCCTAGAGCATTAGTTTGAAAATTAATCAATGTATAAATATCATTGGTTCATAGAGCATTAGTCTAAAACACAAAGCATGTATAAATACTATTCATTCCTAGAGCATTAGTCTAACACCTAAACCATGGATTCTAAGAATCAATCCAACATCCCAAACCATATAGAGCACCACTGGTGACTAGAGCATTATTCCAACACCTCATGTATAAATATCATAGGTTCCAAGATTGTTAGTCTGACACCTAAACCATGTATAAATTATATTGATTCCTAGAGCATCATTCTGAAACCTAAAACATGGATATAGAGTGTCAATGTAATATCCTAAACTATACAGAATACTATTGGTACCCAAAGAATATATCTAAAACCTAAACCATGGACTCAGAGTGTCATTCCATCATCCTAAAATATATATAATACTAATAGTTCCTAGAGCGTCAATTCTTCACCTAAACCATTGAGGCATAACATCAATCTAACATCCTAAACCATTACATTATTTACCAATTTCCAAGGCTCAACATATTTGATCATTTAACCAAATTAAAAGAAAAATATGCACCATTTTGATATTCATTATTCACCAATGTCTATCATACTAAACACATTTAAACACAATTCCTCAATTAAACTATTTCATCATTTATTCATATTGTACAACTATTAAATGTTCTTTAAAACTATTTGGAAACTTAAACTTGCCACTAAAACCATATCCATTTCATCATATTAACATTACATAAAAAATTTATTCCCAAGTTTTACCAAGTATACACTTTAACCATGCTATTAATCCAACCAATGAGCCTAGCTAGGATAAACTCATAATACACATATTTCAACATTTGTCTCACGTTACCATTTTAAGGAATGAACAAACCCATGGGTTGCCATAGGTTCAGTTTCATAATGACCAATGGACCCAACACGGTGCATGAAAATTTTAATACATCATTTTAAGGCTCAAATATATTTTTTAAATAAATGGGAAAATAATAAACACATTGAAATTATCACACATACTAGATACACATGAAAAATTTATCATGACTATGGGAAATAAATCTTATAACACCTACCTTATTTTTGTAGATATCCACTCATACAACCCTAGGATTTGATTTCATTTAAAATTTAAGCAAACAAAAAATCATATAATATCCCTTGAAATAGGAAATATGAGATTTAAATGATGAGGGGAAACCAGGAATTGAAACATCTAAGTAATGAGAGGAAACTAACTCATAGACTTACTTTAGGATTCAAATCGCAAGAAATGACAATCCAAATGACCTATAATTGAAGGAGATACACCATTAAGTGGGTAAGAATATTAAGGAACAACTAGGGATATTGGGAGTGAAATAGGGGATTAAATTGAATGAGTTCATAATAATATTTGGAGTGAAAATCGGTAAATTTTCCACTTTTAATGAAGTGCATGGTTTGACTGTATGATTTTTCAAACCGTGCGCCAACCATGCAAGAACCTCTACTCAAGGAAATCACTTTTCACATGGTTTACTATGCCACCCACATTTTTTAGTAAACCATATGAAATTTGTGTGAATTATATCAGGAATTTGGGTTACCCAAATTACATAGTTAACATGGAACCATCACATAGTTTTCAAAGTCATGATCCTCCCTCAGCCATGCTGCACAATTATGTGGGATGGTTAGCACTAACCATATTCTAACCATGTACCATGTGTTGTAGGCTATGTTTTACAATTTTATAAGTCTGTAACCCTTGTAATTATCCATATAACTTCCCTACTACTAGTATAATAATTACATAATTATTATAAATATAGGTTAACCAAAATTATTATAAAAATGAACCTATATAAGGTTTGGGATATTATATTTTTAATTTTTAAAAATTATTTTTAAATCATTAAAAATCATAAAAATAATATCATAAATCAATTGAATTGGAAATTTTTGAGGATATCATGAATGGTCCATGAAACCTTAGAGATTGAAAAATTTGTTTCCATGATTAAGGTTGAAAGGGTTAATGAGGGGGCTTAACTAAGAGACAAAGTTTAAGATGAAATTTAAACATTTTTAAATTTTATTGTATGAATTTGTTTCAACCTTATCCTCTTTTTATTCTAAAATATGTAACTTTGGAGACATTTTACATGAGTAAAAAACATAATACATATTAATATTTCATGTATTTTAAAGATAACCACTCACCTCACTTATAAAAGGGAACATTATATCCTCTCTTACTCACACATAATGAGCCATTTACTTCACCCAATCTCTTTTTAAATATATTTCTAGCTTCATACATAGAACCTAGAGGTTTTGGTCTCACCAAAATACCAACCTATGTAACATCTCAAAACTATATTTCACTCAACAATTCCCCAATCCTAGTTGTCCACATGGCCTCAAGTGTATCTCTCCATATTATAGAGGTTGAGAACTAGTAGTGAGGGCCTAGGTGTGTCTCTGGGGGAACTATTCCTTTTTTAGAAGAGTCTTACACTGTTCAATCAATAACATATGAGTAGTATAAGTAGTATAATCACCGGACAAGAAGGGAACAATGGCATACTGATAAGTAAACAATAACATAAGTCATATCATATAAAGAATAATGAACATGTCATATGTCACTAATAAATCAACCAAAACATGTTCACAAGGTAGTTATACAATACATGTAATAAAAGTAAAAAAGGATAAAAGTATCATAGCTAGGATCGCGAGCCTCAACTTGATTCCATGCTCCCCTGCTATTAATCCATAATCAAGATCCGGGATAAGTGCACTTTCCCTTACCCATACCTAAAATCATATAATCTATTCGAGTACCCAAGGCAGACAACATAGGGTGTGAGACATAATCTTAGTAGGAAAATATGCAAGGTGTGTGCCATCTATTCAGTGAATATATATAAAAACAACATGCAGGCAGATATATAAAAACTAAAGTACTCAAATTTAAACATTTTATGAGCCATTTTCCCATTTATAACCATTTCCTTTAATCAAATTCATTTAAGTATAAACATATGATTTAATAGTTAGGCCTATATTATTTTAATCAAGTTCAATAATCCATTCATATCATTTAATTTATAATCCTTAAGACCCGATGCGTAGCCTGACATTCCTTGTGAACACATATATCCAAGGATACCTAAACACTCATCTATAAAGAAATAATAAAGAACAAATACGAGATTGTTCTTTGGCTTGGAAAATGCATCATATAATTATTTTCATCCATTAATTAAACATGACCCTGAGATTGTCCATGGAATTCATAAGTTGTAATCTAGGTATCGCTCCAGGTATAATATAACCCAACACCATACAACCCCATCCATGATGATACACAAGAACCTAGGTATCGCTCTTGGTGTGGTATAAAGTCCTTGCTAATCGATTCCAACCTTGGAGGTCCACTAAGGGATCTAAGTATCACCCATGGAATTATGATCAATTCCCTTTGAGTTCATCCATGTAATTATCATATTAATATATGTGTCACTTGTTATATAATATTCAAGCCTTAAAGTCCATCCTTGGTAGTCCTTTAGAGAGTTTACGTATCACTCAAGCATAAGCAAGGTACAATCCTTTTGAGTATGTCCCTGGAATTCTCATATGAATCTATGTGTCACCCAAGGAATACAACATTTAATTTCATTTAATAACCTTTAATAAAATCATTACTAAAAAACAAGGTTTCCACCTTATTCATTTTAATTCATTCTTACCTTTGAAGGCGGGTCATGGCATTGTCTAAGCTTAGAAGGACTGCCTCTATTCAACTTACATGAGAATTTTATTTAACAAGCATATCAAGATTAATAATTATAAAATATCATTCAATTAAAATCATTTATTCAATATCAATTATTTAGGATGATTTAATATTTCATGGTCAACACCAAGAACAATTCATTCACACCTCACCTAAAAAGGTGGCTAAAGGAACACTTATCTTATAAGCCTTAGCCTCTAATTCTGCTCACATGGGCATAATCATTCATTCAATGTTTTAATTATTAAAAGGTCAAAAATATAATCAAATAAATCTAGATCTCACCTCAATAGGTGTCTAAAAGCCTGTCTATTCTTAGAAGTTTTAGCCTTTAATTATCTTATATGAGAAAAATACTTATAAAGAGTAATTCAAGATTTATCTAGAAATTACATGGCATAGAATCTATTTAAATCACATGGAAACTTCAATAAAAATAGGAAATTTATTATTAAACAAGATATTACACGGAAAGGGCTAAGGGTCTTATTCATCCATCCCTTCCAATTAACTAATTCAATTATAATTGATATTAAAAATCCAATTATAATTCATTCTAATTACAAATGTAAATTCTATATTTTATGTCCCATGAAAAGGGGGAAATAGGCACACCACTTAGGCATCCAAATTAATATGCCATCTAAATAAAAAACACACCCTAAGGGGTGGTTCTATTTTGTGGCTCATTAATATATAATCAATTCCTTTAACAAGACTCTTTGATCAAAAAGGCCATACTAAACAGTTAAAGGATTTAAATTCAATTCAAGGTGATGAATTAAAATTGGTAATACAGAACAACGACATATATAAACTTATATAATTTTAATTAAAGTCCTGATACCACATACCATAGGTCCATAGTGGATAGCTTGTCAAATAACATCTACTGATTCTACTCAGATCATGAGAAAATTGAATAACAAGATATGAAATTGAAAATTAGTAAAAAGTGGTTGCACCTAAATAATTAATCCACTAACAAACTAAAAAAGTAATTATACAAAAGGAATGTAGCACTTACTGATAAAGATCCATAGATACCGACAACAATCAAATCAGGCTTCAAACAAGGGAGATCTTGTAAAGCCTAAGAGGAGTTACTTGGGATCTCCATTTGTCTAGGGAGGAGGCCTCATGTGGCTACCATATAACGACCCACACTTTACATACATTGTTAATACTTCAAAATTGAATTACACTTATTACAACATATGACAAAACCACAAAGGACCGTATAGGTATAGTGTCTTTAGAAACTGGGAAACATTAACAACTGGTTCATAAATCTTCTACAGTGTCTCCCATTTATTTCATCATATCTAGGGTCCCTTTTAGCATATTCTACTCAATATCCATCTTCCTGGCCTGGGGAAAAGAAAACATAAAAGGGTGAGCTCAAATGCTCAGCAAGGGCAAATAAAGGAAATAAAAATCATATCATATCTCTTTGAAAATTAAAACCTGCAAAAGAGATCATAATATCTTAACATGGAATAAATCATAGAAGTGAAAATGAGATCCCCATAATCATAACATAAAACTTGAATCTTTGTGGCATGCACACATAATCATGGAAAATCATTTCTTGTTAGTCATGACTTATTGCCAAGACTATCTTAGTGGACAAAGTCCCTTTCTGAACCGAGTTCACTCCTCGTTTCAGTCCTGTATCACTGAACCGAAATAACCTTCCGTTCCAGCCATGTCTATCTCATGAGATATAAAATCATTACCCAATGCATTGGAGGGAGATATAGGTCCCACCCATCTTATAATGAATCCTTTCTTATGTGTGCCACATAATCATAAAACATACATCATCGCATAACACATATAACAAAAATGGGATTCTTGAAACATCATGACATCATAAATCAATTCATATATGATAAAGGAATTCATAAACATAATTCCATCACAATATAGTCAAACCAATGTAAAAATATGGATAGAAACAGAACCCTTTATTATCTTAGATGGAAAATAATTTTGATAAAACACTTGAATTGAATTCTTGAGGAAAATATCCTTTCTTCTTCAAAAACATTTTTCCTTTCATAACATGTAATACAACATTAAAATAAAAGAAGTTGATTAAAAATAAACTTGAAAACTTGTAAAGTAAGCTTCTTTGAAGTAATGTTTTAAAAATCCATTCATGCCGTATAAGTTAAAAAAAAAACATTCTTCGTACTTTTGTCGGAAAAGTCAAAAAGTACCTCGTACGGAAAAACGACAAAAGATTCCTTTCATATTCTTTACTAAAAACTCACCTAAGGGTAAAATTGGATTTAAACTATTTCAAGTGGTTGGAAACAATATTACATATTTAGGGAACATGGATGTGGATGATAAAATACACCCTAGTAAATACTTACGAATAAACAATCTCGGATAAAAATGAGATTGTGATATTTCCCTTACCTTAGGTCCGATTAGCTTTGTACGTGTCCGAAGCTCCTGTATAATGGTTTAAATAATGTTATTGACTTATTCCAGAATCATACATATTTATATGATATCATATATGGTCATATTATTAGCTTCTTGTTAGTTATATTTCATTGTTACTTGTTACTCGGGTCTTTATAACTTTTTGTTCTTATGCGTGTTTTGTCGAATAAATTCTTATTCTTATCTTTAGGTTATAGATAATTCATTTCCAGAATGGTATTAGTGTAGTATATACCATATTCATTTATTCAATTCATTTATATAATCATTATGAAATGAATATCATGTAGAACGAGTCGCATCACATCGTGGAGACGGTATTCCGTACGTACGCACGAGTGATGATATCGTTCCTATGATCGTGTAATTGTATTGGAGTATATATATATATTATTTCAGTATCAATATTACTTAATAATAATCATATATAGTTACTGATTACACCATTATACCCATCCTTTTAAGGTGATGGTGGAAAATAGATTACACCACGGCGTGGAGACGGTATTCCGTACGTACGCACGCGCGGTGATTTCATTTTTTCGTAGGATGGATAGAAGGTGAATTAGGGTTGTTTCATATTTATAATAACATATCAGTATGTAAGTAATACTGATGTTATTACTTTATCATGAAACAACTAAAGAAGAAGAAGTTGAAGAAGAAAGAAATTGAAAAGATCGGTAATGGATATTACCTCTTCTTTGGAACGCCTTTTTGAATCCTCCACTTAAGGAACTAAGATTGGTCTTTGGAGAAGACCAGGACCTCTAGGATTATTCTAGGGAAGTGGAGAAGGGAAAATGGCAGGGGTTGGCCGAGCTTGAGTGCTCAAATTGGTGTGAGGAGGAGGGGGAGGAGGTGCCCTTTTATAAGGGAGGAGAGGGGCACCTTAGGAATATCTCAAAATATTATTTTATATTAAAGTCAAAATCGGTTTATAATGGTTCCAAAGGGTCTTATTTTGAAGCTAAAGTGGGGATGGGTCGAAATCCTATCAACCAATAGGATTTAGACAAGTTTAGTGTATTATTTTAACCTTATCAATTAGATTTAACTCTAAGTTAATTAATTTAACTTTTACCGTGTCTTTTTGTTTTCTTTCACAATATGGTTAATACACTTACTATAACATGCCAAACGAACCCCAAATTGTTTATTATTAATATATATATCCTTATCTAAGTCATTTGGCCGAACCTTAGATTTTTAGGAATAAAATAACAATTAATAATATAATATTTGATTTAAAAACTATTTTGTGTCAATTTTGACACTATTTGATATATGATTTTTGTGAAAGTCATAACAGAATTATATGTTCGAACCAAGTTGATTAAATCAATACTAATATATCATAGTAACCTATAAAATTAGTGGAATTCATAAAAAGTCTCAAATTACATTTATTTTTGTATTTATATTATCAATTTTGTCAATATTTCATTAATAAGATAATTACTGCATCATCGTTGTGTCATAAATAAATTAAATTATTTGATGTCTAAAAAATTACAAATAAAATACCATCATGTAGGAAATCTTTTTAGATTTCTAATGAATATTTACAATCGAATTTATCTTATGTATAACCCTATATTAAAAATGATTTACTTATTAAACTTTGATTTTAACTATTTTAACCCTTCTTTAAATAAATTAATAATAAATGTCCTAATCTAATCCAAGTGGGCCTAAATGGTCATATTTTATTCCTAAGTTTGTTTTTGGTCGAATTACACTTGTACAATAGAATTAGGACATGTGTTAGGGTAATATTAATATCATATTTACCCTTAGTTACCCTATTTAATATTAACCGCGGTAAAAATCGTAAAAAGTTACTATTCACCAAAAAATTATTTTCATCTCATTGAACCACATTTTAGTCCTTAATATTAACCGTGTCTCTTGGATTTTTGAAATTCCATTCACAGAAGCGGTAAAATTAAGTTTTATGCAAAATTCAGTTTTTAACCTACCACTTAGTGGTTTCACTATTCATCAAAAATTGAAAGTTTTCAGAAAAATACCAAAATTTCACCCTAGGCTAATTTCGATATTCTGAGTCCAAAAATGAAGTCCATTTTGAAAAATAAAATTTATAAAATTTCAAAAAGTGGTTATTACTATTCATAACGGCTAGTTTTAATAGCATATTGTTGTTTAGTGAAACTCGGTATTGCGTACGACGCAAGCTATCGAGGAAGGTCGCGATTGCGTGTAAAGCAAGTCAAGAAAGTGTTGTGTAGAAAAAGATTCCTTTGATAATTTATATAACATAAAAGTCTCGGGTGTTACATTCTACCCCCCTTAAAAAGAATTTCGCCCTCGAAATTTGTCACTTTGTAACAAACAGATGAGGATACTTCTCCCTCATCATATCCTCAAGCTCCCATGTAGCTTCTTCAAGTTGGTGGTTCCTCCATAAAACTTTCACCAAGCGAGTGGTCTTGTTTCGTAGGACTTTTTCACTACGATCCAGAATCTCTATCGGCTGTTCTTCATAAGAAAGATCTTGCTCCAGCGGTACAACTTCTGAGCTGAGTACATGTGAAGGATCTGGTATGTACTTTCTCAGGAGAGATACATGGAACACATCGTGAACTTGAGAGAGATTCGGTGGAAGCGCCAATCGGTAAGCTACCTTCCCAACACGATCCAATATTTCGAAAGGACCGATATATCTAGGGCTCAACTTCCCCTTCTTTCCAAATCTCATAACCCTCTTCCAGGGAGATATTCGTAAGAACACTTTATCACCCACTTCAAACTCTAGGTCTTTTCTTCGGTTGTCGGCATAACTTTTCTGTCGACTCTGAGCTGCTCTTATGTGTTGTTGAATAGATCTGACCTTTTCTGCCATTTCATCAACGAGATCAGGTCCTAATAGCTTTCTTTCCCCAACTTCATCCCAGCAAGTTGGAGTCCTGCATTTCTTTCCATAGAGAGCTTCATAAGGAGCCATTTGAATACTGGAGTGAAAGCTATTATTATAAGAAAATTCCACCAAAGGTAGGTGTTGATCCCAACCTCCTTTGAAATCCATAGAGCAAGCTCTCAACATATCTTCTAGGGTTTGAATTGTTCTCTCAGACTGACCGTCTGTCTGGGGATGATAAGCAGTGCTGAAACTCAACTCTGTATCCAGAGTATGCTGAAGACTTCGCCAAAACTTCGAGGTAAATCTCGGATCTCGATCAGATATAATAGAAAGTGGTACTCCATGCAATCTTACCACTTCCTTTACATATATCCTGGCAAGCTGATCTAGAGAGAAATCCTCTCTAATAGAAATGAAGTGTGCAGACTTTGTAAGACGATCAACTATGACCCAGATAGCATTATTGCCTTTGGATGTTTTAGGAAGTCCTGTGACAAAGTCCATAGTGATGTTTTCCCATTTCCATTCGGGTATGGGTAATGGTTGTAACATCCCCTTAGACTTCTGTCTCTCAGCTTTAACTTGTTGACAAACCAAGCATCGAGAGACATATTCAGCAACATCTCTTTTCATGCCATCCCACCAGAAGTACTCTTTCAGGTCCCTATACATCTTCGTGCTTCTAGGATGAATAGAGAATGAAGAACTATGAGCCTCATCCAGCAGCTCTTTCTTTAATTCGGGGATGGGAGGAACACAAACCCGATTCCTGAACTTTATTATCCCATCACAATCAAGGTTGAATTCAGGAACATTTCTCACCTTCTTTTGTAACTCGACATCTTCTTTCTGTGCCTCTTTAATCTTCACATGTATAGATGGTTGAACATTCATTTGAGAAAGATAAGATTTTTCCCCTTCCATTATAATTCCAAGATCCATCCTTTGTAAATCCATAAATATTGGATCTTTTGTGATCCTCATCATGGATAAACTAGCATGGTCTTGTCGACTTAATGCATCTGCCACCTTGTTTTCTTTCCCAGGGTGGTAATGGATTGAGCAGTCATAATCCTTAATCAGCTCCAACCATCTTCTTTGGCGCATATTCAGCTCCTTTTGTGTGAAAATATACTTTAAACTTTTATGATCAGTATAAATATCACACCTTTCACCATAAAGGTAATGCCTCCAAATCTTTAATGCAAAGATTACCGCAGCCAACTCCAAATCATGTGTTGGGTAATTTTGCTCATGGATTTTCAACTGTCGTGAGGCATAAGCTATCACCATATCATTTTTCATAAGAACACACCCCAATCCCTTCTTGGATGCATCACTGTAGATCACAAACCTTTCTCCACTACAAGGCAGTGTGAGCACAGGTGCACTGGATAACCTTCTTTTCAACTCCTTGAAATTCTCTTCACATTCCTCTGTCCAGACAAACTTAACTCCTTTCCGAGTCAACTTGGTGAGTGGATTAGATAATCGTGAAAAATCTTTTACAAAACGTCGATAATATCCAGCCAAACCAAGAAAACTTCGGATCTCAGTTACTGTTGTTGGTCTTGACCATCTTTCGATAACCTCTGTTTTTGCTGGATCCACAGATATCCCCTCTTTTGAGATTATATGACCCAAAAATGCAACTTTTTGAAGCCAAAATTCACACTTGGTAAATTTGGCATAAAGCTTCTCTTTTCTCAGGGTCTTCAATATAATTCTCAAGTGATCTTCATGCTCTTCCTTGCTCTTTGAATAGACAAGAATATCGTCTATAAAGACTACCACAAATTGATCAAGATAGTCTCTAAAGACTCTATTCATTAGATCCATGAAGATAGCAGGGGCATTAGTAAGACCAAATGGCATCACTATAAATTCATAGAGTCCATACCTTGTACGGAAAGCCGTCTTTGGTATATCCTCCCTTTTGACCCTTAATTGATGATACCCTGAACGAAGATCAATCTTGGAAAAGTATTGAGCTCCGCGTAGTTGGTCAAATAAGTCATCAATGCGTGGGAGAGGATATTTGTTCTTGATAGTGATCTTGTTAAGTTCTCGATAATCAATGCAGAGTCTCATTGATCCATCTTTTTTCTTAACAAATAGAACAGGTGCTCCCCAAGGTGACGCACTAGGGCGTATGAATCCCTTATCAAGATTCTCTTGGAGTTGCTTCTTCAATTCCTGCAACTCAATTGGGGCCATTCTATAAGGTGTCTTTGAAATAGGCAAAGCACCCGGTACGAGTTCTATTAAAAACTCAACTTCACGATTTGGTGGAAGACCCGGCAATTCCTCCGGAAAGACATCATCAAACTCCCGTACAATGGGAATATTCTTAATTGTGAGTTTCTCACCAACCATTTGAGATAAATAATCTTCATTTAGTGGAATCAATACCCATAAGATGGAAGAAATTTCCACTGGAAGGTTATGTTCATCCTTGCATTGATAGACGATCGTAGATTGATCTGGAATATGAAATGTGACTTCCCTTCTTTGGCAATCGATATGAGCTCCATGTAGAGAAAGCCAATCCATGCCAAGAATCACATCAAATTCCACTAAAGGAAGGATCACAAGATTTGCAGGAAGCACTTTCCCACAAACTTCGATCGGAGAAGAATTATAAACTTCTGATGCGATTGATGTGCCATTAGGTGTTGTCACAGCTAACTCAACATCTAATTGTTGAGGTAATACGGTGATACCCTTAGAAAATTTTTCAGAAATAAAAGAGTGGGTGGATCCAGAATCAAATAAAACATTTGCTACTTTAGAGTGGATGGTAAGTGTACCTTTCACCACATCGTTATCGTACTCCACATCGCTGATAGAAATTGCATGTGACTTTCCTTTTTCTTTAGCCTTAAGAGTTTGTTGACGTCGACCATCATCATCAACCCTTGGATTTAGGCATTGATTGGCATAATGCCCCATCTCCTTGCACTTGAAACATTGAAGTGTAGCAGGTTCATTCTGTGTATCCCTTCCTTTGTTTGCATCATTAGACATCTTCTTCCCATTATCATGGCATTCAAATGCCCGATGACCTTCCTTTCCACATTTAAAACATTTACTTGTCCCTTTAAGACAACTCCCTCCATGTTTCTTTCCACACTTTGAGCATAAGGGAAAGTTCATCTTCTTTTCCGTGTGCTCTTTAGATTTTTCTTTGAATTCCATCTTCCTCTTCTTATCAAACCCAAGTGACTGATGGGTTACTCCAATCTCCATCTCGACTTTGAGAGCACATCGAACGATTTCCTCGTAGCTATTGAAGTCCCTTATGGCTAACGCCCTTCGAAGACTTGGTTTTAAGCCACTAAAGAATCGATCGATCTTACTCTCAGGTTGGATAATAATACCAGAAGCGTACCTTGCAAGTCTTGTAAAATTTGCTTCATAGGTACTAACAGATTCATCATCCCTTTGCTTCAGTTCAAGGAACTCTTTCTCCATCTTTGTTCGGAGAATACGAGGGAAGTACTTATTGAAAAATAAGTTCTTGAACTCGTCCCATTCCATAGACTCAATTTCATCCTTTTGCCTCGTATTCTTAACAAGATTCCACCATTGATAAGCATCTCCTTCCAAACGGTACACTGCTAGGATGACTTTATCATGCTCAGAACATTGAAGAACTGAAAATATATTTTCAGTAGTACTAATCCATTGTTCAGCAACTAATGGATCAGTAGACCCGCTGAAAGATGGTGGACGCTGCCTCATGAAGGATTCAACAGAATGTTGCTCCCTCCTTTGTTCGTTTGGAAATCCTGCATGATTCATAGCTTGAGAAAGTTGTGTGAGCATGGCTACAAGATTTTGCATTCCAGCTCCCATATCGTTTGGTTGCTCAGGGGGACAATCATTGCATTGCCCATCGCATTCCGCATTAACACGGTTCCTTCGGGTTCCAGCCATTGACTAAAACCAAGAAGAATAGTGTGAGCAACACTAATTATAATAGGAAACCACATAATTCAAGAATAAAATTTTCATGCTTATGGTCTTATCCTAGGTTATTCATGGCCATTTCTAAGATTGTGTTCTATGCTTAGACTTATCCTTAGGGTTCTTACTAAGGCTTTCACATCCTAGTTTCCAAAGGTTGACTATACCTTTCCTCTGATACCAACTATAACGGTCTAGAATTACTTCCAGTGGACTACAATTGATACCTATCAGGGCACTCCATGGGCAGCTACACCCCCTGGGCGGGACACACCACCATCCCCAGTGGCAGCCATTTCCTCATGAAGCCCTTGGGCGGAGAGCCATGCTTCGTCCAACGCTCACATGTGAGAGTTTCCAAGGATCGGATACATTCCTACCTCCTTTGCCTCTGATACCAACTATAACGACCCACACTTTACATACATTGTTAATACTTCAAAATTGAATTACACTTATTACAACATATGACAAAACCACAAAGGACCGTATAGGTATAGTGTCTTTAGAAACTGGGAAACATTAACAACTGGTTCATAAATCTTCTACAGTGTCTCCCATTTATTTCATCATATCTAGGGTCCCTTTTAGCATATTCTACTCAATATCCATCTTCCTGGCCTGGGGAAAAGAAAACATAAAAGGGTGAGCTCAAATGCTCAGCAAGGGCAAATAAAGGAAATAAAAATCATATCATATCTTTTTGAAAATTAAAACCTGCAAAAGAGATCATAATATCTTAACATGGAATAAATCATAGAAGTGAAAATGAGATCCCCATAATCATAACATAAAACTTGAATCTTTGTGGCATGCACACATAATCATGGAAAATCATTTCTTGTTAGTCATGACTTATTGCCAAGACTATCTTAGTGGACAAAGTCCCTTTCTGAACCGAGTTCACTCCTCGTTTCAGTCCTGTATCACTGAACCGAAATAACCTTCCGTTCCAGCTATGTCTATCTCATGAGATATAAAATCATTACCCAATGCATTGGAGGGAGATATAGGTCCCACCCATCTTATAATGAATCCTTTCTTATGTGTGCCACATAATCATAAAACATACATCATCGCATAACACATATAACAAAAATGGGATTCTTGAAACATCATGACATCATAAATCAATTCATATATGATAAAGGAATTCATAAACATAATTCCATCACAATATAGTCAAACCAATGTAAAAATATGGATAGAAACAGAACCCTTTATTATCTTAGATGGAAAATAATTTTGATAAAACACTTGAATTGAATTCTTGAGGAAAATATCCTTTCTTCTTCAAAAACATTTTTCCTTTCATAACATGTAATACAACATTAAAATAAAAGAAGTTGATTAAAAATAAACTTGAAAACTTGTAAAGTAAGCTTCTTTGAAGTAATGTTTTAAAAATCCATTCATGTCGTATAAGTTAAAAAAAAAAACATTCTTCGTACTTTTGTCGGAAAAGTCAAAAAGTACCTCGTACGGAAAAACGACAAAAGATTCCTTTCATATTCTTTACTAAAAACTCACCTAAGGGTAAAATTGGATTTAAACTATTTCAAGTGGATGGAAACAATATTACATATTGAGGGAACATGGATGTGGATGATAAAATACACCCCAGTAAATACTTACGAATAAACAATCTCGGATAAAAATGAGATTGTGATATTTCCCTTACCTTAGGTCCGATTAGCTTTGTACGTGTCCGAAGCTCCTGTATAATGGTTTAAATAATGTTATTGACTTATTCCAGAATCATACATATTTATATGATATCATATATGGTCATATTATTAGCTTCTTGTTAGTTATATTTCATTGTTACTTGTTACTCGGGTCTTTATAACTTTTTGTTCTTATGCGTGTTTTGTCGAATAAATTCTTATTCTTATCTTTAGGTTATAGATAATTCATTTCCAGAATGGTATTAGTGTAGTATATACCATATTCATTTATTCAATTCATTTATATAATCATTATGAAATGAAGATCATGTAGAACGAGTCGCATCACATCGTGGAGACGGTATTCCGTACGTACGCACG
This sequence comes from Viscum album, assembly GCA_963277665.1. Classification (NCBI taxonomy): domain Eukaryota; kingdom Viridiplantae; phylum Streptophyta; class Magnoliopsida; order Santalales; family Viscaceae; genus Viscum; species Viscum album. The sequence continues at coordinate 1,739,271,085 of OY728146.1, read as the reverse complement.
AGTGATGATATCGTTCCTATGATCGTGTAATTGTATTGGAGTATATATATATATTATTTCAGTATCAATATTACTTAATAATAATCATATATAGTTACTGATTACACCATTATACCCATCCTTGTAAGGTGATGGTGGAAAATAGATTACACCACGGCGTGGAGACGGTATTCCGTACGTACGCACGCGCAGTGATTTCATTTTTCCGTAGGATGGATAGAAGGTGAATTAGGGTTGTTTCATATTTATAATAACATATCAGTATGTAAGTAATACTGATGTTATTACTTTATCATGAAACAACTAAAGAAGAAGAAGTTGAAGAAGAAAGAAATTGAAAAGATCGGTAATGGATATTACCTCTTCTTTGGAACGCCTTTTTGAATCCTCCACTTAAGGAACTAAGATTGGTCTTTGGAGAAGACCAGGACCTCTAGGATTATTCTAGGGAAGTGGAGAAGGGAAAATGTCAGGGTTTGGCCGAGCTTGAGTGCTCAAATTGGTGTGAGGAGGAGGGGGAGGAGGTGCCCTTTTATAAGGGAGGAGAGGGGCACCTTAGGAATATCTCAAAATATTATTTTATATTAAAGTCAAAATCGGTTTATAATGGTTCCAAAGGGTATTATTTCGAAGCTAAAGTGGGGATGGGTCGAAATCCTATCAACCAATAGGATTTAGACAAGTTTAGGGTATTATTTTAACCTTATCAATTAGATTTAACTCTAAGTTAATTAATTTAACTTTTACCGTGTCTTTTTGTTTTCTTTACAATATGGTTAATACACTTACTATAACATGCCAAACGAACCCCAAATTGTTTATTATTAATATATATATCCTTATCTAAGTCATTTGGCCGAACCTTAGATTTTTAGGAATAAAATAACAATTAATAATATAATATTTGATTTAAAAACTATTTTGTGTCAATTTTGACACTATTTGATATATGATTTTTGTGAAAGTCATAACAGAATTATATGTTCGAACCAAGTTGATTAAATCAATACTAATATATCATAGTAACCTAGAAAATTAGTGGAATTCATAAAAAGTCTCAAATTACATTTATTTTTGTATTTATATTATCAATTTTGTCAATATTTCATTAATAAGATAATTACTGCATCATCGTTGTGTCATAAATAAATTAAATTATTTGATGTCTAAAAAATTACAAATAAAATACCATCATGTAGGAAATCTTTTTAGATTTCTAATGAATATTTACAATCGAATTTATCTTATGTATAACCCTATATTAAAAATGATTTACTTATTAAACTTTGATTTTAACTATTTTAACCCTTCTTTAAATAAATTAATAATAAATGTCCTAATCTAATCCAAGTGGGCATAAATGGTCATATTTTATTCCTAAGTTTGTTTTTGGTCGAATTACACTTGTACAATAGAATTAGGACATGTGTTAGGGTAATATTAATATCATATTTACCCTTAGTTACCCTATTTACTATTAACCGCGGTAAAAATCGTAAAAAGTTACTATTCACCAAAAAATTATTTTCATCTCATTGAACCACATTTTAGTCCTTGATATTAACCGTGTCTCTCGGATTTTTGAAATTCCATTCACAGAAGCGGTAAAATTAAGTTTTATGCAAAATTCAGTTTTTAACCTACCACTTAGTGGTTTCACTATTCATCAAAAATTGAAAGTTTTCAGAAAAATACCAAAATTTCACCCTAGGATAATTTCGATATTCTGAGTCCAAAAATGAAGTCCATTTTGAAAAATAAAATTTATAAAATTTCAAAAAGTGGTTATTACTATTCATAATGGCTAGTTTTAATAGCATATTGTTGTTTAGTGAAACTCGGTATTGCGTACGACGCAAGCTATCGAGGAAGGTCGCGATTGCGTGTAAAGCAAGTCAAGAAAGTGTTGTGTAGAAAAAGATTCCTTTGATAATTTATATAACATAAAAGTCTCGGGTGTTACATACCAAGTGGGAAAATAATATAGAGAAATAAAATAAAATATCATGAAGGTAATTTTATTCATTGCACCTTTAAGAACTAGGAGGTATGGTTTTTCCAAACCATGCACTGGCCATTCAACACCCACTACCATAGAAACTACCTCGCACTATTTTTCCCGCATGGTTAGCCAAATAGTGCGCAAACTATGAAATGATTAATGGATGGGTACTTCCTAAATGGAACTAACCATATGATATAGGTGCATGGTTTGGGAAAACAAAGTGCAGCCCATATGAGGCACATATGCTCTCCCTCAACAGCTGCACAATTTTCTTCTAGGGGTCACACAGTTTCAGACAAACCCTACGCCCTATACAGACCCTCCAAAATTATGATTTTGGAGCCAGACACTCCCAAAACTCAATAAAACACTTTATTAACCTATAATTCCTTTACCCAAGGTTAAAAATAGCACATTGAAGTGTTACAACTCTTAGAATTATGTTATAGATCTCTCTTTGTAAAACAACATGTCTAGTAATTCCCAAAATTAAAATTCCCTTAGAATTAGGTTTAGTCCTCAAACATGGAACTATACAACCTAGAAGGCTTAAGGTTTAATCTAAAGTAAGTTTTTCAAAGAAGACATATAACACTTAATCAACTATTTTCATACTTATTTTCTCTTCCACACCCTTCAAATATTCAATAAACATGTTGTTATGAGATCATCAATATATTTTATATAACAAAATCATTTTATGTTTCGGGTGAAATTCTTTTCCATATTCTTTTCCAACATACGGGAAATGAAAATATCGCTCTTGCGTACGTATAGACTGTCACCTTGTAGAAACCAGTTTTTTCACTAAGGTATGGATCCTTTAATTTTCAGTCTAAATCATTAATTTGGACTTAATATGGATGTCTAATGAGTTATCAAAGGTTCCAAGGATGTTTGGGGATTGTTTGAAGCATGAAAATCCTCTTTTTTGGTAAAATAGGACAATTTGCATAGTTTGTGCACGGTTAGCACACTGTTTTCATAACCGTAAAGATTGTGTTTTTCCGGGCAGTGGCACCTCGCACAGCTTGCGCACGACCGTGCAACAAAACCGTGTAAACGCCCCTTTTTCCTGGGTTCGGGGAAAACCATCTTGTTCGGTTTTCGCACGGTTTTACAAACCGAGCAGACAAACAGTGGGAAGGCTAAAAACCAATGTAAAATGACTAAAACACCCTCAATTATCTATTAATCCTTCCTCTTCCACCCTAATACTAGTTTATGCGGGATTGACCTAGTTCTCTCTCATTTTGGAGAATTTTGAAGATCCAAACTTGGAATCAAGAGATCTCCTGCATCTGGCATCCGATTGAGGTTTCATTCATCAAGTTGGATGCATAATGGTAAGTACTCGAGTCCTCTTTAGCTATTATTATTTTCTTTAACTCTTGACCTAGTTATCTCCATGTGATTGTTTTTCACCTTTTCTTAGATATACTTTGATCTGAGGAAAATCAAAGGCCCATACCGGAGGAGAAGGCTCATACAACCCTAAGGTGGGTGGTCTATAACTCATCCCTAAAGTTTGTTGTTTTTATAATGTTCATGTGTGGCCCAATGGTTTCATTGGAAACCATTTATTAAATTAAAATTCCATTATTATACTACTTATAATCATATGGTTATGCTCTTTACAAATATTTGATTAGTTCTTAGGGGTTTCACTCAAAACTCAATCCACCTCATGTCGAAGGTTATGCCATAATTGGGTTTTAGTGTTTCAGCACATTTGATCCACCGTTCAGGTGTTCATTTTCTTGACTTTTATAAAGGTGAGACTCCTTATATTAAATGTCTTGTTGTTATTGATATTTTGATAGTGGCATGTACCATGTAAATTCACCACTTGACCCACCTAAAGTAAGTGCTTCCAAATGGTCATTAAAAGTGAAAAGTGAAATGTAAAATAGAAAGTATACTAAGTATATAACTTGGCCTTATTTAAAGAGATTGAATAAAGGTTACATGTCCATAGTACCCCTTTCCATGTTTATGGAAGGTAGAAGAATGAACCTCAATAATTGATTATTCCTTAATGGATAACTAATACTTGATTTAATGGTTGCAATACTACTTAGCCTATCCAAACTAATGGAAGACAAGGATTGGACCAATGGTTTCAAATCTAATTTATCTATCCACACTAATGGAAGGAAAGAATTGAACCAAATGGATTATTACAAGATTACAATATCAAATAGTAATGGACTGACTTGAGATCACCATGGATTCGGAGAGGAGAATACCTTGGGTATCGGGAACCCCATTCTGATTCAAGGATACAGTTTTCTTAGGTTAATACCCAACTAAATTTTGGTTCTTCTCTATTACTTGGATGCCCTCTATACTACCTTTGGGTACCTTTCTTTATTACAAGATACCTCAGATACACTCCTTGGATCTAGCACTGACTAGTAGGTGCCATGGTGAAAGCCCATAGGGCCCTATCTTTGCTTAGCCCATTTTACCTTGGTCAATCACCTTGGAATCGGTAGGCACCTTATTGTAGAATTCATAGGATTACAATCCTTGGATTACACTATTAACCCTTATCTAGACTCATATACTAATGGGTTAGCTTTCCGTGAGTTTACGTTACCTTGGTTTTTACCCAATAACTCCCTCACTGGATATCATTTTTTGGTTGCCTTGTTACATCTTGAGACCTTTACTACTTATACTATCACGAGGTGATTTCATTTTTGGATATTCCTCAGGTGACCTATTGAAATTAAATGGTAATTTATTAATTAATGAACTAATTACATGTTCAGACACCAACTGAGGGCTGAAGCAGGTACTTGGTTATTTAGTTATTTTGTACTGCTTGCTTTACTTTATATATATGCCTGCACACTGCTATATTCCATTACACGGGCTGGATGTTATATACACCATTGGTGGTGGCCCACTGAGATTTATCTCACACCCTATCTGAGCGCCTTTTGGTACACTAAGTAGATTTCATGGCTGGAGGTATTGATAAAGGGAAGCATGCAGCTTCCGATACTTGATTGTGTGTTGATAGGATGGAGCTTGATAGCAGATGACCGAGTAGGATATCAAGATTCTTAGAGTAGTATTTGTTTTCTTTTACCTTGTAGAACATATTATTTCTATTTTCTTGTATCCATGTTTTCAAGATTTCTAGTGACATGACATTACATCATCACTATTCTAGTTGATACAATTATTATTATTATTGTTTATCCATTGCATCAGTTTGCTTTCACGATTTATCTATATTGCTTCCACTATTTACTATTTATTTATACCCCTTCTACTATGCTACACTCTTCTAATGAGGTCATAGTATTCACATGGACACACCCTAGGCCCTCACTATTAGTCGGAAGCCTCTGGCTTTTGGGAAGATGCGCTTGAGGCTATGTGGCTCACTGGGCTCGTGGAACCCATTAAGTGGCATCTGGGTCCGGGACATCATAAAGTTGAATCAAAGGTGGTTTCTTTTCTTTGTTTACTATTTGGAGACAATACATTAGAGAATAGTAATGCTTAGGACTTGTTCATAATCCATTCTTGGGTGTCACTAACCCATGTTTGGGGTAAAATCCATGTTTCCCATAATGCAATTGTTTTTCTATTTTTCCTATTACAGTTGATATTATTTCACCGTTGGGTGACTCACATGTTGTGTGGTGTTTTTATTATTACTCTTTGTTAATTTATTTCATCCTTAGTTAAATTATATGAGGGAAAGGGGTATTGCTACATGAATCATTATAAGCACCTATAATTCACTTGTCATCCATATTGCCATGCCATATCGGTGCATTTCACTACCTTGAATTGCTCGATATGCCTATGATTTTTGAGTGATGTCATTATAGTTTGTTGTAATTTTATTACTTTCGATTTTATTGAGTGATTTCCTATCTCAATTCATGAAGTGTATGGACCCTCATGGATTGGAATGAGTAATTTACCGAGTCAATCCATTATGCTATAAGTAAATGGGTGTCATTTTTTGTGATAGGTGCACGAGATCTGATTCATCGGAAATGACTATCCATTATAAATTGAATCTTGAAATCAAAAATGAATTGGTTTTACATCCTTATCCCACCTTATCATGTTAATGAAAGCTAAAGGAGTGAACCCAAGAATTAACTACAAAATGATATAAAACTTATACTTGAGCATTTATCGATACCTGGTCATCTAAGTAGGTAGTTTGGGTAGTATTCCTTGGGTAGTGAGTTTTATTACGTTCATCTTACATTAGTGATTCTATATCCTTGCTTATATTCTTTTTCTAAGATGTGTTTTGAATTTTTATACCAATTTCACCGCGTCGTCCTCATGTCATTCGCCAGGAGGGTGGTGACGACCATGCTCCAGATATGGTGGGACCTGAGCCACCAGTATTACTTCTAGGAGTGACACATGAGGAACCACCTACTGTACCTAATCCAGGAACTAATGCTCAAGTTCATGATAGCTTCTTATATATGATACAATCCGTGATTGGTGCTCCATGGGTTGCACCTACGATGGATGATCTGACCCATGAGTTCCAGAAGCAGCATCCTCATACTTTTTCTCGGAATGGCGAATCTCAAGGTATTGAGTCTTGGATAGAAGCAATGATGTCTATCCTAGAGAATCTGGAAAAGCCTCCAGAGCATAGAGTCATGCTTTCTACATACAAGATTTTGGAATCGACCAAGCATTGGCGGGACGTCGTTACCCAGGCGAACGTTATCCGGGCATGTTATGGGTTGAATTCCTGACTATTTTCTATGATCATTTATTTCATGAGTCATTGAGAGATGACAGAGATAGAGAGTTCATGAATCTCTAGCAGGGTTCTATTTCAGTTATGGAATATTCAGCACGTTTCACTGATTTACAGCGCTTTGCACTGATTCTAACCAGTGATGAGCTTTCACATGCCAGACATTTTGAGGATGGGATCCGGTGTTCCATCCAAACTCAGGTGAATGTATTTCACCTTCCAAACTTCTCTAAAATAGTTTACCAGGACCTTATCAATGAGTGTAATCTGAGGGAAAGAGTGAATAATGGGTTTAAAGGATCAGTGCCACGTCAGGCCAATAGTTCTTCCAGAGGTAGGAAATGTTACCTTTAGGTTTATCATCAGGATTTTGGTAACTATAGTATCTAGTTTGATAGCTCTATAGTGTTTAATCAGTGTGAAAAACCAAGGAATAAGAATCCCTAGTCTGATAGAGACCCTAGGGAGTGTCGGGATTCTGGTCATATGGGTCATATTCAGTGCTTTTGTAGGACCTTTCCACCAGCTTCGAGTGGAAAAGGATAAACTTCAACTCCACATTCAAGAGAGAGTTCTTTTGCGCCGCGTCAGGTGGGAAGTTGGAGTAGCACTGACAGGTCTGGTCAAGGAGGTGCTGATGGCTATGGTAGTTTGATCCATAATCACCAGCAGTGCTAGAAGAGCAGTCATGATTGTGGTTGTCCATATGTTTCATAGGGCCGTGGATTAGGCCTGTTGCATGCCTTATAGCCAATACCTGAGGATCAGGCTGCAGGACTATCTACAGTACAAGGTACTATTCTAGTAGCTTCTACTATTGTCTCTGCTTTTTTTGATATTGGTTCTTCAAAATATTTTATTTCTATACCAATTTTGGAATGTCTCAGACTAGAGTTACAATATTACTATTTTGTAATGACCCTTGATACACTGTTAAGAATACGAACGGAGGGTATACGCCAGTGTAAGGACTATCCCCTTGAGGTTAGAAGTTACCCCTTCATGTGTAATCTCATTGTTTTCAAGATGATGTGCTTTGATTTCATTCTCAGGATGGACTGGTTAGTCCACTATCATGCCTTTGTAGATTGTTATCGCTGAAGGGTTGCTTTTACATCACTAGATGGCAGCAATTATCTTTTCAAAGGTGAGTGGGACGTCCAGGCTGGGAGATCAGGATCGAAGTATCATGGGCTAGGTGGAGTGACCACCTATATTTAAAATCTTTTCATAGAGGATCTCGGTTTGATTCAAACTGATTTCCCTCTAGTAGTTGATCATTTCAGGGAAGTCTTTCCTGATGACTTTTCTAGTTTAACCCCTAATAGAGAGGTAGATTTTGCAATAGATCTTGTTCTAGGATCATCTCCAGTGTCCATTCCTCCATACAGGATGGCACCTACTGAGATTCAGTAGCTCAAGCGACAGATAGAGGACTTAGTGGCCAACATATTTATATGGCCTAGTACATCTTCTTGGGGTTCACCCTTTCTTTTTCCAAGAAGGAATATGGAACCCTACATCTATGCGTGGATTACAGAAGGTTGAACCAGCTTACAGTCAAGAACTAGTATCCACTTCCTCAAATAGATGATCTCTTTGAATATATCTGTGGAGCTAAGATGTTTTCTAAGATCGACCTGAGATCAGGTTATCATTAGGTGTGAGTCAGACCATCAGACATACCTCATACAACTTTCCATAGAAGGTATAGTCTGTATGATTATCTTGTTATGCCGTTCGGTATTACGAACTCCCCTTCCATTTTCATGGCTTTGATGAATAGGGTTTTCCATCCCTATTTGGACTCTTTTGTCGTAGTATTTTTTGAAGACATCTTGGTATATTTGCGCACTCATAACGACCATGCCAAACATCTTGATATCATTATGTGTACACTGAGAGATAATTATCTTTATGACAATATTGATAAATGTGACTTCTGGATTGAAAAATTTCATTTTCTTGGGTCATATTATTTTAGAATCAGGTGTATCCATTAACCCTGAAAAGGTTAGTGGTATAGTTTCCTGGGAACATCCCAAGAACGTGTTTGATATTATTAGTTTCTTGGGGATGGAAAGATATTACAGGAATTTCATAAAAGACATTTATAATCTTTCTTCACCTCTTAATGGTCTTAAAAAAGGGGTGTCAAGTTCACATGGTCAGAATCATGTGAGATATCCTTTCAAGAGCTGAAAGGGAGGCTTTTCTCGGCACCTATTCTGGTTCTTCCAGATCCAGGAAAATGTTATATAGTATTTTTTATGCATTAGGCATTGTACTAGGAGCATTGTTGATGCAGGAATAAAAAGTCATTGCATATGGATCTTGGAAATTTTGGACTCACGAGAGAAATTACCCAACACACGACCTTGAGGTAGCAGCAGTTGTCCATGCCTTGTGTTGCTGGAGACACTACCTATTGGGTGAGTGCTTTGTGGTGTATACAGATCAAAAGATCCTCAAGTATATCTTTTCTCAGTGTGACTCGAACCTCCGACATCGAATATGGGTCGAATATCTACAATCCTTTGATTTTGAGCTTGCCTATTCACATGGAAAAGGCAATGTGGTCACAGATGCACTGAGTCAGAATAATCAAATGCATGCCATACAAGAAGCTTGTGATGAATGGAAGTTAATGGACCTCTTTTTTGAAATTCATATGGATTATCACGTTAGTCATGAGAAGTCTTACCTCTCATCCTTAACTGTGACCTCTTCCCTCCTTGAGAAAGTAAAAAGTATGAAGTCTTCAGATCCTGAAGGTTTGGTTCTCCGTGAGAGTATATCAGGAGATAACCCACCTCCATATTGTTCTATGGATAGAGATGATGTCCTGTGTCTATGTGGATGTATCTAGGTTCCTACAGATGTGAGAGATTAGTTGATGAAAGAGTCCCATTCTTCCTAGTGGGTAGTTCATCCAGGCATCTCACAGATTTATTGAGATATGTGACATCAGTATTGGTGGCCTGGGATGAAACGCCAGATTACTAGCTTCATCACTAGGTGTTCCACCTTTCATCAGGTGAATGTGGAGAAACTGAGACCTACAGACTTGTTACAACCACTTCTAGTCCGAGAATAGAAATGAGAAGATGTTTCTATGGATTTTGTAGTTGGCTTACCTTGGTCGCTTAGGGGTAGCGATGCTACCTGGGTAGTCATTGAGTGACTAATGAAATCTTCCCACTTCATTCCTATTCATGAGACTTTCTCAGTTGATGATTTGGGAATACTGTATGTCCATGAGATCATACGACTACATGAGGTTCTACATACTATCGTTTTAGATAGGGATTCTCTTTTAACTTCAAGGTTTTGGCAGGGTTTGTAGAAAGCTATGGGAACTCAGGTGCTTCTAAGAACAACTTTTCACCCTCAAACTGATGGGAAATCAGAAAATACAATATTGGTTTTAGAGGATATGCTCCGAGAATGCATACTTTATTTCAGTGGTTCTTAGGAGAAGAATATCCCTCTCATCGTGTTTGAATATAATAATAGTTTTTAAGTGACGATCCAATTGGATAATTTTGAGGACTTATATGGTAGTCCATGTAATTCCGCCTTGTGTTGGCTAGAGGTAGGTGAGGTATCCCTACTAGGTCCTTGTCTTATTCAAGAGACTTCAGAACAAGTCCAGCTGATCAGAAAACATATGAATACTGCTCAGGCTAGACAATTTTTTTTTTCAAATCGCCACTAAAAAAATCTTAAGGTCGAGGTCGGGGATCATGTTTTTCTTCAGGAATCACCCAGGATTGGGAATAGATAGTTACAGAAGCAGTGGAAGCTATTTCCTCATTACATCGGGCTATTCGATATTATAGAGAGAGTTGAGCTGGTAGCTTATCGGTTGCTACTACCTTAGTTGTACCATTCCATGCATGACTTCTTTCATGTCTCACAGCTTTTCCAATATCAGGATAACCCGTCTCATACCTTTGATCCAAAGTAAGTTGAGTTAGATGCCGATGCTACTTTTGAGGAGTATCCAGTACCCATCGTTGAGTAAAGCATGAAGGTTCTCCGAGGCTAGTCTGTCCCTCTAGTATGGTTGCTTTGGTAGCACAACCAAGTACAAGATGAGACTTGGGAGAGGGAAGCCGATGCACGTGCTCAATGGCTAGAGTTACTCTCAAGCATTGTTTCCTTACCCTTGGAAGGGGAACTCAGGGGTGTGTTCTTTTAAGGGGGGAATACTGTTAGAACTTGGTTTTTAACACAGTTATAGATCATTTTATTTTTGGTCTAAATCTTTACTTTGGACCTAATATGGTTGTCTAATGAGTTATCAAAGGTTATGAGGGTGTTTGGGGATTTTTTGGAGCTCAAAACACCTCTTTTTGAGAAAATAGGCCAAGTTGCATGGTTTGTGCATGGTTAGCGCATAATTTACCTAATCATGTGGTTTTTGTTTTTCCAGAAAGTGGAACCTCGCACAACATGCACATGGTCGTGTAGCCAAACCGTGTCAATTCCCATTTTTCCCAAGTTCAGGTAGAACCGCCTTGCAGGGTTTGCGCACGGTTTGACAAACCGTGCGGACAAACCGTGCGTAGGCTAAAAACCTGTGCAAAAAGACTAAAACAACCTTAATGATCTATTAATCCTTCCATTTCCTCCATAATGTGAGTTTATGTAGGATTGACCTAGTTCTCTCTCATTTTGGAGCATTTTGATGATCCAAACTTGGAATCAAGATATATCCTTTTTCCAGCATCCAATCGAGCTTCTGTTTGTCACGTTGGATGTGAAATGGTAAGTACTCGAGTCCTCTTTAGTCGTTCTTCTTCTCTTTCACTCTCGACCTAGTTATCACCGTTTGAGACTTTTTCACCTTTTCTTAGATCTAATCCAATCTGAGGAAAATCAAGGGCTGATACCAGAGGAGAAGGATCATACAACCCTAATGTGGGTGGTCTATAACTCATCCCTAAAGTTTGTTATTTTTAGAATGTTCGTGTGGGGACCGCCATTTTTGTTGGAAACCGTTTCTTAAATTAACATGACTTGATTATACTCCTTTGAATTTTATGGTTATTCTATTTAAAAATATTTGATTATTTTTTATGGGTTTCACCCACAACTCAATCCTCCTCATGTCGAAGGTTATTCCATAATTGGGTTTTAGAGTTTCGGCACGTTTGAGCCACCATTCGGGTGTGCCTTTGCTGGAATTTTATAAAGGTGAGACTCCTTATAATAAATGGATTGTTTTTATTGATATTTTCATAATGGAATATACCATGTATTTTCACCACTTTACCTACTAAAGGTAAGTTCTTCCAAATGGTTATTAAAAGTGAAAAGTGAAATGTAAAATGGAAAGTATACTAAGTATATAACTTGGCCTTATTTAAAGGGATTGAATAAAGGTTACAAGTTTTTAGCACCCCTTTCCATGTTAATGGAAGGTAGTGGAGTGAACCTCAATAATTTATTATGACTTAATGGATAACTAATACTTGATTAAATGGTTGCAATGCTACTTAGCCTATCCACACTAATTGAAGACAAGGCTTGGACCAATGGTTTCAACTCTACTTGACTTATCCAAACTAATGGAAGGCTAGAATTGATCCAAATGAATTATTACTTTATTACAATATCAAATAGGAATGTACTGACTCGAGATCACCATCATTTATGATAGGATAATACCTTGGGTCCAGGGAACCCCATTTTGATTCAAGGATACAGTTTTCCTAGGTTAATACCCTCCTAGATTCCAGTTATTTTCTATTCCTTAGATTCCCAGTATACTACCATTGGGTCCCTTTCTTTATTATAGGATACCTCAGATACAATCCTTGGATCCATCAATAACTAGTAGGTTCCATGGTGAAATCCCATAGGGACCTATCTTTTCTTAGCCCCATTTTACCTTGGTCGATCACCTTGGACTCAGTAGGGGCCTTATTATGGAATGAATAGGATTATGCTCCTTGGATTACACTCTTACCCCTTATCTAGACTCATATACTACTGGGTTAGCTTTCCATGAGTTTATGTTACCTAGGTTTTTACCCTAGAACTCCCTCACTGAATATCATTGTTTGGTTGCCTTGTTATGTCTTGGGACGTTCACTACTTATACTATCACGAGGTGATGTTAGTGTTGTCTATGTATCACGTGACCTATTAACATTAAATGGTAATTGATTTATTAATGAACTAGTTACATGTTCAGACACCAGCTGAGGGCTGAAGAAGGTACTTGGTTATTTAGTTATTTTGTACTACTTGCTTTACTTTATATATATGACTTCAAACTACTATATTCCATTACACGTGCTCGATGTTATAGACACTGTTGGTGGTGGCCCACTGAGATTTATCTCACACCCTCTCCGGGTTCCGTTTGGTACCCGGAGTAGATTACATGGTTTCAGGTATTGATAAAGGGTAGGATGCATCTTCCAATACTTGATTGGGTGTTGATAGGGTGGAGCTTGATAGAAGATGACCGAGTAGGATCTCGGGATGCTCGGAGTAGTCTTTGTTTTCTTTTACCTTGTGGAACATGTTATGCCTATTATATTGTATCCATGTTTTCCATATTTCTAGTGACATTTCATTAAATCATCACTGTTCCAGTTGATACAATTATTATTATTCTTGTTTATCTATTATTTCAGTTTTCTTCCATGATTTATCTATATTGATTTTGTTGTTTATTATTCATTTATATCCATTTTGCTGTGCTACACTCTGCTAATGAGGGCATAGTATTACCATGGATACAACCTAGGCCATCGCTTCTAGTCCGTAGCCTCTGGAATTCATGATGATGTGTTTGAGGCCATGCGACTCACTGGGCTCAGGGCACCTGTTAAGTGGCATTCGGGTCCGGGACGTCACACACCTCCACAAAGTGATGTGTATCATTTTTCATCACCACCTCATAAGAAGGATTATTATAATGTATTTAATGAATATATATGATATTCATTAAATAAATATTTTTTTGAAATTATAATATATCACTTACTTTACTACCTCTCTTTCTTTTAAAAAACATTAACGTCATTCATGAATACGTGTGGACTACCACCTCTACAAAGCCATGTTATTAATTTTTCATGTATCCCTTTCATGGATGATTGAAAAATTATATTTAAATTATAAAAATAATAATTATTCCATGATTAATATAATGGATTTGATTGAACCATGAGCCCTTTGATCGTGGTCAACCTACCAAAGTTTCTTTGAGATTATGAACCAAACATCCTCAAAACATCTGATGTAAACTTAACTTATTTGGTAACTAAATAAGTCATAGTAATAACCAAGAAAAGAAAATAATGAAAATGGAATAAACATGAAAAATTTTATTAGTAATTTATAAAAATAATTTTATTTTAATATTCACGAGTTAAAGAAAATACAAAATGATTCATGACAGGAGGTAATGAATTTTCCTTCAGAACCTTATTTTAAATATTTCTTTTAAAAAAATTTATCCCCAAGTCAATTTTCATCAAATTTTTCAAGAATTATGTTATTTATGTTTCATATATTTTAAAGGTCATTTTCAACTACTTTTAACCTTATTTAAAAATTAATAAAAGGAATATTTTGAAATCATTTCCATAAGACTCAATTTTGACTTTTTACAAAAGTGTGAAAAGAATGTTTTATTTTAACATATAAAACATGAATGGATTTTCATACCATCATGAATGTTATTTAAGTTGAATATTCCTTTATAATTTTCCTTGGTTAATTTCAGAGAATGGTATTTTGTCAATATATTGTTTTTTTTATTTTAAATTTTTTCAAAATAAAATGATATTTTAATAATGTTTTAAAATAATTGTTAAAATGTTCCTTTGAATGTATTTTCATCTATGTATATATCCTTTTATTATTATTATTTACTAGGAATATACTCTAATGATACCATCCACCTTATTTCTATAGATGACTTATGATCATTTTGTTCTATTTATTGACTTGGAAATATATTGAAATTTCATATTCTAGTTTTTAAATATGAATTTTTATGTTGATTATGTATTTTTTGTTGTTAATTCATATGATGAATGAATTGGAATTAATAAGTGGCATGTGGGGACTGGTTATAGATATCCCCTCTAGGAATCAGTATGTTTCATGAGACAAACTAGCTTGAGTATTTAGTGTATTTCTATTTAATTATTTATGACATCTTGGCATGATGGCTTGATGATATGTTTATAATGAATTAGAATAAGTACTTGATAATATGATTTTGATGTTCAAAATTATTAATTATATAATTATAAAATTATTTATTATTATCTATGTGATTATTTATAGTTTTTTCTTTGGATATATTTCATGTTATAGATGTTAATGGTTTTATGGAAATATTTTGACTTAATAAGATAAGTATATAAAAATTAATTTAAAATATTTTATGACTTTTATGTGTAAAATGACTAATTTAAAGGAAACGGTTTTAGGTTTTTTAGGAAACCCTCATGAATTATGATCTTACCTTATGCTTTATTATGAAATGTTTTATGAAAAACATTGGTAAAAAAGTTGATTTCAAGAGTAAGTAAATGAATATTTTAAACTCAAAGTTTATTATAAGAAAATGAAAAAATCATTATTAATTTTCATAAATTTTAAATGGATTAAATTTTTTTATTTATTTTTATATCCATTACTGATATTTTTTTCTCATCCCACATTTTTAAATGTTTTACTAGGCTTAATGATGAGTAGGAATTATAACAAGGAATTTATTTACAATATGGGGATCCATATTAAAAGAAGAAAATGTATTTTTAATGAAATAGAAGTTTGAATTTAATAATTATAAATTTGTAGAATAAAATGGACATTGAGTGGAAGTGTCTATATTTTGTTATTGTGTATCATATATAAAAGGTTTTATAAATTCTTTAAAACTCTAAATTAACAAAATCCTAAAATTGTAAGAATGTGAAACCCATGTTACAAATCTTGTAATTATTAGTTATTTAAGTTATGAGGAATTATAAATAAGTAGTGTTGTAAGATATGGTTGGTATTTTCTAGGAGTTTGCCTTTTCAATTATACCTTGTTTTCTTATAGGATGATTTTCAGTCCTTGATCTCTGGTAGTATTCCACAATTTTGTGTGTTATAAAGAATATTATCTTAGGAAATTTCTAAATTTGAGATCACAGGTTGTTAATAGGTAATTTAAAGATTAATAGGGTCATAAATATAATTTTAATGATGATTGAACTTCATTATGGTACTATTAATAACTATTTAATAATCTGGGATAAGTTACCAATGAATTGGGAGCATAATATAGTTTGGTTAACAAGATTGAGGTGATATTTCTTTGTTTAGTAGATAGATTACATAGGATTATAGGTGTATTATCATGGATATTGGATAATAATTATGTCCTTGGGGTTGTATATGATTTACATTAGTACTTAGTTATTTGTGGAACATTCACATTGGAAGAGATTTAGGCAGTATTGTCTCTTTAGTGGATATTTTATTTTTAATGAAAATTTAAAAATCATATTCATTGTTTATTTTTATCTTTATGGTTTAATATAAACCCATAATATCTTAATTATATAATTTAGGAATATATGGGATGCTTTTCTAGAAGTTTTTCTTAGATGAATATACACTAATCATTATTTTGGGCTTTGATGTACGGATTTGGAATACCTCGATGGTGAGATCTCAAAGGTATACTTAGGTAAATGAAAACATGTTTTTCTTTATGTATTATATTTAGAATTGTTTTTAAATTATATTAATTATTAATGATAACATTTTATGTCATTAATTCATGAAAATATGTGCCATATTTATGCATGATCAGAGAAAATTTATTCAATAAATTGACTAATGCCAGTAAATTGAAAAACATAGTAATTATTAGGTTATTATAGACACATATCCAAATTAATGGATATAAGTGGTGAAATAAAACCACAGGTTTAAGTATTTAATTTTAATGGTGGAGATTTTTGAAATTTCATTTTATAGTTATTTCATATTCAATATGTTCTTACTTTTAATTTTTAAGGTGTAAAATGTAAAATTTTATTTTTTTAAATTATATATTTAATTAAAATGGTATATTATATATTTTAATATCTTGTATTTAAATATTATTATGGGTTTATGTATTTTTGTTAGATCAATATAATTTTTCAATATAGACCCATTTCCTTGGGCTTGAACTTATCCTGCATCCAGTGAAGCTTCCCATTGACATAATTTCTTGACCGATCCATTTGTTGCCCTGAATATTTTTGTAACTATAAATATGCTTGATTGATTGGATTAATTTGATTCATACTATAATTGTTTTATCACTAATTTTATTTAATTGATCCTGATGTGTCCCTTGTATACTAATCTCATACCTCTACATGTCTCAAAATTTTCCACCCTTAATCAGATTCAAGTTCCTTTGGATAGATCATAGCCATTCACCCATGCTCTATGATCCAAGACTGTTTAAATTACTTTTCCACGCACTATATTGGTGTTATTTATGTCTCATACTCTTTATCTATTATGATTCTTTTTGGTTTTATAGGATATTTATTCATTGGTATTTTTTACCAAGTTTGAGTTCAAGAGAGATGGGGGGATGGGAAGGGAGGGGGAGGGAGGGAGAGAGGGAGGAAAATAGGAAGGGGGAGAGAGAGAGGGATGGGGGGAAAGGGATAGAGGGAGACATATAAAGATATAATTATGGTTTATATTTATTAGTTATTGGTTATTATTCTTTAAAGATGAAATAAATGTCGAGAGATAGGAAAAAATGTTAGTTAATTTTGATGCCAGTTCTTGACGCTCACTTTAAGATCTTGTGAAGATTTGATTATCTAGAGTATGTGAAGTGACATTCTGTCTAGCCTATGTGAATGGATACAGTTTAAAACTGATAAACCTAAGGATAAATATGAACTAATTCAAATATTATGATGATCAATGACTAATCTTGGAGGATCTTTAATATAGGTAGTGAGTCCAAGTCTTATAAGGGTGTCATAGTCTTGTTTTTTTTCTTTTGTAATTTTTTGATTCCTTATATGAATTTATTTTCAATAACGATATCATTTCCATCATGTAAGTCCATCCAAGATCATATATTCATGTTATATTCTCATGTTAAATCTTTAAATGAGTCCTAGAGTGATAAGAACATCCTTCTTGGGAAGATTCTTGGGTATTTATCTTCTCAAGTCTATATCTCTGGTAATCCTCTATTATTTTTCATAGTGAAACCGCATGATGTCATTACCTCAAATTAGATAGGAGAACATAAAATCCTAATATTCATTTGAAACTTTCATTAACATTTTGACAACTGAATGAATACTAAATACTTTCTTGAGTCTGATTATTCTTATTTCTTGGATTTTTTTTCATATTTTTGGGTTTAGTATATCAAAATGGATGTCCTTACATCTATTAATCATTACAATATTGATATTATAATGTTTATATTTTGAAATTTTATTTTTTTATGTTAACACCATTTTTTAGTTCTCTTCATGGTCAATACATGTTATTTACCTTCTTTTTTCTTACTAAAACTGATTCTTTATATATAAAGAACCCACCTTTAAGTGAATCTAGTTTTTTAAATATGTAAATTTTAAAATTTAATATGATATGTTTTTATGAACTTGAATTTAAATAGATTTTTTTTGTACTCTTCTTATTCTAAATTATTTAAAAATCACTTTATTTGTAAGCTTGATATATGCTATTATGCTGATGATGATACAAATATCTAGTGAGTTGTGATAATTATTAAATAATTTTTTATTTGTGGTTTTATAATTGAAATTTAATTTATTATATTTATCAATTTTTGTGATTAAAATCTATATAATAAATAAACTCTTTTTTTTTATTTTTGTATCTTTAAATTCAAAATAAATATTAGTTGTTTAATGCATAGGTAATGATGAGAGAAACAAAAATTGACATAATTATTTTTTTTATTCATACATTAAATATCTATTAATATAAATATACCATATTTCCATACCACATGTCATCCCACCATCATTTCTATGCTATGGTTTCCCCCTAAAATTCCCACCTACTAACCATATTCCTTATTTTCATCCATGCTGTATATTTAACTCTACGTGAAAAACTGTAGGAATATTATTGATTAAAAATAAATTTTATATTAAATAAAAATTCTTCGTAAAATCAATTTCAACTATAAATATAAGTAAACTAAGTAATAATTATTTTTATCACCAATGTATTAATCATTTAATGTGTTAATTAAAAATTATTTTTCAGATTTTTACTAAATTTCAACAGATTCTTCATCTTATCATTACAAAGGTATAAGTTTTTTAAGAATTATGAACAAAGCAATACCCATAAAAGGTTAAAAATATGAATTTACATGTTAAGGTGGAATATTCAATATTAAAATAGTTTTCATATTTCTAATGTGATATTTCAATTCTATATATTTAATATTATCATCAAAATTTATATTTCTTATCTCTCTATTACTTCATAGTTACTTGATCGTTTTACACATTTTGGTAACTAATTTTTATTATAATTATGAAATATGAAACATAACTTGGATGGAAATAGTGAGTTTTGGTACAATGAAATTACAAATTTTCAATAGGTCACCATAATAAAAATTGTCATCATAAACGTTTCTCTTGGATGACTTCCGTAACATTTATTCCTATTCTTATTGAAATTTATTTTTTATAATTATCTATAATTATTTAAATTTCTAATTTTAAATATTTCATTTCTTACATTTTACCCTTTCTAATTATCAAAAAATAATTCCAATATTCAAAGCAACGTGACTACACATATTCATAAACAAATCCATAAATGAATAAGAATAATTGTTCATACTCAATAACCTATAGAGTTTTATCATATTAGTTCATTTTTCCATAGTTTTGATAATACAAATTCTTGGAATATTTTATTTTGTTTCTAGTTTTGATAAATATAACAAATAAATATGTATGTCCCTCTTGTCAAAATATTATTACTATTTTAGGTGACAACCATAAGGAATTTTATACTTATATATATATATATATATTTTAAAATTTTTATATTGATATATTATTGTTACAATAGTTACATTTTAATTACTCTAAATTTTATATTTCATTTCCCCAAAAAGAACATTTTTTTTTCAAATTTAACCTTAATATCAATCACTAATAATATTCCACCTCTAAAAAGTTGCCAACTTGGTAGTCCTATGCAATATAGAAGTTATCAAATATCAAATGTCTATATATATTGATGAAAAAAATAATCAAGGTATTTTTATAACTAACACCAATGATAATTTATATTTATAGTCTATTGTTATTTTCACATTTAATTTTTCTTATAGAATAATTGAATTATTATTTTTTTCTTCACAATTTATAACTTAAAAAATATCATTTCATCTTTCTTAATCAGGTTTTAGTAACTTTTTTTTAATGTTAAGTTGACTTCTTTATAAATATGTTGACATTGTTATATTTTGATATGTCTAACATCATTTTCAATAAAACATATTCCAATAAACATCTTCACTTTTATTCCAAAATTTATTTATTTCCATATTTTCATTAGATTTTTTATTTATTATTATTGGAATATAATGAAAATTGAAATATTTTGTGTTGGATTTGTCATCAAACATTATATATTGAGTTGGAGCTTGTTGGATTTGTTCTTTACCACATCAAAAACTGATTAAGGAGTTTCTTTTCCCATTAGTGGGAATGTTAACATCTAATATTCGAATTGGTGATTCTATATTAATGGATTGGAAGAGGGATTTAAATATAGAATTGTGGATTATATTGGGAGATGGATATTTCAATCTTGACTATTTTATGTTATAAAGGGTTTAAGTTGTTCAAAGAAGTATTAGGGGGTATCTAACTGTAAGTGTTTGTCCAGATCATAATAAATGACCTAGCATAGTCACCAAAAGCATTTGAAGAATTTCCCTATATAGATGATCATCAGTATAGAGTCACATCATGAAATTTCTGTGATTAAGTTTTAAGACAATGAATACCTTTATATATTAATGAGTGAGTCATTTTAAAAGGGTTTGAAAGAATTCAAGAAGTTTGTGCAGGAAATCTGAGTAAAGAAAAAATTACCAAAAAAAGTAATTCATAAACTCTTATACATGTGAAGTCACATTTTGTTCGTAAAACAGAGCCATTTTATATATGTAAAGTTTTTTAGTTAGATTATATTCACTAAAGGAGGTTCTGTGTAAAGGGAGATTCACAAACACAATTTTTTCACAACTTGATCGAAGTAGAGTTGTGCGAATGAAATGTTTCAAACTATGTGAAGTGGTGGTATTTGGTTAAAAATACTCAAGACCTAGAGAATAAAAATAGGAGATATTTTTGATAATGAATATTCTTGATATTGAAATGATATGTTTTCTATAATGAATAAATTATGTGAAAATGTTTACGCAAACCACCGTGTTCTAAATGTAACTTCTACAAACCACCAAGTTTTGTAAAAACTTTTTTTGAATTAACCTTTTATTTTCATGAAGAACTTATTATAAAAAAATAAATAACTTGAGTAGTTTATTTCATAGTGAATTAAAAGGACAAACATGCATGAAAAAGATTTTTGTGAATGTTATCATTAGAAATTTTCACTAAGTTAATAGTGTAGGAAGTGATCTAGAACTCATTGAAGACGTTTCAAAAGGAATAAGTTTTGATTTAATGGTTTTGTGAAGACCATAAGGTAATTAAATATATTTATATTAAAATTTTCAGAGTAATTTTATTAATAAGAATCATGAAGATAAAAAAACACCTACCAATATATGGTGCAACAACAATGGTAGTGAATTTTTTCATCTTACTAAGTGAGAAAGAGTTTTCACTACTTGAGTATTGATAAAGGGAGATAAAAATTGAAGTGAGTATAGCGAGGTTGTGAGACATCACTAAATATTATAAGGGGAGTGACCATAAGCATTGAGGTGATGTAACATCCTTTTCTCAGTGCTCTCTCACATGACTGAGTTGGGTTGTTACTAAACATCAAGCATGCCCCCCCCCCAAACACTAGAGGCTGCCAACTAATAGTAAGGGTATAAGGAATATAGTGTGGAGACTATAACCTCTAGCATAGAGTTTTAATAATAGAATAAATAAGATAAAAACCCAGTAAATCAACCAGCAGATAAACATTCATTACCAACTCAAACTATACATATATAAATAACAAATAAACCTGAATAATAATATTAATAAACCATGTAATGTCATACTACAATCCAATGTAAATTTAGTTCTAGATTCACAAACATAATTAATTAAAAATAATCATATTAAAATACTCTGAAACCCCATCCCTAAACCCCATGCACAGTCCAATCTCCATGCTCCAATCCTATCCAATAAAGTAGTAAATTATGCATAGGATTGCTTTTCCCTTTTCCATACCTGCATCCATGAAGTTTTATTGAGTACCAAATGATGTATGAATTGGGTGTGAGAAAAATACAATAGGATGATACCCATAAATTATAAAAAATATAGTCTGAATATATATATCATGCAAAAAATATGATAAGTGATAGAATTAATTAATAAATTAATGCATCAAAGAAAATAATCCTACCAACACTTGAGCTCATGTTTGACACTAGAGGTCAGCCAAAACTGTGTCTACATGACGATATATGTCTCCATAAAGTGGTGTATTCTCCTACATAGGATGAATGACTCATACCACTGGCATATTCTCTTACCGATTATGAATCACTAACACTGTAGATCTCACCCTTAGGAATCAAATATAATATACATCCCACCCTCAAAAATCACGTAACCATGAATATATCACTCAAGAATTATGTACCCATGCATATAGTCCTCAATTAATATGTCCCCAGGCATCTTTCTCTCAGAAAGTGCGTACTATGCATATAGTTCTCAAGATGTATGAAACCATGCATAATATTCTCAGGTGGCAGGTTACTATTCATGTAGCCCTTAGGAGGTAGGCTACCATGAATCATGACCTCAAGCAGTACGTTACCATGAACCCAACTCTTATGCATCAATATAATAAAGAGTTATACAAGAAAACATGTCAAACAATCCATTTATAAAAACAAACACCAAACATTCCAAGCATGTTGATATAAGATAAATTGGTCAATTCATCACCTTACCAATTAGAAATATCTTCATTCCATTATGCCAAGTTACTAATTATAAAAATAATTATAACAATCTATTTAACATTCCATATATTCCAATTACTATTTCCCATTAAATTATAATCACATTCAAACATGTTATTACACCATTTATAAATAGAAATTATTTTACCACTTTCATGCCAAATGATACGTTGCCAGCCCAATTATCACAATTCACATGTTAAGAAAATTTTCAAAATTTCCAAGTTATCCCAATTCTATTTTATTCTTATTCACATCAATTATTAATGAAATTACAATTTCATAAATGGGATCAAGGTTCATTTAATATTTTTTTAACCTAGGGTCAATGGTTTTCACACCCTAGAGTGGCCTCAAGTCTCTATATCAACACCAACAAAACCAACTAGGTCTGAGAGTGGTCTATGGATATGGGTTCATCAAATTTAATATGTTACCAATTAGAATAGTTTCCTCATAATATTTTCTAGTGCGATTACACATGTTTTACATACTAGTGGAATAAAACATATTATTGGGAATTATTCTAGACCACCCATATTAAGAATAGAAATAAAGAGATCCGAAGATCAATAATGTAACCAACATGTAACAAAAATATCCCATTTTGATTATAAATTATTCACACCATCAAAGATAGAAGAGATTTATCCAAGGAAAAAAAAGAGGAAATCATAAAAACTAAGAAGAACTCACCGACTTTGGATCATTGTATTGAAGAAAATATGAAGATGAGAAGAATTGGAATTTTTGAATTCACTAGAGATATGGAAAACCTTAAAAATATACTAATACTAAATTTGGGTCTAAAAAGGGGATTAAAATGAGTTAAATTGGGGTTTTGAGTTATAAAAAGGCCACTTTAATACTTGCTTCCATGACCCAGCCCGACACCACTGTATAGCTGGTGGGAACCACGGGCTAGCTGATGTTATCATCTAGAAAGCCTGCATGATTGGAAAACCCATTTTATGGTTAGTGAATTCCCATAATATGGATGGTGTGTATCTTGTAGGGTACCCACACATCTCAATTCCCATCGACTGGCTGGTGGGTCTCACTAGCAAGCTGGTTGACTTGTAGTCTCTCCAAAGCTGCAAGCCACCTCTAACATCCCTCTATATTGGCTTCCCAATTAACTAAAAACCTATAAATACACACTTTAAACTAAGAAAAATGATCATTTTATTGGGTTAAAATAGTTTATTCAACCTCAAAGTGGTTCAAATGAAATCTTAAATAGAATCATACCTAGGAAAAGCCATGATCTTACAACCTCCCTACCATAGAATAACTCATCCCCACACTGTGCTCTATATAATCACTTTAGGGTATCAATGAAATACTAAAGACACTATGAACACACATCAGAATTCAACTCATAGGTATCCTCTTAAAAATTCATAGGCTTCCACTACACTTACATAGGGGACACGATCTTCCTTTAGAGATTATTCTCCCTATGATCTACAATAAGGATTAAATTCTTCTTAAAGGATATATCAACATAAATCTAAAGATTATAAACAACTATCACACAATAAGGGTCAGTGTGGTGTCTCCAAATCTATGACATGTGAAACCAGTCATGCATGACACTGTAGTACTATAGAAGGGCAAATTGGTACTCCACTGGGCTGACCCTCTACACTATTTCAAACGGCCTGATGAACCTAAGTGCTAACTTTCATTTATTCTAGATATGATAGTTCCCCAAATTAGGATACATCTAAAGAAACTACCACTGAACAACCTAGAAATCCAAAGGTTATCTTCGATGGTCATCATATAATTTATTCATTTCTATATGCCGTCAATAACCACTTTCTGATTAACTAGACCTACTCCGATATCTCTTTCATGAGACTAGGTCTAATAAGACCCGACTCACCTGCCTATAACAAGCCAATAAGATAATAAAATGGCCTTATATCAGAGGCCTAAAAAGGACCCATTTATATTGATGCGTGGAAGATTTTATTATAAGGAAACTCTATGAGTTCCAGATGATTCTCCCAAGAACCACCAAAAATCAAAACACAAGCTCATAACATATCATACAGAATCTGAATCATCTACTTTGATAGGTTATACCCAAAATAACCTATGATCCAAAGTCCTTCAAAAGGACCTACCTTAACTATGATGTGAAATAGAGGACTCGATAAAAAATGATACTCCTTATAACACTGTACAATCAAACTATCTCCCACATGTAGAGGATACCTAGATCATCAATAGTGAAGGTCTCATTAATTGATAAAACGTAGGCTACCTTCCTTAATCAATCCATGATAACCCATACTGGATCACTTTTCCACGTTTTATTGGGTAATATTATCATTAAGTACATGGTGAAATCATCCCACTTCCATTCTCGAATGGTAAAAGGTCGAAATAACTTGTTAAGCCTCTAATGCTCAACCTTCATCTATTGATAGGTGAAAAATTGCACTATAGAGCCTGTCATCCCCTTCTTCATACCTGGACACTAGTATTTTATATGGATATCATGATACATTTATTTTAGATGAGGATGTGCCACCCATTTGGAAGCACGTAGTTTCCTCATCAGCTTCTCTTGAAAGATCATATGAACACATACATGAACATTGATAAGAATAATGACTCTACTACTAATATACCAACCCAATGGTGTCTTACCACCATATATGTTTTCCCTTATATATAACCCCTATATATTAGACAACCGCTCTATCTCAACCTAGTATAGAAGCATGGTTGTTATAGATGTCAATGGTAGAGCTGCTTATCCTTGGGAATCCTGAGTGTCCAAATGGATCTCTACAAAGGGAGCCATCAACCTCCACTCATCATAAGACACCCATAATGCTCGCGTCTATGCATTCTTATTAAATTCATCAACAATGACATTTACCTTGCCTAGATTATAGAAAGAATCAAATTATAAAGACTATAGATTCTCGACCCACCTCCTATGCCAAAGGTTCAGATCCAATTGTGAAAAGATACATGTTAGGATTTTATGGTCTATGTACACCACACAAATATCACCCAAAATATATTTCCACCAACATCTCAGGGAGTTCACCATTAAAACCAACTCTAGATCATGAGTATGATAATTCCTCTCATGTGGCCTTAATTGTTTGGATCCATAGGAATCTACTTGATCATCCTATATAAGAAACTATCTAAGATTGACTTTGAGTTCATCATAGTACATGGTATATTTCTTACCTAGATTAGGTAAGGTTCATATTGATACTGAGGTAAAAATACTATTCAAGACCTAGAAATACTCCTTGTAGGCATATGACCAAACAAACTTCACCACTTTCTTAGTCAAAACATAAATTTGAGTTTCTAGATAAGAGAAGTCCTAGATGAAAAATTGATAATAGCCTGATAGACCCAAAAATATAGAAATATAAAACATGTTCTTAGGTCAATCCAAAGATACCATGGATTTAACCTTCATATGGTCTTCTAACACTCCAAACTATGAGATAACATGACCCAAGAAGTTCACCCTATCAATATATAAGGGAAATTTAGATAGATTGGCGTAAAGATAATTCCTTAGTGTACTCAGGATGATTTCAAGATGTTGGACATGACCATATCTAAACTGGGAGTACAAAAAAATTTCATTGATGAAAATCACCATAAACTGATACAAAAATGGATGGAAGATCTAATTAATCAAGTCCATGAATACCTATGGTGTATTTTTTAGACCAAAAAACATTGTTACCAACTCATACAAGTTGTACCTTCTCCTAAAAGCAGTCCAAGGTATGCTAGATGGTCTCACCCTCAACTGATGAAACCTTGAACTCAATTCAATCTTGGAGAAAATACAAGAACCTCTTAGCTAATTGAAGTTATTATAAATATGTGTAAGGGGATAATAGTTCCTTACCATAATCTTTCTTAGTCTTCAATAATCCATATATAAGCGTAAAATCCTATCAGAATTATTAGCAGAAAGAATAGAAGAACTCTATGGTGAAGTACTTGTCCTTATGATTCCCTTATCTTCCAGATCCTCTAATTGAACTTTTAACTCCCAAAGATCCACTAGTTCCATTTTTTAAGGTGGTATAGAGACTAGTTTGGCTCTCATCACCAACTCAATAATGAATTAAATATCATCATAAGGTGGTATTCTAGATAAATCTATATAAAAAATGTCCTTAAAATTGTCCACTAATGTAGGAAAATTACCATACTACACCCCACTATCATCTAGAACAAGTCCTTCTATTTGATTCATGAGAAAATTTCAATTTGTAATAAATTGGTCCAACATGACTGTCCTGATGATCCCATTCACCCTAGTGGATATAGATTCCCCCGTAAATAGATTGAGGTGTAACTTTACTTAAATAAAATTATATATTATCATGGTATATAACTATATAATCTATACCTAGATTAAAATTTAATCCTACCATTACCATCACAAATGGATCCCAAAATAAATGGTAAGAACCAATTTCAATAGAACACTCCTTGTAGCATATGATACCCTCTGA
Source organism: Viscum album (assembly GCA_963277665.1). Classification (NCBI taxonomy): domain Eukaryota; kingdom Viridiplantae; phylum Streptophyta; class Magnoliopsida; order Santalales; family Viscaceae; genus Viscum; species Viscum album. The sequence continues at coordinate 1,739,243,564 of OY728146.1, read as the reverse complement.
TCATACCCTTGCAGTTTGTTGATGGTCATAACACCATCAAATATATTTACATACAAACCCATGACATTGAGAAAATGAGTATATATAATGAAATATGTTTCTCCCATATCAAACAAAATAAAGGCAAGGGTAGATAATACTAAAACCATTCCTTTTACAGTGGAAGGCTCTATATCTAGAGTAGTTGGAGTAGAATGTATAGCATGCATCATGATCATCCCTCTTCAGGGGGATCTAGTATGACTCTTATAAGATGCATTCTATGGATAATATCTCTACTCTTGTTTTGGGGTAATTCATCCCCTACCCCATCCTAATATTTTTTGGAACTCCAGATACCTATCTGTCTAGGGTTAGCCGAGTCTATCTCAGACTATGGTGATTTCCATGATCCTATACCACCACTCGACTACTGAGTTCCCCTACTGAACCTTTATATATTTCTAATACTATTGAAATTTTTTAACTCCACTACAAGGTAAGAAAATTGCAGGTGATTATGTCCAGCCCTACCACACTAAAAACACTACACCTGGATGCAATCCTAGGATGATCACCCACTCCCCTAACTGCTCTACCTACCACTTACTTGGTGGTAATTATTGAATAAGTGATTCTTGATTCTAGAGGAATAGATCCTAGATTTTTTTATTGAGACTATATTTCCACCACCCAAATCCTCCCTTAGGTTTAATTCTATGATGATATCCTAGTTCATCAGTTTAGTAAAGTTTCTTAGGTATGCGATGTTCACTTATGAATTAATCTCATAAAAAGTCCCATACTAGATTAAATTTACCTTGGTTATCTCATCTACTTGCAAGGATAGAGAAAAATGTTAAAGGTTGGTAAAACATCTTACATATTCCATTATTAACATGACCCCCTATTCTAGGTGCATGAACACTTGAGACTTCTCATCCATTAGATTCTATGTACAGAAGTGAATCAGGAAATTCACCTCAAAGTCCTTTTAGGGTACCTAATATTTTTGTTCATATTTCTATTGGGAATATCACTAGTGTTTTTATGGTCCTTGTATCATATAATCCACAAGTTTCAAACTTATATCCATGGGAATGTCAAGGTGACTAAAGATCATTTGGACTGACTTGATCCAAAACTTAACTCCTAGGGACCTCCTTCTCTAGTGAATGTGGGTGGATACTATAACTGGAACTCTTTGATAAGATCTATATTCAAAGGTATAATAATTATAATATCCCTTTCTATGGGTCATGTCACTCTGATAAATTTTTTACGTTGATGATCATCCATCTGGTTCCCAAAAGCTGTAGGATGTTTTGGATTAGCTGTGTTTGCTGTGTGGTGATTACCACTATAAGGCCCCAACCTTTAACATTATATAATCTTTATTTAAATCAATAATTCACATTGAGGATATATTCAGGTTTATAGTTTCGGAGAATTAGGCCATAACTATTACATAAAAAATCAAGTATTACAAAGTAGACAAGTCTACTTAATATCCATATTTTTCATAATATAAAACATTTTAAAATAAATAATGATTTATTTTTCTTGATAAAAATCTTCATAACATTCATAATTACTTATACCATTATCTTACCAATTGTTATACCCTATGTATTTTTTTCTCAAAAACTTGGTATGAGCACAAAAATCTTAGTAAGGAATATAAAAGAAGTAATGAAATCGTTAGTCTGTTAATACTTTAAACTCCTGAAAATATTTTCAAAAAATAGTAATTTTCACTCATAAAATATAAAATATCTAACACACCTCATGAAATCGTAAGATTAATGAAAAAATTATTATAAATCATAAATCATAAAGGTAACTTGTGGAATTCATATAATACTTACATTTTAGCTTTCACAACTACATATGGAGTAACCTTCATGGTTACATTTGGAATAACCATCATAGTATATTACCTAAATATCTTAACAGAAACCTTATCATTTAACTAAATCTCATTACCCAATGCATTGGAGAGTTATCACAGACTCATCCACCCTTGATTTATTATGGAACCACCCATATACATAATCAATGTCCAAGAACCAAAACATAAGCATAACACATAAATAATGCATAAAGGGAAGATAAAATTTCCACATTTCATTCACAAGATATAATTTTAATATATTGATATAATAAATACATTCTCAAAACCATTTTCAATACCAAAATACCTAAAAAGTAAATATGGTGTTTATTTTTCATTTAAAAACATTACGGCTTGTAGAGGAATCCAAATATCAAATAATGGTTATGGAAGAAAAAAAGTTGTTTTCACCCTAAATGTTAAAAAAAATTCATTTTTTCATTTAGTAAAATGATTCATATAAAAATATTCCTTTTGAAGACCTTTGAATTAAAATAAAACTTAAAGGGGTTCATTATACACCATATAAAATGAAGGTGGAGTATAACATCAAAATATGCCTTAATGAAAGGAGATTGAGACGGAGTCCCTCACATTGAGTCCGAGTCATCACGTATAATATTTATATTCCTAAATAATAAAATTAGGTTAATTTATACTTTATTGAGAACGTTTTTAATGTTTATTATTCATTCTATATCACTTATGACCATGTTATAAAAATTACATAATTATTTAAGTTCATATCTAATGTTCTGTCGATATTCAGTACATGAGTCGAAAATAAACTCTAGATGATGTCAATAGTCCATTTGTTCATTAAGTAAATCATATCAAGAATAAAATTAATTACATAATAATCACTTTTATACCTAAATTATACTTTTAAATCAAACCATTTATTTATGGTTTAAAAAATGAACAACATTATAATCATGGAGACGGTCGGTCGTACTTACACATGAGTAACATTTCCTTTTTTATTGATCATTATGAAAATAAGATAATTATTATTTTATCATTCAAGAATGATCATAATATAATTAAAATCATAATAATAATTTAAATATACTTCTATATATCATACAAGTGATTTGGTGAATAAAAAGGATTTACATCACCTCGTGGAGGTGATAGTTCACACGCACACATGAACGACATTACCATTTTTATGTGTATGTAAAGTAAGAAAATAATTGATATATTATTCTATTATAATGATAAATAAGTCATTAAAATCATATAAAACATTATTTCCATCATTATGATTAGTCATGAGAGACATTTATGGAAAACTAATTATATTAGTTCGTGGAGGTGATAGTTCACATGTACGCATGAACTATTAATTCCTTTCCCATTTAGTGGAAATAGTGATGGATTTAGGTGATGATGTTAACATAATAAAATATAAGTATATTTAGGATAATTTATTTATTATTTCATCATGGGTGAAGAATATTTTAAGGCATTGGGAGAAGAAATAAAATAGAATCAATTAAATAAAAACATTAATTTCCTTCAGATGATCACCTTTCTGAACACATTAACACCTATAAGAAGGGTTTTATACCTAATTTAAGGTTTAAATAATTTTGGTAGAGATTATAGTAATGGTTTTGGTAATATCTTTCCAAACCAAATGGTTTTTTTAAGTGTGAGTAATAGAGAAGAATCAGTTCATTTTTTATAGGAGAGGGGAGGGGCACCCTTGGAATGATTAAAAGTACTAAATTAATATAAATTAAATTTCAATTCCAAATGGGTCCAAGTTTAATTATTTATAAGATATTATTATTATGGTAATAAATATAATAATAAAATGATAATTGTTTAAGTTTTGAATAATTTTTAATCCTTATCTTTTTGTTTTAACTTTTTTAACTCTTATATAGTTTTATCAAGTAATTTACACTTTGAGAGTTAAAATAATTACAAAATCCTACTAAAAGACCAATGAATGAGTCAGTAATGAAATCATCAGAGTTATATAAACTTTTTGGACGAATATTTGTTTTTTATAAATTTTATATCATTTAATTAAATATTTTATATTTTAAAATCTGAATTATGTCAATTTTGAATGTATTCATTACATGACTTTTTTTTTTAAAATCACAACAAGTTGATTCCTTATAAAAAAAATAACTCGATCCTAAAATGTCACATTCATCAATAAAATTAGTGTATGTCATCAAATATTTAAAATTATATTTATTTTAATATTAATATTATCATTTATTTTATTATTTCTTTAATAAATCATTTACTGCATCATCATTATGTCACTATTTAATTTAATTATTTATATTCTCAAAATTATAAATAAATTACCATGATTTAGGTAATATTTTTATATTTTTTGTACTATTCATAGTCTAATATATCACTTATATTACCTTGTAATAATTTTTTTTAGCATTGAGATACATATTTATGACATATTTTCCTTTACTTTAAATTAAATGTTATAAAAGTCATAACCACACAAAAGTGGATTCCAAAGGTCACAATTTCAGAACAAGGATTTACATGGTAAAAAATAACTCATCCAATAAGATTATTACTATCATGACCCATCCCCTAGGGACCGTGCCGTGACTACCCCAAGCCCGCCTTCCATATGCCAGGGGTTGGCGACTAGAACTAGAAAGACTTATCTGTAAAATGAGAAGGAATTACTTCAAAACTGGAATAGACACAGACATGGAACACTACACACAAGTAAAACACAATGTAAGAATAATGGTATAACCTCAACTAAAAACAACCATTGTGTGTAAAAGTAAGTACTGAAAGTAAAGGGGCTAACATACAAGCCTAATTGGAAAGAAGGTACAACAAAAAGGAATAACAAATCTTTAGATCGTCTATCAAGGATACTACCTGAAGGGTAGGTACAAATTTTCTTTTCAGCTCTCCACGCCAACCGGTCACCTTCATACACCGTCTAGTCCATGTCCCAAGTCTCGGTCAAAGCTACCCGTTGTCTTCACCAGACACAACAAGGTGCAAACAAAGCCCATGTTGGGGTGAGTATAACAATACCCAGTAGGGACCCCAAGAACCCTGAAGGTCACACATAATTTTACAAAGGAAAAACCAAAAAGTATGATCCCAATCACAAAGCACAAGTAAATATTCAGCTCAAACCAGGTATACAACATAATGAACATGAATAAGGATGATTAGTCATTAAGATAGATCATCTTATTCTATCGAGGGGATTTTCTACTGAACCGCATAAGTTCCCTCGGTTCTAACCCATAGAGGTTCACTTGAAGCTGACCCACAGAGGATCACTAGGTGTTGACCCATAGAGGATCACTAAGTGTTGACCCACAGAGGATCGCTAGGTGCTGAACCATGGAGGATCGCTAGGTGCTGACCCATGAAGGATCGCTAAGTGCTAACCCACTAAGGATTGCTAGGTTCTCACCCACAGATTATCGCTAAATGCTGACCCAAAGAGGATCGCTAGGAGCTGACCCATGAAGGGTCGCAAAGTTCTGACCCACAGTGGATCGCTAGGTGATGACCCACGGAGGATCGCCATTCCTTCATCACGTCACAACCAACCATAGTATTCCCGCACTAAGCACGCTTGATTCCGATATGATCTTCTCCTCAAGACATTGGTTGTACCTAAAACACCATGAAGTTACATTAAGAAGTAACATGATTAACCTCTATTTCATAAGGGTTTCAATGCAACAGAAAACGCATCAATTAGATGACCGGTCTGTAAGTTATACACATTTTAGTGCCAGGGGCCCGGTTGGATTTGAGTCTGATCCAACCTGACCATAAACCAAATTACTCTAAAACCCTATTGGAGTATCTCAGAAGGACTGCCTCATCCTAAGGGTTCCAGCGCCGTAGACGGTTCGTCAAACGGACGTCCGGTTTAGGAGATATATCCCTTTAATCGAAACTGGACTGTAAGTGGGTCTGAGTTTGGTCTGACCCGGCCAGACCGACCCAACATGGCCTGTTGGGTCTGGCATGAAGGGGCTGGGCGAGGCTTAGTTTGACTGGGCCCGGTTGAAAGGGGCTAGGCCACGAGCTTGGTCTGCTGGGCCGGGGGTTTGACCCGCTGGCCACGGGTTTGGCCCGCTGGGCCGCGAGATCAGCTAGGCACGACCCTCCAGTTGGGTGTGGTGGTCTGCTCCCCTCCCAAACGAACACGTCCCTTCGAGTCTTCAATTAGCGGCTCTAGTTGGCGGCACTTTACCTGACCAGTCTTGGTGTACCGGTCAACAACGGGACCCGTGGGGCATGGTTCCACCCTCCTCTGCGACTCAGAGCCGCGACCCTCCTCCGCGGTGAGCCACCCACCGCCGCGGAACGCTACATTCTGTCAACACAACCAACATCATCCAACCTCTCCCCTATCTACCGTGATGCCTTCGGGTGCTGCTACCACCATGCGGCCAGTTGGAGCCGGCTGCTACCTCCTTCGCTCTCCAGTGTCGCTGCACCTGTGGAGCTTCTGTGGGCCTCTAATGAAGTTCCGGAGGTTCGTTTTATCTTTCGACTTTGCCTATGGGCCTCCCGGGATGCTACCATCACTGCGTGGCCCCCTAGTTTCATGTTTCTGCCATATCGGTCAGTCAACCATGAATAATTCAATCAATAACGAGTTCAAAAGAGGGTCGAGGCCTTGTCTATTTCGGCCCACGCCCTTCGCATTAGCATCATAACATGAGAAGGGTTCATCATCCAGAAAAAGAGATGAAACATAAAACCCTTAAACAAAACCCCTATCTCGAATTTGATGTAAGATGTTGCAGATGAGGGAGATGAACCCGTGTTCAAAGGTGTTCATCACCGCCCGTTGTTGTCCGGTTCGAATCCTCCAACGGTCGTCGAAGCTTCATTCTACGTTGGTGGAAGGCGTTTTTGGCACTTCATCAGAGGTTCCTCTCATGGGAGACCAAAACCCATGCCCATGCTTTGTTTAAATAATAGAATAATCTCCCACATTGTGTTTAATATTATGATTCATTAATTAAACATAATCAATGAGTCAATTAAACAAACTAGCATTGTCGTTACAAAACCAAAGAAACGAGAGGTTAAAGACAGTAAAAGTCTCTTATTTAATGTCTAACGTTGCACTATGGTCCCACCACCACCTCTCAATAGTTTCAAAACAGAAAAATAAAATAACATTTATTTATTTTATTATTTTATTTCAAAAGATCTAAAATTTAACCTTTCATCCGACTTTTTCTAAACCAAGTTAAGCTTCCCTTAAGAGAATATTGGCTCTGCGAATTCAACAGTGCCATCATATTTTTAATCCGAGCACCGATTCAAAATATAGAAATAACCGTTCGCATGTTTACTAAACGTACTTAAAAAAAAGTTAAAAATTCCATTCTGGGCTCTCTGGGCCTCAGAATCACGTGCCGTCAATTTTTGCATACTCATAATAATTCCATTTAATTAAAAAAAATTTACATGTAATTTACGGGTCTTAACAGCTTCCCTACCTTAGGGATTTATGTCCCCAAAAGCCATAATAAAACTAAGGAAACAAGTGGGATTACTGAGCACGAATCTGAGCCTCCTCTTCCCATGTGATCTCTTGTAGGTTCCCATGCTGCCACCTAACTCGCACCCAAGGAATCGACTGCCCATGAAGGACCCACTCCTGTCGATCCTCTATCTACACCGGGAACTCCGCAAATGTCGCCCCGTCGTCAATTTCCATCTTTCCCTAGTCGATAACGTGCGATGGATCATGCGTGTACCTTCTCATCTATGAAACATGGAAAACATTATGCACTCGGTGCATCTGTGGGGGAATATATTGGTGGTACAACACCTCGCCTACTCTACTAAGGATCTGGAATGGTCCGATGAACCTTGGAGGTAGCTTGCTGCCTCATCCAAATCTCCATAATCCTCATCGGGGTGAGACCCGTAGGAAGACATGGTCTCCCTCCTCGAACTCCAAGGGACTCCTTCTTCTATCGGCATAAGACTTCTGTCATCTCTTTATTGTCTTCATCTATGCCTGGATGATCTGCACTTTCGCAGTGGTAGCCCATAACAACTCTAGACCCATAAGTGATGACTCCCCTAGGTCTGTCCAGCATAGTGGTGGTCTAAACGGTCGTCTGTACAAGGCCTCAAATGGCGCCATGCCGATGGTTGAGTGATAACTCTTGTTGTATGCAAACTCCACTAGTGGTAGGTGCTCCTCCCAACTACGGACAAAATCGAGGACACAAGCACGAAGCATGTCCTCTAGCATCTATATGGTCCACTCCATCTGACCATCTGTCTGAGGATTTAATGTGGTTCTCAAGAGTAGTTGAGTCCCGAACAGCTCCTGTAATCTCTTCCACAACCGAGATGTAAAATGAGAATCATGATCTAAGACGATTGTCAATGGTACCCAATGAAGTCATACTAACTTTTTTACGTAGAGGCGTCTCAAGCCATCTATGAATCCCTGCTCTAAGATGGGTAGGAAGTGGGCCGACTTAGTGAGTCCATCAATGATCACCCAGATGGAATCGTGGCCTCTAGACGTACGTGGTAGCCCTTTCAAAAAGTCCATGGGGATGCCATCCCACTTCCACTCCGGCACCTCAAGTGGCTGAGTCAAACCTACTGGAACTTGGTTCTTGACCTTGACTTGCTGACAAGTGAGGCACCGTGAAACAAACTCCACCACTGCTTTCATCATCCCTACCCACTAGTACTAATGCTGGAGGTCCTGGTACATCTTCACCACATAAGGATGTACCACTAAAGGGGATGTGTGGAACTCCCTCAACACCTCCTCTCATAGAGTCATTGGTACCATGGTGCATCCTATTAAAAGAATGATGTGCTCCCCACCTTTATAAAATCCTTCAGGAGTCTGTCCTAAGGATATCTGATCATGTCAGGCCTCTCAGTCAATATACCAAAGTTGTGCCTCCCGTACTCGCTGAAGGATTGGGGGAGTGAAATTTGTGGACTGAAGGTATGTTTCTCCATTTATATCCATGAAGGATAATTTTAATTCGTATAGCTTTTCTGTCGCCTCAATCAGCAACTATAACCCAGACCTCCTGCTGAGTGTGCCTTCCACCACATTACCCTTCCGAGGAGTATTGACTATTTCAAAGTCATATTCCTAGAAAAACTCCATCAATTTCCACTATCTCAGTTTTAGGTCCTTCTGTGAGAAGATATAACTGAGTGTCTTGTGATCAAATTTGATAGTAAACTATTGTCCCATTAAGCAGTGCCACCACATCTTCAATGCAAAGACCACTACTGCTAACTCCAGGTTATGGGTATCATAGTTTTGATCATGTTGCCTTAGCTTCCATGAGCCGTATGCGATCACTGCTTGCTCCTGCATCATGACACATCCTAGTACGGTCCCTGATGTGTCGTAATAGACTACATACCCAATGATCTCTTCTGGTAACCTTAATATGGGGGAACCCATCAATCTCCGCCTCAACTACTAGAAACTTTTCCGGTATCTCTCTGTGCACAAGAAAAGTTTTCCCTTATTTATCAAAGATGACAAGGGTGATGCTACTCTGGAAACGTCAGGTACGAATCTACAGTAGTACCCAACCGACCCCAAGAAACTCCGCACCTTGGTTACACTCCTAGGTGGCACCCAAACAAGCACTACCTCTATATTTTCTGGATCCACTGCAACTCCAACCTCCAAGATAACATTTCCCAGAAAGTGGACCTACTGAATCTAGAGTTGGAACTTTGAGAGATTACCATAAAGAGGGTACTCTCAGAGTGTATCCAGAACTATCTATAGATGAGTGGAATGCTTCTACTCCGATGCTGAGTACACCAAGATTTAATCAATGAATACCACCATGAAGCGATCGAGATAATACTAGAAGAACATGTTCATGAGTACCATGAACACTTCTGGGGAGTTAGTCATGCCGAGAGGCATCACCAAGAAGTCAATGGCCATACCATCATCTAAAAGATGTCTTCAGTATGTTATTATCTCGTACCCTGAGCTAATGATAGCCTGATCTGTGGTCTATCTTCAAAAAACACCGAGCTCCCTTCAACTGATCGAAGAGATCATCAATCCTTGGGAGTGGATACATGTTCTACACAGTCACCTGGTTCAGGAGTAGATAGTCCACACAAATCCTCAAACTCCTGTCTTCCTTCTTGCCAAACAAAATAGGGGATACCCATGGAGAAACATGGGGCCTTATGAACCCTTACCTTCCAAGTCCTCCAACTGTACCCTCAACTCACGAATCTATATGGGAGCCATCCGATATGTTGGTGTAGATATTGGTGTCATCCTAGGGTACAAGTTGATGTAGAATTCTACCTATATGCAAGGAGATAGTCCTGTAACATCATCAATAAAGACATCAAAATGATGGTCCATCACTAAAAGATAATTCAGACTCCTCTCATTAACTGCTCCTAGGTTAAGGCTAGCCAATTGATGAGTGATTGGATGCACCCTTCTCTGAGAAAGTCTATCCTACACTGCAAAGGTTCCCATATCTCCAGTGAAGGAAAACCTGGTCCCATCCTTGTTGTCACACAAAACTTTTCACCTAAAATAGTCGATCTAAGAATGGACCATGGATAACCAGTCCATACATAACATGACATTGTAAGGCCTCGACATTGCTACTAGGATATCCCAGCTAATGCTCTCAACTCCTAGAGTAAGCTCACACTACCAGAAGTAGTGTGTAATGATCGAATCCTCTCATGCAGGAGTATTTAATCATAAGGATCGAGGAAATGGCTCTACCGGAATCTCTATCCTACAAACGAGAGCTGGGGAAATAAAAGAGTGACTAGATTATGTGTCTATAAGAACTGTAGCTAGGGTGGAGTAGACATATATCAAACCTCATATCATCTCCAGAGCACTATGGTCATAGGCCTCAGCTTCCAGAATCTGAGCTCTTCCCTGGCTGTCTAATCCCTAAGGTCAGTGTGGACCACCTGGAGGTGGTGGCGGTAGAACCTCAAACCATCTCCCATAAACTACTACATGGATTGATCCTCTGCCACATCCACCGCCCTGCAGACCTCCTCACTCGAACCTCTGTCACTGTCTTGGTGGTCCCTTGACCATCTTCTTATCTTCCATGCGGGAATTTGGACAGTCGCGAGCCATACGCCCATGTATACCACAAGAGTAATATATTTTAGTCCTCAGATGACCTCCTATGCCTCATGAGCTCCACACCTCTGACCCTACCTCCTATGGTCGTCAATCAGAAGGTCTGGACTGCTTGGACCTCTGCATTATCTGCCTACTACTTTCTACAGATTACTTGGCTACCTCTCATCTTGTGGTGGTTCTCACCATCAGTTCCTGCTCAGCTAGGAAGTTCTCTACCTATAACCCTAGTTCAAGAACTCCAGCATGTATCAGTATGTTGAGAGATATCATCGATGCTCTAATCTCCCATTAGATACCCTGATCAAAGGTTTGGGCCTTGAAGAAAGGGCCCCGTACCATGTCGGTGGAGTAGTGAGAGAGGTTAGTGAATCTCGCCGAGTACAAGGCTACTATCAGGATTCCCTGCTATAAGTGTAGGATATCCTGAATATGCATAGGGCATAAAGTCACTGGAACTAAATCTTCCCTGAAGAGGCTCTCAAAGTCTAAACAGGTGAGGGTCCCCTCATTGTGCATCTGGAGTGCTAGGATCCCCCATCTCCTTTCCATTCCCTGGAAATGATTAGCAGTTAGTACCACCATTTGGTCTACTGGTGTCCCAACTAGGCAGAAAACTTTAGCGATAGACTCTAGCCTTTCCTCAGCTGCCTTTGGATCCTTCTCAACTCGAAACCTCAGTGGCCTCTGTCATTAGAACTCATGCAACATGCTTAGTTGGAGTGCATGGTCAACTAGTGGGGATGGTGGTAACTGATACCCTACAGGTGGTGGTGGTGCTGGTACACCTCTCGAAGGTACTATCTCTGAAGGAGGACCCTGAACTAAAGCCTCATCACTCAGTGGTCCATCATCTTCAACTCTTTATGGAATCATGGCGGGCTGTCTATGCGGTGACATCCTGTAAAGAAACAGATTCTCCATAGTCAATAAGTGTATACCTGGTGAGCTGACTCAAAAGAGATCAAAATGAAAAAAAACATTTCAAAGACACACGTAATCAGTGTTTTCCTATACTGAGTCAGAAAGCAGAATTCAGGGTCCTGGTGTATGGATACATCGGCTGCAACACCAATACTGGACTCCCCAAACTGAAAACCGTACTCATAACACTTAACACTCTTACCCCATTGAAAATATCATAATCTTAGTTATTTGGTAGAACCGACCCCTATAATACCACTTTGTCACGACCCATCCACTGGGGCCCATGCCGTTACTACCTCAAGCCTGTCTTCCATAGGATAGGGGTTTGAAACTAGCACCAGAATGGCTTATCCCTAAAATGGAAAGGCATTACCTCAAAATTGGAACACACATAGATAGGGAAAATTGCGCATAAGTAAAACAAAACAGAAGAAGAAAGGTACAACCACAATGAAAAACAACCACTGAGTGTAAAAGTAAGTATTGAAAGTAAAGGGGATAGTATAAAAGTCCAATCAGTAAGAAGATACAAAAAAAAAAAAGAAAAACAGCTCCTCAGATCGTCCGCAAGGATCCTAACTGAATGGTAGGTACAACTCATCTTTACGGATCTCTATGACAACCGGTCACCTCTATACACCGTCTAGTCCTGGCTCCCAAGTCTCAGTCAAAGCTTCCCATCATCTACAGGAGACACAATAAGGTGCGGGCGAAGCCCGTGCTTGATTGAGTATAACAATACCTAGTAGGGACCTCGATACCCCTGAAGTCCTCCTGGAATTATATAATAGAAAAACCAAAAAGCATGATCCTATCAAAAATCACAAGTAAAGACTCAACTAAAACCTGTTATACAACTTAAAGAACATGAATAAGATGATTAGTTATAAAGATAGATTATTGTATTCTGTCGAGAGGATTTTGCTGCCGAAATGAACAAGGTCACTAGGTGCTGAACCACAGAGGATCTCTAGGTGTGGACCGACAGATGATCGCTAGGGGCTGACACACCAAGGATCGCTAAGTGATGACTCACATAGGATCCCTAGGTGCTGACCCCCGGAGGATCACTAGGTGCTGACCCATGGTGGATCGCTATTTGCTGACCCACAGAGGATCTATAGGTGCTGACCCATAGAGGATCGCTAAGTGATGACCCACAGAGGATCACTTTGTGTTGAACCATGGAGGGTCTCTATGTGCTAAACCACATAGAATCGCTAGGTGCTCACCCATGGAGGATCGTTATTTCTTCTTCATGTCACCGCCAACCACTGAATTCTCTCACTAAGCACGCTTGATTCTAAGAGGATCCACTCCTCAAGCCATTGGTTTCACCTCAACCTCCACGAAGTCTCACGAAGAAGTAACCTGATGAACTACCGTGTCATAAGGTTTGTAACACAACAGATGAAACATCAATTAGACACCCAGTCTGTAAGTTACAAGCATTTTAGTGTCGGGGGCCCGGTTGGATTCGAGTCCGATCCAACCCAGTCATACTCCAACTTTCTCCAAAACCCAAGTGGAGTTTCTCAAAAGGACCACCTCGTTCTAAGGGTTCCAGTGCCGTAGATGGTTCGTCAAACAGACGTCCAGTTTAGGAGATATAGCCATTTAATCGAAACTCGGCCGTAAGTGGGTCTGGGTCAGGTCTGACCCGGTTGGACCGACCTAGCCCGACCCACTGGCCTTGACCCGATTTGGCTTGGTCTGACCCAAAGGGGCTGGGTCACTGGATCAGCCCGCTAGGTCGCGAGACCGGCCTGGCCCACCAGGCTGTTGGACAAACCAGGCCCGCTGGATGGGTGTGGCTCGCCAACTGGGTGCGGGGGTCCACTCCCCTCCCGAATGGAAAATTCCATTTGGTTCTTCAATTAGCGGCACTTGTTAGTGCCACTAAACCTGACTGTTTTAGGTGGACTGGTCAACATCAGGACTCGTGGGGGCGTGGGTCCACCCTCCACCGTGGCTCAAAGCTGCGACCCTCATCCATGGCGCACACTGTCAACACGACCGACATTGACCGACCACACCCTGTCCTCCATAGTGCATTCGGGCACTGAAATCCCCTTAAGCTAGTGAGAGCCAACCGCCGCCTCCTCTGGTCATCGACGCCGCTACGTCGACAGGGCTTCCACAGGCCTCCGGTGAAGTTCCAGAGGTCTGTTTTCTCTTCTAACTGCACCTACGGGCTTCATGGGACACTTCCATCACTGTGTGGCCTCCCAATTTCATCTTTCTACTATATCAGTCGGTCTCCCATGAAGAACACAATCTATAATGAGTTCGACAGAGGGTTCAGGCCTTTTCCATTTTGGCTCACACCCTTTGCATTAGCATCATAACATGGGAAGGGTTCATCATCATAAAAAGGAGATGAAACATAAAACCCTTAAACAAAACCCCTACCTCAAATTTGTTGGAATACGCTGTAGATGAGGGAGATGAACCCACTTCGAAGGTGTTTGTTTTCGCCCGTCGTTGTCCGGTTCAAATCCTCCAACAATCATTGAATCTCTGTTTTACATTTGTGGAAGACATTGCTGACACTTCATTAGCGGTTCCTCTTGTGAGGGACCAAAACCCATTCCCATGATTTGTTTAAATAAGATAATAGTCTCCCATGTTTTGTTTAATATTATGATTCATTAATTAACTATAATTAATGAGTCAATTAAACACATAACTATTGTCATTACAAAGCAAAGAAACAAGAGGTTCAACACATTAAAAGTCTCTTATTTAATGTCGGACATTGCACTACAATCCCACCACCTCTACTCAATGGTTTTAAAATAGAAAAATAAAATAACCTTTTGTTATTTTTTTTAATTTTTTGTTTTATTTCAAGAGATCCAAAATTTAACTTTTCCATCCGACTTTTTTTGAACAAAGTTAAGCTTCCCTTAAGGAAATTCCAGCACTGTGAATTCAACGGTACCCTCATATTTTTAATCCGAGCACTTCTTCAAAAGATAGAAATCTTATCTCACTTTTTTACTAAATATACCTTAAAAAAAGTTCAAAATTTCGTTCCGGGCTCTCTAGGCCTCAGAATCATGTTCCATCAATTTTAGTAGACTATTAATAATTCCATTTAATTAAAAAAAATTACATGGAATTTATTGCTCTATACAAGTACATGTTTTAGAGAAATTTTATAATATTATAATATTATTAACACTATTAATTACCCTATTTACCTTTAACTGTGGTAAATAATTTACTAAAGTTACTATTAAGCAAAAAATATTTTGATCCTTTTAGAAAAAATTCTCATACTGACTACAAACATGTATATTAATGTTTGAAAATTAAATTCATATAATTGGTTAAATTAATTTAAATTTAATCCTGTTGGCGGATCAAGAAAACAGATTTTGGAAGTAAAGACATTCAAAAGTTCATAAAGTTTTTATATCCAATTTTAATGTGAAATTGATTACAATGAACTACATTGGATTAAATGATAAAAGAATCATCTAATTATATCTTAAAACCAATTAAAAGGATAACATAACTATATAAATAAATTAGACGAAAAAGAAGTTTTGAATTAAAATGCAGTATTTTCACTATTCTTAAAAAATGAATATTATCAGAAAAATACCAAAAATTCAACCAAATTAAATTTTGATGTCCTGCTTCCAAATAATAATTTTAATTTGTCATATAAATTTTATAAAACTATAAAAATTTAGAATTAAAAAGGTATCTCCATCAATATGTGATAAAACTACCTTTTAAAAATATTAGAAATTTTTTTTGTTTGAAATTGGATTTATTCTTATTTTAAACCTATAAAATTTATTAGAAGAAAGTAAAAAAATTTCATAAACATGTGTAAAAAAAATATTGTTAGTTATTTTCATTCCATATAATATAATGTCTATGCGATAACCACCATTCAAAATAGTAATATTATATTCTTTTTTGGTATAACTTAGTCTTGTGTGAAACATAATATTTTGGAGAAACCCATTATTGCATGTCAAGTGAACTATCAGAAATAGAATCCCATTAAAATTATTATCTAATTCATAAATATTAATAGATATGAAAAAGTATTATTCTATAATTACGTTGGATGTTACATCCTTACCCACTTTTGGAAATTTCACCCACACAATTTTATTTATTTATCAATTAAGTGGGGGGTATTTGTCCCTCATAGAATTTTTATATTACCATGTTACCTATTAAACCATATGGTTTTTCCAAAAAATATTAACCTAATGAATCACCTTACTCTGCAACACTTTCTCTCTACAGTAAAGAATATGGACAAACTATTCCTTATAAGAAAGATTCTCTTCCAACTGAACTACTTGTGGACTCAAAACATAAGATGGACCTGACATATACTTTATTAACATTGAAACATCAAAGAAATTGTGTACCTAGGATAAAATTAGAGGTAAATCCACTTAATAAGCAACTGATCCAACTTTCTTTAGGATTTCATAGGGTCTACTGAACGGTGTACTCAATTTACCTTTCTTACCAAAATACATCAAACTTTTCCATGGAGAAACTTTAAGACAGACATGATCACTTACCTCAAAATAAAGATCCTCTAGTTATCTGCATAACTTTTCTAATTGCTCTAAGCTATCCTCATGTGTTTCTAAATCAACTAAAGTTTTTCACATTTCTTCTACCAATTCTAGTCCCATCAAATTCCTTTAACCAACATCATCCCAAAAAGCTGTCGTTTGACATTGCTTTCCATATAATGCCTCATATGGTTCCATCTATATACTACAATGAAAACTGTTATTATAAGAAAACAAAACCAAATAATTATTTTTATCCAAAATTCCCTAGTAATCCATTGAACAAGCACATAGAATATCCTCTAAGGTCTGAATTATTCATTCTATCTACCAATCTGATTGTGGATGAAAAGTTGACCTAAAATTTAATTTAGTACCCAATGACTTTTGAACGGCTTTCCAAAAGTTAGAAGTGAACCCGAGGTCCCAATCAGATACAATGAATATAGGAACTCCATGTAAACTGACTATCTCTCTAAGATACAACCGATAAATTTGATTTAGATATAAAGTATCTCTAATAGGAATAAAATGAGCATATTTAGTCAATATATCAATAATAACAAATATATAATTGTTACCTCAAGAAGTCTTTGGTAATCCCACTAAAAAATCCATGGTTATATTTTCCCATTTCTGATCTAGTATTGGAAAATGAAAAACCATCCCCTTTGGCCACTTTCCTTATAATTTAACCTGCTGACAAGTAAAACAATACAAAGTAATGACAATAATATCTTTTTTCATTCCATCCCTATATAAATAATCTCAAAGGTCTCTATATATCTTAGTTTTTCTAGGATGAACTAAAAATAGAGAACTATGAGTTTCACATAACAACTCTTTCTTTAATTGTGAATCATAAGTCACACATAACATCTCCCCAAATCTCAAAACACAATCTTTTTCAATGTTAAATTCAGGAAACTTACACTTCTGAACCAATTCTACCTTTTTCTACAATTCATTTTCTTCCTTATGCACTTGATTAATTATATATGATGAAGATGATTTCACTAACACCTTAAACAAAATAGAGGACTTTTCTGCCCCAATAAATTCCAAAAAAAAATTCATCAAATCATTAACCAAAGGATCTCATTCCAAACATAGCATGATTAATATAGAATTACTTGTTCAACTCAAAGCATTGGAAACTTTATTTTCTTTTCCTAGATGGTAATCAATCATGAAATCAGAATCCTTGATTAGTTCCAACCATATTCTATATCTCATGTTCAATTATTTCTTAGTGAATATATACTTTAAACTTTTATGGTCAGTATATATTTTAAATTTTACTCCATACATATGATGTCTCCAAATTTTTAAAGAAAAAACAATAGAAACTAATTCTAAATAATGATTAAATTAATATAACTCATGAGTTTTCAAATGATGTGAAATAAGAAATTACCTGATCATTCTGCATTAGGACACAACCATGTCATTTCAAAGAAGAATCAATTTAGATAAAAAATTCACTATTTTTGGAAAGAAGTGCCAAAACTGGATCATTCAACTATCTTCTTTTCCATTCCTGAAAAAAAACCATCAAATTATTTTTTCAAAATAAGGAAAACTCATTTTAAAGTTGACTTAGTCGGTGGGCTAGATAAATTTGAAAAAATTTCAACAAACCTATGGTAATAGGCTTATAAACCCAGAAAACTATGAATCTCAGTTATATTTGTGGTTCATGGTCATTCTTCAACAACTTTAATTTTAGTAGGATGAATAGTTATTCCATCCTTATAAACAATGTGATGAATGAAAGAATTCCTTTTGTAACAAAATTTCACTCTTGCTGAATTTACCATGAAATTTGTTTCCTTTAAGTTTTGCAAAATAACCCTTAGATGACTTTTATGATCCTCTTCACTTTTAGAATATACCAAAATTTCATCAATAAACAAAACCATAAACTTATCCAGGAAATAATAAAATAACTAAAAACTTCATAACTATAAATTCATAATAGCCATATCTGGTATTAAATAAAGACTTCAGATTGTATAATTCCTTTACTATCAACTGATGGTACCCTAACCTCAAGTCAAAATTCAAAAAATATTTTGATATATGGAGATTATCAAAAAAATCTATGATACGAGGCAATGAATCTTAATATTTATGTTATTAAAGCCTCTATAATCAATGAAAAGTCACATTGAACCATATTTTTTTATTAAACAAGATAGGAGCACCCCATGGTGAAGTAATAGGTTGAATGGAAGCTTTATCTAATAACTCCTAAAATTTATTCTTCAACTCTAAAAATTATATATGATCCATTATATAAGGTGGTTATAAAATTGGATTAGCATCAGGAACTAAGTCAACAATAAATGTAACTTCTTAATTAGGTATAATACTAGGAAAGTCATCATGAAAATCATCAAGATACCCATTTACCGCTGGAATATCATTAATTTGAATAGTTCCTTTTTTTTTTCAAAAATATGTGCAAGGTAACATTAATTTCTATGTTTTTATAGTTTCTCAGCTTCCTAATATGTTATCAATGGTAAGGGTTCATTATTGTATATAAATTGAAAGTATTATTGAAAACCAACCACATTTTCTCTACAGTCAATCCTAGCATGGAAAACAAAAAGCCAATCCATACATAGAATAACATTAAACTCCACTAGAGGAAAAACAACAAGGTTTGAAAGAAAATTCTTTCCACAGATAAGGATAGGAAGAATCTTATAATTTATTTTTGTCTCAAAATTTTTCATAGGTGTTTTACCATAAGTTTTGGATTCCTTTCTTGAGGTGGAATTTCTAATTTACCAAAAATATTCTCAGACATGAATGAATTTTTAGACCCTAAATCAAATAACACATTTACATAATCTGAATAAAAAAACAATATACCTGACACCAATTAATTTAATGGTCTAACATCTACTGAATTAGTTGAAAATGATTTCACCACACCTTTCTGCTTATAGTTTGGCTACTTCCCCTCATTCAAATTCTTCTTTAGACACTCATTTTCATAATGGCCCATCTCATTACATTTAAAACATTTTATTGACTATATATCATAATTTGTATTACCGCTGCCTTGATCTTTTTCAGTGAAGTTATAGGCTCTATGTCCTATTTTTCTACATCAGAAGCACTTACCAGAATTCAAAAGTCATTCCCCAATGTTTTTTACCATAATTTTCATAAAATATAAACTTAATTTTCTTACCAGAATAAATTTTTGAATAATTTTTCCATTTCTACTTCAACCTTAACCTTTGACTATACTTTTTTTCAAATAACACAAGATCATTAGAAAACTCTATTTCCACCTTCTCCTTACATCAAAAAAGTTTATCATAACTTTTAAACTCATGATAAGAAAAATCCCTTTATTACTTTGTCTTTAATACTTAGTAAAAATGATTTATTTTACTATCAAGATATCCAATGAAATTTGGAGCGTACCTTGCCAGTCAAGTGAATTTTTCTTTGTATGAATCCATTTAGTCATCCTCATACCTCAATTCCAATAATTGTTTTTCCATCCTAGGATTAACTTCTTTTGGAAAATATTTTACAAGAAACATATTTTTGAATTCATCCCACTCAAGAGCATCAATCTCCTCACTATACTTTATATTCATAACCATCGATGACCACTGATCGGATTCCCCTTGAAAATGGAATACAAATAGACTAACCTTTTTATTTTTTGATCACCCCATGACATCGAAAATACTTTCTAGGGATTTAATCCACCCTTAAGCTTGCATGGGGTTAGATGATTATATGAATGTTGAGTAATGTTGCCTCATTAAATGCTCTACTACCAAATTTTTTTTCTGTGGTTGATATGATTGATCTCCTAGAGGGATAAAAACGCCATTTATTTCCCGAGTCAACTATTCTAACACTGTAAAAAATTGTTTAGTTCTGATTTCGACCATCTTAGGTTTTTGATTTGGGAGGTTGTTTCTCTCTAGATGCCATCACAACACAGCTGCCCTATTTCCTCTATAGAAAACAATTCTGAACAAACATATCTTAGATGAAGAGACATGTAAATATTCAAATGAAATGTCATTTCAATTTGAACATAAAGTAAAAATCATTTATGTATAATCTATTAACAATATTCCAACCCCTAAAGTTATCTAATCCAACCACTGATACCAACTATAAGTCCCCAACCTTTAACATTACATAATTTTGAGTTAAATAAATATTTCACATTTAAGATCTTTTTAGGTTTAGTGTTTTAGAGAATTAGGCCATAAATATTAAATAAAAATTAAAATATTATAAATTAGAAAAGTCTACTCAATATCAAATTTTTCACAATCTAAAACATTTTAAAATAAATCATGTTTTCTTTTTCTTGATAAAAATATTCAAAAAATTCATCTTGACTTCTTTGTTTTAGTTACCTATAATTATACCCAATTGGAAAACATTTCAAAAACTTGGTATGAGAATAAAATGCTTAGTAAAAAATATAAAATAAGTAATGAAATTGTTAGTCCATGAATACTTTAAACTCATGAGAACATTTTCATAAAATCATACTTTTCACACATAAAACATAAACTCTTTTACATACCTAATTAAATCATAAGATTCATTAAAAACTTTTTACCAATCATAAATAATAAATGTAACTTATGGAATCCAAATCATACTTACATTGTAGCTTTCATAGTTACATAGGGAGTAACCTTCATTATTACATTTGGAATACCCATTATAGTATATTACTTAAATCTCTTAGGAGAAACCTTATCACATAACTCCGTCTCATTACCCAATGCATTAGAGATATATCAAAGGCTCAACCACCCTTGGTTTGTTATAGAACCACTCGTATACATAATCAATGTCCAAGAACCAAAACATAATCATAACACATAAATCACGAATAAAGTAAGAAATAACATTTCCAAATTTCATTCACATGATATCATTTCAAGATATTGATATAGTCAATCCATTCTCAAAACCATTTTCAATACCAAAATACCTATATAGAAAATATCGTATTTATTTTCATTTAAAAACATTACAGCTTATAGAGGAAGCCAAATATCAAATAATGGTCACAATGGACGAAATGTCATTATCTCCATATACATTAAAAAACATTACTTTTTTCATTAAGTAAAACACTTCATATAAAAATATTCCTTTTTAAGACCTTTTAATTAAATTAAAAGTCAAAGGGGTTGATTATACACCATATAAAACAAAGGTGGTGTCCACTTAATCCATACCGTGACATGTTCCAGTCCATGAAACTAATGGTCTATGACTCAATGTTCCATAAATATCTACAAAGGGTTTCTTCTATATCCTATAAAGGGAAAACACTATTTAAGTTATAAAAGGAAATCTAAGTACCAACCATGTTTCTTAATTCCATATAACAACACCAACATGATGAAAAATATGTCACACAAGGTGCATATCACGAAGGCTTGTAGTCAAGAAATGCATCCTGTCATGGCCATACTCATGCCATGTCTTGAGCTGTAACTACCCCAAGCCTACCTCCATATTCCAGGGGATGGAGACTAGCGCCGAAGGCACAAAAATCATAGGGATGCCTTTTCCTAATAACCTATAAACACACACACACAACCAAGAGTTATGAAGGATTAAAGATTTAATAATAATATTAAATCTAATGTTTCACAAGCATTTCATGGGATGAGGTCACATGTCAGAAAAAATAATCCAAATTTTTCTTAAAAATACTACATTGTAAAAAGGGTTACGCCACTAATGAAGGAACATCAATTGGATGCCGTATGGGGGAGTTATTGGGGTTTAGATAAATAATAATAATTTTATTATTATTATTATTATTTGTCTTCGATTATAATTTCTTTTTTTTCTTTTCTATTTGTTTCCCCCTCCCCCAATAGGGTTTTCCTTCCCTCCCCCCAGTGTCATGAAGTGCACCGCACCACCCCCTTACAGTCCGCTCCACTGGAGCCGCCTGCTGCACACTCATCGACTGCCTCAACCACCCCTGCTAGCCACTGCCAGGGCCACCTCCACTGATACGGCTGGCCCACCTGCACCTGCCGCCACAAAACTCGGATCAACAACCTTCTACCTTGGAACCACCTTCTTGACCACCGAATTCTTACCTCAGAATTGATGAACCGCTTCCCTACTACCTCAGACCACCACACCGATCCTGCTCGGGCCGCATGATCAACTCGACCTTGCCTGACTATTCCGCTGCATACCCTGCTCGCACCGATCGAGTTTCTTATCCATACCATTCATTCTACACAGTGTTGCACCTCCATTCAAACATGATCTTGCATAAAACTTTTGGATTCATCATCCATTCATTGAGATGATCCTAGATCTACGCTCTAATCATGATTCCTTCACCATTCCATGAATCCATCTCGAATCCGGGCACCTGATCGAGCTCGGGTCTCCTGAAAATTGTCGAGCCAGGAACCATAGAGTTACACCGATGAAGAATGCAAAAAATTTGAGGAAGAAAGGAACAAAAAACAAAGGTTTGGATCATTGGCCAAGAATTATTGGCCAATGATCAAGAACATTCTCTAGAGTTAGATAATTGAATGAACAATATTGAATCCAGTACCTGGGCACATACAAGGGTTTAAAACATGGGTGAAGATCAAAGAATAACACTCAATCTGCTCAAACATTTAATCAAAGGGTAAAAATTACCAAAATTAAGAGTCATACCTGGATTGGATTGATCACTGTTGACGATGATCATACTTTCACAATGACTGGAAGAAGATTTTGTGTTCGTCGTTCTTCGATCTTCCTAGATTCAAGGCTCCATTGTTGTTCTTTGTTTGTCAACAGGAGGGATAGGAGAGGAGATGTTTTCATTGTTGGAAAAACATAATTGTGAGAAAATTATTCTAAAATATTAATTTATATCTATAAATTAGGTTAAAGTATTTTTAATCAACTAATTAAATTAATTAATTAAATCACAACAAACACTCTTACAACGAGCGAGGGATCTGAACATCTCGCATCGTCTTATTTTATATCATGACTAGGGTAAAAATCGCATTCCAGACCCAACCGTGATCTTGGATATCTGATCCGATCAACCATTTAAAAGTTATCATATTTTCTTTGATTAACTATGCATGCATAATATAAAATATATTTAATATTTTTATAAAATTAATTCGGGGAACACCGGGTCTCAGAATAACTCTCCATCTCAATGCTTGGATCTAGAATAATATTTTGAAATATGTTAAAGTCTTATTAGTCAAAAAATGGGTCTGTACTTCATATCCTCCTTCAATATTTTCATCCCTAAAAAGAAAAACTAAACCAAAAACTTGGGATACTGACCTCCTATCTGGCTCTCCCACTCCCAGGAACACCCACATGTTTTCCGTGCAGGCACAAAACGTGAAAAAAAGGGATGGTTTTTCCTCATAAGGTATTATACTATCGATGACATGCATAGGAATGTGCATGTATCTCCTCATCTACAACATGTGGGATATGTTTTGATCCCACTCTAGCTATTGGGGTATGGAAAGGTGGTAGGAAAACTCTCCGCCCCTATTCATGGTCACAAATGGAATGATGAAACTCGGGGGGACGATTTTCCTGTTGAAACAAACCTCTACATCCCACATCATGATTGGAATTACTTCTTGTCCTGAGAATAGGGTCTCATGATTCACTCCTTCAGAATATCCATTTGGTAGAATACATAAGGGCATCTAGTCACACATGATTTCATAGTTGATGTCTCACAACCAAGACTCTCTTACATTCTTGGGAAGAAAAGGATTCAACACCATCACATGATGAAATAAAACTGTACCCTCCTGCTCCACCAGAGTCAGCTACAGGGAAGCTAACTTCTCTCAAACTTCCCATTCTAGGTGATCCAGGTACTTCCTTCTAAATGAATATGCTATGATGCTTCCTCTTTCCAAAGTATAGTCTATCTCGAAGTCATAGTACTATAGGAAGTTTGACCAGTATCGTCGCCTCTGGTTCAAGTCTTTCTGAGTGAAGAGGTACCTATAACTATGGTGGTTTGTGGAAACCATAAATCATTCTCCCAGAGGGTAGTGTCTCCACACCCTTAGGTTTAGGAATACTTCTATCAGCACCAGATAATGAGTCGCATAGTCTTGTTCATGGGGTCACTATCACATTGACCAATACTTGATAACTATTGTATCATGGTTGACACTGATCACACAAATGTACCAAAGAATAGGGAATGTGAGTAAAATCATCCAACCATAAGAATTTAAACTTGGAATGAACTTGGAATAATCCATGTGTCTTCAATACCCTTTTAAGGAGAGTAATCCCCATATGAGACACTCTCATGAACCAACTAGTGTCATTTCAAGCAAAAAGGTTCAAGCATAAAAACTCTATTGGCAATGTTAGGTCATACTTCGACACTCCACAACAAAACTTCACCCTGAACACACAATTCAAAGGGACTCTTACGCCACACCTTGGTACTATCTTCTTTGGGAGGCACTAACTCATCCTCATAGGTTTTCTCACATCAAAAAAAAAACATCTCGATAGGGGAAGGAACCTTCTTCTTTATACATTCAATGTCATGTTGAACAATACCAACATAGGGTTATACTGTTTCCCCACATCACCCTAGTAAAACTTAAAGCAAGAAGTAGGTAGAAAATAGTACTTCACATAGTACCTAAAAATTTCTACTACAAAAATTAGAAGGTATTCAAAGCATACCTCTTATGGTATCATGCTCCGTAGGATCAAAGACATCCAAAGCTTGTGGCTCTCTATGGACCCAGATTCTAGCTTCCTGATCTTAACATGGTCCACCTAGTGGTGGATTACATACCTCATAACATCATCCCAAACCTCTAGCTCCTCTTAATACACTACCAAAACCACTCCCCTAAGGATCTCCATGATCACAGCGTTGTCTCTTCTATGGTGGTCCACCGACTACCTACCTGTTATTCTCACCACGTCTGGTCAGGCAGTCTCTTGTCATGTGACCTCATCCGCTATAAACATAACACCGAACCTCTCCAAGAAGACCTTGTGCTCTAAGTTTTCCTTGATCTTCAAGACCATGTGCCTGAGACAGTTCATGGAAGGATCTCCCGTTATGATATTTTAATTTCCTGACTGCGGTTGAAGATGACTCTTCCCTGTTAGGCCTACCACCAGCTCCATCCATCTAGCATCTCTCCAATAGAAAAATCTCAATCACAAGTGCATGCTCTAGCACCTCAGTATTGGTGGGGATTAACAAGGGTACAATGATCGCATATATCTCTATGTGAAGTTCCTGATTGAAGATCCATGCTCGGAAGTAGCTGTCATGAATCATGTCCATAGAGTATCATGGAAGGTCTGTGAATGTAGTCTCATACTCAGTAACCTTCAACCCTCCTTACTAAAATTAGAGGTTCTCCTAAAGCTGAACAGAGTGAAAAAAGTAGGGGTAATACTCATCATGAAACAACTACTGGAATTCATCCCATAATAGTGCTACCACTTCGAGTATTTGAGTAACCAAGCCCCACCAATGTCCATCTGATCTATAGAAAAGGCTAGAAACCAAATCCAACTTATGATCTACTAGTGTGCGTGAAATTCTGAAGAGGTGGACCACTGACTCTAACCAAACCTATGCTACCCGAGGGTCTAGATCACTATGAAACCTCAGTGGTCTCTGGTGATGTAACTCCTGAAGTATGCTCAGCATGCACACATTCTCAGCCTTCTTTGTTGGGGATGTCTGCTGCTCAAAAGGTGTGAGGGCTACTACTTTCCCACATGGAGGAAGGGGGTTGCATGATGGATCCTGAACTAAGGGCTCGTCGCTCACAAGATCTTCATCACACACCAGAGCTGGTATCCTAGATAGGTGTCATCATAGAGACATTCTAAATGTTATTAAGAATTACCACGATCATATGAACATATATATATAAACAACACTGGGGAGATGACTCAAGAAAGACAATCAAAGACTTAATCCTATATGATGCATGTACTATTGTTCCCTTGAAGGAGTGTCTCAGGGTTCCAAGTCGACAAGTTGGTAATTAGAGTCCTAGTGAATGGATACATTGGCTGCCCATAACATCACTGGACTCCCTAGTCTGAGAGCCTCTCTCAAGACACTTTGACACTATTTCCCTAAACCCAACCATGATTTTTTTTTTGGAAATTACCAAACAACATCCCAAGGGTTGAACCACCTTTGACAGCACTTTGTCATGACCCGACCCATGCCGGCGCTTGAGCTGTAACTAACCCAAGACTGCCTCTAAAGTACAGGGGATGATGAATAGCACTAAAGGCACAACAATCTCAGGGAGGCATTTTCCTAATAACTTACACACACACACACACACAACTAACTCTATGAAAATAGTAAATAGGGAAAGAAACAAAAGATGTAAGACTACAATAAATAAACCAAGCATTCATGAACCGCTAAATAGTATAAGTCCAGTAGAGTAAACTGAAGGGGAAAAGAGAAAAATACACACCCAACTAGAAAAGTGCCACAACCTGTTAGTAACTGAGAAAAAGGAAATAGTTGAGAGAATCCCTCTTCTGAATCCCAAGATATGACCAAAGTACGCAGTCCAAGCACCTGTATCCCTATGCTCTTATGAAGTCACGACCATCCTGTCCGTGCTCTACATAAGGAACGACACATGTTGGTAAATACCATGCATGGATGAGTATAAAAATAATCAGTTGGATGCCATGAAAAAGGATAGGGAGGATATGTAAGATATACTATAAAAAATAAAGCAGTAGATAGGACAAGGTAGAGTAAAAGGAGTGCAGTTCAATCCCATAAGAGAGTGAATTATGCTCATCCAAACACAAGGATATTGAAATAGTGAGAAGATGGAAATCTCATAGAGTATTAGATACCTACAGTGGGAGAGTTAGCTAATCCAACTATCAAAATACAGACATAGAAAGCATGTGGAATACCCCACACATCTTTACGTCTCTTGGAAGGAGAGTAACCAAAACCCAAGGAGTGGGCTCTGGAAATAGAATATATATATATATATATATATTCTCATTCAAAGAAACCAAAACTAGAGAGTAAGGGGATCTCCATATCATACCTCAATAAAACAAAGTGAGTATCCAATAGTCCAATAAGTAACCACCATCGATGCCCAACATCCCACACATCTTCCAAGAATTGAAAGTTAAAGGGACTCAATCACCACACCTTGATACTATCCTCTTTGGGTGACACAATCTCACCCGCATGGTTTTAGGTTGTGTCACAAGGATGCGTCTTGGTGGAAAAACTTCCCTATTTCTCCTGAGTCTAAAGGTACATCAAAAAAATGT
The DNA here is from genome assembly GCA_963277665.1 of Viscum album. NCBI lineage: Eukaryota > Viridiplantae > Streptophyta > Magnoliopsida > Santalales > Viscaceae > Viscum > Viscum album. The sequence continues at coordinate 1,739,215,690 of OY728146.1, read as the reverse complement.
CTTATCATGATTCATCAGTGAACACCACTGCCCATCCCCACTAGCGGGTAAGATCGGAAGAGTAAACAACAAACCCCACTGCCCAGCCCCACAAGAGGGAAATATTGGAAGAGTAAATAGAGAACACCACTGACCATACCCATTGGAGAGAAATCACGGAAGAATAAATGGTGAACAACACTTTCCAACCCCGTTGGAGAGTATGTCCTGAAGAGTCATCGACGAACGCCACTGCCCAACCCCGTTGGAGAGTAAGACAATACTGCTAAGATGATTATAAAAACATCACTTCCATCACTGACATCATCAGGCATCTCCCCAACTATTCATCACACCTAGATCATCTTTCTTTTCTTCCCAAAATCCACTATAAATGGCACCATCATGTTTTATGAAGAAAATCGCTCAGGATAGACTACTCATGATCCAAAATATGAGTCCAAAAGAAGAAGATACGAGTGATAAAATATTCATAAAGTGGTACAATGTGCATGTGGGGATCAAAAAATGTATGACCCCACCTCAATGCCTGTTCATGTACCTAGCTATCCTTGGGTACTAAACTACGATCAAGTACCCCTAGGAATGCTAGTGTACTACTAGATTACACTACATAATTATCCAAAAGGCTATCGAGTGAAAGAAGTTCAATGTTGATTAAAAGGGTGAAAATGTAATTCCACTAACAACTCTCCTCAAATAACGCTAGAATATTTGACCGTATCTCTTCATACATCTTCTCCACTCTCATAATTGTCGAAGCTGACCTATGCCATGAGTTCTCTTCAAACACAGCAGAAGGATCTTACACTGATATTCCTTTCATGCTTCCACATTTAATGAGATCATGAATAAGGCTCCGCACATCCAAATAGATCACACTATTGTGATACTTCTAAAAAAATCAAGATTGACTACTTATTCTCCCTAAACGGACATCCGATGGAAAAGTAATAAGTTTCCACATTACGATCAGATGGAATCTCATGGGGACAATGCCTTGGTCCCAACACAACTTATATGCATTGTGCCGTTATGATCCTTATGAAAAGACACATGATATGGACTAATAATTCATCCATAATAGATACCCAGTAAAAGAAATGCATTTCATTGCAACATGTGTGAACCGAGCCTCGCATGGCTGGCACCTCAACTTTGGTTTGAAAAATCAAAAGTAGTCATGAAAATTTCACATAAAGACCAGTGTCGTGCCACTACTAGAAACCCTTTAAACCAACTTCTCAGACATGAGTCATGGAAGGTCAAGGATTTAATAATAATATTAAATCTAATGTTTCACGAGCATTTTATGGTCCTAGGTCGCGGGTTGGTGAAAATTCTCAAAAATGGTTTTAAAAATTCTGTATTGTAAAAGGGCTTATGCTTCCACTGACAGTGCATCAATTGGACACAATATGGGGAAGTTATGGGGGTTTAGATAAATAATAATAATAATAATGTTATTATTATTATTATTTTTTTATTATTTTTTTCTTTTTTCTTAGTTTTCCCCTTACCCTATAGGGTTTCCATTCTCCACCCCGGTTTAATGCTCTGTGATTACCCCCTGAAGTCTTCTCTGCCAGAGCCGCCTGCTACGCACCCATTGGCTGCCTCAACTGCCTTGACCGGCCACCACTAGGCTGGCCTGCACCAACCGCCACACGCCCTGGACTGGCCGCCTGCTACCTAAGTACTGCCTTACGGACTACCACCTACTCACCTCGGACTCTCCTGACCACCACCCTACTACCTCAGACTGCCACACTGATCCCTCTTGGTCCTCCTGACCGACTCAGCCTTATCTGACTATGCTACTGTACACCCTTCCCGCATCAGCCGAGTTTCTCATCCTTGTTGTTCATTCTGCCCGGTGTCGCATCTCTGTTCAAACCCGATCCGACAGAAAACTTTCAGATTCATCATCAATTCATCATGACGATCCCATATCTACGATCCACTCATGATTCCATAACCATTCCACGAATCCATCCCGAATCTGAGCCCCCGATTGAGCTTGGGTATCCTGGAAATTGTTGAGTCGAGAACCACAAATTTACACCAGTGAAGAACATGAATAATTTGTGGGAGAATAGAACCACAAACAAAGGTTTGGATCATTGGTGAAGTGTTCTAGGCCAATGATCAAGAACGATCTTCAGACTGATAGAATTGAATGAAAAATACTGAATCCGGTACTTGGGAATCTAAAAAGGTTTAAAACATGGGTGTAGATCGAAGAATAATATTCAATCTACTCAAACATTTAATCAAAGGGTGAAAATTACCAATTGACGAGTCCTACCTTGTAACAACCCAATGTTTTATCAATGGAAAATCTCTTCTAATAATTAAGTCATATAATCAAATTAAATCACAACACAATTAACTACTAAGTACTATATGACCTTTAAATATACTATTTTCACTTCTGTGTTTTGAATTTCTAAAATATTACATACACGATTGCGTTCAATAAGATATTTAGAGTCTGATAGAATAAACATAGTTTTTTATAGATAGTAACACACCCTTGTGAATAGTAAAATACCCTTATGAATAGTAATGAATAGTAATGATTAATATGAATAGTAAGTTTTCCAAAAAATAGAAACTTCACCCATTAATGTACAAATACAATTTGGGCATCTTATAAGTGAAAAAAGGATCATTGTATAAGTATTGCTATTTTTGTATGTCAAAAATATTTTAATTACAATATTATGATTAATTTAATAATTTTAAATGGAAATTTATTTTCATAAAATGTAATAATAAATTGTTATTTTATTTTCTTATGGTTATAATATAATTTTATGGGACCTTGACTATTTTTTCAAGGTGTTATAAAACGGGTTATATTTTTAATGTAGTTTTTTTGAATAAATTTTGATTTTATTTAAAAATTAAATAAATCATATTTAAAAAATTATTTTTGAATAATGGAGTTCATTTTTGTGTTCTACACATTAAAAAATGGTTAGGGTGAAGTTTTGGGATTTTTCTAAAATACAAGAATTTTTTATGAATAATAAAATACCATAGTTCACAATAAATGCTAAAACCTAAATTTCAGCATCATGATTGGGTCATGGATGATGTAAATGGACATTGGTTAGAACTAACATACACTTATTACTATTTTTGATCATGGAATAATCACTATTTCTGGTCTTGAGGGAAATTAATAAACTAAGGAATTACATATTAAGAAAACCCTCCTCCCCTCCATTATAAAAACCACCCACACTCCCCTCTTCTCTTCACTCCTTTAAAACTTTACACCTTTCCTAATTTCTTCCCAAATAACTCCTAAAACTACACCCCACGTCTGAAATCCCTTGGTCTCTTCAAAATACTAAATCCTCTCCCCTTAAGAGGATATCAAAGGAGATAAACTCAAGAGGTAAATTCCTCTTTCCGATTATTTTATTTTCTGTCATGTTCTTTTGTTTTCTGGTTTCTTTCCTCAACCAAATTCACCCAAATTGTATGATAAATCCAGTAAAACACATTTACTATAATTATATTATGATAATGGGATAGTTTATCATAATATCTCCCTCCCCTTCCTTTTATTCTATAAATGAAAATACCATCTTAGATGTGTTGGTTTATCACATTCAAGGATGAAGAGTTTTAACTTTTAGTTACCATCTCCTAGAATCGACATGAAACCATTTTAATGGTTGAGAAAGATCATAATATATGTATTTTATCTTATTTAATGTTCTGAAATCCTTATAAATTCATGATGTAAAATAATAATACAAAACAAGTTAATTGTGAGCAAAATCACCACATCCAAGAGTTTGTCATTAATGTTTTATATAATCATTCACATTCACTCCAAGTAAGAAAATCAAATTTAAAACAATTTAATCTTATTTATTTCCACTAATTTCATATAAATTAAATTATGGACAACCACTCTCACCATACATGTCTATCCGTTCATGTATATATGTAAACCGAACATGAAACAAATGAATCTGAACAATGAAATTGAACCTCATAACCAATAGAAAAGGTTAGGAATGAACTCAAAAAGGTTATACTAAATAAATTACATGTAAAATAAGTTCTGTAATTATTAATTAATTAAAATAATTTTATTATTCAGGTCATTAATATCTAGTGTAGAACACCAATGAACATAAGGTAAGGGATTCTCTCTATTTCACTTTCATTCAAGAATCTCCTCTATGTTATGACATTTTACGTGTAATTCCTAATGATTGAGTATGATTTTGAAACCTCCCCATAGTGATATCATGATATATAAAATATGATAAATCCATTTATCTCTCATTAATCCCTCCTAAGTACACCCGATACCATGTCGATATTCCGTAAGGGATTATACCCGAACCACATTTATTCTTTCAGGCTTCTCTATCTTTCTTTTTACCCAAATGAAGTTATTTTTTATTTTTATTTAAAACTTCTACATACTATTTATATGGTGAAAACTCATTTTTCAAGATTCATACCTCATTCTATTTTGGGGATATACATGATTTTAAGTGATTCCCTCCTCGATACTTCCCAATAAGCAAACTTGCTTTAAGGGAATTTCCCAAATCTTTACCTGATTTTAAATGCACTCTACCATTTTTTTAAAGACAAATTTATTGCTATAAAATATATTTTTTTATTATGAAAAACTTTTGTTACACTTTAATTTTTTATAAAATATTATTCCCTTTTTTATTTTAAATGCTCTTTAGTATTTTCCATAAAACCGCACTAAAATGTTTTAATGCTAAGAATTTCCAAAAAAACTCTTCTTACATGTCATCAATTCTATTTTACATGACTTACCATGATATATGACTATTTTACCTTATTAATTTCCATGTATGTTTTAATTCCTTTCTATCATGGAAACTTTTATAGTCCACCCATTCATTATGCTTTATGACATGAATGTGATACCCATTTCTCTCCATGGGTTCCCATATGTTTATTTATGATTGATTATGTATGATTATGTATGTGGAAAGTATATTGATTAACATGTTAAGATGGGTGTTTAAAAATAGTGGTCCAATTCATTGGGTAAATTTTAGTCTCATGAGACGTTACGTGCAACGGTCTTGGTGGTTATCCTTGACTCGTGCTACCATGTGCAATCCTCTTGGTGGTTAACCTTGACTTTTGTTCCTCTATGTGAAATGAACCTTGAATCATGATAAAGTTAGGATTTATGTTGCTTCCACAATACTATGAATCCAATTTTATATGATTCCATGTTTATATGTTATGATTCTATATTCCATTTTATATCATTATGTCATGATCTCCAACCTTTGTGCTAAAGGCTTATTCTTATGTTTAATCCCTTACTGGGATTTTAGTTCATCCCTTTGTTCATGTGATCCCTAAGGCACCCTATATAGATGTAAGGGCTCAAATTAAGTTAGGATCTCTTTATGAAGATTAAATAAAGAAGTATTTTTTTAGTCCCATGTTTTATGTTTTATGTACCTACTCTTCAAAGACACTAGACTTTACGATCCATGGCCTGTACTATGATGTATATTTATGCTTGAAATCTTGTAATGTTATATGTAAAAGGATAGGGTCACTATAGTTGGTATAAAACTATGGTCTAGTTATTTTTGGATATTAGGAATAGATCACTTTAGTAAGAACCTTAAGGATGAGACTAAGTATAAGAAAACACCCCTAAATTTTGGTAAGTATAGAGTAAGTGGTTTATCAAGAAAATACATCCCTGTCTAGATACAAAGAGGTAGAGGTTTCTATGACACATATGTATCTAGGGGTAAAACCTGAAAACACCGCTTTGAGCTAGACTTGAATGGAAACTGGTGCAAACAACAGGCCTTGCTTCACTCTTGGTTTGACACTCCCGAGGGATATGATTTGGTGAATTCACGAGCTTAGTACAAACAATTATTAAGGGAATAAAAAAATATCCCATAAGAATATAAGCTAAGAAATAGATCAAGGATAACCTATATTGAAATATAGGGAATCACAAGTTAGGATATACTTCTCCTTTACAAGTTTATCCTATTATTTTCAAAGTTTCCTTTTTTATGATCAATAGATAAGTATTAAATCCCTCTAATTGAATGTTATTTTTCTTATTTAATGGAGGTAAATAGAATAACATGTGCCAACAATAAATGTGATAGGTAATATTAAGATTACCTTAATGATATGCTTGATATGATGGGAATGGGTGCTCAAAACTTGATGACAATACTTGCTCAACTGGCTCAAGTTATGAATAATAACTTGAATCATGTGGAAACCCTCCTACTCCAAGGAAAGATCAAGTTACTATTGAATCCTTCACATGGAAAAGTCATCCCATATTTAGTGGATCTTCTGATCCCCTCCTCACAGAACTGTGGATTAACTCCATTGAAAAGATGTTCTCTATCCTATAGTGCCCAGAAGAAGAGAAAGTCATACTGGCGGTCTATCGTTTTGATGGGGAAGATGATCAGTGGTGGGAGATGATCAAGAATATGAAGCCCCAAAGGAAATTGATTCCATACTTTTGGAGGAATTCAAGAGAATGTTTTTCAATAAATATTTTTCCCGAACCCTCTGTCTCAAGATAGAAAGAGAGTTCCTCAGACTTGAGCAAAAGGAATATGAGTCAATTAAGTAATATGTAGATAACTTTAAAAGGATTTCAATGTAAACCTATGGCTTTTTCATGGACACTAAAAACATGGTGGATCAATTTTTTAGAGGAATAAAGATGAGTCTATGAAAATTGATGGAGATTCAGGACTTCAAAAGCTATGAGGAAATTATCCGTTGTGCCATTAAGGTTGAAATGAATATGAGAGACTCTTAGTGGTAACATGGACCCAATGAAAAGAAGAGGAAAATGGAATCTCATGTGGGCGGTCCGGAAAATAAATTTCATGATGGGAAGAAGCTTAATCATCCCACGTGTAAGAATTGTGGGAAGAAGCATCCTGGGAACTGTCTAAAGGGAACCATGAATTAATTCAAATGTGGAAATTTGGGACATCTAGCCAAAAACTACTGACGGTATATGAAGAATTTGGCTAATGTGTAAGAATAATGAAAGGTTTAGATCAACACTCAGCCTATAGTGTAGTGTTACAACTGCAAGGAGTAAAAACATTATGCGAACAATTTCCCTAAGTTGAGGGTTGTCAAAGGAAATCAACAACAACCTCCAACGAAACAAGGAAGCGATTATTCTATCACTACTACTGAGGTGGAGCCAGAAAACGATGTGGTGACTAGTACGCTAGTTATTCATTCAAGAATAGTGAACATACTATTTTTTTATGGTTCTACACATTCTTATATATCTTTCAAGTTTAGTAGAACTATTCAAACACCACCTCAAAATTTGGAGGATATGTTATTTGTGAGAACAAAGAATGGAGAAATTATTGAATCCATGGTTTATAACTCCTACTTAGTTAACGTTTTTGGAATGAACCTCCCAGAAAATCTCTTCATACTTCCTTTATTGGAGTTCGACACTATCTTGGGCATGGATTGGATATATTTATACAAATACAATATCAACTGTCAGGAAAGAGAGATCACTCTTCACATCCCAAAGCATCCTCAAATTATTTTCAATTGTAAGGAGGAAGATGAATTTCTTTTAGAATAAGTGTCTCAAGTGTGGATATTAATTCCTTATGAGCAAGCATGTCTAGATAAAATGATTGAGAGAAAGGAGAGAATCATGTTTGAAGACATGGCCATCTTGAGGGATTACATTGATTTATTTCTTGAAAAGTTTCCAATTCCTACTCCTTACCGATAGGATGAGTTCTCAATTTAACTTATTCCTAGATCTCTGTCTATATCAAAGAAACCTGATAGGGTGGCCACCATTGAGATTGAAGAGCTAAAGAAGTAGTTACCGGAGAATCTAGAGAAGGGTTTTATATGCCCGAGTACTTCACCGTGGGGCGCTCTAGTCTTATTCATCAAGAATAAGGATGGATCAATGCTCCTCTACATTGATTATCATGAGATAAATAAAATCATGAATAAGAACAAGTATCCCCTACCATGAATAGATGACTTGTTTGATCATCTTCATTGGGATAGTTATTTCTCTAAGGTGGACCTTTGGTTGGGATATCAACAATTAAAGGTGAGGAAGGGAGATATTCCCAAGATTACCTTTTGAATGAGGTATGGACACGATGAGTTCATATTGATGACCTTTGGAATCACAAATGATTCGACAATTTTCATGGATATAATGAATAGAGCTTTTATAGATTACCTTGACAAATTTGTGGTTGTCTTTAACAATTATATTCTGATATACTCCTAGAGCAAGGAGGAAAAAAGGAGCCTTTGAATACTTTGTTAAAGACTTCGTGAAGGGAGAATATGTATGAGAAGTACAATAAATGTGAGTTCTGGATGGAGTAAGTATCATTCTTAGGGAATGTTATCACCTGCAAAGGGATATCTGTGGACCTTTCCAAGTCAAAAGTGATTGAAGAGTGGCCCAAGGCAACATATATAATGGAGATCTATAGATTTCTTGGTCTAACGGGGTATTATTGACGATTTTTGAAGAACTTTTTATGATTTTCAAAACCAATGACCAAGCTGACACAGAATGGAGTAATGTTTGTCTGGACTTAGGAATGTGAAGACTGTTTTAAGTAGTTAAAAAAGAGGCTAATCACTACACTGGTACTCACACTCCCAACAAGTGGAGAACTATTTGTGGGGTACAATGTTGCTTCAAATAAGGGATTAGGATATGTGCCGATTCAAAATGATAAAGTGATAGCCTACGCATCAAGGCGGTTGAAAATACATGACCAAAAATATCCCATGCATGATCTAGAGTTGGAGGTTGTGATCTTTGTGTTAAAAATCTGGCAGCATTGTCTCTATGGGGAGAACTGTGAGATATATACTGATCACAAGAGTCTCAAATATATATTCACCCAAAAATAGATTAATATGAGCCAGCAAATATGGATAGAGCTCATCAAGGATTATGACTACTCAATACACTACTATTCCGATAAGGAAAACAACTTGGCGAATTCTCTATGTAGAAAATATCCTTCATCTTTATCAATGATGAGAATTTAAAAAGGATTAAATCTTCTTAGATTTGTAGAGGATGGACATGAGAATCATTAAGGGAGGAACATCATCAATATTTTCTCAAATGATTGCTCAACCATCTCTTATGTAGAAAATAAAGGATTCTCAAAGAAAATATGTTGGAATTCTAAAAAGGATGGAAGCTATTAGAAATGGGAAATCTTCAGAGTTCATCATTGATGAGGAAGGAGTTGTAATATATGGATCACTATTATGTGTAACCTTTGATCTAGAGATAAATAAGGAGCTTCTGAGTGACACACATAGATCAACCTTCTCTATCCACCCAGGAGCACAAAGATGTATTGAGATCTCTGAGAGAACTTTTGGTGGGATAATATGAAGATGAAGATTGATGAGTATGCATCAAAGTGCCTGGTATGTCAAAAAGTGAAGGATGAAAGACATAAGTCTAAGGGGGTGATGAAACCAACACCCATACCAACATGGAAGTGGGAGAACATCACCAGGGAATTTTTCACTAGACTTCCATGGATATCCAAAGGAAACAATTATATATGGGTCATTATGGATCTTCTTACAAAGATTTCTCACTTTATCGTGATTTGAGAGGACTTATCATTGGATCAACTTGCACAGATATATATCAAAGAGTTGCTAAGGCTTCATGGAGTACCACTATCTATTAAATCAAATTGATATCTGAGATTCCCCTTGAAGTTCTGGAAAAGTAACCAACATGCTCTAAGCACTGAACTAAACTTCATTTTGGCCCATCATCCTCAAACTAATGTCCAATCTAAGAAAACTATTCAGACACTAGAAGATATGTTGATAGAATGTTCTATTGACTTGAAAGGATGATGGGACTAATATCTCCACTAGTTGAATTCTCCTATAACAATAGTTTCCACTTGAGCATCCAAATGAAACCATACGAATCCCTTTTTGGGAAAAGGCACAGAACACATGCATGTTGGGATGAAGTCGGTGAGTGTAATATACTAGGACCGGAAATGGTCGATGAAATGGTGGAGAAGGAGAAAACCATTCAACAACCCATCAAGGAATCCCAAATTCGTCAAAAGCATTATGTAGAAAATCATTGATGAGACCTTGAGTTCAAAGTCATAGATATGGTATTTCTACGTATATCTCCATGGATGAAGGTCATGAGGTTTGGGAAGAAGGGAGAGCTAAGTCCTAGGTACATCAACCCCTTCAAGATTCTTGATTATGTCAGGGATGGGGCCTATCGACTGGCACTTCCACCTACTATGTTCTAAGTACACGATGTCTTTCATGTATCCCAATTATAGAATTACATACCAGACCCTTCACATGTACTCTCTTTAGAGGTGGAACAGTTGGAGAATGATCTTTATTACAAGGAGCAGCTAGTGAAGATCTTTGATCATAAAGATGAAGTTCTGCATAAAAAGTCTACTCACCTAGTCAATGTAATATGGTGGAACCATAAGTAAGAAGAGGGAACATGGGAACTGGAGGAGGAAATGAAGAAAAAGTACCTTCACCTGTTTATGGCTTAAAATGTAAAAAAAGAAATTTCAAGTGAGAAATTTCATAAGGGGGAATAACGTAACGAACCAATGTTTTATCAATGAGAAAACACTTCTTATAATTACGTCATATAATCACTTGAAATCACAATAAAATGAACTACTAAGTACTATGTGACCTTTAAACATGATATTATCACTTATGTGTTTTGAATTTTGAAAATCTGACATACACGGTTGCGTTTAGTAAGATATTCAGAGTCTGATAGAATAAACATAGTTTTTATGAATAGTAACATACCCTTGTGAATAGTAACATATCCTTATGAATAATAATTTGGGCCTAAAAATAGAAACTTCACCCATGAATGTACAAATACAATTTGTACATCTTATAAGTGAAAAAACGATCATAGTATAAGTATTGGTATTTTTGTATGTCATAAATATTTTAATTACAATTTTATGATTAATTTAATAATTTAAAATGTAAATGTATTTTCATAAAATGTAATAATAAATTGTTATTATATTTTCTTATGGATATAATATAATTTTATCGGACCTTTATTAATTTTTCAAGGTTTTATAAAACGAGTTATAGTTTTAATGTTTCTTTTTTCGAATAAATTATGGTTTTATACAAAATTTAAATTAATCATATTTAAAAAATTATTTTTGAACAATGGAGTTTATTTTTAGATTCCACAACTCAAAAAATTTTTAGGGTTAGTTTTTTGTATCTTTATAAAATACATGAATTTTTAATGAATAGTAAAGTACGATAATTCACAATAAATGTTGAAACCTGAATTTATGCATCATGCTTGGGTCATGGATGATATAAATGGAATTTTTTTCGAAATCAAATGCACTTATTACAAGTTTTGGTCATGAAATAATCACTATTTATGGTTTTGAGGGAAATTAATAAACTAAGGAATTAAATATTAAGAAAACCCTCCACCCAACCAAATATAAATTTTTATTATTAAGACACTTTAAAGAGAAGTGGGAAACCATAGTTCACATAAAATTGATACCACTACATGCTGAAAGAACTCAAAAATTGATTAAACACAAGACTAAGATTACTAGAATTAGACACTTTATAAAATTCCCAGTGCAGAGTACTAACTTGGATGTCTGGATCCTTGCTGATAAGATCTTTAAGATGGGTAGCCATTCTATCCATTGTCTGAATGTTTTCCTCCGAATTGATTTTACATTGGTTGAAGCCATGAGCCAGGATTTGGTCTTGTTTATCTAACCATGCCTCCTGCTCCTACATGGAATTAACTCGTAGCCTTCTTTCATATATTTTGTCGATCTCCTCTTTTGAAGCATTGACCCAGAAAACTTTTTCGTGCATTTATTCCTTGGAATGGAGGATGAGTTTCAATCCCTCTCCTTCTTCTTCTTCAACTATACTTTCTTTCCCACTTTCTTCTCCACTTTCCACATTCTGTAAGTATTTGTTTTCTTTATTTCCACCCTTCTTAGCCAACCTAGTTTCGATAGGCTTAGGCAAGTGGGAATAGTATTTATGTCCATGGGATTTCCCCCCTTGACCACAGTGCATTTCCCGAGTCTCGATTTCCTTTATTCCCTATCTTCCTCCTAAGACTATGAAGACCTTTTCCTTGACTTATTTCCAAACTATCCACTCAGAATTGGTTGTAACTATCATCACCAGAATCCTCCTCCTCTAGAGCCAGTGTTGGTTCTTGTGAAGTGAGAGTGTTTAGGTCTAAGGGACCCAAAAAATTCATCTAATTGATCCTTCCTTTTACAATCTATGATACTGCAACTGAATCCTCCTACAAATTTCTTCTATATAGCTCAGCCTCTACACTACTGTCAACCCAGTGGAAGTATAACTAAAGGACCCCCTAATTATTGCCTTTCCATTTTCCTCTGGTGGCGCACTTACTAGGGCAAGACTGAATCAAACAGGCTGTCCAGGGGGCTGTGCCTCCTTAGAACCCAGTTCCTACCATTGATCGAGGATACCCAGTTCTTGTTTCAAATGAATAAACACCTCATCCACTAGAGTATTTTCACTTGACCCACTATCCTTGCACAGGATAGAAGGTGATGGTGCAGTTTTACTCTAGTTCTCCCCTATTGTAGTGGCAATTGCATCCCCTCTACGCCGGAGACCAAAAAACTCTTCTCCCTTATCCAATTTATTAACAACTATAGACTTGCAAACTGAGACCATGACAACCTCCATAAGATGGGCAGGCTCAATTATAGAATACCTAGGGAAGATATGATGACATTTGGAATCCTCATGGTGTAAACAATGACAAGCAGAATCATAGGGGATCCAAGAATAATAACATACCATCTGGTTGCAGTGGAGCTCTCCCTCGATCTCAACGATAATGGATTCCAGTGGGTCTTTTGATATATCATCTTCAACACAAATCCTAGGTGCAATGGGATTGAAAATAACATTGGTGCATGAGTCGGAACATAGATAAAGGCCTAACTAATTACCTATCGATTGGAGGATCGTCGGGTTCTGGAACAGCAAAGGAAGTCTAGGTAGGGAAATCCAGAGAGCTGTGGTCGGAGGGTCGCACCTTAGGTGAAAATAAAAAGTCCTCCAGAAGAGGGAGAACCTAACTCCTCAAATAGAGCATGGAGGAAATGCCCAAGCAGAAACGAGGTCTTCTTCATTTGAGAAATGGACTTGAATGTGTCTCGCATCTAACAGGCAAACGACCGCTTGATCTTGCAAATTCTAGGATGAAAAGATGAACCAGTCGAACACCTCAATTGTGGGGCGATTCCATCAGAATCGGGTTCAAAAGGTGAGATCCATCAATTTTCAAGCTTCCGTGAACTCTAGGTGGGGAAATAGGAACCGATATAACTCCATTCAAGAGGGATTAGACCTTAGGGATTATTTCGATTGGAGGGAACAGAGTGAGGGAGGACGAGTCCGTGAAGCGGGCGAAAGAGGGAAAATGGGAAGGGGGCGAGCATTAAGGAGAAAATAAATCTCCGCTCCATGGCCAAAGCGTGTTTAGGATGATATTAGGCACCCCATCCATTCCCTACACCATAAGCGAAGAAGAAAACATGAATCAAGCAAAAAAAAAACGTTATTGAAATTTACCCCTCCTCCCATCCACTATAAAAACCACCCACACTTCCCTCTTCTCTTCACTTCTCTCAGGACTTGTGCTTTGCCTAAGTTGTACCCAAATCACTCCAAAATCTCTTATATCATGTCCAATAGCCCTAGGTATCCTCAAAATACCAAATCCTATCCCCATTAAGAGGCTCTTAGTGGAGATAAACTCAAGAGGGAAATTCCTCTATCCAATTTTTTTATTTTCTTTCATGTTCTTTTCTTTTCTTGTTTATTTCCTTATATACCTTCACCCAAATGGTATTATAAATACAGTAACGTAAATGTACTATAATTATATTATTATAATGGTATATTTTATCATAATCTCACCCCCCCTTCTTTTATACTATAAATGAAAATACCCTCTAAGATGTGTTGATTTATCACATTCAAGGACGACTGGTTTTCAATTTTCTTTACCATATTATAGACTGGACATGAAACCATTTTAATGGTTGAACCATATAATAATATATGTATTTTATCTTTTTTAATGTTCATTAATCCTTATAAATTTATGATGTAAAATAATAATACCAAACAAGATAGTTGTGAGAAAAATCACCACATTAATCCAAGAGTTTATCCTTAATGTTTTATATAATGATTCACCTTCACTCCATGTAAGAAAATTAAATTTACAACCTTGTAATAATATGCATGTTCACTAATTTCATATAAATTCTATTCTGGAAAACCACTCTCACAATACACGTTTATCCATTCATGTATATAAGTAAACCAAACCTGAAATAAAGGGACCGGAATAATGAAATTGAACCTCATAACCGATAAAAAAGGTTATGAGTTAACTCAAAAATTTTATAAAAAATCATTTACATGTAAAATAGGTTCTAGAATTGTTAATTAATGAACCTAATTCTATTATTAAGGTCATTAATATCACGAGGAGAAAACCAATGGACTTAAGGTAAGGGATCCTCTCTATTTCACTTCTATTCAAGCATATCCACCCCGTTATGACCTTTTATGTATAATTACTAATGATGGGGTGTGATTTATCACCTTCCCCATACTTCTATAATGATGTATAAAAGAAAATAATTCCATTTATCTCTCATTAATCCCTCCTAATTACACCCGATACCTTGTTGATATTTCATTTGGGATTCTACCCGAACCACCTTTATTCCTCCGGGTTTCTCTATATTTCTTTTTTACCAAAATGTAGTTGTATTTTATTTTTATGTAAAATTTATTCATATTATTTTTATTCTCAAAAATCATGTTTCAAGATCCATCCCTTAATCCCTTTTGGGGATATACATGCTTTTAAGTGATTCCCTCCTCAATACTTCCCAATAAGAAAACTTGCTTTAAGGGAACTTCCCAAATTTTCACCTGATTTCAAGTTCAATCTACCATTTTTTTAAATACAACTTTGTTGAAATGAAATAATTATTTTTATTATAAAAACATTCTTGTTTAAATTCAGGTTTTATATAAAAGATTATTCCATTTTTAATTTTAATTTCTCTTTAGTATTTTTTTAAAACCTCATTAAAATGTTTCAATGATAAGAATTGCCTAAATACTCTTCTTACACATTTTCACTTATGTTTTACATCACTTACCATGATATATTCCAATTTTATATTATTAATTTAGATTTATATTTTAATTCATTTCTCTCATGGACACTTTTATGGTAGGACCATTCACTATGCTTTATGACATGAATGTGATAACCATTTCTCTCCATGGGTTCCCTTATGGTTAAGTATGATTGATTATGTATGATTATTTATGTGGAAAGAATATTCATGAAAATATTAATATGTGTGCACCCATATAGTGCTCAAATGAATTGGGTAAAGTTTTGTCTCACGAGACATTTTGTGCCACGGTCTTGGCGGTTAACCTTGACTCGTGCTACCATGTGAAACGATCTTGGTGTTCAACCTTGAATTGTGATCCTCTATGTGCAACAAGCCTTGAATCGTGCTAAAGTAATGATTCATTTTTCTTCCAAAATACTATGAATTCATGTTTATATTATCCCTTGTTTATATGTTATGATTCTATGTACCATCTTATATTATTATGTCATGATCTCTAACCCTTGTGCTAAAGCCTTATTCTTATGTTTAATCCATTACTTGGATTTTAGCTCATCACTTTGTTCATGTGATCTATAGGGTACACTATATAGATGTAAGGGATCAAAATAATTTAGGATCTCTTTACTAAGATTAAATAAATAAGTTTTTTTTAGTCAAATGTTTTAAGTTTTATGTACCTAGTCTTTAAAGACCCAAGAATTTACGATTCTTGGCTTGTAATATGATGTATATTGATGTTTAAAATCATGTAATGTTATATGTAAAAGGTTATGGTTTCTATATACCTAGATTTTATTGATCACTATTGATGAATATCACAGTTGCGTAATGATCGGAAGGAGTTGTTGCATTTTTTGCGCTTCGATTCGCATGGATCCAGGGGTCCATCTTCATTATTTGTTTATAAATGGGAAGGATAGGATGTAATAGGGTTGTCGTTGTTGAAAAATATATAATTATGAGGAAATTATTCAAAAACATGAATTTATATCCATAAATTAGGTTAAAATATTTTTAATTAATTAATTAAATTAATTAATTACATCACTAAAACACTCTGCCAACGAGAGAGAGATCCAGCCATCCCACACCAACTTATTTTATGTCACGCCTAGGATAAAAACAAAATTCCAAACCCAACCGCGATCTCAGATTTCCGATCTGATCAAACTTTTAAGAGTTATCCTATTTTCTTTGATTAACTCTGCGTGCGTAATATAAAACATATTTAATATTTTTATAAAATTAATTCCAGGAACACCAGGCCTCAGAATCGCACGCCATCTTAGATTCTAGATCTGGAATAATATTTAGAAATATTTCAAAGTATTATTTGAAAAAAATTAGGTTTCTACCCATCCTATATGGTATGAAATAATGGAAAACATGTGAATTATAATTGGTGAAAAAAAAATGATGACTGAGATTCATACCCCGACATCACCAAGAAATAATGGAATCTATAATCAATAGGGACATCAAACAACAAGTGCATCACCCAATGAAATAATAAAATAAACTATAATAGAAAAAATACATAAAAACATGTTCCATTCCCATCAATTTGGCCCTTTCTTTTATGTGGGATAGCTACTATTGGGAAAAACTCATTACCAAATTCTAATATTTCATTTTCACTTCCTGTTGTCTCAAGATAGTAAAACAACTAGAAAATAAAAATGTTCCTTTTGATACCACTTTTTAATGACCCGACACGGATGCCACTAAACGGTGCCCCGAGTCGAGGGGTCACATGGACTCAACCATTTCCCCCATACACTAGAGGCTACCAACTAGAATTAAGGGCCTATGGTGTGTCTATAAGCACTCTATTCACTCTTTTTAGAGTGAAACACAGTGGTATCCTCCAAATCCATTTTTTTATTTTCTAAAGTCACTTTGAGGAAAAGTTGTAACCTTACATACCATTGAATTCACACAAAATACCACCCAAATAAAACATTTAAAATTGACGAGACATCCAACAAACCATGTTTGGAATTAAAAATCCATTCACAAGGACTCATCACTACATAACCACCTCAAGCCACACGATCTCAAGTAGTGAACCACCTCGAGTTATGCCCCAAGATAGATCTACCTTCATCGTCAATGGTCACCAGAGAGAAATGGATGCCAGAGAGAACAGAACAATGTACCACAACATCATCAAACCACCATTAAAGGAGAACAGACCTCATAAAAAATCATCCAAAATAATCTCATCAACGTCGAAGACCGTCGACGTCCGCCACCACAACCAGAAACGACACCCAAAACTAGATGCAATGCGACATCATCCTGAAAAAGAAATTACCAGAACAAGCATTGTAGAAAATAAAACCTAAAAATCTTCACTGATAGAATATGAAGAAACACCAAAGAAAACCCAAAATCCAAATACAACAATGGGAAGATGGAGATGCCGACTCAGAATCTGAACCATCGTCCAAGGGCTCGCACTTGGAGCGCTGCCGTTCACCGAAAAACACACCCAACACCTCTTTGTACCACCACTCCCATTCCGCCTTAGTGAGTTGCAGAGGATCAAGAAATTAGGGTAGGGAAAGGGAAACCTAGGGATACGAACTCACATCATTGATGAGGTAGAAATAATAAAGACAACAAAAACAAAGGTGAGATAAATCAGGAAGTGCCTAAAAACCATGAACCCCCAGACTGTAAATCCCAAAACCTCATTACATCCATCGCTACAGATCTGACATGGAGTGGCATAGAGGATCGTGAGGCCAGAGTAGCAGAAGAGCGAGCATGGTTTTTGACACAACCTTCTCTAGAATAGAAAAACCACCGAAGAAAGACAGCGATGATGAAAAAAATTAAAAAACCAACACCCGGGTAGGCACAGAGGCACCACTAAAAATAAAACCAAAACAGAAGTAGAACAGGCACAAAAAAGTAGCGAAAGGGAAAACAGGGGAAGACACGCCGCCAAACCCGCATCAAAGGGTTTCAGAGGGAAACCCTGGGAAAATCCAAGAGTGGGAGGGGGAATCAAATAGATAATGGAGCCATTTGATTCATTGAAACACAATGGTATAATATCAACAGTCAATAGTGAAAATAGAATATAAATTATAAAGAAAGGAAGCATCCAATACAGTAACAAATAAACAATGAAAAAGGAAATCTCATATTAAAAATTACATGTCATGTCATGTCTCTACAAATCAGGAAAATAGGTATATAGACTTTTAGTATAATACATGTATCAAAAGTACAAAAGGAAAAAAAGAAACTATCTCCATATAACATCATGATCCTAGATTGGTACTATTATTCTATGCTCTAAAGCAGCAAACATGTCAAACATCTTATAATGGGTGCTTACCCCGGTCCCCACTTGCATCCATGAAGTCTCTCCAGGATCCCAATGGTGGCCCGAATAGGGTGTGAGATAACACTTAGTCGGCCACCACCAATGGTGTCTATAAAAAATATAGTCTATTTATAAAAGCTAAGCATTGTGCAATATATATCACAAGTATTACAGTAATGAAAGAAAAGAACCTAAGGAATATGTGATAAATGTAAATAACACAATCCATCCAAACAAGGATCCCTGCAAACAATAGTCAAGCTCCCATAAAAAAAGGGAAGATGTAAAACAGAAATAAAAAAGTCACACTATACAGTCTATCAAATGATATTAGATACCCATAATAGGTGTATCTGTAAGAATAACCAAATATAAACTATGGCCATGATGTATAACCAAATGTATATTTTCCATCACGGACATGTAGTATAATAAAAAGTGTATCACATCCACTATGGTTGTTCTATGTAATCCAAAGTGTTAGACCATGAAGGGTCGGATCCAAGGTATAGAAGACCAATGCATCCATGTTGAGTCCCATGAGCATCTTGATGGGAAATCAATAAAAAATTGGTTGTATTTCATGGAGGATGTCAACAAACCAAGTCCAAAGTGAGTCCAAGAAAGATGGCTCTATGGGGTACCAAGGCTCAAGGCATCTAATGGAATTAGGATCCAAGTATAAAATTGGTCCAATTCATCCAATACTATAAAATAGATCCGTGGGAGAAACATCCAAGGTTTCTATAGAGTCAGGGTCCAAGTATCTCATCAAAGTCATCTACTACCATCTCCATTCACCAACCATTTCATTCATTATTTCATAATTAATCACATTCCACAAGTTCTCCAAACCCACTTCCAAAATTTCTATAAAAACCATTTAAACAGTTAAATCATTTCATATCATGTCATCGTGTAGAAAAAGAGGCATAAGGTTCTCCTAACATCTTAATTCAATTCCCATTTAATCTAAAAAGTCGCCCTCAAGTAAGACAAGATCACACATGCCCAACGAGGAAGTACGACAAGTGGAAGATACAAGGGTGCACCCAATGGATAACATAGGTTGGGGATAACAACCTCAATGAATCATAAAGGTACTCAATGTGCAACCTAATAGGTTCTATTTCATTTAATCAAATAATTCAATTCATTTTAGTGGTGAATCAAAAAAATACCACATGCAGCATCATTTCAAATAGCTATATAAAACACAAAACTTTTGGGAAAAGGTATAGACCAAAATCACATGTTCATAGTAGAGAACTCATCTAGTATGAAGCTTTGATTCAGTCCATATTTAGAGAAAAATGAAGAAAAAATGAAAAAAATAGAATTAGGGAATATTATATTGCACCTAAATAACTCCATCGATATGAAATAAAATGAATAATAATAGAAGGGGAATGGAGAAATCACCAACATGGAGACAATGAGACAAGTAATGTTTCAATATGAGTATGGAAGAAGAAGATCTCTCAATTTCTAGATCAGGCTTCAAAGTGGAGCTCAAATGGGAGAAAATACCTCCCTCAATATGCTAGAACAAGAAACAAGAAAATGGTTTAAACTGATAAATTCATTAAGGAAAAAATGATCATTTTTGACAATAACATTGGGTCATATGGTTTTGTTACATGTTTGGAAAAACCATACTTTAACCATGCCCCCTTCACTGTCTCAAGGGTCACCTCTCATGGTTCATTCACATATTTTTCCAAACCATGTGAAAATCATGATCAATTTGTCTGGTAAAATGTTCTGGTGATCTTGCATGGGTGTGAGCCCCTGGAGATATGGTTTACTCAAACTGTGTGGTCTTTTTCACACCTCTTTTCATCCCCACACAATTAGTATTAACCATGCGACCTGTCCCATATGGTTTCAACTAAGGGTACGACCCAACTTATCTTTCAAATAAGTGGGGATCTAGGCTCCGTACAAGCCCCTGACACCCGCAATATCCCCATGATCAAATTATTCACTCAAAATAGGCCAAAATAAATGAGTCAATCCAAAAAAAGAAGATCTGTACCTCATAGAAAAACCAGTAATCTTACAGTTTTGAAACTTATAATGATTATCATATATCAGAAAATAATGTTTTTAAGATATACACTCATCATTATATCTAAATCATCAGATTCAAGAAGAAAAATTGGAATTGAGGAAGAACAATGAGTCTCAAGAAATCCATGTGACATTGCTAATGATTGTGGTTGAAAAACTAAAAGGCTAGAGAAAAAACTAATTGGAGTGGCTAATAGTCTATAGGAAAAGAATTATTATTAGTTTTATTAATTATAATATATGTATTGGAATGTTTATAATAATATAATTGGTTACATTGAGAAATTACTTGACTCAAAATAAATTTAAAATGTTAAGGCTAATAATGATGAACTAGATACATATATTTTAGAATTAGTCCAAGATAATCAAAGGCTAAATCTAGTGGAGGTGTCCATGAATGAATACATAATGAAAATGAGTGCAAATATGAAGGGTCGTTGTGCCTTGATAAAATTTCACATGAAGTATAAGAATAAATTTCGATGGATAATGAGTTAATTTTTTTCTTTATTCCTATTAGAACACAACTTTAAGAGAGGTTAAAATTTGGGAAAGAATATGTCTTAATTTTGAAAGATATGACCACCCAACTAAAGGAGAAGGATGATAAAATCAATGATATTCATGAGATTTTAAAATCCTCTAAAAAAATGATACCTCCCATGGAAAAATCAATAATTAGGGTTATAAAATGAGAAAATCTAGAATTGGTTGGAAAATAGAAATTTTTTACGAATTTTATAAGAGAATAACCTCAAAGGAAGGTAGCTATAAAGTGATTTTATTGTGGAATCATGGGACATACCATGAGTGTATGCTTAGAATCTCAAGGGCTTATTGGAAAAATAAAATTTTCTATAAGAACATCTCAATCAAGGAATAACTATAAACGATATACTTTTAATGGGAGATGTTTTATCTATTCTAAATATGGTTATATAGATAGAAATTCCAGTAATGAAGGAATTAACGTCTTTAAAATAAATTCTTCCATACCTATGACAGATATAAATCACGTTTACACCAATATAAAGCCCATTATAATGATTTATTTTTCTGATTTAGAGGAAAAAAATATAGCTCAATTATAGGTTTTCTAAACACCTAAAAAATTTTACCTAAAAAATCTCTTGGAAAGTACAAACAAATTGTGTAAAAATAAATAAAATTCTTCGACTATGATAAATATAGATGATCATGAAAAGGGAGATCCACCAATGATGGAAAATTCTAGAGTGGTTAAAACTTTTTTCAATGTGGATAGACACAAAATATGCCTGAGTGGTTTTGAAAAATATTCCATAAGGTAACGTATGAGGAGAACTTTGGGAGTTCCCAAGGAAAGTTAAGGTAGTGTATTTAATGAAAATACATGCATGAAGGCCTCTATAGGTGGTAAGAAGAAAGTGACGAGTTGAAGGATGATTTTAGCTATATGGAATGATGGAAATCATAGGGAATTTAATTATATATATATATATATATATTATTTTAAGAATTATTTTTCATAGGATGACTAATAAGAACACCATTCTAAAATAGTTTTAAAGAATAATTCCAATTTTTTTATTACATAGAAGGTTTCTTGGAAAGTTTTAAATAAAATTTAGAAAACACAAAAGAGTCCAAAAGCTTCTCATGTGAAAGTTGTATACCAAAAAAATCATCGATTGTGAATTCTAATAAATCATGAAAGGAAAAAAATTAGCCAGAATATTTTGAAAAGAAAATTCCAATTAGTGACATGTCAAGAGATCCTTGTTGATATGATAACCCAAAAAGTGAAATTAGTAGTCTATAGAGCCTCAACATCTTCATGAATATAAATAAATGAAACCTCCACACAAATAAAGAATGTGTCATTGGTGCCTTTTGAAAATTTTATCCCCAAAGAATGTAATATAGGATCCTTAGTGTTTTATTTTAAGGAGGTTGCGGGATAAGTTTAAAAATATAATTTTTTATTTTATGTTTTTGTATGATAAAAGTAAGAGTGGGGATTATTTTATTTTGATGAATAATAAATTAAAAATAAAAAAATTAACTAAAAATGAATAAAATGATACATATTTTTAAAGAAAAGGAAACTTGGATTGAAAAGGAGTGTGAAATCATGTTTAAAATCAGTATAAGTGGAAAAGTTTTGATCATTCAGAAATTATTTTATCCTTTAAAATTGAATTTACTAATTAAATTTATAGTTGAATTCTCCAAGACTTCCGATTTTACATTTAAATTTTCATAAATACCATACAAAGACCTCAGTCTGAGTGATGAACCTTTTATAAAAGTGATTCAGAAGCTCAAAGACCTCAAAAAAATTGAACTTGAATGAACTCACTATAGTCAAAGGCAATAAAATTCCTAATAAGTTTAAATATTGTGATCAGACATCTAACTTTAATATATTGAATAATAATCTGGAACATTTTAGAAGAAAATGATTTAAGAATGAAAATGACCCTATTAATTTAAAAAATTGTTTTTATAGAAATTAAAGAACGTTATAAAGAATTAAAATATATAAAACCTATATTTTTATAAATATATATTACACCTTAATAGATGAGTATTAATTTCATCCCAAAAATACACATCTGAAAACTATAAAGGTTTAGTGTATTTAGAGACTATATAATCAATATTCATTCTACTTTAAAGATCATCAACATCTCCCATAAAAATCTTCCCACATAGTAATATTCTTAGAAACACCATAATTAAGCAGAATTAGTCTTCAAATACAAACCAAGGATCGTAAAGTCTTGTGCCTTTAGAAGATTAGATACATAACATGAAACTAAATAAAAACATAATTTATTTAATCTTAATAATGAGATCCTAACACCCTTTGATCCCTTACATCTATAATAGATAAACTGGTGAAAACATAAAAAAGTGTATGAGAGAAAAACTATTAAAGGAATAACAAAGTGAATAAAACATAACACATGTTTAGAAGGTATCACATGATGACATAAAAAAGGCATAAAACATGAATAAAAATATGTAAGCATATCATATATAAACTGTTGTAATTTATCCATGGAATCATTGGAATTTCCCAGAAACATAAAATATGACATAATCATGGGTCAAGGATTTGCACATGGAGGAGCACAATTCAAGGCTAACCCCAAAGACCATTGCACATGGAGCACATGTCAAGCATAACCACCAAGACCATTGCACATGATGTCTCATGAGACTAAAAATTACCCAATGAATTGAATAATTACATGGGAGCATACATTATAACATTTTCATGTACATGAGTTCCACATTAATAATAAAATATAATGAATAAAATATAAACATAAGGGTTACCCATACAACGAATTGGGTATCATAATCATGTCAAAAGGCTTACCAAAAAGGAATATAATAATGGTGTCTATGAAATAATGGATTTAAATCATAAATGGAAATTAATAAAGGAAGATAAAAATATATAATGGTAATTGAAATCAAAATTAAGTGAAAACATGTAAAAATAGTGTTTTGAAACTTAAGAAATAAAAACTTTTAGTGTGGTTTAAGGGAACATTTTCAAGATTATTTAATATGGAAAATGTATAATTGTTGATATAAAACTAGATATGAACCAAGATAGTTTTTAATGTTAAAATCTGTGATTTTATAAACAAATGGTGGATCAAAATAGATTATGTAGTGCACTTGAAAATGGTTATGAAATCAGGAAGCTCCCTTTAACCGGGTTTGCTTATCAAGAAGAATTGAAAAGGGAACCTTTTGAAAAAATGAATATCCTAAAAAATTAGGATTAAATGATCTGTATACATTATTTTGGAACATATAAATAGAATTTGGAATAATTATAATAAAATAAATTGGATTAAAATTTTGTTAAAGAGAGATAAGTGTAACCCAAAGGAAAAAATGGAGGTTCAGAAAGAATCCGCTACCTTATGTCTGAAAGTGTTCTTCATTTGATCTTAATATATTAGATAATAAAATTAAATCCATTAATTAACTAATTCAAAAAAATTTACACATTTATTTTATTTATCATATTTTATAAAGTTCATTTATGGCCTTTTTAATGAGTTATAATATATGATTTTATCGTTCGAGAGCATTCATTTCCTCGGTTTTAATGATCAGTTCATTTGTATATGTGTATGGAAGATCCTGAAAGATGAGAGTAGTTGTAAAAAATTGAAAATATATGTTATTAATGAAATTAAAAAAAATATTAAATGGTCTTTTATATCATTTTGGTTATATGTTATGAGAATGAATCATTAGATAAAATATTATTGATGACGATTATTTTATTTTGGTGAATGTTTTATCATTATGAATTAATTTTGTTTTTATAATTAATATTATGTATATTAAAATGTTCTAGAACATTAAATAATATATAATACATATATTTTTATCTTTTTTAACCATAAATTTTTTTATGACCATATATTTAGCCGTAAATAGAAATTTAAACCTCATCGTCCTTGGATGCGATAAATCAACACATCACAGACTATGTTTTCATTTTAGTACAAAATGAGAGGGGAAGGGAAAATATGATGGGTTATTACACTAAAAAAATAGTATATAAAATATACTAGAGTTATCATGTCACTTGGATAAGTGTAGTTTTGGATAACAAATGAAAATAAACAAACTTGAAAAGAAATTAAAAGAAAAGAAAGAGAATTTTACCTCTTGAATCCTTCTCATTGAGAAACTCTTTAGGGGGACTGGTTTTGGTATTTTTTGAGATGAAAGGCTCATGGAAATTATTTATAGGATTCGAAATATAAATGGGTATAATTTTTAAAAGGATCAATTTTTTAAAGGTGTGAGGATAAGAGGTGATGAGTGGTGGTATTTATAAGGGAGGATAGGGGTGTTTTCTCAGTATTTTATTCATTAGTTTATTCTTTTGAATCAAGACTATGAATAGTTTAAGAATTATCACTAAATATATTAAAATAATAAATTATAGTTTGATATTATGGGCTTACATCATCTATATATCATATATGACTCAATAATTCATGTTTTTGTTAAATATCATAAATTACCGAATTTCACTATTCACAAAAATTTAACTATTTTAGAAAAATACAAAAAATTAACCTTATCCATTTTCCAATGTTTAGAATTAAAAAATGAACTCCATTTTATGAAAATTATTTTATATACATTACAAATTTTAATTTTAATTAAAACCCTCATTTACTTGAAAAATACAGATTTTAAAATTATATATGATTTTATAACACTATGATAAATTAATTAAGGTGTCAAAAAATTATCCTATAATATTAAGAAAACCAAATATTAATTTATGAATACATTTTATTAAAATCAAATTTCTTTTAAATTACTAAATTAATCATAAAATTTTAATTAAATATTTATGACTTTGAAATACCAACACTTACTTTTTCATATTTAAAACATTTATTTACTTATTCCAAGATATAGATATATCATATTTTTTTACTTATAAGATTACAAAACTTTATTCAAACTTTTATAGGTGAGGTTAAGATTCTATCGTGAAGTTTAATATTCATATGGGTCACATTATTGTTCCAAATGTCAATTTACTATTCCATTGGTATAGGTTTCTTTACTTCTTGAAATACATCTTATTTCCACCATTCTTCATTTATAAAGTTTTTTGTGTGTTATTTATGTGATGTTTAATATATGAAATAATTATAAAAAGGGAATTAACATTTTTAGAATTCAGTATCATTACATTCCTATCCCCTTATAAAATTTCACCCTCGAAATTTTGTTTTATAAAATATGGGGAAAACAGTTGAGGGTAATTCACCATCATTTCTTCCTCAGGTTCCCATATAACCACTTTGTACTTATGGTTCTACCATAAAACTTTGACCAGTTTAGTGGTCTTTTTCCATAGAACTTTATCTCTATTATCCAAGATCTTCACTAGATTCTCCTTGTAAAAGAGATCATTTTCCAACCGCACCACCTCTGAATTTAGTAAATGTGTGGGATCCGACATGTACTTCATTAAGTGGGATACATGGAATAAATAATGTACTTGAGACATGGTTGGTGGTAGTTCAAGTCGGTAAGCAACAAATCCAAAAAAAATCAAGAATCTAAAAGGGGTAAATGTACTAAATATCATGATCCTCCTCTATGGAGATATGTGGAGGAATACCATGTCTCCAACCTGATACTCTTAGTCTCGTCAAAAATTGCCTTCATAGCTCTTCTACCAAATTTGAGATAACCAGATATGATTTTGAATGGATTTTACCATTTCTACCATTTATTTGACCATTTAATGTCCTAGTGGCTTACGTTCATTGAGTTTATCCCAACGTGTCATTTTTTTGTATATTTTCCTATAAAGGGCTTCATATGGAGCCATATGGATGTTTTAGTGGAAACTGTTATTACAGAAGAATTAGACCAGTGGATGATGTCACTCCCATACTCATTTGAAGTCTATATAACACAATATCAAAAATTATTCTAGTGTCTGAAAAGTTCAATCACATTGACCATCAGTTTGAGGATGGAAGGCCGTACTAAAGTTCAACTCAGTGTTCAAAGAATGTTAGAGACTTTTATAGAACTTTGAGGTGAATCTCAGATCTCAATAGGATACAATAGATAGTGGTACTCCATGTATCCTTACCACTCTTTGATAAATATCTGTGCAGGTTGATCCAGTGAAAAGTTTTCTCAAATTGCGATAAAGTGAGATGTGTTTGTAAGAATATCCAGAACAACCCATATAACATTATTTCCTATTGATTTGTTTTGAATTCCTGTGACAAATTCCATGGTCATTTTTCCCATTTACACACTGGTATGGGTAATAGTTGCAACATTTTCTTAGACTTTTTAATTTCAAGATTCACCTACTAATATACCAGGCACTTTTATGTATATTCAACGATCTCATTCTTTATATTGTACCAACAACAGTGCTTTTGGAGATATCTATACATATTTATGCTACTTGGGTGAATAGAGAAGGTTGATCTATATGCAAAATTAAGAAGCTCCTTCTTTATCTCTAGATCAGATGGTACATATAGTCATGAACCAAATCTCTTGATTCTATACACGTCCATTTGGAACTCTGAGGATTTCCCATTTCAAATAGCTTACACCTTTTTTAAAATGTCCACATACTTTCTTTGAGCATACTTTATTTTCAGTATAAGGGATGTTTGAGTAATCATTTGAGAAAGGATTTATTATGTTCCTTCCTTAATTATTCCCATTTTCATCCTTTTCAGGTCTAAGAAGATTGGATCCTTCTCAATTCTCATCATTGATAAAGATTTAGGATCATTTATAATTAGATAATCTTCCACTTTATTTTCCTTAACAAGATGGTAATGTATTGTGTGGTCATAATCCTTGATGAGCTCTTACCATTTTCAATGGTGCATATTAAGCTCATTCTATGTGAATATAAATTTGAGACTCTTGTGATTAATATATATCTCACACTTCTTCCCATAGAGATGATTCCACCATATTTTTAACACAGAGATCACAAGTTCCAACTCTAGATCATTCATGGGATAGTTTTGATCCTGAATTTTTAACTACCTTGATGAATAGGCAATAAATTTATAATTTTTCAATAGTACATATCCAAATCCCTTTTTGAAGAACCACTACACACCAAAAAGAGTTCCTACTTGTCAGAAGTGCGAGTACTTGTGTAATGATAAGACCCTTTTTGAGATCCTAAAATATTTCCTCACATTATTACATCCCGACATACTTTACCCCATTCCGAGTCAACATGGTTAGTGGGTTTGAAATTCATGAGAGGTTCCTCAAAAATCAATATTTATACCAGGCTATGTAACACCCGAGACTTTTATGTTATATAAACCATCAAAGGAATCTTTTTCTACACAACACTTGCTTGGCTTGCTTTGCACGCAATCGCGACCTTCCTCGATAGCTTGCGTCGTACGCAATACCGAGTTTCACTAAACAACAATATGCTATTAAAACTAGCCGTTATGAATAGTAATAACCACTTTTTAAAATTTTATAAATTTTATTTTTCTAAATGGACTTCATTTTTGGACTCAGAATATCGAAATTATCCTAGGGTGAAATTTTGGTATTTTTCTGAAAACTTTCAATTTTTTATGAATAGTGAAACCACTAAGTGGTAGGTTAAAAACTGAATTTTGCATAAAACTTAATTTTACCGCTTCTGTGAATGGAATTTCACAAATCCGAGAGACACGGTTAATATCAAGGACTAAAATGTGGTTCAATGAGATGAAAATAATTTTTTGGTGAATAGTAACTTTTTACTATTTTTACCGCAGTTAATAGTAAATAGGGTAACTAAGGGTAAATATGATATCAATATTACCCTAACACATGTCCTAATTCTATTGGACAAGTGTAATTCGACAAAAAACAAACTTAGGAATAAAATATGACCATTTAGGCCCACTTGGATTAGATTAGGACATTTATTATTAATTTATTTAAAGAAGGGTTAAAATAGTCAAAATCAAAGATTAATAAGTAAATCATTTTTTAATATGGGGTTATACATAAGATAAATTCGATTGTAAATATTCATTAGAAATCTAAAAAGATTTCCTACATGATGGTATTTTATTTGTAATTTTTAGACATCAAATAATTTAATTTTTATATGACACAAAGATGATGCAGTAATTATCTTATTAATGAAATATTGACATAATTGATAATATAAATACCAAAATAAATGTAATTTAAGACTTTTTATGAATTCCACTAATTTTCTAGGTTACTATGATATATTAGTGTTGATTTAATCAACTTGGTTCGAACATATAATTCTTTTATGACTTTCAAAAAAATCATATATCAAATAGTGTCAAAATTGACACAAAATAGTTTTTAAATAAAATATTATATTATTAATTGTTATTTTATTCCTAAAAATCTAAGGTTCGGCCAAATGACTTAGATAAAGATATATATATTAATAATAAACAATTTGGGGTTCGTTTGGCATGTTATAGTAAGTGTATTAACCATATAGTGAAAGAAAACAAAAAGACACGGTAAAAGTTAAATTAATTAACTTAGAGTTAAATCTAATTGATAAGGTTAAAATAATACCCTAAACTTGTCTAAGTCCTATTGGTTGATAGTATTTCGACCCTTCCCCACTTTATCTTTGAAATAAAACCCTTTGGAACCATTATAAACCGATTTTGACTTTAATATAAAATAATATTTTGAGATATTCCTAAGGTGCCCCTCTCCTCCCTTATAAAAGGGCACCTCCCCCCCCTCCTCCTCACACCAATTTGAGCACTCGAGCTCGGCCAACCCCTGCCATTTTCTCCTCTCCACTTCCCTAGAATAATCCTAGAGGTCCTGGTCTTCTCCAAAGACCAATCTTAGTTCCTTAAGAGGGGGATTCAAAGAGGCGTTCCAAAGAAGAGGTAATATCCATTACCGATCTTTTCAATTTCTTTCTTCTTCAACTTCTTATTCTTTAGTTGTTTCATGATAAAGTAATAACATCAGTATTACTTACATACTGATATGTTATTATAAATATGAAACAACCCTAATTCACCTTCTATCCATCCTACGGAAAAATGAAATCACCGCGCGTCCGTACGTACGGAATACCGTCTCCACGCCGTGGTGTAATCTATTTTCCACCATCACCTTACAAGGATGGGTATAATGGTGTAATGAGTAACTATATATGATTATTATGAATTAATATTGATACTGAAATAATATATATATACTCCAATACAATTCCACGATCATAGGAACGATATCATCACTCGTGCGTACGTACGGAATACCGTCTCCACGATGTGATGCGACTCGTTCTACATGATCTTCATTTCATAATGATTATATAAATGAATTGAATGAATGAATATGGTATATACTACACTAATAACATTCTGGAAATGAATTATCTATAACCTAAAGATAAGAATAAGAATTTATTCGACAAAACATGCATAAGAACAAAAAGTTATAAAGACCCGAGTAACAAGTAACAATGAAATATTACTAACAAGAAGCTAATAATATGACCATATATGATATCATATCAATATGTATGATTCTGGAATAAGTCAATAACATTATTTAAACCATTATACAGGAGCTTCGGACACGAACAAAGCAAATCGGACCTAAGGTAAGGGAAATATCACAATCTCATTTTTATCCGAGATTGTTTATACTTTCTTATTTACTGGGGTGTATTTTATCATCCACATCCATGTTTCATCAATATGTAATATTATTTCCATCCACCTACAATTTTTTAAATCCATTTTTACCCTTCGGTGAGTTTTTAGTAAAGGATATGAAAGGAATCTTTTGTCGTTTTTCATACGTGGTACTTTTTGACTTTTCCGACAAAAGTACGAGAAGAATGTTTTTTTTAACTTATACGGCATGAATGGATTTTTAAAACATTATTTCCAAGAAGCTTCCTTTACAAGTTTTCAAGTTTATTTTTAATCAACTTCTTTTAGTTTAGAATTGTATGACATATTAAGAAAGGAAAAGTGTTTTTGAAGAAGAAAGGATATTTTCCTCAAGAATGGAGTTCAAGTGTTTTATCAAAATTATTTTCCATCTAAGATAATAAAAGGGATCTGTTTTTATCCCTATTATTACATTGATTTGATTATGTTGTGATGGAATTATTTTTATGAATTCCTTTATCTTATATGAATTGTTTTATGATGTCATGTTGTTTAAGAATCCCATTTTAATACATGGGTTATGCAATGATGTATGATTTATGATTTTGTGGCACACATAAGAATGGTATCATTATGAGATGGGTGGGACCTATATCTCCCTCCAATGCATTGGGTAAAGATTTTATATCTCATGAGATAGACATGGCTGGAACGGAAGGTTATTTCGGTTCAGTGATACAGGACTGAAACGAGGAGTGAACTCGGTTCAGAAAGGGACTTTGTCCACTAAGATAGTCTTGGCAATGAGTCATGACTAACAAGAAATGATTTTCCATGATTATGTGTGAATGCCACAAAGTTTCAAGTTTTATGTTATGATTATGGGGATCTCATTTTCACTTCTATGATTTATTCCATGTTAAGATCTTATGATCTCTTTTGCAGGTTTTGATTTTCAAAAAGACATGATATGATTTTTATTTCCTTTATTTGCCCTTGCTGAGCATTTGAGCTCACCCTTTTATGTTTTCTTTTACCCAGGTCAGGAAGATGGATATTAAGTAGAATATGCTAAAAGGGACCCTATATATGATGAAATAAATGGGAGACACTGTAGAAGATTTATGAACCAGTTGTTTATGTTTCCCAGTTTCTAAAGACACTATACCTATACGATCCTTTGGGGTTTTGTCATATGTTGTAATAAGTGTGCTTCAATTTTGAAGTATTAACAATGTAGGTAAAGTATGGGTCGTTATAGGCTAGACCAAGGAAGTTGTGTATCTTCATTACAAATATTGTTCTAGGCCACTATTTGATTAATATTGTCTTATAAGTGTCCAAAAATGTCTATTTTGTAGTGATTAATTCCCCAATAATGATAATTCATCCATGAGGAAGTCACATTTACTATACTTTTCATATAGTTTCTCCCATTCACAAAGCCTTTATCATAGTATTCAAATGCTCCTTATGTTCCTCCTCACTCTTGTAGTATATCAGAATATCATTAATAAATACTTCCAAAAATTTATCAAGGTAATATCAAAAGAATCTATTCATTAAATCCTTGAAAATTGATGGAGCATTAGTGAGTCTGAAGGGAATCACTATGAATTCATAGTGTCCATACCTTGTTCAAAAGTCAGTCTTGGGAATATATTCCTTCTTGAACTTTAGTTGGTGATATCCTAACCAAAGGTCCACCTTAGAGAAATACTTGGACCCATGTAGTTGATCAAACAAGTCACATTGTTCTTTATCATCATTTTATTATACTCATGATAATCAATGCAGAGACGCATTATCCATCCTTCTTCTTGACAAAGAGGATTGGTACACCCCATGGTGAAGCAATCAAGCATATAAAACCCTTTTCTAGAATCTCCTATAAATTCTTCTGTAGTTATTCTAACTCAATGGTGGACATTTTATAAGGTTTTTTATATAATCAATGATCTAGGAATAAGTTCAATTGAGAAATCAACCTCTCGATTAGGCGGAAATCCCGATAACTCTTCATGGGACACATTAGTGTAATCCCCCACAACGAACATGTCTTCAAGCATGATTCTCTCTTTTATCTCAATAATTTGAGGTAGATATTATTTCTCATAAGGTATTAGTATCTACACTTGAAATGATGATTATAAAGGATATTCATTCTCCTCCTTGCACTTGTATAGAATTAGAGGATGCTTCGGGATGTGAAGAGTGATCTCATTTTACTTCCTGTTGATGTTGTATTTTTATAAAGATAACCAATCCATTCCCAATATAGTATCAAATTCTACCAAAGGAAGTAAAATGATATTTTATGGGAGGTTAAGTCCACAAAAATTAACTGGGGAGGATTTATATACTTTGGATTCAATAATTGTCCCATTCTATATTCTCACAAATAACTCAACCTCCGTATTTTGAGGCCGTGATTGAATAGTTCTACTAAACTTGAAAAATATGAATGAATGTGAAGAACTAGAATCAAAGAGTATGTTTTCTATTCACTAATGAATAACCATCATACCTATCACCACATCATTTTCTGGATCCACCTCGATAGTAGTGATAACATATGTCCTTCCTTGCTTCCTTGGAGGCTATTGTTATCAATTGCCTCTAACAAACCTTGGATTAAGGTAATGACTAGAATAATGACCATGTTCCTTATAGTTGAAACACTACACTATAGCCTAAGTATTGATCTGAACCTTTACTTATTCTTCCACATTAGTGGGATTCTTCATATCCCTTTGGCAGTTATTAGCCATATTCCCATTCTTCAACATTTTAATCATTTCATGGTTCCCTTTAGAAAGTTCCCAGGATGCTTCTTACCACAAATTTGAAACGTGGGATATTGGGTTTTCTTTCAATCATGGGATTTATTTTTTGATCCAAACATATTAAAATATTTTTTTCTTTTATCTCTAGGCCTATGAGACCACTAAGAGTCTCTAATCTCTATTTCAACCTTAATGGTATAATGGAAAATATCCTTATAGTTTCCAATGTCTTGAACCACCAACACTTTTCATAGACTCATCTTTAGTCTACTAATGGAGCGATCCACCTATCTTTCTGTGTTCATGAAAAATCTAGAGGTGTACTGTGAAATCCTTGTAAAGTTTTCATCATACACTCCAATAAAACTATATTAATTTTTATTCAATTTATAGAACTCCATTTTCATTATAATATGGAGTGTTCATGGAAAATATTTATTGAAATTTTTTTTACTGAAATATTCCCATTCCATGGAATCAACTTCCTCATTGAACTTCATGTTCTTGATCAGTTTTCACCACTTATCATCTTCCCCATAAAAATTATTGACCTCCAACACAACTTTCTCTTCTTCTAAGAACTGAATGATAGAGAATATCTTATAAATGGAGTTAATTAATTTTTTTTGGTAAGGAGGGGTTCATAATATCCCCTAAATATACGAGGCCTTTGATGTATGAAGTATTAGACCACAGCTTGACCTATATTGGGAGTAGAAGGTAATTCTACATGATTCAAGTTTTTGTTCATAACTTTTTCCAGATGAGAAAGTACTTTCATGAAGTTTTGAGAAACCGTTCTGATAATATTTGACATATCATTAGGGAAATTGTGATATTTACTATCACATTGATTGTTGGAACAAGTTATTATATTTCTGTCTAATAACTAAAAAAAATTAAAGTACATTTAGGGGGACCAAATACTTTTTTAATAAGCATATAAAAATAAAACCTTTAACAAAGTAGGATAAACATGTAAATTAAAAGTATATCCTAACTTGTGATTCCCTAAGTTTCAATCTAGGTGATACATGGTGATATAATTATCCCTTGGGTTATAACTAAATTTCTCTAGTACTAATATCAAAAAATAAAAACACCATGATATTATACAAACTATAATGGATCTAGCCCTTTACACATATTATTACACTATTTAAACACACTTAGACTTAAAATACAAACAAAGGATCATAAAGGCTAGTTTCTTTATAAGATTAGATACATAGCATGAAACCAAATAAAAACATAATTTATTTAATAATCATAATCCGATCCTTACGCCCATTGAGACCTTACATCTGCATAGGATAACTTGGGGAATACATAAACAAAGGCATGATAAAAAACCTAGTAAGGTAATAGGCATAATAATAAAGCATATCACATTGGTTAGAGGGCATAAAATGATGACATAAAAAAAGTCTTGGACCATGAATAAAAATATGGAATCATATCATATAAAACATGGAATCATTTTGTCATGGAATCCTATTAATGTGGTAGTAACATAAAACATGACATAAGAATGATTCAAGGCTCACTGAACTTAGAGGAG
Source organism: Viscum album (assembly GCA_963277665.1). Taxonomy (NCBI): domain Eukaryota; kingdom Viridiplantae; phylum Streptophyta; class Magnoliopsida; order Santalales; family Viscaceae; genus Viscum; species Viscum album. The sequence goes on along the minus strand of OY728146.1, from coordinate 1,739,180,399 downwards.
TATAAGTATAGGATAACCACCAAGACTATTGCATATAAAGTGCATGTCAAGGATAACAACCAAGACCATTACACATGACGTATCAAGAGAAAAAAAATTACCCAATGCATTGAATCATTATATAGATGAACCCATCATAACATGCTCATGAACATGTGTGCCACATTAATAATGATACATAAATAATCAAAGATAAACATAAGGGTTACTCATGGAAGGAATTGTGTATCAAAATGATCTCAAAAGTTACATCAAAAGGTAATATAATAATGGTATCTATGAAAGAATGTATTTAAATTTTAAATGGAAATTTGTAAGGAAAAATTCGAATAGATCATGATAGGTGATTTCAAACTAAAGTGAAAACATGTAAAAATAGTTTTTTGAAACTTTAGAAATAAAAAATTTCAGTTCGGTTTAAGGGAAAATTTTCAATATTATTTAAAACTAAAAATGTAAAATTATTTGTATAAAAAAAATAACCAAGATATTTTCCATGCTAAAATGAGTGATTTTATAAAAATAATGGTGGTATAATACATATTATAGAGTGTACTTGAAAATGGGTAAGAAATTGGGAAGTCCCCATTAATCAGGCATGCTTATCAGGAGGAATTGAGAAGGGATCATTTATAAAACATGTATATCCCCAAAAATAAGGATTAAGTGATCTAAATACATTATTTTTAGACATATAAAAAAAATTTATAAGAATTATATTAAAATAAATAAGAGTTACATTAGGGAAAATAGAGAGAAAGCATAACCCGAAGGAAAAATGGAGGTTCATAAAGAATCACTTACCTTATGACCGAAAGAGCTATGTACTTGATCGTAATGTCATGGATAATAAAATTATATCCATTAATTAATTAATTAATAAACTTATATAGATGTATTTTATTTATTATAATTTTATTATGTTCATTTATGACCTTTTTGATGAGTTATAAGATACAATTTTATCATTCGAGATTGTTCGATTCCTTGGTTTTCTGGATCGATTTATTTGTATATGTGGTTGGAAAATCATGTAAAATGAGAATAGTTGTCCAGAATTAAAATTATATGTTATTAATGAATATATATAATATTAAATTTCCTTATATATCATTTTTATATGGTGTGAGAATGAATCATTAGTTAAAATGTTAGTTTATTTTTGGTGAATTTTTTATCCTTACGAACAAATTTAGTTTAATTAATTAATATTATGTATATAAAATGGTTAAAAAACATTGAATAAGATTAAATAAAAATATTATGATCTTTTCTAACCATAAAAATGGTTTTATGACCAGACTTTAAGGAAATAATGAAAACTAAGAACTCATCATCCTTGAATGTGATAAATCAACAAATCATAAATGATGTTTTCATTTGAGTACAAAAAGAGATGGGAAAAGAAGGGATGATGGGTTATTCCACAAAAAAAAACAAATATTAAAAGATATAAAATAATAAAGAGTTATTATTTCACTTGGGTAAGGGAATTTGAGGTGAATAAAATAAAAGAAAATAACTTGAAAAGAAATTAAAAAGAAAAGAAAGTGGATTTTACCTCCTTAATCCTTCCCCTTGAAAAAACAATTAGGGGGATTGTTTTTGATTTTTTTGATAAAAAAGGATCTTGTACATAGGGGAGAGGATAGTAAAGAGGATTGAGTATAATTTGGACAAGGCTCAAAACTAAAATGTGTGAGGAAAATAGGAGGAGAGGGGTGGTATTTATAGGGGAGGAGAGGGATGTTTTCACATTAGTTTATTATTTTGGTTCAATACTGTGAATATTTTGATCATTATTAAAAAATATAATAAAATAATGTAGTATTTTTCTATATTATGGTCTTATATAATCCATATATCTTATATAACTCAATAATTCATTTTTTTGTTAAATACCGTAAATTATCAAATTTCACTATTCACCATAAATTGAACTATTTTGGAAAAATACCTAAAATTCACCCTAACCATTTGTATATAAGAAAAATTAAAAAATGAAATCCATTTTATGAATATAATTTTCTTAAAATTAGAAATTAAAATTTTATTTAAAATCATTCTTTAATCGAAAAGTACAGATTTTAAAATTATAACTGATTTTATGACACTTTGAAAAATTAATTAAGGTCTCTTAAAATTATCCTATAATAATAAGACAAAATAATATTAATTTTTGAATAAAATTTATGAAAATAAATCTTATTTTAAATTTATTATAAAACTGTAATTAAATATATATGACTTACAAAAATAACAACACTTAAAGAATGTTTTCACCAAAATAAATTCTGTTATGATGTATTTTTTTGCACTTTAGAGGAAGAAATGGCTCCCAATTAAAGGTTCAAAAACACCTATAAAATTTTACTTAAAATAAAAATCTTGTAAGGAATATAAAAATTTGTTGTAAAAATAAAGAAGCTTCTTTAACCATGAGAAATATGGATGATCATGCAATTAGAGATCCACAAAGGATGAAATATTATGGAGTGGTACAATTATTTTTTAAAGAGGATAAACAGAAAATATTCTAGAGTGGTTTTGAAAAATATACCATCAGGAAAAAAATTATGAGAAGTTTGAGAGTTCCTGTGAAAAGTTAAAGTAGTGTATTTAATAAAAATACCAGAAAGAATGTATCTAGAGGTGGCAAGGAAAAAATGGTGAGTTGAAGGAGAAATTTAGTTTTATGGAATGATGGAAATTATAAAGAATTTAATAATATATATATATATTATTTCAAGAATTATTTTTCATAGGATCACTAATAAGATCACAATTCTAAGAGTTTTGAAGAATAATTCTAATTTTTTTAAACAAATGGTTTCTTGGAAATATTTGAAGAAGATTTTGAAAACTGAAAAGATTCCAAAATCTGATCATGTGAAAGTTGTAAACCAAAAAAATATAGGATGTGAATTTTAGAAATTCATTAAATGGGAAAAATTAGCAACAATATCTGGAAAATAAATTTCCAATAAGTGAATTTTCAAGATATCATTCTTCTGATGATTACCTAAAAAGTAAAAGTAGTGGTCCATAGAGACTCACTATCTTTATCAATATAAGGAAATGAAATCTCCCCACAAAAAATCGATGTGTCACGTGTTCCTTTTAAAAGTTTTATCCCCAAATAATGTAATATAGTATCCTTAAGATTGTTTTTAAGTAGGTTGAAGGATAAGTTAAAAAATATCACTTTTAATTTTATGTTCTTGTAAGATAAAATTAAGAGTTTGGATTAGTTTATTTAGATTAAAAAGGAATGAAAAATAAAAAAATAAACTTAAAATGAATAAAAGGATACATATTTTAATAGAAAAGGAATATTGGATTGAAAATTAGTGTAAAATCATGTTTAAAATCTATAGTAGTGGAGAAGTTTTATTCTTTCATACACTTCCTTTATCCTTTTAAAATTTAATTACCTAATTAAATTTATAAATTAATACACAAATTCATAAAATTATACATTTAAATTTTAATAAATACAATAGAAATACCTTGGTATGAGCGATGATCCTCTTATAAAAGTGATTCAAAAGCTCAAAGACCTCAAAAAAATGAACTTGACTGAAATCGCTATAGTAAAAGGTAAGACCTTGACTAATAAGTTTAAATAATGATATTAACCATATTACTTTTATGTATTGATCAATAATATAGAAAAATTTAGAAGAAAATCATTCAAGAAAGAAGATGAACCTTTTTAAAAAACAATTTTAAAAGAAATTAAATAAGGGTATAAAGAAGTAAAATATATAATCCATAGATTTTTATACATATATATATAACATCTCAATTTATGAATATTCATTTCATCTAATAAATACCTATCTGAGGACCATAAAGGTTTAGTGTATTTGGAGACTATATACTTAATCTTCTTATTTCATGAAAGATCTGCAACATCTCCATTAAAAATATTCCCACATAGTAATATTCTTAGAAACACCATACTTAAAACCTTTATTCATTACCTTTATAATTACACTAGCCTTTTACAAATATTATTACATGATTTTGAGCATAATAATCCCTTAAATACAAACCAAGGATCGTAAAGTCTAGTGTATTTAGAAGATTAGATACATAACATGAAACCAAATAAAAACATAATTTATTTAATAATTATAATGAGATCCAAACAACATTTGAGCCCTTATATATGCGTAATATAACCTAGGTAATACATGAATAGAGGGATGAGAAAAGAAAAATCCAATAAGGGAATAAGCATAAGAATAAGTCATAACACATGGGTTCAAAGGCATAACCTGTTGACATTAAAAAAAGGAATGGAACACAAATAAACATATGGAAGTATATCATATAGAAAAAATTATCATTTAGTAATGTAATGATAGTAATTTTTAGGAAATATAAAATATTACATAATAATGAGTTAAGGCTCATTGCACATAGAGGATCATGAGTTAAGGCTGACAACCCAAGACTTTGTACATGGAGCATCAGTCAAGGCGGACCACCAAGACCATTTCACATTATGTATCATGAGACTAAAAAATAATCAATAAATTAGATAAATATCTAGGAATATCCATCATAACATCTTCATGCATATGTTTCCCACATGAATAATCATACATAAAGAAGCCAACAAAAACATAGGGGCTACCCATTGAAGGAATTGGATATCATAATCATGTCAAAAGGCATATCAAAAGGGAATATAACAATGGTGTCTATGAAAGAATTGATTTAAATAATTAATGGTAACTATTAAAGGGACAATTTGAATATATCATGTTAAGTGACATCAAACTGAAGTTAAAACATATAAAAAGAGTGTTTTGAAACTTTAGAAAAAAATATTTTAGTGCGGTTTAAGGAAATCTTTTCAAGATTATTTAAATTGGGCATGTTTATTAGGAATAATTGAGAAGATGACCTTTTTAAAACATGTATATACCAAAAAAATGGATGAAATGATCTGGATACAGGATTTTTGAACATATATATATAATTTATAATAATTATATAAAAATAAATAATAGTTACATTAGGTTAAAGAGAGAGAAAGCGTAATCGGAAGAAAAATTGAGGTTCAGAAAGAATCCCTTACCTTATATCCGGAAGTGTTATGCACTTGATCTTAAGGTCTTGGAAAATAAAATCAAATCCGTTAATTAATTAATTTAGAAATTTTTATACATGTATTCGGTTTAAATTTTAATATGTTAATTTATGGCCTTTTTGATAAGTTATAAGATACAATTTTATCATTTAGGAGCATTCGTTTCCTTGGTTTTCATGATCAGATCATTTGTGTATATGTATGGAAAATCATATAAAATGAGAATAGTTGTAAAGAATTGAAATTATATGTCATTAATTAAATTAATAAATATTAAACGGTCCTATATATCATTTTTGTTATATGTCATGAGAATAAATCATTTGATAAAACGTTAGTGAAGTATAGTAGTTTATTTTGGTGAATTTTTGATCATTATGAACTACTTTTGTTTTGTTAATTAATATTATGTATATAAAATGGTTGAATAACACTATATAATATTTAATACATATACTATGATTAATTTTAACCATAAAAATGGTTTTATGAACATCCTTTAAAGAGGTAATGGAAATTGAAAATTCGTCATCCTTGAATGCGATAAATCAACACATCATGGACGATGTTTTAATTTTAGTACAAAGGGAGAAGGGAAGAAAAAATATGATGGGTTATTAAACAAAAAAAATATTATAGTATATAAAATATTCCAGAGTTATCATGTCACTTTGATAATGGGAGTTGAGGATAAGAAAATAAAAGAAATGAACTAGAAAAAAAAAAATAAAGAGGATTCTTCCCCTTGAATCCTTCTCCGTGAGAATCTCTTTAGGGGGTTTGATTTTTTTTTGTTAAGACCAAAGGCTCATAGACATGGGGTATATTCTTAAGAAGATTATTGGGCTTAATTTTGAAAAGGATCAATGTTTTAAATGTGCGAGGAGAAGAGGTGGTGAGGGGTGATATTTATAGGGGAGAAGAGAGGTGTTTTATCATTATTTTTTTCATCAGTTTATTATTTTGGCTCAAGACTATGAATAGTTTGAGAATAATCACTACACATATTAAAAACATAAAGTATAGTTTGATATTATTGTATTATATCACTCATACGTCGTCTATGACTCAATAATTCATGTTTTTTTTTAAATATTGTAAATTACCAAATTTCACTATTCATAAATGGAAATATATGGATTTTAAATTATATCAGATTTTATAATACTTTGAAAAATTAATTAAGGTCTTATAAAATTATCCCATAATCATAATATAAAAAATTATTAATTTATTCATAAATTTTATGAAAATAAATTTTCATTAAAATTATTAAATTAATCATAAACTTTTAATTAAATATTTATGACTTAAAAATACCAACACTTAATTTTTTATATTTAATACATTTATATACTTATTCTAAGATACAGATATATAATATTTTTAATTATAAGATACCCAAATTTTATTTATATTTTTATAGGATAGGTAATAATTCTATTTTTCAGTTTACTATTCATAAGGGTCACATTACTATTCCAGAGGTCATGTTATTATTCCGTTGGTAAAGTTTCCTTAACTTCTAGAAATACATCTTATATAATTAATTCATCATTTTATAAACTTTTTTTAGTGTTATTTACATGATTTTTACTCTATGAAGTAATTATAAAAGAGAATTTCTATTGATAGAATTCAGGGTTGTTACATTCATCCCCCTTATGAAATTTCACCCTCAAAATTTCATTTTACAAACTGTTGGGAAAATAAGTGAGGGTAATTACCCTTCATTTATTAATATATTTACCATGTTTCCTCTTTGTACTTATGGTTATACCATAATACTTTTACCAGTTGAGTGGTCTTGTTTCATAAAACTTTATCTTTATGATCCAAAATCTTCACTGGCTGCTCCTCGTAAGAGAGATCATTTTGCAAATATACCACCTTTAAATTCTTTACATGTTAGGGATTTGGTATTAACATCCAAAATAGGGATACATAGAATACATCATATACTTGAGACATGGTTTTTGGATGTTCTAGTCACTTGGAAAAAGCTCCAACACAATCAAGAATCTTAAAGGGGCCAATATACATGGGACTTAGGTTCCCTTTGTTTCCAAATCTCATGATCCTATTACATGGAGATATATAAAGGAATACCATGTCTCCAACCTTAAAATCTAGTTCTCATCAACAATTTGATGCATATCTCTTTTGTCTACTTTGTGATACCTAGACATGCTACTGGATGGTTTTCACCTTATTCCCATTTCTTCGACCATTTCAACTCCTAGTAGCTTACGTTCACTAACTTCATCCCAACATGCAATTTTTTAATCATTTACCATAAAGGGATTCATATGGAGCCATTTGGAATATCGAGTAAAAACTATTTTTGTATGATAATTTGACCAGTGGATGAATGTTGGTCCCATCCTCCTTTAAAGTCCATAGAACATGCTCTCAACATGTCTTCTAGTGTCTGACTAGTTTTCTCAGGTTGACAATCAGTTTGAGGATGATAGGCCGTACTGAAGTTTCACTCACTGTTCAAATAATGTTGGAGACTTTTCCAGAACATAGAGGTGAATCTCATATATCGATAGGATACAATAGATAGTGGTACTCCATGTAGACTTACAACTGATTTGATTTATATCTGTTCAAGTTGATCTAGTGATAAGTCCTCTCAAATTGTGATAAAGTGATCTCTCTTTATAAGACAATCTTGAACAACCTATATATCATTTTTTCCTATGGATTTATTTGGAATTACTATGAAAAAATACATGGTGAATTTTTCTAATTTACATATTAGTATGGGTAATGGTTTCATAATTACCTTATATTTTTGACTTTCATCCTTTACCTACGGACATTCCAGGAACTTTGATGTTTATTCAGTGATATCCTTATTTATATTATCCCACCAATAGTGCTCTCAGAGATCTATATACATATTTCTGATCCCTAGTTGAATAGAGAAGATTATTCTATATGTTTCATTCATAAGATCCTTATTTATATCTGGATCAGATAATGCACATAGTTGTGACCCTAATCTCACGACTCTATCCTAATCAATTTGGAATGCTAAGGATTTACCGTTTCTAATAGATTCCACCTTTTTCTGAATCACCACATCATTTCTTGAAGAATTATTTATTTTATCTATAAGGGATGGTTGAAAAATCATTTGAGAAAGGATTGATGATGTTCCTTTCTTAATGATTCCAATGTTCATCCTTTTTCAGTCTTATAAGATTGTATCCTTCTCAATTCTAATCATTGATAAATATGTTGTATTTTTTATACTTGAAGCATCTACCACATTATTTTTCTTACTAAGATGGTAGTGGATTGAGAATTCATAATCCTTTATTAGGTATAACCATCTTCACTAGTGCATATTAATATCCTTCTATGTGAATATATATTTGAGACTGTTTTGATTATTATATATCTCACAATTCTCCCCATAGAGACAATTCTGCCTTATTTTCAATGCAAAGATTACAGATTCCAACTCCAGATCATTCATGGGATAGTTTTACTCATAAGTTTTTTAACTTCTTTGAGGAACAAGATATCAATTTATAATTTTGAATGAATACACATCCTAAGACCTTTTTGAAGCATTGCCGTACACCAAAAATAGTTCCCCAATTGGTGGAAGTGTTAGTACTGGTATAGCGATAAGACTCATTTTGAGATCCTTAAATATTTCATAACATTCTGGAATCCAAACATACTTTACCACCTTTTGAGTCAAATTGTTTAGTTAGTTTAAAAATCCAAATAATTTCCTCACAAATTGTTGGTTGTATAGGGATAGACCATGGAAATTGCGGATCTCTGTTACAGTTGTTGGTCTGGGCCACTCTTCGATTTCCTTTGTCTTGGAAGGGTCCATAGATATCCATTTTCTCAAGATTACATTCCCCATGAATGATAATTACTCTATATAAAACTCACATTTACTGTAATTTTCATATATTTTCTCCCTTTGCAAAGTCTTTAGCACAATATTCAAATGCTCCTTATGTTCCTCCTCACTCTTAGAGTATATCAGAATATCATCAATAAATACTACCAAATATTTATTGAGGTAATATCTGAAGAATCTATTTATTAAATCCATGAAAATTGTAGGATCATTAGTGAATCCAAAGATCATCAATATAAAATCACAGTTTCCATACCTTATTCAAAAGTCAATATTGGGAATATCTTCCTTCTTCTACTTTAATTGGTGATATCCTGACCGATGGTCCACCTTAGAGAAATAGTTATCCACCAGTAGTTGATTGAACAATTCATTTATCCATGGAAGGGGACACTTTTACATTATCATGATTTTATTGAGCTCATAATAATCAATACATAGATGCATTGATTCATCCTTCTTCTAAAAGAGAGGATTGGTGTACACCATGGTGAAGCCCTAAAGAATATAAAAACCTTATCCAAATTCTCTTGTATCATCTTCTTCCATTCTTCCAAATCAACATGGCTATTATATAAGGTTTTTTTAATATCAGTAGGGATATAGAAATAAGTTCAATTGAGAACTCAACCTATCGATCAAGATGTAGACCTGAAAACTTTTCAGGGAACACATCGGTGTAATCCTCACATGGGAATATCTTGGAGCATGATTCTCTCCTTTGTCTTAGTCACTTGAGATAGATATTCTTTCTCATAAGGTAGTAATATCCACACTTGAGATGATGATTCTAAATGAGATTCATATTTCTCCTTACACTTTTACATAATTGATGGATGCTTTGGTATTTGAAGAGTGATCCCCTTTCTCGACATTCAATGTTGTCTTTATATAAAGATATACTATCCATGCCTAATGTAGCCTCAAAACCCACCAAAGGAAGAAAGACAATATTTTATGGGAGGTTTAGTCTAAAAAAATTAATCAGGGAGGTGTTATATACTCTAGATGCAATAATTTCCCCATTTTCTATTCTCAAATATTACTCAACCTTCATATTTTGAGGTGGTGATTGAATAGTTCTACTAAACATGAAAGATAAAAAAGAATTCATGGAACTAGAATCAAATATATTTTTTTTTCTATTCTTGAAGGATTAACTATCATACATGTCACCATATAATTGTAAGGATCTATATCAATAGTTGTGATAACATATTTCCTTATTTGATATCTTGGAGGTTGTTATTATGGATTTACCCCAACAACCCTTGGAACTGGGCAATGGTTCACATAATTTTCATGTTCCTTATAGTTGAAACACTACACTACATGATGAGTGTGGATCTGAAACATTCCCTTTTATTCTACATTAGTGGAACTATTCATATCCCTTTGGTATTTATTAGAAAGATTAACCATTCTTACACCTTTTAAGTATTTTATGTTACCTTTAGACAGTTCCCATGATGCATCTTCCCAAAATTTTTACAAGTTGGATATTTTGTCTTCTTTCCATTATGGAATTTATTTTTTGATCCAACCATATTAAACTATATTTTTCACTTTTTATATATGGGTCCACATGACCACTAAGAGTGTCCAAACTCTATTTGAACCATTAGGTAATAACAAACAATCTCTTCATTACTATCAAAGTCTCAAATAACCAATAATTTTTATAGACTCGATTTTAGTCCGCTAATTAAGTGATCTAACTTTCTTTTAGTTTTCATGATAAAGACAGAGGTGTACCATGAAATCCTTGGAATGTTTTCTTTGTATGCTCTAATAGACTCATTTTCCTTTTTCTTCAATCTAAATAACTCCCATTCCATCTTAACACACAGTGTTCATGGAAAATATTTATTGAAAAATATTTTTTTGTCATATTCCCATTCCATGGAATCAATTTACTCTTAGAATTTTTTTTTGATTAGTGTCCACCACCGATCAACTTCCCCATCAAAATGGTAGACTTTCAGTACAAATTTACCTTCTTCTAAGAACTGGAGGACAAAGAATATCTTCTCAAGGAGTTAATCCATTGTTCGGTAAGGAGGGGATCATAAGATACACTAAATATAGGATGACTTTGACTTATAATGGATTCAACCACAAATTTATCTCTATTATGAGTAGAAGGGAATTCCACATGATAGAATTTTTATTCATAACTTTAGATAGCTGTGAAAGTAATATCATGATGTTTTTAGCACCCTTTCGCATCATATTTGGCATATCATTAGGGAAATTTTCACATTTCTAATCACATTGATCATGGTAATGAGTTATTATATTTATATCCATTAACTAAGAAAAAGAAACTAAAATTATGGGGTCCTGAACACATGGATAATAATAATATAAAAATAAACTTTAAACGTAGAAGGATAAACTTATAAATGAAAAGTATATCCTAACATGTGATTCCCCAAGTTTCAATCTATGTTATCCACAATGATAGACTTATCCCTATGATTCTTAATAAATTACTCTAGTATTAATATACAAAATAAATAGACCATTATTTGATACTAACTATAATGTCCTTAGCCTTTTAAACAAATTTTTAGCTGAATTTAAGAATAATTAACATTCTAATACAATGTAAGGATCGTAACGTCTTGTGTATTTTGAATATTATATACATAACATGAAACCAAATAAAAAATAATTTATTTAATATTCATAATGATATCCTAACACCCTTTGAGCCCTTATATATTTATAGGATAACCTGGGGAATACATGAATAATGGGAAGAGAAAAAAACCCAGTATGGTAATACGCAAAAGAATAATGCATAGAACATGGGTTAGAAGGCCGAAAATGATGAAATAAAAAAATTCATGGAACATGAATACACATATAGAATCATATCATATAGAATATGGGATAATTTAATATTGAAATCATGTTAATGAGGAAAAACATAAAACATGAAATTAACATGATTCAAGGATAATTTCACACGGAGAAGCATGAGTCGAGGCTAACCACCAAGACTGTTGCACATAGAGCATAAGTCAAGGATAACCACCAAGACCTTTTCACATGACGTCTCCTGAGAATAAAAATTACCAAATTAATTGGATAAATATCTAGGAAAACCCATCATACCACATTAATTAATATGTGTTCCTCAGGAATAATACTACATAAAGAATCAAACATAAACATAAGGGTTACCCATATAAGGATATGGGTATCATAATCATGTAAAAGATATGTTAAAAGGGAATATCATGATGGTGTGTATGAAAGAATGTATTAAATTTTTAAAAGGGACATTATTAAGTTAAAATAGTAATATTTCATGATATGTGATGTAATAATAAAGTGAAAAAAATGTAAAAATAATGTTTTTAAACTGTATAAATAAAACATTTTAGTGCATTTTAAGAGAAACTTTTCAATAGTCATTAAAGAGGAAGTGGTATAATTGTTTGTATAAAACTTGAAAAAAACCAAGATAGTTTTTTCATGCTAAAATTAGTTATTTTAGAAAAATAATTGTGTCTTAAAATAGATTATAGAGTGCAATTGAAAATGGTTAAGAAATAGAGAAATTCCCTTTAATCAGGTTTGCTTATCAGGAAGAATTGAGAAGGGAACCTTTTTAAAACATGTTTATCCACAAAAATAAGAATGAAATGATATAAAAACATGAGTTTGGAAAATATAAACAAAATTTATAATAATTTTATGAAAATAAATAAGATTTACATTAGGGTAAATAGAGACAAAGAGTAACCTTATGGAAAAATGGAAGTTTAGAAATAATATCTTCCCATATGCCCGAAAGTGCTATTCACTTGATCTTAATGTCAAAGATAATAAAATTAAATACATTAATTAATTAATTAATATAATTTTATAAATGGATTTTATTTTTATAATTTTATTATGTTCATCTATAGCCTTTTTTATGAGTTATAAGATACAATTTTATCATTCAAGAGTGTTCGTTTCCTTGGTTTTCTTGATCGGTTCATTTGTATACGTGTGTGGAAAATATTATAAAATGAGAATAGTTGTCCAAAATTGAAATTATATTTTAATAAAGAACTTATATAATATTAAATGGTATTATATATCATTTTATTCATCCTATATTATAATTAATCATTAGATAAAATATTAGTGATGAACGTTAGTTTATTTTGGTGATTTTTTTATCATTATGAACTAATTTAGTTTTATTAATTAATATTATGTATAAACAATGGTTATATAACACTAAATAAGATGAAATAAATATATTAGGATAATTTTTAACCATAAAAATTGTTTTATGACCAGCCTTGAAGGCATTAATGGAAATTGAAAGCTCCTCGTCCTTGAATATTATATATCAACACCTCAAAAACAGTGTTTTAATTTTAGTAAAAAATGATAGCGGGAGAGAAAATATGATGGGATATTACACTAAAAAAATTACAATATATAAAATATACTTTATTTATCATTTCACTTGGATAAGGGTAGGTGAGGATAATAAAAGAAATGAAAATAACTTGAAAAGAAATTAAAAGAAATTAAATAAGATTTTACCTCTTGAATCCTTCTCCTTGAGAACTGCCATAGGGGGATTGGTTTGGTCTTTTGTTGAGAAAAAAGGATCCTCGATGTGTGGAAGTGTATTGGTAAGATTATTTAGGATAATTTAGACAAGGTTTAAAGAGGAATTGTTTGAGGAAAAATAGGTTGTGAGGGGTGGTATTTATAGGGGAGGAGAGGGGTGTTTTCTCATTATTTTATTCATTATTTTATTATTATGGTTCAAGACAATTAATATTGGGAGAATTACCACTAAATATATTAAAATAATTAATTATAGTTTGATATTTTGGGCTTACACGATCTATATATCATATATAACTCAATAATTCATGTTTTTGTTAAATACTGTAAATTTCTGAATTCCATTATTCCCAAAAAACTCCACTATTTTAGAAAAATACAAAAAATTCACCGTAACCATTTTTCAACATTTTTAATTCAAAAATTAAATCCATTTTCTGGAAATAATTTTCTAAAAATTAGAAATTTATTTTTTAATTAAAATCTTCATTTTCTCGAAAAATAACAATTTTAATATTATAACTAATTTTGTAACACTGAAAAATTAATTAAGGTATCATAAAATTGTACTATAATAATAATAAAAAATAATATTAATTTATGAATATATTTTATGAAAATAAATTTTCCTTTAAATTATTTAATTAATTATAAAATTGTAATTAAATATTTTCGACTTACAAAAGTACCAACACTTAATTTTTTATTTTTAAATAACTTATTTACTCATTATAAGTTATTGATATATCATATACTTTACATATAATATTCCCATATTTTATTTGTTATTTTATATTTAAGGTTACTATTCTATTGGCTGGATTACTATTTATATGGGCCACATTACTATTCTAAAGGTCAAGTTATTATTCTATTGTTCTAGGCTCATTAACTTCTAGAAATACATATTGTATCATTTATTATTAATTTATAAAGTTTTTTCTATGTCAATTATGTGGTTTATGTGATTTTTACCATATGAAATAATTATAAGAAGGGAATTTTTGTTGATATAATTCACAGTCATTACAACCTAGGTAAAGGAGATATTAGAAAGGGTGAGATTAGATTCTCCTTAACGGTAAAAGATGAATATATCAATGATCACAATGGAATAACATGAGAATAAGGGTACGAGAATATGAGCTTAAAATTTGAAAACCATACCCTATATAAAAATATCATAATCTTGAGTTATGTCATAAACCTAGGTAGTTAATTAGACATAAATCATAAAAAAATCAAAGAATATAAACCATGAGTGCATAACATTGACATTGGAATGTAGAAAAACAAAATCTTATAAAATTTTAAGCATGTATAAATAGATAAAAGTTCACTTATTAAGTTAAGGTCATGAAATCAAGCCCTCATATACACTTATGGACATGAAATCTAGGTCTATGCATAATATGATGGAAATAAAACCAAGTCCACTCATAACATTATGGTCCTAAAAATTGGTCCATACATAAACTTATGAACATTAAAATTGTTCTAAACAAAACCTTATAAATGTGAAACCATGTACACCCATAACCTTATGGAGATGAAACCAGGTCCACACATAACTTTGTGAACAAGAAATCAAGTTCACACATAACATAATTAGCTCATGATTTATCCATATTTACCAAATTAGTTGGATGAATTTAATTGATCAAACCATTAAAAAATCCTAATACTTTCCTATAAATTCTATAAAAAATTCACAATAATTATAAACCATGGAAAAAGAATGAGTTTCAAAAATATTTCAACGATTTATCATAGCATAACCCATATAAGATAAATGGGTTTCCTAAATATATCCTAATCATAATAATAAATATAAACCATCTAGATAAAGAATAAGGATGGTACCTTGGGATCATATCCCCAATGAAACATAATCAACAGAAAATATTATTGTCATGGATGAATATAAATTTTACAAGAAGTTCATTAAAACAATATGGAAGTAAATATGCTTTCCATTTTGAAATCACTTCTTTAAAATCCAAGAATTTCAAAAATACTAAAGAAATATTTTTCTTTTAAGAGAAACTTAGAAACTTGTAAAGGAAAAATTATGTAATTGAGTGGTCATGGGAGCAAGAAAAACCATACATGTTTTACTAGTTAAAACAAATATTCCTTTGACATTTAAAAAAAGTCAAATGCGTGTTGTTTAGAAGATGAAAAAAATATTCTTTTTAAAACATTTTGTAAAAATTAAAACATGGGTAAAAAATTAATTAAAACGATTATATTATAATATTAAAAAACTTCAGGAAAACATTTTTAGAAAACATAGATATAAATGATTTTTTTTGATCGAATAGAAAAATAATGTTGGTTTTCCTTAAAACTATTTTTGGTCTCTTTTGTTATTAAATAGAGGAAAATGGAAGGAAAAAATTTATTCTCAATAAATAAAGATATGATAATAAATTTAGTGAAATTCTTGAAATATAGATCATAATATTTCATTATAAAAAACTTAATGATAAACAATCTCGATATGCAATGATATTGCAATTTAAAACCCTTACCAAATTGGTAACTTTTGAATCATTAGATATATGAAATAAAGAAACCTATATGGATATTAATATAAAATAATATATATAAAATTTATCATAAAATATAGTAATGTTATGTATATAAAACACACAAATGAAACAAGTGGTGTATAAGGTATGTGTCCCCCAAAAATAAAAGTGAGACCAAAATCCCTTGACACAAGCCCAAATTCATTCATATGAATTAAGATGTCTAGTTTAATAAACATAGGTTTAATATAAATCTATTAAATAACTATTATAATATTTATAATAGGATATATGATTAACTTATTACATTTTACCACATGTTTATTAATATTTCTTAATTAAATTCACTATTTTGGGTGATAGTTGCTTCATTTTTCATGTGTGTTTGGTACTATGGTTTTGCTCCATTTAATTTTATTATGGTTCTATAAAATACATTATTTTAATAATAACATTATAATCATAAAAATTCATTATATACATATTTATAGTCATCCATAAATTTAGATATAGAAAAAATAATTACACCATTCATGGAGACGGTTAATTGTACGTATGCATGAACACTATTTTCATTATAAAAATTATGGAACAAAAGAATGGTAAACATAAATTCACATTTACATAATCATTTTTATGTTATATATATCATTTATATTCATTAAATATATACTTATTACCATCCATTTAAAAATAAAACTGAAAATTAATCCCATCACTTTTTAGAAGCGGTAGCCCACACGTATTCAAGAGAGATGTTGTAATTTTCTGTAGGATTGGAAGGTTAAAGGTATATTTGATATTATAATTATGATAGTATTATTATTTCATAAATATCAGATATAAAAATTATATACATCATTATATTTATCTTCTATAGGAGGTGATGTAAAACAAATTACACCGGCTAGCGAGATGGTAGTCCGCCGTACACACGATCGATGATTTAGTTTCCCAATTGATGGAAGAGGATATGTATGTATGTTATTAAACTAACATAAAAAATATTATTACATGGGAGATAATTATTTTATTATATCCTCATATTTTAGGAATATTCTATGGATGTGGAAGAAGAAGTAAAATAACAACGCTCAGTTAAGAACAATACCTCTTTTTTAGACAACCTCCTTAGGGTAACAACAAAATCCTTATTAGAAGGTTTTCATAATAAAAAAAGTTCTATTTAACATGGTAAGGGAATTAAGGAATGTATTTTGATTTTTATTAGCCAAACCAAAAATTTCTTGGAGTGTGTACAAGACAGGAGAGGCTATGTGAGATGACTAGTTTGGGATATTCCTAACACTGAGAGGGGGGGGGGGGTGGATCAGTGTTGGGGAATTTTTATACCAATTTCAACTTTTTTATCCCCATAACTCTTGACCTATTAGAATCTTGATTCTCATATTCTCTTTTCACAGTTTCATGAAACAATATGAAGTCAGTAAAAATATGCACCCAATATTTTTACAAGGTTCACCACTCAATAAGTGTTGTTGCATCCTTACGATGTATGGTAATGAATAGTACATAGATTCTCCAATATAATGTAGTGACCATTAGAGTGGGTTGGCCAAGAAAAAAATCCACTTGTCAGTGCGAATCCCTACACTTGTAGGAGGGATGTCAATAATCGCTACACAGTGTTTATCCATACACTCGGAGGGGGGAAGGGAAATAATCCGCTTCCAACTTGGAACGAGTAGGATATACCCTTACACTCGCTGGTTCTTTATATTGCTAGTGTAGATAGTCTCTTTAAGCATCTATATAGTTCTTTATACTTCCTCTGAAGACAATCATATCTTTATTACAATTTTTACAACACTAAAAAAATTTTCCACCTGGTGAGACCTTTTGGATGCTATAGTGATACTTTGTTCTTCCACAACCTTCTTCCTCTCATTGTTACTTACTTAGAAGCATGAAAGTAACCATCTTTTTCCCACTCTGCAAGAAACCTGTAAGCTACACACTCTTCTTCTTTTTCTTCATGAATGAAAAACTGGCTTCACTGAAACCTTCTCTTCTCCACACTTTCTCTTTCATGGAAAAACCAACTACACTGAACAATTATTCTTCTTCTTGCAAGAATCACAAGTTCTCTTTGTGACTGTTAAATCAACGAAGTCCATCTCAAATTAGCATCATCATAGTTGATTAGAAGCTGGTAAGAACTTCTAGCACAACTCACAACTTTCAATCCAATCCATAATTGTGCGCCACCCTGCTTGCGCACCACCAACAACTTGCGCGCCATAATTGTGCACAACTGACAACTTGCGTGCCACTTCAGGTTTAGACACAACAAACTTGTTTCAAATAACTACCTTATTACGTGCCTCTTACAACTAGTTCACCACTTCTTCTTACACATCACTCTTCTTGAGAGCCACTCTACTTGCGCGCCTCTCTACTTGTGCACCACTCTACTTGCATGCCTTATGAATAACTCCCGACTTGCACTACACTTTAGCTTGCGCACCACATTCTACTACTTGTGAAATCATAGATCAAATTTTCTCTTAAGTGTTGAACTTAGAAAAATGAGGAGGCTAGTCATCTATTTATAGGCATTTTGGTGACTTGCGTACCACAGACACTTGTATGCTTTTCATACATGCGTGTCGCTCCATCACTTGCACACCACTCCATCACTTGCACACCACTTGATAACTCGTGTTCCGCTCCATAATGTGTGCGCCAATTTCTTTCCTTTGTCATATTTTGAGATGATGATGTTGAAATATGACTTGCGCGCAACATAAACTTGGACTCCGCTTGCACTTGCGCACCACTTTCTGAATTTTATGAATCTTTTGACTTGCATAACAATTTCTTTCCTCTTTCATATTTAGATGTGATGATCTTGAAAAATGACTTGCATTTAACACGCACTTGTGTTCCACTTATACTTTCTCACCACACTTGTGCACCATTTATATTTGCGTTCCACTCTATTTCCTTTTCCAAAAACTCTTCTTTACTCCCCCTATCCATCATAAAACTTTCATAACATGTTCTCCAAACTTATGATATTTTTGAAATAAAAATCAGGAAAGAATCATCATAGTTATGTCCATTCTCATAGTTCCAATACCATGTACTACTTATTGTCTTCTCTTCATCTTCAAAAATCATCCTTCTTTCTTTTTATACTCTTTGGAATATGAATTCCAAAGTACTTCTTCATCCTCACTTCTTCATCCTCAATTCCTTTTTGGAGTGTTAATTCCAATGAACTCAAATCATATCTCTTCATCCAAAAGTGGAGGCTTGAGGCTTATTCAAACATAATTAATGTTTTAGACTGTGTATCACCTTTGATATAGGTGTTTGGAACTTTAAAAATAGTGCAATGATCATCTGATTTCAAGGAAAATTGTAATGCATGACCATCATAGAATGACAAGCGCTTACAAAATCTCTCTTCTTCTTTAACCATTATTCTATACTTCATGCAAATAATATTATTCTCTTATTCAAGTAGTCTCTTTCATGGTTCTCACAAAATGATAAAGCATTTCATGGTGTTCTTCAAATCCCCATTCTTCAGCAAGCATCCTCAGATGGATGATACTTCACTATTCTTAATTGTTGTAAACAATGTGTCACCTTTGACACAAGATCATTGAACTTAGGATCAGTTCAACAATCTTCAAAATTAAATTAATCTTCTTAGGTAATTTCTGAAGTATGTCATCCAATGCTATGATTCCATAACAATTCTCCAGGAAACCTCAATTCATCCAATCTAAATTAAATTTTTAGTCCTTATTCATCTCCCTCTTCATTTTGTCCAATATTGACAACTATTGACAACAAATACAATCTTTATACACAAGGTGGTCCCAAAAATCTCCCCCTTTGTATTTCATTGTCAATACCTTAATATATCCTCAAATTAATGTGTTATTATCAAAATAATAATCTTCTATCTCCCCTTTACTTTTCAAACTTTCATTTCACATTCACTCCCCCTTATTGACAAGAAATAAAAAGTTCATGGTAGAGAGGGTATTAGTCCTTACTTATGAAATGTGCCATCAATCATTTCACTCTAAGTATACTTAAGCAAAGATCGATGTAGAAAATAGGAGGATTTGATTTTGACAATAAAGTTGTCCATTATCCACTAATCATGTTACCTCATGAGATGAGATCTCATACACTTGTCTTCAAGTGTTTTCCACTTTCATTCATGTCCAAAGATATTTAATGTGATTGGAAATATTAAACCTGAAATTACTTCTCTCACTTAAATTAATAGATAAAAAACATTCAAGTTCAATTGGCAGGATAAGTGGCCTTGGGGCACTTTCATTCTTCTTATGTCACTGATTGACTTAGTTAACCCTCCTTTGTAAAAATATATTTATTTTGAGTAACCAAGGATGAGAGATAAAGAAATGACAGACCTTTTATAATGAAATTCTATTCAAGAAATTTCCAGAGTAATTTAATTTGATACCTACTAAAGTTGATACTGATTTAAATAATAACTCTAGAAGATTATTTATATGTATCCCCCTCAAGGGAACACACCTGATCATCTTCATCAATGATGACCCCTCATCATATTTATATCTGAATATCAATTTAATAATATTCCACAAATGACAACTTCTTTAGCATTGCTATGAAGAGTTGATAATAATCACTCCTTCTCAGGTTCCCCCCCTAAGAGCTTTATTCACCTTCAATTCGCTATGTTATCAGATCAAATAAAATACACAAAGATTTAAGGGAGTAAGGTGGATCCTCCTTGATTCTTCAATGTGAGTAGGAAGGCTAGGATGATTTTCTCAACCAAGATGCTCCATTTTCTCCACTCTTCAAACTTTCACATATAATCTTCACTTCTGACTATGGTTGTTTGGATATCAATACTTCTTCCATTTGTTTGTGTGTGAATCTTCTTTCATCAAGATCTTTCCAAGCATTAGGATCTCCTGGTGCAATTTTCATCATTTTGATAAATTATTCTTGGTATGGAATAATTTCAATGTAATTTTTAAATGTGTGATCATCCTTATTGCACCTCACACATAGAAAATCTTGAGGAAGTGAGTTTCCCTTTGTTTGTAACATATTATTCACCTTTTCTTCATCATGTGGAATCTTCTTATTACATTTTTTTACTAGTCTTACCCTGTGAATCTTCCTCCTTTCTAATTTTCCAAATATTTAGGCCATATTACCAATATGTCGTTAGGAAATGTGGTAGAATTTTTGTAATTTCCAAATATCTTTTTCAGAGTTTCATCCTTCTTGATTGTTATTTTGGATGCCCTACCCGTTACTTCTTGAATTTATAATCCAAGTACTTCTCAGTTTTCCTCCTTGTAATATTCTTGGGAACATTTTATTTTACAACATACTTCTGATAACTTCCCAAGATAGCTTCTTCATTCATCCCTAGCTTCTGTGGCATTCTATTGTTATTAGCATTGAATACGTTCTGAGATAAGCAAGCACAATTCTTATGACCACTCCCATTGCATACATCCCAGATTTTGTCCTGTATTCTAAATTATTTTTCTGTATACAAATGATTATATATATGTGGATGTTGCTTCTTATTTTATATCTTTCTCTCCCATGATATGGGCTTTATCTATGCTTTTACATTCAAGGTATTGTACCAATAATCTAGTGCACAATGACAAAATCTGTTGCAACACCAGCATTGAACCACAAATCTCGATTTATTGATATATATTGTATTAGATTACTGAGACTTATTCTTGGTGTGTTGTTATCTATCTGGGGAACCATCTTCTATATTATTATTCCTATCCACCTTATCCATAGTGGTAGGAATCTCATCATATTTCCTCATCCATACTTGTTTATATTTTTTATTCCAATATGTAGTTTTTATAGAAACATTTTTTAAAGTATTAGTAAAAGTTGGAATGGACGGTACCTTCACTTTCTTAGCTTCTTATGATTGATCAATGAGTGAATCCATGATCTTATTATCACGTGTTGGAGGTCTTTTTATAGTCTAATCTGTTAGTGATAATTGAGTACTAACAATAACTGTTTCATTATTTTGTTAAGACTCAATATGTTTCTTCTCAAGATTGGTCAACTGAGATTCTAACTCTAGACATCTCATATTGAGGATGAATTTTGGGACTTCAATCATATTTATCTTATCTTTACAAGCCTTCTTTAATATTTCAACTTCATTTTTATGAATCTTTACTTTGTTTTCTAAAAGAGTCAAGTTTCTTGATCTTCTCAAATTTTTCTTCCAGATATAACTTTTTGACTTCAGTGCTCTTTTTCATCTCATATTCAAGTGCATGGATCTTATCTTCTATATTCTTATTAACTCCCTCTTTATCCTCAATATATTTGAGCCAGTTTGAGAAACTTATTTCAAATTCCCTCTTTATTTCTTCAAATGCTCTAGCCTGTCTAGAGAGCATTATAAATTCAACAATATTTTCTTGAAATCCCTTATCCCAAACATAATTTTCTTCTTTCAGCTGGGTTACATCTTCTTACATAAATTGAAATACTCCAAACACAAGGATGAAATTTCTGTAGGGATATCATGAAGAATAACTCTTAATCTGTCAACTAGTAATTCTTGAGAAGTTTTAGATTGATCATCACTACTTATGATATCATTTTCATCATGAGAATAGTTTTCAAATTTACTAACACATATATCTTGATCACTAAATGTAGTAAGGTTGTCCATATTCTTGGTGAAATCATGATCCACCATCTCATTAATTTATATGTCTAATATTTCCTCATTTTCAGCAAGGCATGGAGGTACATACACTCCATATTATTTAGATAAGAAGGACTTATTATTTTTCTTTCTCTACTTATTCTATTTTCTATTTATCATGGTTTTGGTGGATATAGAATCATTCTCAGAGATAACTGACTCTTCAACAAAATTAAACATCCTTGTTGACCCAAGAAAGAATTTAAAGTATTCAAAAGAGAATATCTTCAGTGTAGAGAACCCAAAATAGGTGAGCCTCCCTCTGATACCAATTGAGAGGACCTGTTTGGGATATTCCTAACACTGGGGAGGGGGGGGGGGGGTAGGTGAATCATTTTTGGGGAATTTTTAAACAAAATTCAAATTTTTTATCCTTGTACCTCTTGACCAATTAAGATCTTGATTCTATTATTATCTTTTCAATATTACATAAAATAATATGAAAGCAGTAAAAATATTCACATGATGTTTTTACAAGGTTCACCACTCAATAAGAGCAGCTATGTCCTATCCGTGTATGGTAATGACTAGGGAAAATATTCTCCACAATAATATAGTAACCGTTATAGTGGGTTGCCTAGGAAAACAATCTATTATCCAGTGTGGCAACCTAAACATGGAGTAGGAAAGTAATTAATTATTTCCTAGTGTTTCTCACTACAATCGGAGGGGGGAAGGGAAAATACTCTTCCAACTTGAAATGAGTAGGATATAACCATACACTAATTGGTTATTTATACTACTAGTGTAGATAGTCTATTTCAACCTTTATAGGGTTCTTTATAATGACTATGAATACATTCTTATTTCTATTAAAGGAGTTTGCAACACCAAAAGAATCTTCCACCTGTTAAGACCTGTTGGATTCTACAGTGCTACTTTGTTCTTCCATAACCTTCTTCTTCTCCTTATTACTTACTTAGTAGCATGAAAGTAACCAACCCTTTATTTCTCTGCAGAAAACCTGTAAGCTTCACACTCTTCTTCTTCTTCTTCTTCTGCATCTTCAATAAAAAACTAGCTTCACTGAAACCTGCTATTCTTCACACTTTCTCTTTTAGTGCAAAACCAACTACATTGAACTCTTATTATTCTTCTTGCTATAATAAAAAATTCTCTCTGTGATTGTTAAATCAGTGAAGTCTATCTCAACATAGCATTATCGTAGTTAACTAGAAGCTTGTAAGAACTTATAGCACAACTCATAGCTTGCATGCCAATCCATAATTGCGCTCCACCCTACTTGCACGCCTCCCTGCTTGCGCACCACTAAATAATTTCATGCCACAATTGTGCACAACTCGCAACTTGTGCGCCAATTCAGGTTCAGACACAATACACTTGTTGCACACATATCCCTGCATGCATGCCTCTTACAACTTGCGTGCTACTTCTGCTTGTGCACCAATATTCTTGAACACCACTCTGCTTTTGCGCCTCCTTACTTGCGTGCCACTCTACTTGCACTCCTTATGAATAACTTCCGACTTTCTTGACACATTAGCTTGCACACCACATTGAACTACTTTCACAATCAAAGCTCAAATTTTATTTTAAGTGTTGAGCTTAGAAAAATAAGGAGGATATTCATTTATTTATAGAAATTTTGGTGACTTGTGAGCCACATACTCTTGGGTTATGTTCCTACTTGTGCGTCACTCCATCACTTTCACACCGCTCCATAAATTATGCATAAATCCATCACTTGCACACAACTCTATCACTTGTTTGCCACATTCTTTCCTTTGTCATATTTTGATGTGATGTTATTAAAATATGAATCGATTGCAACATACACTTGTGCACCGCTTATACTTGTGCGCCACTTTTTTGACTTGGGAACCTCTTTTGACTTGCACACCACTTTATTTCCTTTGTAATATTTTGATGTGATGATCTTGAAATACGACTTGCACACAACATACACTTGCGCGCCACACAAGCACTCCATTTATTCTTGCATTCCACTTTGCTTCCTTTTCAAAAAACACGTCTTTTTCCCCTTATCCATCATAAGGATTTCATCACAAGTTCTCCAAAATATTGATATTTGTGAAATAAAAATCAGAAAAACATCTTCATAGTTATTTCCCTTCTCATAGTTCCAATATCATGCACTAATTAATGTCTTCTCTTCATCTTTAACAATCGTCCTTCTTTCTTCTTATACTCATTGGAATATGAATTCCAACGTACTTATTGATCCTCAATTAAAATCCAAAATTCCTTTTTGGAGTGTTAATTACAAAGAACTACAATAATCTCTCTTCATCCAAAAGTGGATGATTGAGGCTTCTTCAAACATCTTCAATATTGTAGACAATTTATCACCTATGATACATGTATTGTGAACTTTAAGAACAGTGAAATAATCATCTGATTTCAAGGAAATGTGTAATGCGTAGCCATCGTAGAATGCCAAGACCTTCCAAAATATCTCTTATTCTTAAACCATAATTCTCTATTTCTTGGAAATCATATTATTCTTTTCTTTAAGTAATCTCTTTCATGGTTCTCCTGCAATCGTGAAGCATTTCATGGTCTTATTCAAATCATTATTCTTCTTCAATCATCCTCATATGGATGATACATCACCATTATTTGTTGTTGTATACAATGTGTCACCTTTGAAACAAGTTATTTTAACTTTGGATCAGTTCAAAAATCTTATGAATTAAATTAATCTTCTTTGAGAATTGCTCAAGTATGGCATCTGATGCTATGATTCCATAACAATTTTCCAGGCAACCTCACTTCCGCCAATTTCCATTTACTTTTTAGTCCTTCTTTCATATCCTTATTCATTTTGACCATTATTGAAAGCTCTTGTCAACAAATATGATCTTCATACACAAGTTGGGCCCAATAATATGTCCTTTGATAAGTGGAGAAACAAACCCACTTGGAAACTACTTGGAAATTTCCCAAAGGAATCCAAAATGATAGTCATTGCTAAGAACTATGATTAAAAATGACTATATATTCAAACTTTATAAATTATAAGGTTTAAATAGTTCCATATAATAGGATTTAGACAAGTTTTATTGGAAACTTTACCCTTATTTTTTGGTATAACCCCTGATAAACCCGTTTTAACCTTAACTGTGATTATTAATTTTTTCCGTTTTTACTATTAATTAGGAAAATGTATTAACTTTAACATATTAAATAATATTAATTATTATGATTTCAAATATTTTATACAATTTAAAAAATTCAATTCACATAACTGGAAGAATTTAATTTAAAATTAATCCCACAGAAGCAATGGAAAATTAGTTTTCCAAATAAAAAACTTTCATAGATATAAAACGTTTTTATGTAAAAAATGAACATAAAATTGATTATAATGAATTAAATTGGATTAATAATAATATAATTTAACTATTTTTACATTTAAAATCATATTAAAACAAAATATAACTTTATAAATTCTTTTAATAAAAAAACATTTTGAATAAATATCATTATTTTTCACTATTCATTGAAAAATTATTATTTTCAAAAAATTATCAAAAAATCACTCTAAGATAATTTTGACATGATTATTTCAAAAATTAAGATTATTATTTCAAATAAATTAATATAAAAGTGGGAAAAATTAGTTTTGAAAATAAGAGTACAAAATGCGACTAAACCGTTTTTTAGAAAAATACAATTTTAAAAACATAAAACAAGATTTATTCTTGTCCCATAGTTAGAAACAATATTAAATGAATGATAAAATAATAAATTCAATATATAATATTTTAATTTTATTAAAATCATTCATCAATAGGGACTAATTATTTTTATTTATATGAAAACACTTCACGTGCATAAAAATAGTTTTTTTTCCAAAAAACATTTCTCTTACTTTCAAATGATTTTTATTTCCATTTATAATAAATTTATAATAAATGAATATATTTTATTCATGTGTAAACTATATAATTTTTATAAATTATTTAATCCTATTTATACCAACCAATTTAATGGATGTGTTATAATAGTCAGGTTTAAATAATAATATTAATTGTGTATTTTGGATCTCTAAAAGATAATGCTGTGTGTAATACAATATATCAAAGAAATTAAATTTATTTTAAAGAAGTATTTCATAATATTTTTTGTTAAATTTTCCCCATTTAATTAATTTTATCCCAGAAATATGAACATTTTATTTTTGTGTTTGATATTTTAAAATTCCTTCCTCGAGAACCCACATCATAATAAAGGTCAGTAAAAATTCCTCTTGAAAAGGGGGAAAATTAATTAGAAAGATAATAGGTAATAACCCAAAACTAGGTTTTCAAATAAGATGACATTGGAGGGTTTTAAAACTATGGACATATTAGATAAAACCAATTCAAAATTACTAATATATATTTATTGGGAACTTGGTCAAGATTAATTTAATGACCACTAAGACATAAATCTATGTTGGTGACATGACCATTCATTTATAAAAAATAAAGTTAAATGTATAACATTTTTATTTCAAAATCTATTTCCTAATGTTGTGTAATTTTCATGATAATATATACTCACTTTATTGAATTACATTTTATTAACACAATCTTATTCTTTGGTTTTGCTTCGATCAATTTCCTCTTAATTTCCTACTCTAAGAAATTAATATTCAAGATGATTTTTCATGTCATAAGAACTAAAATTATATTTTAATGGATCATAAGATCCATAAAGGTATGTGAAGTTATTCCTTATATCTTTATATATTTACCAAAACAAAAAATGGTTAGTATATGTTTTATAATTCATTTTGTTCTAATACTTCAACAATAACACTAAATTTTCAAATTAAACCATTCTATAAATAGTTAACCATAATGATCCTCCAAAGTATGTCTGACTAAAATCTAATAAATAAGATTAGAATGGTTTGATATCACATCCTCCAATGATCAATTTCACCATTATCTTGAAATAATTTTAATCACTCATAATGTTTCACACCAAAATGTATATACTTTAATAATTTTCCAAAATAAGAAAGGATATACTACTAAAATATAATTCAACATTTATTCCTCAAATAATCTCTAATGACAGATATAAAAATACATTTCCATTATAATTTTGGGTTCATCCTTTTATCAATAGACAATCATAGAATTATTTAGAATATCAAATTTGATTTTATTCTTCCATAATGTCTATAGGGAGAGAAAATTAATTATCATAATCACATAAAATTTTACTAGATAATGAATAATAATATTTTCATAGGGATCCTTTATACAAACTCTAACATGAAATTCTCAACACCAAAATATAGGATATGTATTCCATACTTATTGTGATTCACTTTATCCATTTTGATTTCAAAAAATTTCCCTTTAACATTTTTATTTAATGGTTTTTGTGGATTACTATCCTCACCAGCCCTTGGATTAGGGCACTAATTCACAAAATTCCCAAACTTGTTGCATCAATATCACTAAAGTGTGGGTGGTGAGTTCTATTGAACCCTCTCTTTATTCCTTTTACTGACTAAATTCTTCACATTACTTCGACAATATTTTTCTTGATGGCCATGTTTCCCAAACTTTTAACATATTCGTGTTAATTTTAGAAATTCACCTAATTATTTGTTCCCACATTTTTTAAAGTTGGAGGTTGAAAAATTTCTTTTAGACCATGTGAAATTTTGCTGAAGCTTCCATGAAACTATTTATTTATTTTTCTTTCACCAAAACATGAGGGTTTCTAGCTTCTAATTCCACTTTGAGCGCGCATAAAAAAATTTCTCCATAGCTTCAAAAGTACCTTATGGTTAATGAATTTTGAATATTTGGTTTCATAGTACATAATAATCGATCAATTTTTCTTTTAGGGATGATGATTAAACCTGAATCATACCTACTAATTCTTATAAAAATTTCTATATATGAACTAATGGATTTATAATCCTTCCACTTAATCTAAAGGAATTCATATTCTATTTTTTTCAAATAAAATAATGAAGGAACTTAGGTCACCTTAAGAGGGGGGGAATCAGGGGGTCAACTTTTTCTCCTGTTTATTAGATCTTGTTCCCACATTGGTAGGAACTTAATTAAAATTGTATGATGGATATATGCAGTAATTAAAAAATTCACATGCATAAGAACACCATATCACTTTTACTTGGTTCACCACTAAGGGATACGTCCAAGGGGCATACACTGACAGGTTATAGGTCACACCTAATTCCGCTATTCTTCACTATCTGTGGATTACTAGGTTCAGGTACTATCACTTTGTCCCATGCATAATAACTTTAAAAAAGTTCAAGGATTGCTCAATGCTTCCCTCAAATCAATTCCATTGACCACCCCTAGCTCACTGCCCTGGGTGAAGTCACACTGAGTTTATGGACGTGAAGGTCCATTCAATGAATAGGCATGAAATTATTTTTATCCTGTTCAAAATGGAAGTTTTCTTGCATCGAGGTCCAAAGTTGATGCTCCTTAACATTCAATCTCTTCTCTAATTCAATAACCAGATGTACTAAGACTTCTTGTTCTTATCCAAAATCACAAATCCTTTTGTGATTATTCAAAAACTAAAAAACAGATCACTAGGCATCATCAAAATCAACCCTTCTTCTTCCATGTGTGCATGTGACCATGCATTTGATAATTTAGATACACTATTCCTCTCCAATTATTTACACACGTGCACCCATGGTTTATGATTCTTATCTTTGAGGTATTCTCATATTCTTGTGCATGAATTAATTCATGAAATTCATCTTCTACTTTATTGTGTGAAGGATCAAATGGATATGGTTTATTTAAGCACACATGAGACCCCCTTTCCCCTTATCTTTATTTTCTTTTCTTACCACTTCATTCAGTTGTTCTAACACCTTATGTGTGTACTTCTTAAAACCATGAATAAGAATATATATATTCACTTCCCATAACTATCCACACTCTTCCTTATACCTTCCTCAACACAAACTGTTCACTTTGATTTATTTATATTTTTATATATGTGACTTTATTCAAACATCAATGTGTGAATTTCGGTATGGAATGGTGTTATTTTTCACCACTTATGCACCCTGAGTATAGGTTTCTCTTATGCACAAGTGTTCTCGTCTCCTCCATGAACTAGGATGATTAACAACCCCTCCTTGAGCAAGGGATGCATGGGATTCCTTCACGTACCAAGTTAAACATGGCTCCCCTTTAAAAATTGGGTGGTATGCAGAACTTACCCTCACAGTACACTCTTCACCGCTAATTAGAGCAGTACACAGTCAATCCATGTAGTACGCGAGACTTTTCTATGCAGACCCAAAACGATATGAAAAATCTTATCTTCACAAACCAGAAGTGCTTTTCGGCTCTTATTCCTCACGAATCATACTGGTATTTGGTTCTCCTCTTAGTGAACTAGATTGGTATGTGTAATACTCTTCATGAACCTAAAACAGTTCGTGGATCATGCATGGTCCTTCTTGAACTTAAATATTAAAGAAACTCTATTTCTCCGAACATGATCTTTCAAAAGGTTTGGAAGCAACAACCCCTTCTCGAATTAGTGGGTCTCTTTTTATAAGTAGAGATCATATATTTTTTGTGTCCAAAATCCACATGATACATTATTCAAGATTATGCCTTGAATAACCGAGATATTAGGTTCTTTAATATCTTCAAACCTGCATGGTGATATGCTGCATATCTTGGATGTTTTCTTTTTCAAACATGCATCCTTATCACTGATCCTTTATGAATTCAAGATGGAATGTATCACTTTTTGAATCCCTACTCAAATCCACATGGCCATGGAAACTGCGTTTTCCTTGTCCAATTTTTTTTCTTTGTTTCATTAGCATGTATGCAAATGTAATTGCATGCATGTTTTTGTCTCATCCAGATGATCACTGTGGGATTGAACTGAGATAAATCGATTCCTGGAGTGGTGAGATAGTCATATAGATCGATCATTGGTTCACTGGTGCATGCGGGGGTCCGAAGGTTGAAGACAACCTAAGTGATGGAGATTGGGTGGTGTTGGTCGAATCATACCCGACACAGGGAAAATGAACGACTCAGATTATATCACTGGACATGGGATGAGATGTGCAGCTGAGATCGCATGTAGGATCAGATGTATGGATTAGATTAGATTGTTCATTAAAATCTTCGTCCCACATCAAAATGGAGACATGGAAGAGCCGTTGTTTATCAATCAATCCATGCAGCCTTAGCGTCAGATCACTCCTCTCCCCCCTCTGGTGCTGCTCAACATCAGTTCTCCTTGAGAGCACTCCTAGCAGCCACTCTTCCTCCTCAGGGATGCTCCTAGGACCCACTATGCAGACCTTGGAACTTATACATAGCCTCCCATGCACCTCCTGCGGGTTTGCCGGGTTGGCTTCCCCATGGGTGCGGTCAACCCCTGTGGTCCCGCATGAGCCTCAGGTTGAGGCTGGTTGGCTGGCTAGTGGGATAACCCTATTTTTTTGGTAAGGCTTATAAAAATACTTATTATGAAACTATGTATGCATTGATATGCATGACCACTTTCTATCTCAAAACCCATGCTTGACCACCTTGAAATTCCTAGCCTCATCACACCCTTTTCTTCTCCTTTTCTTTTAATTCTTCCAAAGAACACTTAGAATCAGTGCATCAATCATTTTAATTCTATTCTTCATTTCACCAGGGAGAGTTCCTTTCTTCCAAATAAAACTTAGGATCAATACATCAATCATCTGAATTCCATTCTTCATTTCACCTTGGAGAGTTCCTTTCTTAATTTTGATCATCATTGAAATCCATTAAAACCCATTAACAAAAAATAAAAACTTAATAAAAAAATTGGTCCCAAAAATCTCCCACTTTGTCTTTGTTGTCAATACTTTGACGTTATCTAAAATGAGAATTTCTATGTCAAAATGAGACTCTTATATCTCATCTCTCCCTTTCACTTTTCAACTTTCATTTCACTTTTTCTCCCCCTTATTAGCAAGAAATACAAAGTTTATGGTAGAGAGGTTATCATTTCATACTTAAAAAATTATGCCATCAATAATTTCACTCTAAGTCTACTTGAGCAATTCTTGATGTATAAAATAAGAGGATTTGATATAGACCACAAATATTTAAATTATCTCCTGATCATGATACCTCATTGTGATGAGAACTCATATACTTGTCTTCATGGGTCATTCCAATTTTCTTATGTCAGTGATTGATTAAGTTACTCCCCCTTTATAAAATAATTTTCATTTTGAGTACCCAAGGATGAGATATTGAGAAATGAAATATATTTTCCAATGAAATGATATTCAATCAATTTTCAGAGTAATTTATTTTGATACCAACTAAGTTTGATACTTAATTTAAATAATAACTCTAGTAGCATCGTTATGTGTCTCCCCCTCAAGGGAACGCTTATCAGGTTCTCCCATCAAGTGCCTACTTCACCTTTAAAACCCTATAAAATTAGTATAATACTCAAAGTGTTAAGAGAATAAGGTGGATCCTCCTTGCTTCTTCAATATGAGATGGAAGGCTGAGATGATTTTCTCAACCAAGATGCTCTGTTTTCTCTACTCCCCACACATGAAAATTTGATCATTAGTTCTCACTTTGGTTGTGTGGATCTCAATATTTCTTCTATATCTTTGTGAGTGAGTCTTCTTTCTTAAATATCTTTCAAAGAACAATAACATCCTGGTGAAACTTTCATATTCCTAAGGAATTATTCTTAAGTTAGAATAAATGCTATACAATTATTAACAGTGTGACCAGACTTGTGGGACCTCACACATATGAATTCTCTATATTTTTGTGGAATCTTCTTATTTTCTATTACACTAGACTTAAACTGTGCATCATTTTCCATTCTAATTCTTTCCAAATCTCTAGGACAGATACCTAGTACGTCTCTGGTAACAATGGTAGTTAGTTTTTATTTTCCATAAGAACTTTTCAGAGTGTCATCATTTATAGGAATTATATTGGATGTACCACTCTTCAACTTATTGGATTTTGAATACAATAACTTTTCAACTTTATTTCATGGAGTCTTATTTGGAGAATTTTCTTCTGCAACAATCTTCTGATTTCTTCCCAAGGAAGATTCTTATTTTATAACTGGATTCTGTGATTTTTTGTTCTTATCAGCTTTGGACATATGTTGAGATAAACATTATCAATTATTTTTACCACTCCCATTGCATACATCATATATGTTATCTAGCATTCTGAATATTTTTACGGTATATAGATACTTCTGGATTTATTCATGTTTCTTTTTTTCTCTAGTTTTCTCCCTTTTTACATAGGCTTTCTTTATGAATTTTCATTTAAAGGATTGTACCAAAAATCTAGTGCACAATTCCCAAATCTATTGCAGGACCAACATTGACCCACAAATCTTGTCTTCTTGATATCTTATGTATAAGGTTATTGGGCCTTCTTCTTAATGTGATGTGATCTACCTGGGGAACCATCCTATAGATTCTTCTTCCTATCCACCATATACATGGTGGTAGGTTTCTTATCATCACCTTTACCCATCAATAATTGTTTATAATTTTTCTTACAACTTGCACATTTAGTAGAAACATATTTAAAAACAATAGTATAAGTTGGTATGGATGGTACCTTCACTTTATTTGCTACTTGTGATAGATCAATGAGTGAAGTCATGATTTTATTTTCATATGTTGGAGGTATTTTGGCTTTATAGTCCTCCAGTGATCATTGAGTAGAAACAAAAATGGTTTCTTGAGATGAATAATCGAGAGTTGTTATAATATTATTGTCACATGTTAGAGGTATTTAGGTTTTAGAATCCTCTAATAAGCATTGAGTACTAACATCAACTGTTTTCTTCTTTTTTGAAGTCACAATATGTGTCTTCTAAATATTGGTCAACTGGGCTTCCAATTTTAATAATTCCATATTGAGTATGATATTATAATCTTCAATCATGATAATCTTATCATAAAAAGTCTTTTTTAATCTTTCAACCCCATATTCAGGCATCTTGAATTTGGTTTGTTACAACGAGTCAATTTCCTGTAATTTCTTGGAAGTTTCTTACAAATTTAGAACCATGAATTTAGTGATATTTTTCATCTCATCTTTAAATGCATAGATATTTTCTTCTAGTATTATTGACTCCCTATTTCTCTTCAAAGACATAAATTTTTCTGTAGAGCCTTAAACATTCAAGAATTTATGCTTCAAATCCCTTTTCCACATTATCAGCTTCTCTTTACAGTCAGGTGATCTCAACCTGTATAAATTGGAATATTATAAAAACACCAGCAATTATTTCTTCAGAAATATCATGCAGATAAGTTCTTAATTTCTCCATTGTAAGATCATGTGAAGTAAAGGTTTTATCATCATCACCACTTGTATTAGAATCCTTGATTTTAGTGGAATCCTGAGCCACCTACTCCTTACTTTCCAAGCCTGATATTTCTTCATTATTTACAAGGAATAGAGAACAAGTTATTGCATCTTCTTTAGGCCTAAGAGACTTCTTCATCTACTTATTCTCTTTATTTTTACTATATGTCATGGTCTTACTGGGTATAGACTTATGTTCAGAGATAACTGAGCTTTCATCAAGATTTATCTTCATTACAGACTCAGTAAAGAAAACTAAAATCATATTCTCAATACAATTACTAAGGAGTATCCAAGAAATGTAAACCTTGCTCATATGATTCCAATTGAAGGTCCCTGGGTCACCCTGAGGGGGGGGGAGGGGTGAATTAGGGTGTCAATGTTTTCTTCCATTTGTTGGATCTAGTTTCTACATTAGTAGGAACTTAGTTAAACATTTATTATGGATATGTGTAGTAATTAAAACATTCACATGTAGAAGAACAACACATCACTTTTACTTGGTTTACCACTAAGGTATAGGTCCCAAGATCATACACCAACAGGTTTCTGGTTGTACCTAATTCCACTATTCTTCACTAGCTATGGATTAAAACATTTAGGTATAGCCACTCTGTCCCAGGAACACTGAATTTACAAATGTTTAGGGATAACTTACTACTTTCCTCAGATCACTTCTGTAGAATCCCCCTGGACTATTTCTCTGGGTGAAGTCACACTCAGTTTATGGATGTAAAGCTCCCTTCAATGAATAGGCATGAAGGTCTCTGTCTCCTCTTCACTAGCTATGGATTCCTTTTATTCTTGGCCAGAATCACAAATTGTTCTGTGATTATTCAAACCCTAAAAAAATATCACTTGGCATCATCAGTACAACCCCTTCTTTTTCCCTGTGTGCATGTGACCATTCATGTTATTATTCATATATGCACTTCTTATTCACTTCTTTACACACATTCAACCTCGTTTTCGGACGCTTATCTTCAAGGCAATCATGTATGAATGTGCATGCATGAATGCATGAACTTCCTCTTCTAATTTCTAATGTGATGGACCAAATGGATATGGTTCCTTTAAGAAAACACACAAATTTCTTTCCCCTTCTATTTATTTTTATTTTCTTACCACTTGGTTCAAATTTTCTTACACCTTATGTGTGTAGTTATTCAATTCATACATAAAAATATATACCTCCACTTACCATCACCATGCACACTCTTCCTTCTCCCTTCCTCAACACACATAGTTCAATTTGATTTATTTATATTTTTAAGTATGTAACTTTATTCAAACATCAATGTGTGAATTTTAGTATGGAATGGTGTTCTTGTTCTCCAGTTATACACCATAGGTATAGATTTATCTTTTTCACAAGTGTTCTCGTCTCCTCTGCAAACCAAGATGATTCATGAACCCTCCTTGAATAATGGATGCACGAGCTTACTTAGTATACCAAGTGAAACATGGTTCTCCTCTGCAAACTGAGTGACATGTGGGACTTCCCCTCACATGACACTCTTCACTGAAAACCGAAGTGGTACACGGTCGATCTGAGTGGTACATGGGAATTTTTTTCCGCGAACCCAAAACGGTACACGGGCTCTTATCTTCACGAACATGAATTGGTTCTCAGCTCTTCTTCCTCGAAAACTATATTGGTATGCGGTTCACCTCTTTGCGAACCATATTGATATGTGGAATACTCTTCACAAACCTAAAACGGTTTTGAATCGACAATTCTTCTTCTTGAACTTAAATATTGAATAAAATTTGTTTCTCAGAACATGATCTCTCGAACGGTTTGGAAGCAACATCCCCTTCTCGAATTGGTGGGTCTCTTTTTATAAGTAGAGATCAGATCTTATCTGCATCAAAAATATGAACAATACACTCTTTAAGATTATTCCTTGAATAATTGAGATCTTTTTTCCATTAATATCTTCAATCCCGCATGAAGATATGCCACATATCTTAGATGTTTCCTTTTTCAAACTCAAGGCCTTATCACTAATCGTTTATGAATTCAAGATGGAATGTTTTAATTTTTGAATAACTTAATGAATCCACTTGGCCTTGGAAACTTCATTTGGCTTGGCCAATCACTTATTAATTATTTCATTCGCATGAATGAAAATTTAGTTTCATTCATGTGTCTGTAGAATCTGGATGATAAATGTGGGCTTTAAATGATCTCAAAATATGACTGGAGTGGAGAGATCATTTTTCAGCTCAAGAACTTGTTCATAGGTGCATGCGAGTTTCCATAGGATGAAGACATCCTTGGTGACAAAGATCAGACTATACTAGTTGAATCATACACAACAAGGGGAAAATGAATGGCTTGGATTATATCGTTGGACATGGGATGCGATGTGCAGTTGAGATCATTCCTGGGATCTGATGTATGACTTAGATTATATTTTTCATTAAAATCTTCATCCCACATCGAAACAGAGATGCAGAAGAGAAGTAGTTTATCAATCAATCCATCTAGGCTTAGCACCAGATTACTCCTCTCCCACCTCCAGTGCCACCCCACATCAGTTCTCCTCGAGAGTGCTCCTAGCGCCCACTCTGCCTCCTCGGGTGCAATCCTAGATCCCACTATGCATACCATAGGGCTTATACATGGCCCCCAATGAGCCTCCTAAGGGCTGTCCGGGCTGGCTTCCCCTATGGTGCAAGGAATGGTGAATGTCCCTTGGTCATTTCATTTTACAGGTAAGGCATATTGAATCGTGAAGGAAATATTCATCCCTAAGTTTAATTTCTATATTCCATAAAATTTTCTATTTTTAGAGTATATTTCCTAAATTTTTTTGACATATCTTAGAATATATTTCATAAAATCAAGCAAAGGTATTCTGAAATGAACTTTCAAAAAAGTTCTAAAAAATCTTTTAGCTAAATGAATATTAAAAATACTCCCCACTTGTGGATTACTCAGAGGGAAATGAACTGGTAAATTAAGCATTTCTTGATCACTTTGAACATTTTTTTGTATACATATGATCCTATCATTATTCTCTATTATTATTTTTGGTTCTCTTAAGTAAATTTTTTTCCTATCACTCAAATATTTATTTCAAATTAGTTTTTGAAGTTTTGGTAATTTTAATACGAGTTATTCATTTATTGATAGGTCCTAAAA
Source organism: Viscum album (assembly GCA_963277665.1). Taxonomy (NCBI): domain Eukaryota; kingdom Viridiplantae; phylum Streptophyta; class Magnoliopsida; order Santalales; family Viscaceae; genus Viscum; species Viscum album. The sequence goes on along the minus strand of OY728146.1, from coordinate 1,739,143,005 downwards.
TATATGAAAAAGAAATATAAATTTATTAAGTATTTTTGAGTTTAGAATAATGTTTAATATTATTAGTTTTGGGTTTTTAAGCATTGTAACACTCCCATTTTCTATAGAAATCATATTTTACTTTCCTTTATCCTTAGTATTCATTTTAGGATAAAAAGGAAAGCCTCAAATAATGTGATTTATCATGAAAACTACATTATTGGATAGTTTACCCATTTTTTTTAAAAGTGTTCATAAAAATATGTCATTTTATCACAATTTATTTGTTTTTGTTTTGAGGTATTTTAATTGGTGGTTCTAGTTGGAAATTTATTCTAGCTTGAGCATTAGCTTTCCCATCTATGTAACTTTTTTAATGGTTTTCTTGTTTGGATTTAGAAAATTCTATTTGGTTTTTCAAGATATCTAAATCAATCATGGGTATAATTATTCTTTCCTTGGTTGAAATGTTATTTAGATTAAAAAATTCACAATTATTTTCATTGAAAATATATTTAGGGAATATAGTATTGTATTTTTCAAAATGACACTTCATTTATATAATTTGATCACTGAAATTTTCTTTTGAAGATAAAATTTAAATCTCCTGACCCAAGTAGCTCAAAGATGATGGTTAACTATTTACATCGACACTAGATACAAGAAATCACATCCCAAAGGAATGAATAGTTTAGTAGTATTTTTAAACTAGTTACATACTTGAAATTCACATTATATTTTAAAAACATAAAATATAAAAAGTGTTTTACTTGAGAATGATTTTATTTCCCTTAGCATATCCTATCAAATCAATCATAAAAAATATCATGAAATCCTGAAGAAATGAAAAATAATAAAGGGGTGAGATCAGATGATCAGTAAGGGTATGTTCAAAATGTAATCTATCATGAAAGAAATAAGAATAAACAATGTGGAGAGGTAAATAACTTAAACATATTCCATTTAATCAATAAAATGATCATAATATGAAAAGAATAAAGTAAAATCAAATAATCCATATAAATAATCATATGAGCTTGAAAGAGGGCCATGGATATTATAACTAATAGTATAATAACATAGAAATTAATAAATAATTTCATGATGATGGAATACATAATTCAAAAAATCTAAAACCTTCCATAAAGGCATTGGACACAACATCTTAAAATACCATCATGGCATTATGCCATGAAATATACCCAAATTGGTATATCCTTTGGGAAAACCAAAGATATTTTGTCTCATGATACATAACACTTCATTTATGTGATATATTGGGCCCCAATCATCACATACTATGTCGATTTCATTCCCCTTATGTATAAATAATATAACTCAATCAGAATTCCTTAGTAATAAATAACCTTCCATATTAGGAGAAATATCATATGAAATTTCAATAATTTATCCATTAAAAATGATCATAAACCTTATGAAGAAATATAGTGGATGGTATAAAAATATTATATATTTAACATAAGATTCAACAAAGGTTTTTGACATTGATGAAAATATTTTAAAAAGTTTATTAGAAGATTTCTTGAGGAAAATAACCTTTATAATTTTAAAATCAACTTTTAGAATCTAAAAACTATTCATTCAATAAAGAAATAATTTTCTTTGAAAAGAACCATGAAAATTGTAATGGATTATTTAATGAATTAAGTCATTAGGATTGTGGGAAATTCTATTCATAACATATAAGTTTTAAAAATTATTCCTTCCACATTTTAGTAAGAAAAATAAAAAAGAAAATTCTTTAGAAAATTATAAAAAGATTACATTTTTTTATAAAAAGTAATAAAATGGTAAAAATGAATCTAAACAGTGTTTTTAGAATAGTAAAAAATTTAATTTTTTTTATAAAACATGGACATGGAAGAGAAATATTCTCAGTTGAGACTTAAAAATAAAAAATCCAGAGTAATGATGGGATTGTGAAATAAACACTTACCACTTGAATATTTGTTGAATTGTAAGCACCATGAATGAAATAAATTGAAGTTAAAATTTAAATATCATGAATACAAAGATATTCGTGATATAATTTATGAAAGGTGTAGTATGTACACCATAAAAAAGAAACAAGTGGTGAAGATGAAATACGTCTCAAGAAAGTAAAAGTGATTCGAGAAACACTTACCTCAGGTCCAACATGACTTGTAAGATATTTTAACATTATGTATAGTAAATTTGGATTTATTATACTTATATAAAAATATCTAAAATTTAATATATTATCTGTTTATATTATCTTATTACCCTTTTGTTAATTGTCTTTTTACTATTACCATTATTTTGGGTGTTAACTGTTTTTCTTTTCATGTATGTTTTGATTTAGTAATTCTAGTACTTGTAATTTTATTATGGTTCAATAATATCCAAAATATTATTAATTGCTATAAAAATAATATATATTCAATATGTATAAAATTATAGTCATTCATAAAATATAGTGATAGAAAAATGAATTACACCATTCATGGAGATGGTATGTCGTACGTATGCATCAACACTATTTTCATTTTTTGATAGATGAAATGAAAGAAAGGTAAAGAATAATTAACCTTTAAAAAATCATTAATATATCCTATATATTCCTTATTTACATATTTATAACCATCTAAATAAAGTAGTGATAAAAAAATAATTACACAGCATTGTGGAGACAGTAAGTCATATGCAAGATCGAGAGATGTTTCTGATTTTCATAGGATGAAAATGATATGGAATATGGTTGTCTCAAATTAATAATAATTTGTTTGTATATTTTAATTCTGAATTTATTATTTATGATTATTAAAACACATTAATAGGAAGTAGAAGAAGAAATAAACATGAAAGAGTCGGTAAAGATCATTACCCCTTCTTTGGTGGGATCTATTTAGATCTATTCTTAAGGGAACTAGGATTGATTAGGATTTTTACAATAGTAATTTTCAGGGTTTTATCAATATATATGGCTCAAATTTATGGAAATAAGTTATGGAATAGGTGCCTTTTATAATTGAGGTTCGGTACATTCTTTGTTTTTTTTTGAAAATATTAAATTAGTATAAATTACTTCTTTGGTAAAAATGGTTTTGAATTAACATAATTAGAATATAAGGTGAAAATAAGTTGAAATAATTTAACCAAATAGAATTTGGACAAGTTTTGAATATTTTCTTCACCCTTATCTATTAGTTTTAACCCTTGTTATCCCTTTTGATAATTACCGTACTATTAAAATTTTCTACTCTCTAAGTGTCAATAATGATACAATAAAATAGAAAAAGACCCATAAATGGACCATGGTATATGTTATTAATCACATCAAATTAATGTTTCTAAATCTAAGATTTTTAGGAATATTACATCATTCAATAAAATATTATTTATTATAAAACATCAATAATGTCAATTTTTAGAATCATTCCTTACTTTGAATTTAATAATATCAATAAAAATATTATAATTAAAAATAAATATTTTATTGTATCAATAAAATATCATGTTCATGTATATAATTATTTTATCAAATTATTCATCACAAATTATATTACTTTTAATATTTTAAATATCATTTATTTTGTTTTTCCATTAATTGAATAATTATAGCATCAGCATTGTGTAAGCATTTAAGGAAATTATTTCTTCAATAAAAATTAAAAATAAATCAACCTGATTAATAAAAGTATTATATATTTAAAAATATTATTTATTGTCGAACATATCAAAGGGATAACCCCATATTAAAAATATTACATTAATTAAAAATTAGAGCGTGCTTTGTTTGACTTTTCTTGAAATAAAATACCATAAAGGGAATAACCGCATCCAAATGGTCATAAAATTACATATAACTGATTATTAGTTGATAATAGACGAAATTTAATCATCATATATGATTTATTAAACTGTCATGGTCATTTTATAGTCTTTATGTTTTTATTTTTAAATTTTATTACCCGATTTACCCTTTTTTCGTTGTAATAAAAATTACTAAGGTTACTATTCATATTGAACAAAACTAAATTGAAAATATTTATTAATTTTGGACCTAATGAATCAAAATATGGAATATTTTTTTCAAAATTCAAAAAAATGTAAGAATTTATTTTAAAATTAAACTGAAAAAACACAATGAAAAATAATTTTTCAAAAAAAAGACCTTTTTCAATATAAAATTTTTTAGTACCAAATTCAACAATGAAATTGATTTCAATAAACTTAATTGGATTATTAATAATATAATATAATATAATTTAATTTCAAACCATTTTATAATACAATGTTACTTTTCAAATGGTTGAATAAAGAATACAGTTTTTAATAAAAATCAATATTGTCACTATTCACTGAAAGATAAATCTTTTCAGAAAAATAAAATTTTTTTGCCAACAAAATTTGTTATATGTATATTTAATAAATGATATTTTTTTCATAAAATAAAATTTATATACATTATATAATTTAATTATCATATTATCTCAATATAAATCATTTTTGAAGAAAATGTAGTTCCGAAACATAAAATACGTTTACTAAAAATAGAGTACTTGTTTCATAGTATTTATCAATGAATTTTTAAAGATAAGGTAATATATATATATATAAATATATTAATTTATTTAATTCTATACATACCCACCAATTCAATGACTTGGTTATAACAATCATATTTAAATAATATTACATGGTTCATTGAAGTTCGATGGTTTGTGTTGTATACACTATTAAACACATTGATCTTTAAAAATCTCATGGTTGTGTGAAATTAAAGATTTGGAAGAAATTAAATTTATTTAAAAGGAAACATACCATAAAATTTTGATGTGTTACATTATCCCTCGTTCAATAAATTTCATTTCCACAATTTGAAATTGTTCTTGGTAATCAGGGGTTTTACATTTGAAAATTACTTTATGGTAAACCCACATCATAAAAATGGTTAATAAAACTTCCTCTTAAAAAGAGTGAAAGGTATGTTTGATGGTCACTACAAAACTTGGTGTCTAAATAGGTCAACATTAGTGGGAAGTGAAAATGTGGTCATAGATGGGAAAATTATTACAAAAGGACTAATAGAGAGCGTTATAGAGAATTGTCATTAGAAAGTTAACCACCATAAAACTGTAAATATATAATGGGTTAAAAGGAAATTTATTTATCAATAAGAAAAGTAAATAGATATTTTTTTATTTCAAGGTGTTTTTTCTAATGTTGTTGGAATATTTTTGTATTTAGATAATCCTATCAGGAAAATAAACTCCCTTGATTTCTTTCCATGTCACAATCATAATATTATACTTTAGTTGTTATTATATATCTATAAAAGTTATATATTATGATAGGAAATGGATATTCAAGGTGATTTTTATGCCAAAAGAACTTTTAATGAATTAAAAGTTCCTTAAGTCTTTCCTTCAGTCACCCAAAACCAAAATGGTTTGCATATACTATCCAAAATGATAAATCAAACTTCAATCACAAATAAATATATCCATTTTTCAAGTCAATCCATTCCATAATTACTACATTTTAAGTATCCTCCAAAATATGTTTTATCAAATTCAAAAAAAATCAAAATATTTAGGAATAAGGTCACTATATTTTCAATATTAACTTATCATTAATCCCCCATAAATTATCTCTTAATGTCACATGTAATTACCATGATTAAATTTTTTTATAAAATATTATAAAAACATGAATCACCATAAACTATAATAAAAATAGGAAATCTTCTAAAAATCGAGTCTTTTGTTATTTTTAAAAATAAATCTCATATTATCAAATATAAATCCAAAAAATTCATCTTGAGTTTATTTTTCATTAAATATTTGACCATTTTCAAGGTCACCCACACTATCCTATTTACTTCCATATCGTCGTCAAAAAGATATTTGTTCTATATTTTCATTTTACATATATTCTCCATAAATATTATATCTTACCACTAATCGATTTTATTGGTTTTTGGTACCATTCAAAACATGAATTCAAATCCCTAAGAAAACTACTATAATACAATCTTTATATGTTTCATGATTCTTATAACCATAATAACTTTGATAAAATATTTCTAAAACATAATTCTTGAATACAAATAGTTCAATGATTCTAATTCTACTATTATAATAACATAATATTGACCTTGATACCTTTGATTATTCTGAGCTATATTTCGTTGATGCTTTAGGAATTTATTTGTGTAGTTCTATATATCCTTACAGTTGAAGCATTTCACATTGGAAACCTCTTTATTTCCCTTTAAATCATGATCTTAGTTTCATTTCTCTCCAAAATTATATCAAACTCCCATTCCATTCATTCAAGTATAAAGGCATTTCTTTCTACAATTATCACAAGTGGGAAAATACTTCTTTATTTACTTCCCCTTATCTATTTTTTCTCTTCCATATTCTTCTTGTATTGATCTTCTTCAGAACCAAAAGTCATGAAGAATTTTTTTTCTCTCTTGATAGAAAAATATACTATATCCTCATATGATGAAAATGTTTGAGATACCAATTCCCTTTTAATGATTAGTTTAATACCATAGAAGAAATAACCAATATTACTCATTAGATTGTGTATATATTTAGTAGCATGCCTGGATAACCTTGTAAAGTTAGATTCATACTTAACAACATTTTCTTCTTTGTTTTTTCTCTTACTCAAGAATTATTTCCATATATCCATTAATTTTTCATGGGGAAGATATTTTTTTTATAATAAAATTTCCTTAAATTACTAACATTCTATTTTTTCTATTTCCTCCTCATCCTTAATATTTTGAATCAATTAAAAAAATTGATATGAATCCCCATAAACTCAATAAACTACCATGAAAACCTTCTACCTTTCATTATTTTCCAAATAAAGGAAAATATTTTTAAAGGAACTTATCTATTTTTCAACAACCAATAGATTATTAGTTCTATTTAATGATAGAGGTTTCTAACTAATGAAGAGGTCTAACATTGTTACACTATGTTGTGAATTAGTAGGTTATTCCATATGGGTAGGGTTATTTATCATAACATGAGTAAGCTATCCCAATATAGTTAGAATTTTTTTCATATCTTTATACACATATAGATCTAGCAGGATCCCCTGATCAAGATTTATGATCTTATATTGGATGGAAATCTCAATCTAGATTACATGAATTAGTACAGTTTACATTCATTCCACCTGACACCATTTCCAAAAAATGGAAAGCACTAGATTAGATCATAATATTATGAAACATAATGTATAATATCAAAACTAGTGAAACATTTAAAATAATTCGAAAATTTATGTATAATTAATGTCTAAATCAGAATATTGGTTTATATGTGAATATTTACAAATTTGGTCATATGGATTCATTCTTTAATCCCTATTTTCCTAAATCTAGTTGCCAAGGTTTCTACGAAACTTTCACTAATACCAACTATAAAGAACTTAACTCCAATAGCCCATAGATGGTGGTTAATTTATTACTTCATCACTAGATACAAGAAATCACATCCTAAATGACTGAATAGTTTATTAGTCTTGGTATAATAGATAAATACTTGAAATTAATGTTACAATTTAAAAACATAAAATAAAAATGGGTTTTATTGGAGAAGGAAATTGTCCCCATTATCATATAAATTAATATAAATCATAAAACACTTCATGGAATCCTGAAATAATGAAACATAAGTAAGGGATAAGATCGGATTCTTTATAAGGGTATGCATACGGTGGAATATATCACTAATAAATAATGATAAATTATATGGAATGGTAAATAACTAAAACAAATTCTATTTAATCAATAATTTTATCATAATATGGAAAGGATAAATGATGATCAAATTATCCATATAGACCCTCACATGACTTTAAAGAGTCATTATAGTATAGTAACAAAAATTTAAAAACATTTTTAGAAAACATGGAAATTAAATAGAAATATTATTAGCTGAATCTTAAAAATAAACAATCTCATATAATGATGAGATTGTGAAATAAATTGTTACCACTTTGGTATCTTTTAAATCATAAGCCCCATGAAAGAAATAAATTAAAATGAAACATCAAATATCGTGAAGTCAAATATGTTAATGATATAATATATAAAATGGGTAGTATATACACCACACAAAATAAATAAGTGGTTAATATGACACATGTCTCATGTAAGTAAAAGTGAGATGAAAAAACCTTACCCCAAGTCTAAATTTACTCATATATTACATTAAACTCATGTATAAAAATTTATATTTATTATAATTATATAAATATATATATAATTTATCATATTATCCATTTACAACATTTTAATACCCAATTTTTAATGATCTTTTTTACTATTACCATTATTTAGAGTGTTAACTGCTTTGTATTTCAGGTATGTATTGATTCAGTAGTTCTAATCCTTGTACATTTATTGTGGTTCCATATTCTATATAGTGTCATTAATTTTGTAAATATAATATATATTAAGTATATATATAATTATATTCATCCATAAAATATAGAGATAGAAAAATTAATTACATCGTTCATGGAGACGACAGGTCGTACGTACACATGAACATTGTCTTTATTTTTTGACAGATGAAATGAATGAAAGGTAAAAAAAATTAAACTTATAAGAATAGTTATTATTTTATATATTTCATATATATTCATTATTTCCATATTTATATCCAACCAAAAAACATGACGATGAAAAATTAGTTACACTGCTACATGGAGACAATAAAAATTACTTACGCATGATCGATGTTTTATCTTTTCGTAAGATTGAAAAAAGATATAATAGGGTTGTACCATAATTATAATAACGAAAAAAATATTTATGATAAATAACTTATTATTTTATGATTGTTACAATACATGAAGTTAAAGTAGAATAAGAAATAAACTTTAAAGAGTCGGTAAAGATGATTACCTCTTCTTTGGTGGACTAAATTCACATATCTTCTTAATGGACCTAGGGTTGATACTTTGGAAGGGAAGGAACCTAATGAAATTGGATAAAGATTTTTATAAGAATAATGGTTAGGTTTTGATTTATATTTATAGCTCAGAGTTTTGTAAATAAGTGAAGAAGGGGTTTTCCATTTTATAATTGAGGGGAGGGGAATTATTGGAATTTCATTAAATATTAAATAAATATAAATCATTTATTATATAAAAATGGATCCACATAGATATAATCATAATATAATGTGAATATAAGTCTGAATAATTTCATCCAAAAAAGTTTTGACAAGATTTAGATATTTTTTCACCCTTATCCTTTAGTTTTAACCCTAGTTAAACCTTTTGAAAATTACCATACTATAAAAATATTATACTCTCTATGGGTCAATAATATTACTATAAAATTCTAAAAGAACCATTAATGCAACTTGGTAAATTTAAAAAACATACCGTTAATTTGTATGAATATAATATTTTTAATAATTTTATATCTTTTAATAAAATATTATTTATTATAAAATATCAATAATGTCAAATTTTTGAGTTATTCATTACTTTAGCTTTAATAATATAAAAAACACCAATAATATGATTTTTTATTATTTTAATAACATGGAATGGTAATATATAAAATTATTTTATCACAATATTTATCTAAATTTAAATTAATTTTACAATTTTAAATATCATTTATTTTATTTTTCCATTAATTGAATAATTATTACAACAACATGGGGTAATAATTTAAGGTACTTATTTCTTCACTAAAAATTAAAAATAAATTACCATAATTAATATAAATCTAATATATTAAAAAATATTAATTAAAATCAATTATATACTCTAGAAAACCACATATTAAAAATATTGTAGATATTAAAAGAAAGAGTGGGAGATGTTTGACTTTTCTTGAAATAAAATATTATAATGGTTATAATATCATCCAGATGTCTAGAAAATTCCATATAACTTAATCTAGGATGATTATGGATGAAATATAATCGTCCAATAATATTAATTCATGTTTGATAGTCATTTTTAGTCTATCATTTCATTTTTGACATTAATTACCTGTTTTATCCTTTATATTGATAAAAAAATAACTAATGTTTCAATTCATATTGACTAAAAATGAAAGGGAAATATTTACTAAATTTGGAAATCCTAAATAAAAATTTGGAATCAATTTTTCCAAACTCAATACAAATAAGTGGCATAATTTAATTTAAAACTAAACTGGAAAAAGTTAATGAACAATATTTTTTTCCAGTAAAATGCCCTTTTAAGTATTAAAATGTTTTTATATGAAATTCAACCATGAAACCGATTCCAAAAAACTTAACTAAATTATTAATAATATTATATCACTAATTTTACATTGAAACATTTTTAAAATAAAATTTAACTTTGAAATGGTTGAAAAAATATATAGTTTTCTATAAAAATAGATATTTTTTTCTATTCACTGAAAAATAAATATTTTCAGAAAAATTAAAACAATTTAACCTAATATAATTTTTGTATTATTATTTAAAAAATAATATTAATTTTAGAAACTAAAATCTATATACATTCCATAATTTAGTTATAACATTTTCTCGATACAAAATAATTTTGAAGAAAATGTATTTCTGAAAAATAAAATAATTTTCTGAAAATTCAGTACTTATTTCATAAGAATTAATAAATGAATTTGTAATGGTTAGTTCCTTTATATATATATATATATATTTCAAAATTTGTTTAATAATTTTAATACCCAACAAATTAAGGTCTATGTTAAAACGAGCATATTTAAATAATATTTCACGATTTGTTGAAACTCAGTGTTGCATGTTGTATACACCATCGAACATAGTGTTATTTTAAAATATATTGGTTGAATTCACCATAAGATATGAAATAAATTAAATTTATTTAAAAATAAACATATCATAAAATATTAGGATGTTATAAAAAATTCCACAATGAACATGGAGTGGGAAACTAATTTCAGGTTTGGGTTTGGTTTTAGCAGTGCTGGACAACATAATTAGATTAACCATAGAGCTAAGATCACTAAATTGAATCATAATCATGATATTTTTAGAGTTATAAGTTTTAAAATCTCGAGAAAATTTGACATGAATAAGGATTCTTATTTCAAATTGTTTAGTATTTTGGATATGTTCTTCATAATATTCTGAGAAGTTATTGAGGGTTTATCAACTAAAGATACTCTTACAAAAACATATATCATTCTACCATCACTTAGAAATAATACCTCATAAAAACATTAAATAAAAAATTATTTATTGATTTTATGGTGGGATAACTAATAAAAAATTTATTTAATCTCTCATAATAGTCATGTTAAGTCTCACCTTGAGTTTTTGTAATCCTATAAATTTATTTTCTAATTATAGAAATTCCAGAAGAAAGGAAATTTATTTTAATAAAACTATTTTTTTTATTTCATTCCAATCAATAATTAATTTTTTTATATTAATAGAAAAACATTATTTAGAAATTATTTCTAAGAAAAAGAAAAATACATGAGTTTTATATGATATTCATTCACTCCTTGTGGTTTCCTGTATACACAACGGTAATTTTATAATTTAATGATCTTATGTAGATCCTTACCTAAAGGTCCATTAAATTTTGGAATTCTATGATTAAAACACTATTTGATTTCAAATCCACTTGGAACATCAGGTTATTCCACAAGATTTTATTCGTTGTCTTCACGAGATAAAATTAATTTTTGTAAAGTTATATTTTAGTTCATTGTTATTTTCGATTTCAAAAAATTTCTTCTTGGTGTGTTGGTGGATTCAAAACTAAAATCATTGGAAATTATTGCATCATTTTATCTAGAATAATATCTCATATCAATTTTAGTGTGTAAAGGCATAAAATCAGGGTTAGAACCTTTAGAAATTATAAAAAACAAATTAACTTATTCAACCTACCCTTGAATGATACTAATTGATATAAGGTATATTTTGTGGGTCTCTTTTCAAAATTTTATCCCCACTGAATGCAATTTATCATCCCTAGGGTTATCTATCAAGGATATTTCAAGCTATGTTAAAGAAAATAATATTTTGTTTTCTTAAAACAATTAGAGTATATATTTGAAAATTTTGGTAAAATTTAAATGAAAAGGAAACTTGGATTGAAAAAGAGTGAGAATTCATGTTTAAAATAAATTTTAGTTTGAATTTTTAGATCCTTTAAATACACCCTTTGTCATTATATAATTTAATTAACTAGTTGAATTTTTCAATGAAAAATTCTATACATAAAAGTATAAATATAAATCTATCTAAATAGAATACCAAGAGCTATGTATAGGTATTTATCCTCTTATAAAAGTGATTCCAAATATCAATCACCTTCAAGTACTTAGACTTGAATGAACACGCTATACTAAAAGGAAGTACCTCAAATAAGAAGTTTATATAGTGAGATCAACCACTTTATTTTCACAAATGGAACAAAAATCTAAAACAATTTAGAAGAAAAATCAATCAAGAAAGAAAATTAATCTCCTCATTCAAGAATATAGTTCCCATAGAAATTAAATTTGGATACAAAGAAGTAAAATACCCACATTGGATATTCTCTTGGATATCCATTACCCACATATACTTGGGATTTTATCCATATATGGACAAATCAACTCCCATATCCGTCCTCTCCTACATATTACCACTATGAAAAACTTACACTAGTAACACATGAATTTCTACCTTCCAAATGATTATATTAAGCATATCCTTCTCTCTTATTTAGGTTTTAATATCTTATTTCTTTCCCAAAAATGTTGAGAAAATATTTTTAAATAGTAATAGCCATTTCTTCAATCCTGATGAATCTCCATGCATGATTGACACTTTTTTTTGGATCAGCTCTATATGACAGAAACATTTTAGTCAAATTCAAATGAATTATTGAGTTAGAAAAGATTAATTCCCATGAACAATAAGATTTTAATATCCTTTATTCCTCTTTTAATTCTCCCATAAAGCTTTAATCTTGATATTTTTCTTAAATTCAATCATGAGGATCAGGAAAAATGTTTACAGTGGTAATAACCTAGTTTTTAAAATTTCAAATAGTATATAAAAATACAGATGAATTCCATCTTCAAATATTATTTTAATAGTTATTACATTCTATAAAATTTTAAAAGTCTTATGGAATGGAAGAGTTATATAAAAATTAGTTTTAAGTCCTATGGAATGAAAATGTAAGTCATACAAAATTACAACGTGATATACGAATGAAGTGAAGGTTATATGAAATTAAAAACAACTCCCTATAGGATTTTAGAAACAGAGAATTATGTTTTCATAGAAGTGATATGGAAATAGTGGTAAAGTCTTAAAAAAGAAGTGAAATTCATAAAATATTCCTTAAGAGTTATACCAATTTAAATGAATTCTTATAAAAATTGTAAAATTAATACAATACTAAAAGAAAAGTCACATAACTGTACTTATAAAGAATTTATTATCATTTAATGTTTTAAAATTATTTACCATGAATTAATATAATCATAAATTAGAAAACAATATCTTGTTAAATTATTTCTAGAACTCATTTAAAACAATTAAAAACGATGATTTTTTTTATTTTTACAATTAATCCCAAATATCTCTAAAAACAAAAAATGATTCAATGAAATTAAAAATGGTAAAATGGTAGGGATTTATTCTTATAAAAACACATGAAAAGTAGTGAAAGTTTAGGCTTCATCATACTCTATCTCCTTGTATTTAAATTATATTATAGTCATAGTAGGGTTGAATGTTTTTGTAGAGATACAATCCTATGTGATATTTCATTGAAAAATGAAATTAGAATTGAGGCATGTTCCGAAGCTCCAATTTATGATTGGAGTAGTGAAAGTGGAATATTATTTAATGTGTAATTTCATGTATATAAGTGAAATACGAATCATCATAGATTTTAAAAGATGTATACCGGGTGGTATCAAGGTCTATTTTCTATTCTGGTGAAAATAGAATATATTTTCCTTAAACCATAATGATAGAAGAAGATATTATTGTAGAGAAGGAACAACACACAGATTTTCTTTATATATATTTTTTGATCTAACAAGTGATCTAACATATGATATCATTGGATTAATATCGGCATATAAAAATATTTTATAGGTGGAAATATAATTTTCATAATATCAATGATTTTTATGGGGAGGATTTAGTCATGTCACCTTAAATAATTATTTCCTCATTAAAATGTAGTGTAGTGGTGATCACGATTTTTTCTCATGAGGAGGTAGCATGATAAGTTAACAACAATCACATTTTTATTTTTTTTCTTTCTAAATGTTAGTTAAAATTTTGTATTTTTCTGGGTTTAAACAAATTCAAAGTAAAAAATAAGAAAAAATTCTATGTACTAAGTTAGATATGGGACCTACAGAAGATATATGTGAAATTATAATTGAGATAGAAATATTAGACAAGTTTTGAACTTCATACATTCCCTTATTTATTTCCTAAAAATGATTCACAATTGATTAAATAAATTTATAATTTAATAACACTAAAGAGAAAATAATTTCCAAAAAACTATATCAAGAACCCAAATATGGGCGTTTATCTCATTTTGAAAGTGATTTGATCACTTATAGACCTCTCAGAAACCAAAAATAATTGAACATATTATTCTCAATGAAGAGGCCTTGTCAATTTATTATAAATAAAATGAATGGTCACATTACTACTATAAGTTTAAAAAATATCTATAAAAATTATAATAAAATGAATTCAAGAAAGAAAAATAACTTTAAGTTCTTGATATATATTCAAAAATAATTCAAAGGAGAGTTTACAAATAAGTACAAAAACTTATAAGAAGAATATCCTTGCATCTCCACCACCACCAGTTATAGTTTAACCCTCAATGGAAGAATTTATATATCTCATATAACATTATCCTATTTCACCTCCATGGACTCCCTATAACCAACATTTTTAAATATAATTGGAGAATTATATTTATAAGGAAGAGAGGTGGGAAAGTTTCCATTGAGTTTTTGTGTTTCTAAAGTTTGAACACGTTTGGACCTAAATACCATAAAATATTTAAAGATGTTATTCTTAATAGTTTTTAAATTATATCAATGTTTAAATTATTTTTCATATGTTTAGGAAAAGGTATCTCTGAATTACTAAAGTTTACTTTTTTAGTTCTTAAAGACTCTCCATCTTCCTCTAATTTTTCACATGAATAAACTATATTAATTATTGAGTTTCTCCATGAAATTTAAAATTAATATGCGACTTCAAGTAAGATGTATTTTATCATTATTATAACTTATTTCTTAGTTTTTTAGCTTGAGATATATCTCATTTAATGAAACTAAGTCAATTCCATCAAATAGAAATGTTTTTTTCACATTGCTTGATTTATATGGGTTTTATGAATTTCAAATCGACTATTGGTTTTTTCGAAGGAAATAAATCATAATACACATAAAATTCAAAAAATAATAAATTTTCAACTTATATTAGTATGGAAAAATCAATGTGTTAAAATTTGTTAAAATCCTAAATTTTATACATTTTCACAATTAATCTCAAAATCTACCAACAATTAGAAAATGATGTAATTTAAATAAAAAATTAAAATTTGTGAGGATTAAATCATTGAAAAAAAATAATAGTTATAAAAAAAATCATTTTAATCCATTAACACACACTTAAAACTAATAAACCTGAACAACTAAGCATCAAAAATAATATCGTATCCAATTAAAAACAAATTCCCATGAGATCCACAAATTCAACACCAAGAAACAAAATTTTATCATATATACTTAAAAAAATTATTTAAAGTTTTATATTAAATTAATTAAATTCATTAACACTTTATTTATCCTCCCTTTCACACAAAACACTTACCTCAAATTAAAATTTTCCCTTTTACAGAAGAATAGATATTCAACAAATATTTTTTCTCATAAACCCATGAATGTGTCACTATAGGCTTCATAAATTCCTAAATACCCACATAGTATTTTTAAGGAATTTTTTTAATAATTAGTACTTATTAGGGGTGTTTAGTGGATTAGTGATGGTAGGTTTTTGATGACAAAAATATCTAAGGTATAATTAATAGGTTGGATATTTTCAAATAAAAATTTAACGATTCCAATTTTTTACTTATGTATGGCCTCCTCCATAGTAAACTCAGCATAAAATCATCTCTAATAATCTATAAATGTTATCAAAATGGCCAAAACTTAAGAACATCAATAAAAAATGATATCCACTCAACTACCTTCAACAAAATTGATTTTTATTGATATTTTTAAAATCAACATAGCTTGATTTTTTAAGGGTCATGAGGGTTTAATTTTTTTCATGTATTAGTGTGACTTTGAGATCATATTTGAAATTATTATTAATATTTTATTTTTAGCTTCTCAAAAATGTTTTTTCAGCAGCTCTATCAAAAAAGATATTTTTTCATTGCTTTTTTATCCATTATTCTAAAAAAAGAAAAAAGAATCAATTTTTTAATCTATAAAAAATTCATTTGAGGATTTTATTTTCATCCTAATTAATCCCAAAAATATGAATCACATTATAATAAATCTTCCCTTATACTTAAGTTCAATTTGATCATGAAATTTACATCATTAGTAGGTTGAATAGGGAAAAGTGGATTGTATTGTGGTCAACTAGTAGGCAATTCTTGAATTACAAAGGTTAAAAAATGTTAAATATAAAGGGAAGACCCAAATAAAATGTTTCTTTTGAAATATGAGCATATAAAAAAATGCCTAAATCATCGAAATAACAAGTGACTTAATCACTCATTTTTTAATGAAAATGAATCAAAATTTTTATAATCAAGAAAGGTTTGGTTCTTTCAAGAAGTGATAAAAATGTAAATAATATGTAAAAAATTTGAAAAATTATTATAGAAAAGTAAAATTTAAAGATAAATATAGTGATTTGTTCCAAGATATTTAAAATGAAGATATATTTTCTGGAAATTATCAATGTTTTGAACTTGAATCTAAGTTATTTTAGTACTAATTTAATATCAGTTTTATGGGTTAATTTTTTTTTCTTTCAATGAAATGGGTTTCAATAATGAAAAAGATATTATTTTTTAGCTAAAAATTTTCAAAAAGAAGAAAAATTTGAAAGAAAAACAAAAAATTTGAATGAAAAGAAGATTTTTTTTCTAAAAAAATCGAAAAACATTGGAAAAAACACACAAACTAATAATCTACCATTTATGTTTCTTATCACCCAATTATTTATTACAATTTCATCATTATACATAGTTTATATGAAAAGTGAATATCAATATGATAGGACATGTAAGATAAAAGTTGTAAGGAAATATAAAAGTTGGTTTATTTAAGTATTATCATCCTTATGGAATTTTATCAATTGATGCAACTAAAAAAATATAATAAAAACATGAAAAATAACATAAAAATATATTTAATGTAAGGAAATAAAAATAAAATAAGAGATCAAAGAAAAGAATCTCGTTTTTAACCCTAAGTGGGTACTATATATTATGCTTCCTATAACTAGATAGTTTTAGTGTTTTATCCTCAATATGTAGGTGGTTGTGGTTTCTCCCATATAAACCACCAAATTTTTTAGATATAAACTTCTTCAGCTCACAATTTTTTTAGAATCTCCCCTCAATATATTTATTATGGTTCCATTCCATTAATGTTTATTTCTCATGATGTAGTGGAAGAGGGAAAACTTATAAGGGTAACTTACCAATACCTTATAATAAAAATTATCTCTACTAGTTGTTAGAAATTTATTTGAGGATATTTTTTTTATGTTCAATTTTAGCTTGAAATATTATTTATTCTTTATTAAACATATTTTTTAACTCCATCCACATCTAAAATACTATAATCATCAACCAGACACTCCGTTATATCTTTAATTTCATCCTTAACATCCTTTTTATTAGAAACATTTGTCTAAGAAAAATCAATTGGTATAAAATATGCACAGGTAGAATTAGTTAACAATTTACTTTCAAAATAATTCTATAAAAATGGATCAAAATTTTAGACTTATACTTTTGTTTTCTAGGGTTATAGATTTGTTTGTAATTGGAAATTAATTTTATTTAAAGTTATAAGTATCTCAGGTTTTTAAAGGCATCAATCAAAATTCAATATCTTAAACGATTCTTCCACCTTAGCCAATGCTTGATACAAGGGCTCTCATTTTTCATATCTAAAAATTAGAGTTTCATATAGAACATTCTATTCAAAAAAACCATCCCATTTTTTTAAATATTACTGATTTCCTATAGTTAAATCAGTGAGAAAAAATGATGATTTCTTATTTTTAGTTCAAAAAAGATACCTACAATTCATTTTTTAGTTCTTCCAAAAAACATTCATCCACATGAAAAATGGCGGGATAATGTTTTTATTTTCTCGAAAATTATTTTGATTGGGAAATATATTTATGTTTTTCATGAATTTTGAGAAAACTTATATTTTTTTACCCAGTAGCTCAACAATTATATAATTTTGTTCCACTTTGTTTTATCAAAAGCTATTCCATATTATATCCCTTAAATTGGTAGTAATTTGGGAAATCATATGATTTTTCATAGTTAAAATATATTTTTTGCAAAA
The DNA here is from genome assembly GCA_963277665.1 of Viscum album. Lineage (NCBI taxonomy): Eukaryota > Viridiplantae > Streptophyta > Magnoliopsida > Santalales > Viscaceae > Viscum > Viscum album. Next base: position 1,739,124,407 of record OY728146.1, on the reverse strand, counting down.
TTATAAATTAGTGGTTAAATAGCCAGTGATAAAAAAATAAAAAATATTAATAAACCTCCCTAGAAATTGTAATAATTTGTGGTTAGGATTCAGGTAAGTTACCTCAATCAATAATTCTCCCTTTAAAATATAGTATAGTGGTGGCCACATGGTTGTATCACGTGGAGGTTATAGGCTAAGTTAACAATTGAAACCTTTTTAATTTGTTTTTGATAAATGTTAGTTAAAAGTAGGGATATTTTTGGCTTTATAAAAATTTAAAGTAAAAAAAGGAAGATATAAATATACATTAGAAGTTAGATACTTGGAAAAATGAAAAGAAATGAGAATGCATAATTGAGATTGTAGTAATGGCTAAGTTTTGACCTTAGAACATTACCTTATTCATTGTATAAAATGTGTTTCCTTTTTAATTAATGTATTTATACTTTAGTACCTTAAATTATAAACCTAAAGTTCTTATACACTATATAAAGAACTCAAATATTGGTGTTTATTCCCTTATGAATGTGATTCAACCACCCGAATGCCTTTAATAATATGAAACTAATAGAACTTGTTGTTATCCTTATTGAGAACTCAAAAAATTAATTTGAAGAGAAATAATGGTTAATTTATTTCTATAATTTGATAAAATTATCCAAAAAAATTACAAGAAAATTAATACAAGAAATATAAAGAACTTCTAAATTTATGAAAAAAAATTCCAAAATTATTCAAAAGAGTGTTTACAAGGAAGTATAAAAAACATAGAATAATAATATCCTTGAATCTATGCCACTAATGACACTTGGTGTTTATCCCTTCATTGATATAGTAGTACATTTTAACTAATATAACCCCTATCATTATCCTCTTTCATATACCCGACCTCCCTTTAACTAACTACCTAAAATGGAAGTGGAGACTCATATTTTTAATTAAGATGTGTGGAAAAGTTTACATCTAATTTCTATCTTTTGAAAGTTTGAATATATTTTTCCCCAAAGAACACTTAATATAAATAATACTTCTCAATATTTTTTTATAAATGGTTTTTTATATCTTCCCCAAAAATCCCACATCTTTTGAAAATATTTATTAAAAGATATTTTGGAATTACCAAAGTGAAATTTTTGTTGTTGAAAAGAATATTAATTTTCCTCCATTTTTATATGTAAATAGACTGACTTAATGTGAGAATTAATATGTTTAAAATTTAATATTAATACAAATATCAAAGGTTTATATATTTTAAAACATAAATCTCCCCATTCAGAGTTGTGTAGATCGAGATATACCATATTTAAGTAAATTAGGTCCATTCTCTTGAGAAGAAAACTTTTCCATATTCCTTGATTTATTTGGTCCTCATAGATTTCAAATAAGTTATTGTAACTATTTATAGAGTTAAATTTAATTACAAATATAACCCTAAAAAATAATTTTTGAATTTTTATAAGTATGAAAAAATTAATGGCCAAAATATCAATGTGATAAAAAACTGCTGAAATCATAGAATTAATCCCTTTTCATAATTAAGATCAATATGAACAAAAAATAAAACATTATGTAATTTAAATTAAAAATAAACATCAGTGGGGGTTAAATCATTTAAATACATATATAAATGTATGAAAAATATCTTCTCAGTAAGATATATATGGTGATGAAGCTAATAAAGTTAGGGTTTCAAGAACCAACCTGGGCTACTCATGATCCAGGTGCCTAAGACAGTCGATGGAGAAGATTAAAGGGAGTTCCCAATATCCATGATTAGGAAAATTGTTCTTAGGAATCATGAATTTACTATGGTAATAGTTTTCCTAATAAATTATAAAATTTAATGTAATTGGATTTAAATAAGGAACCATTATGATCCATCTTTAAATAAAACATTCAAGCATAGAAAAAATGAAAATATCCACATTGAATATGAACAGGATATAGAGCCAAATAACTATAAAAATAGGGTTAGTGTTATATAACCAAGAATAAAAATAAAAAAACCTACCAAAATTTTTGTGTCATGAAGTTCAAACTCCAACCACGTCCTCTATATCACTCAAGCTCCACTAATATAAATACAACCAACTTCAAGCAATGACTTGATTTTACCTAGGTCTAAGAAAAAAATTCTAAATACACCCAATGTGTATATATAGCGTGAAATAAAATCATTCCTTGTATAATCATAGCAAGTGTTTCATGAATAGATACTTTTATAAAAAAATAAACATGATATTTTGAAAATAATATAAATAAAAACATGCCTTTAACATTTTAGAAAAACAAATAACTTATGACCAGTAAGAAAAAAAAAGATCTATGGGATTTCCCTAGGGTAACTAAGATTCATCCTAATCTTAGGATCCTTATACAATTGGTGATAAATCTAATAAATTAATTTTTCATGAGACTATTAGGAACAATGGAACATAATGAAACCACTTACCTTAATGGACACAAGTGATCCTCTAGAGTCCCTTTTATTCATAAAAAAATTTAAACATTATTTATAACTTTTGACAATGACATTTAGTTCATCAATCGATGGAACATAATGAAACCAATTACCTTAATCACTTGAAATTATAAGTAACAGGTTGAAATCAACAATCTAAGAATAGAAAAAACTTTATAGAAGTATGGGGAGACCATAAAAATAAAAAAAATTATAATATTAAGTTTTTATTTATAAATTTGTTGGATACGATGGTCGTGGTTTAGTTAAAAAGTTAAGAGAATTAGGTAGAAGAAGCCGAGAGAAGGAACAATGGGGGCTTGATGAAATATGGATGAACATGAAGAAAATACTACTTGAAATCCACACAAGGATAAGATAAGGAGGAGATTCTGTTCACACGGGTAACGAAAATTGGGTGGGGGAGAGTGGATGAGAAAACTTGGGTTAAAAATAGAGAGAAAAAAAACTTTAATTCCATTTTTTATATTTTTTGTACCTACCACATGGTTTTGTCCCACAGTTTTTTAAACCATGTGTCAACAATGTAGATCACCACTACTTTAACTAAGAACATAAATTATTGGGCAATATGGTTTGGTAAACCATGCACCAACCATGGAAATCTTCACTATAAAAAACTTAATTCCTAATGGACCATTGATGCACGGTTACTCATAACCATCAACTAATTATACAATAACACAATTTTTTGAATTTTCAAAATCATCAAAAGAAAACCACCTTATAAAAAAAGAATAAAAATAAAATAAAATAAAATGATGATCTATACAAAGAAATGAAATCTTGTGTATGATAATTATTTCTATCATATTACATTATTCAACCTAAAAATAAACCTATATCATGATAAAGAAATAGAGGAGGCCACTGTTACATTATAAATGATTCCCTTTTCTATGTCTTGTGAGAGTCACTCCAGTGTAACCCTAACACTTGGAGAATCAAGATAGATTTACTAAATAACACCTTTTATTGGGTTACAATAATTTAAAATGGTTATTTATTCAAGAAAATATCATTGTACTACTCAAGATATTCCTAATTCAAAAAATGATAGGGGTCTAGGTTATACTTCTTTAACTGAGAGACAAGTAAATAAAAATGAATTAATGTCAATTAAGAAGGTAAATCCAAATGATATGTGATCTTACCGATCCTATTAGTGAACTAAAAGGGTATCATATAACTCATTTAAGGCTTAATTACTTTTTAAGATAGTTGTGACCAAATCACAGTGACACATTTTGTAACACCAGGTCACTAAATAAAATTTAGAAGGGATGAAACTGACTGTAAAGTTATGAATTATATAGAATATTAGTTGTATCCATCCATTTCAAAATTATCTATATCTTTTCCATTATCACTTTCACAAAACAAAATCCAACTAATGAGTTCTCACTAACTCTAGTCCAATAAATGGGGTATTGGAATGAGATACTATAAAAGGCATAAAATGATACAATCCTTATTAATTATTTATAACAATTATTTTATGAAAACATAATCAATCCTAGATGTATATCCCTTGAACCTCCAATTTCTATGATGCACACACTGAGCATATATTGAAAAATCTAAATTGTCCCCTTATTTGGTTGACTATTTGTGGATGGAAGGAAATCCCTAATCTAACCTAAGATATTAAAGCATATTATAGGAACTTTTTGAACCAATAGGTTAACTAGGGATCCTTATTTAAACTCATATAATAAAGAACCCCATGTAACCTCACAGTCTCTTGGATATTCAACCTCCCAAGATCTTCTACTTTGGTAGTGTCTTTGATCAATATGAAATGAGTTAATTTTTTCAATTGTTCAATCACACCCCAAATTTAATTCATCCCTCATGGATTTTGAATTAATCTAATTATAGAGTCCATCATTAAATCATCCTAATTCTAGGTTGGAACTAGAAAAAGTTGGATAAAATTAATGGGATTTTTATGTCTAAAATTAGTCTATTTGAAGGTATAACTGTGCTAAATAAAATATTCTAGGTCATGTATCATACATAGACACCAAAAATTATTCTTAATTTAATAATAAATCTAAGTGGTGTAAAGTTGGATTATCCATTAAGATCCGTGAATACCTTACATGACTACTTTCCTTATAGGAAATGTTATGAAATATTGTCCTCTAAAACAAATAATGACCTCTTGTGATAGGGACAAGTTTCTAATGGTATCCCCTCATAATAAACCTCCTTAATACTCAATAACTCATTATCTTCAATCAACTCTTAATAAATGAGTTTGATAATAGAAGGGTTAAAATGGATAATAGTAAAGAATACCCCACACTTCTCTTCTCTCACCTCTTAATAAATCAGAGTGAGGAGTCTCATAAGGCCTCATTAATCCTTTGATTTATTTCTATCCTAATAAAATGAAATCCTACTATGGGAATCAATGAAAAAGTTCCACTTTCATAGGGTATGTATGAATTCAAAATTTAATTCTAAGGGGTATTATACTCACTACCCTTATCTAAGGTTAAAATATTTTTTAGAAATTATATAACTCAAACTGTTATGATCAGAACAAACCATGAATTTGTCCCCATAAATGTAGTTTCATCAAATTTTAAGGTTATATATAAGCTTCATAATCTCTAAATCCTAGGTTGGTTAATTTCTCTTATGAAACCAAAGTTGATGAGATCCATACACTACCACATGATTCCCCATTATCTGCACATTGCCAGGGCTCAATCTTGAGGTGTAGAAATCAACCATATAGACCTGACCGAATTCAATTAGGGTTATAATTATTTAGTGGATAACCATTGGTTTAAATACTAAAATGATTCCTATAATTCATGGATCCATAATAATTTCACTCACTTACTAGTGAGAGCAGTCAATGGTGATTCCAACTTGGAGAAATTCCTAACAGATTGCTGTTAATAATAGGTGATTCCCAAGAAACTTATAATACATTTTTTTGTTACTCAAAATACATAAAAATATTTAATTTTACTTATATAAATATCATAAAAAATGTTTAAATTTACTTGTAAAATAATTGGTTCGTGGGTGCCAAAAGACTACATGAGTGATAGTTTGGCTAAAAGGAATTACTATGTAATTAAATTGGACATACCTATTCCTGAAGGAATTATTGGGAACATGTGACTCCTTAAACCTAAGATAATAATATCCAAAAAGAATTTAAATTTTTCAAAACCACATTTTCCCCTTTAACTAGTAAAAAAATCATTAATATGGTGTATTGGATACATATTTTTAATGGTTTCATGATTCAACTTCTAATAATTGAGGCATAGATGAGTGTTCCTTTGAACTTATTAGAAAAAAGAATTAACATGACCCATGAAGACACACTAAAAAAATGAATAACTCATATTCCCATACATTCATCATAATATTTAACTCGATTACTCTATGGTTTCTATATGGTAAAAAGACAATGAGATTGGATGTGTCTCGTGTTCTAGATGAATTTAGAGGTAAACTTCTTACCCTAGTCACAAACATAAGAAGTTATGATGGAGAATATTAAGAAACTACCAAAATACTAGGAGAATATCCCTCCCAAAATTTTCTTAATCATATTCAACTAAGAGTAATTCTATTATACACACTAAGTTTCCCACATCTGGAAGAGGAGGTATTTCCTGACTTGATCGAGGATCCCATTTCCCTTAAAACAAATGGGAGTTCCCATCAGGGGTAGAAATAGACACCTCCCATTGATAAAAGTTTATTCAAGATTTTTAGGTATAAATTCAATCCATTTCTATGATTTCATAGAAATAACCCATCTTTAGAATGAGGAAATCACATGGTAGAGCAAAATCTAATATCGAGATAATGTAAGAGGGGAACCATAAACCCTACTCTCTATTCTTCTCAAGTGGTGTCTAAAAAAAATAGCATAATTCATGATAATAGATGGTAGATTTAGATGGTCCATAATGTGAGAATATTTAATGGTGTGAGAGAAACTAGTATCAAATAAAAAAATCACCAAAAATGAAGCCATATGAATAGTACCTTTTATTGTTGGAGGACCTACCTCAGATTCCATTTTCCACTTGTTCCACTACATGGAACTATTTGAACTATAAATTTTATTAGTTATACTTACAACCTAAGGATTAGTAATATGATAAATATACCAACAAAAATAACATGCAATATCCCCACCCCCATGAGGATATAGTCTTACCATAGGGAGGTAGACAATTTCACTATGGATCACCTGGGGTTCGAAGAGCCTGCACCACTCTAGAGAGGGAGGGTGGCTCAGAAGAATACCTGGAGATGAAATTGATTTCCAAATGAATGATAGGAATTGGGAACCACTGGGTACAATGACCAAATATTCATCACCTTACTACACTAGTGATAGGTAATCGGCCCACTGCCAATATATTCCATCACTTAAGAACAAGTTGATTGTCTAGAACTGTTACCACCACCCTTCCTTGATTATTCGTGATTCCGTTTCTTCTCTATGGAAAAACCCCAGTGTCAAGAGGCAAATAAAGAACTAAAATAAGTCTTTAAATACCATAATTGTCGACCAATACCATTAACACTCAATCAATAACCACAACAAATGTTTTATTCTTCATAAAGAAGACCTGAGACTGAATATCACAACACATGCACGTCTCAAAAAACTGGGTTTTCATCTCCTCATCATTAATGATTTCAAGATCAATGTGAACCAATTAATTATATAACTTTTTATACTACATGATCAAACTATTTATTTACTATAAGAACACTAATTCATAATATTTATCCAATTCCAAAGTTTCATTTTAAAACTACTGATTAAAGATCACCTTCTAATCCTTCTACTCTAGATTCCCATACTTCATTACCTAAATAACCGAATCTATCCACTTAGAATGTTTGTCTTAAAGATTAAAGGTAACACACTTTACTTTAATAGAATCTGGAGTTCCACAGAATCAAAATATCTTCTTGTTATTTTAAACAAATCATCAACCTTCTAGAATAATTGATTCCCTATAAAGGGGGAGGATTATTCTTAAGATTTTTTTTGAGATTAATCATTATTAGGGGATGGATCAACTTAATTAATTGGAGTGGGAACAAAAACCACCCCTTATTACATAACTCAAAAAATCTGGATCAGTACCTTAATAAGGTTCAGATAACCTAGTGTATTTTCTGATGGAAGTTTATCCATATCATCCTATGGTGGATTCACCGGGCGTCATTTTCAATCTATGACACTACACAACATAAGAAAAGAAAATAATATTAAAACAATGAACCAAAATGATTCAAAAAAATAGGATTTATAAAAAATTTTGTATAAATAATAAGCATAAGAGAAATAAATTACACTTTTATATGAAAATTAGCTCATGTGCATGGTCTTCATCCCATAGACCCCACCTAATGAAAATGATAAATACAATCTTAAAATTTAAAATTTACCAAAATCCCAATATCCCATGGAGACTCAAGGATCATCATGATATGTTTTTCCTAGACACTCCCTCACAACCTACCCCTTATTTCCTGACAATTTTATCTCTTATATATCCCATCTTCTCAAATATTGTAAAAATAATACCAAAATTTGATACCATTTTTTCAAGAACCAACATGGGATACCTCTAATCCAGGCACTCAAGATGGTCCATAAAAATGACCTAAGGTAATTCCAGTTCCCCATGGGTTAGAGAATAATTAATTGGAATCGAGATCATAACTTTGGAGTGGTTTTCATAATAATTTTCTCAATAAAATGTAATTAGTAACTCAAAAGGAATCATTACAATACATAATAAATTAAACATCCAAATATTGGAAAATAACATCAATATATACATATAAAAAAACAATATGGGGTGCCAAAAGAATATAAAAAATTGGGTTAGGGTGATAAAATCGAGACTCAAAATAAAAAATTTATACTGACACTTATCTCTGTGATAGGAGAGTTGACCACTCACCATGTGACCTCCTTTAATAATCTCCACTAACATGTTTACCCACAACCTCTGAGCAATATTTTTTTTACCTATTTTGGAAAAAACAAAGTCAATATATACTAATTGGGTTCATATAGTGTGTGATAACATCACTACCAAAAAAATCCAACCACTTTTTCCAACAATATCCATTTTTATATAAAAATAATCTTGATAGTTTGAAAAAAATATAAATGAAAACATGTTTTTAAATTTTTATGAAAACAAATGAAGTGTGATTGGTAAGAAAAAACAAGCACCACATGATTACCCTAAGGTAACAATGGGAAGGCCTCATACTAGGATCCTTGTACACTCAATGATTGGTCCAACACATTTAATGTATAAATAAATACTAAGGAGAGTATTGTCATGTTCCTAATAGCATGATGACACCCGACCATAGAACCACCTCCAATTTTCATATGTTTAGTTAGTATTTTAGCACATACCAAGAACTAGGGAGGGTGTGTTATTCCTTGTATCACTTTTCCAAGTATTCCAAACTAGGAACCCGAGGTTTCCATTTTCTATTCCCCTTTCCAGTCATTAAGTACCACATTAAATTCATTCTATATACAAAACATATCAACTTCAATGCATTTCTACCTCAAATAAAAAGAAAAATATTTTTCAATAAACTAATTACACACAAGTGGTACTATAAATAAACATTTAACAATCATAACAATTGTAAAATTCATTAATAATAAAAAAACATTTTTATTTCATCAAGCACTGGCACATCATGAAACCACATACCATAATCACTTGAAATCACAAATTACCGATTTGAATCAATATGAAAAGAGGATATAAGTAACTATATAAGTAATAATCGATCATAAAAATCAAGGACTATACCATTGAATTTGGATTTAATAAACCCTAGGCCACCATGGCTGTAGAGAAGAGAGAAAGATAAGAGTGAAAGGTAGAATATGCCAATATATGGAAGAAGATGGCCTTACTTGAAGAAATATTAATGAGAGTCCAACATGAAATCTATCTAATCAGAGTAGGAGTATGGGATTTAATTTATAAGGGTCGTGAAAACTAAGTGGTGGGGGGGGGGTATGTGGGAAACATAGAGGATGAAATATGTAATTTAGGAGTTAGAATTTTATATTTTAAACTTTCTAGATAGAACACACTGTTTAGATGCTCCATTTTTCAAACCATAAACCAACAATGAGGCTCACCTTTTCTTAACATAATACACAACAAAGTTGGGATTCCCATTTTTCAAAATGTGAACTTATAATGCAAAAATTCACTATTATAAATTTCATACATGATTCTTGGTTTCTACATGGTTACTCTCAAATTTGTGCTTACCATGAAACTACCCAATTTTTCCAAAATTTAAAAGTTTCAATGGAAAAACCCCTGAAATAAAGAAAAAAATAAAAATACAATAAATAGATGTTTCCAAAGTGAAAATGACATCATGGATGTGACATAGGAGTATTTTTGATATAAATATATGAGAATTGGTATCACCATCAACCAAGGAAAGACACCTAGTGGATGCCAATATCCATTTCAATAAGTGATATTAATTTTTATAATTGGTATATTATTGGTGTGTTGTGATGACTATTTAAAGATTACCTATATTATGAATAACACGCACAAGTATTCATTTTGTATAACTAATGGTTTTGTGTGATTATGATTGAGTTTTGATGGATATTTTTCAAGTAATTAAATTGTTAACATTTCATGGATGTATGGAAGTAAATGAGTGTAAGGGATGAAACACATATCATTGAATTTAAATATTTTTTCCTTCACTGAGTTCTGATGTAACAATCCTGGATTTTTTTGGTGTGTCATTACCAAGTGGCAGTTTTAACTGCTAAAAATATTTAAGATTGTAAGGGTAGTTGAAGGATTATTTTAAGCTTGATATATTTCTCAAACCTATAGTCACACTAAAATAAATAAAAAAGGTGGAGAATATAATTTTTGGGTCTAACTGGTGGGCCTAACAAGGGGGGATATAAAAGAGTTTATTTTTATGGGACCTTAATATATCTTAATTTTATGAAAGGACCATATCAGAAAAGGGATAAAAGATATATTATAATTACCTTGATGCACAACATTGATTAAGGATAGATATTTAAATAATACTATTCATGGTCTCTATATAATTAATGTATTATAACATGTGTTGTTTAAAATCAATAAGATAGGTGGATTGTGATAATAATTGGTATATCTCTTTATCATAATGGTGATTTTTTTTGAGAATTCTATATATATTACATTTAGAGGAGTTTTTTTCTTTATATTTTATGTTAAATGGGGTGTTGGAAGCATCATAAATATGAATTATTTATAGGTGGAAACATATTGAGTCTTTTGAGTTATGTAGATGGTTTCATGATGTGTAGATGGAACTCGATTCATGAAGGTATTTTAGAAAAATCCAAAGGGGGGGATTGTTAGAAACCAATGAGAGTTATTGAAATTGTGTGTTGGACTTATTATCAACCTTGAAATGGGGAGTTAGATCATTTTGGATTTATTGTTAATTATGTCAGTAGTTGATTAAGCATTTGGTTCTCTAGTTGGATAGAATGTTAGCTTCCAATACATGAATTGGTTCTAATATGTTAACAAATATGAAAAGGGAGATTACATGTAGAACGGAGCATTATATTGTTATTTCAATATTTATATCATTAATATTTTTTTTATAGTGATATTAATCTTTCTAATGAAGTGTTGGAAGTATCCAATTGTAACTTTCTGATCATTCCATCATAGAAGTGTTGGTACAACCCCTGAAAACATGAAAATATTTTTCCATGATAGTAAAATATCAAGATAGAGTTACATCATGAAAATTATGTAATATTGATCAAGGACTATTATAACCTTGATATATTCATATATAATTAGTTATTGATGGGTTTTAAAGTTTTTAGGGTGTTTTTGTAGAAAATTGGATTCAATGATGAATGCTTACAAAAAGACATGTATGAACTTGATAAAGTGGGGAGTTTTGCAAAGTTAACAACATCAAGGTGTTATGAAAACATAAATATGTTCAAGGTTATTGATTTTCATGAATTCATACTTCATATAATGGTAAATATATAAATAAATAATGGGGTTTAAACCTACATGAAGGGGATTTTAATGAATTTATGAAGGAAAAGTTTCATGCTATGTGAAGGGTTGGTATTTTCTTATATATACCCAAGCCTTAAAGAATATAAATAACTGAGAGTTTGATGTAGTAAATTCTTGTTAGTGAAGAAATCTATTTTCACCAAATATAATATTATGTGTAGAGGTTTATGTGATACACTGTGTTTTATGAGTAACTTTTAGGAACTAATGAGTCCCATGAATGAACTGTTTGTACAAATATTTTCTTCATGTGAACAACAATATTGTGTAAAAGGAAGTATCTTGATAAGATTATTACACAGGGATTTACTAGGGAATACTTACATGAACATGAGATATAAAAAAATTATCATTGTACATTCACCCTAAGTTAATAGTATATGCAATGATTTCTAAATCCTTGAACATTTTTCTAAAGGATGAAGTTATCTATTTAAGACTATGTAAAGATCATCCAAGAAGTGAATCCACAACTATGAATAATTTTTTTGTTAGTTTGTGAAAGATAAGTGTAAAAATTAATAGGTAGACACCCGTATGTTTTGAAAAAAAAAACAGTTAATTCCAAATATGACCTATGTTCGATATAATTTTCCTCCTGGAGTTGGGGGAAAGGGATAAGACAAAGAGAGTAACAATTATGAGGTAGTTTTTCATCCCAAAACATTTTAAAGGGAGTGAACCAAGGAATTGGAGTGACCTAGGATAAACATACAAAATATTATTCTTTATTTGATTCTTACACATCATTACATTTCTATTATATGATCCTTGGATTAATTAGTGTGGGTGAACTAAGTAAATTTGTTTTTTCTTATGTGTATGATTTACTTAAACTCTGCATGATTCAAATTCGTGTATGTAGATTATATTTTCATCAATAAAACTAGATAATGTTCTAAGATAATAAGGGTATCAATTATATCATCATTGAAATGACAACTTAAGAGAGACCCCATTAATATTGAGTTAGAAAATGTTTATGTTTGTGATAAGTTGATGTTTTACTGGTAAAATTGAAATAAGTGTCATAACATAATTCATTCCCTCAAGGAATATATTAATAAAGTCGATTTTGGGTCAATAATTACTAATTTGTTTTTAACATTTTATGTTTATAAGATAATTGATATAGTTGTATTATTATCTGCTGAAGATACTAGTAATTTTTCTCATTTCGTTTTCCATTTAATATCTTTTCTATTAAGACATATCTTTTAATTAAATTATTATTTATTTTTATTATCATGCATTATAGAGCTAAAATTTGTTTGATGAAAATATTACATTTTTTAGAGGTGTATATTCTAATACCGCATCACTATGTTATTCAATTAGTAAGATAAAGTTGATTGAACTTGATGGACCTACTAAATACTTAAAATCCCATGTTTTCAATTGTTATTTTATTGAAGAAAAAAACATCATGATAATATCTAGACTTATAACATGATATTTCTATCCAATTTTGTGGTTTAAAATATATATAAATCAAAAAAAATTTGTATCCCCTTATGTATTTTGACTTAATGGGAAATACCATCACCTTATTATATTATCAAACCATTTTGAAGGACAAGAACCCAAAAAGTTTTAGTTATATATTTATTATTCTCCAAATAAAGTGCATAAAAAATTTATTTTATCAGGTATTCTAAATTTTACTCAATTTTTTAGCCCATCTTAGTTTTTTATTAAACTGAAATTGATATATAATTTTCATTATAGTGGTGAAAATGGTCACTCTAACGCTATATTAATATAGTGAGTATATAAAACCTATTTTTAATGTTTAATGAGAACAATCCACTATCTTAACATTTTATAATATCTAGATATCTACCCACATTTTATATTTATCCACTGTTAAAACTATGTTTACTTAGATGTTGAGGATTTTATTATAAATAATATTAATTACCAATTTGATCTAAAATTTCTATGATTATAGTTTATGAAATTTATGATTTAAATGTAGAGGGGGATGATATCATACCAACTTAAACTAGTATTCTAAAACATATACTTGAGCTTCACCCTCTATATCCCTAGTTGAAATAATCTTTAAAATTTTCAACTAGTTTGGATGGATACCATAATAATATTTTTCACTAGTTAATCACAATTATTGTATTTTCTAAAGTTCAGAGAGTTATAATGAGGGAATATTTTTAGTACCATATTCAGTTCCATAATAAAAATTAGTCAATTATTTTACACTCATGATGCCACTTTAAAAACTTCATTGTGAATTATTATATAATGGTCATGTGTCAATGATTATACTTTATCCATTTTATCATAAAATGTTCAGATTTTACATTCAAAATGTTTGGAAACATACCTTTTTGAGAGGAGTGTGTAAAAGGTATGATTATGGTAAAAAATTATTCTACCTTATATATTTAATGGAATTATATGAAAATAAAAAAATATCAACATGTAATTACAATTTATAATTAGTTTGGACATCCATATTTGTTTTTGACATTCAATTTTAATCCAAAATAGTCAATGATGGATTTAATTTTTATATATTAGAGTCTTTGACCACAAAACTAAACCAAATTATATTCTATAAATTTTAATTATAAATTAAAAAATTTAATGAATGTTTTAAAATATATATATATTGGATTGTATAGGAAAATTATTTGAGTATCTAATGGTAATTGGTTTTCCATCACTGAAAAACACAATTAAATTCTATTTTTTTGGGAAAACATTTTTTGTTTAGAATTCTTTTCATGTAGTTGTTTATGATATTGAATTGTAAAAATATGGACTCCCTTATATTCACATTATTATTTTCCTTATCAAAAACATAAAATCCCAACACCTTTTTATATAAACAACATTTTTTGTGTTGAAATTATAATCATTGTAACAAACCATGATTTTATGATGCTCAAAAAAATTTATGGTATATTGGCCATGTGACCATAGTAATCACGCCTACCCATATCCAAAGAATAAAAAATGGTTTATGTTTTTCTTTATAAAATTTAATATAATTATAACTATAGATAAGGATGGTTATGATATTTATAATCTAAGATCTTATAGTTATAACACAGGGACAAAAGGGATCACACTAATCAATCATTATGTTTTTTTTCTTATAACTTTTTTTGAATATATAACAGGATTTAATTAATATATAAATTTGAATAAAATCACATTGAATTAAATATTAATTTAAATACACTAATAATGGACATGATCAGGAAACTATTACTCTTCATGAATATAAAAATAATCAAAATATAGATAAATAACTTGGTGAGATTAAAATGTTTTTTGATTTTAAATTAATTTTACCTTGTTAAGTAGATTAGAGAAATTTTTGTTATGATATTCATTAAAAATACCATATTGATGAGATATTATAAATCCACTTACTAGGTGATCTAAGTATAAGTTACATAGATGATTCTTCATTTGATGATATTTAGAGAAATCAAAAAGTTTATTGTAATATGTTTACTTCTTGGTCTAAAGAAAATTTCAAATATGTTAAATATCACTCTCTTATATAAAATTTTATCTAAAATGTCTCTATAACTATAATGATAAAATTTGGTATCCTTACATACGAGGTTTTTCTATTTATAAAATGAATTTTATACTTATACCAATTAGAAAACTATTATTTTTAGAATTATAATTACTAAGGTAAAACCATCATTTTTTATGAATATATTTTTATTATATATCATACAATACATCATACTTTTAAAAATGTATTTAACTCCTTTGTATTTATTCAATATTATTATTAATTCATGAAACTATTAGAAATATTTCATAATGGGTTAGTGGAGATTGGTTATATACATTATTTCGTCAAATAATTTTCTTAAACACCACTTCCCTACCATATCATGTACAGAATGTTACATGGGGATTTTTTTTGATGATATTGAATACATTAAATGAATAATATTGGTTATAAATGGTAAAAAATACTGTTTAAATTAATTATATTAATGATTTTTTCAAAAAATATATATTAATTTTTATCATTATTAAATGTTATTATATTTTTTAACTGATTAATGATGTACGGTTAGTTTATATATTTTTTTATCCTATAATAAAATAATTAATTTACCACACCAAATATATAATTTATGTTTATCTTCCTATAAAAATTTATTAACATAAAGACCAATAGTACTCTTATGGGTTTAATATATACGGATGATAAGAAAGAAATGCATATTTTTCTAGAAATTTATAATATCTTACTTATTAATAGTAGATAATTGAAATATTATTCACAAATTACTATACCATATTCATCCTCTTTATAAAAGGAAAATAATTTATTTAAAGAAGAATTTAATAATAATAAAAATGATGTAGAAGAATAGTTCACTTATCTTGAAATTCAAAAGATACCTGAACAAGAACATATGTTACCGACTATAATGAATTTAAATACTTCTCCTATTAGGGGTGTTTTTTTCTTCATGATTATGGTGGGATAGTTAAATCATATATATGGAGGGATTAGAGTTTTGTATTATGTTATAAAGGATATATTGTTTCGTTAATTTATTCTAGGGGAATATTGTCCCTACTCTTATTGGGAGGGAAAACAACACACTTTTAATTTTATATACTTATTAATATTATAAAAAATCAAACATGTGTTATTAAAAAAGTTATTTATTTTTTATAAAGTGATAGAGCCGATATTTTATGATGTTTAACTTCGTATTTTAACTATTTCAATTCTGGAATCTTCATATTTTGAGGTTAATTATATCACATTTTATATATTGAAAGGAATTTGGTTCAATTTAAAAAATTGCTTAAAACATGAATTACAATTGTTTAATATAGCTTTAAAATTTATTGAATAAAATAATATATCTAATTTTGGGATTTTTAATGTTATTTTAGGATGTTTGAATGTATTTTTAAGGGTTTGAGTTAAATAAAAGTGAATATGAACTGATATGACTAATTCTTGAATTATTGCACTAGAAGTCTATAAAATTGAAAAGGCACTGATCTCACAATCCTGAATGGTCATAATGATGAACTCATATAAGAATAAGTGGATATAAAGTTGAACTCCTTTATATGTAATCATGTTTATTATGCTTATTTCATTATAGGGTTCAACACTGTGTCATATTATATGGATGAGTTCTTATCCCATGTATGAGTTAATTACACTTACTACTGCATGATATTTTGAAGACTTTATAAGAGTCATTAACTCTTAGTCAGTTATTAGCAATAGAATACCTCATAAGATTCATTAACAATTTAAATTTGACAAAAAATTACAAAAAATGTCCTTATCCTTAATATAACCATTGGAGATCAAGGCCATCACCCAATGGTAGATGACTGTTTATCATAATGCTGCTTAAAATTGTAACGTTAGAGGAGGCTAAAATGGGGCATTGTTTGGTGAAGGAAAGAACCACCATGAAAGAAATCAGGGTGGACTATAAGAGTGGGGAATCTACACAATATTTTTATATATATTCATAATTCATTGAGTTTGATATACAATGAAAATATCTAAGCCAAAACTGATGTGGGAGAGTAGCACACAGGTACTATTGAAATTATAGATACACACACTCAGACATAAGAAACAATAACATTCCTCACTATGTATCATCACCTTCTCTATATTAATAGTGTTTTAAGGCCTATTTAGTGCCTCATAGGAGATTTAAACAGAAATTTTCAACAATCATAGAATCAATATGGTCACTAGAGGGATCTCGAGCTCCATAATTCCAATCACCATCACCAACCCTATAACTCATGGGAAACATCATTACAATGTGGATTGAATTTCTATAATGTCTCTATATTGTACAAGACTTCATTAACTACCACTGGGAATCCATAATCATCTTTTGAAACTGAAAATATATTGATCTCATGTTTGAGGTGGCTTTGATGAAGCTTGAAATTCTCAATGGCCACTACTTGGTTTTTAAATCAATTACATGTCATAATAAATAGGATGAGTTAGAGTTACAATTTAACTTTTATAAAAATATTTTAAAGCCATCATGCATAAAGAGGAAAGTAATTTTTGAGGCTTGTTGATCTGGCATATACAAAAAACAAGATACATATCCCACCCATTTGAGAGGTGTTTAAAATCATATGCACAACACATTACGATGTATTGGTCAATTTGAAAATAAAATACAATCTTTATAAGATATTTAGAGTTGAAATATGAAGGTGTGACCCTAAACAATATATTTAGAATAAAAGGGATATTTTTGGAAAAAAATTATAAATAATTGGAATTAAGTGTTACCTATAAACAATGGGAGGATACCACTATTGATGGGAGTTCAAGGATTAACTTTTGCGAAATTTAGTAGAGGTTCTCTTCAAGGCCAATACCATAATTATATTGAGTATTTAATTTTTATATTATCATTGTATTCACCCTTGAATATTTTAAAATAATATTTTTCTTTCTATCTATCTCTCTTCATCATGATCTCTCATATTCACTATATTGATTGACTAATGTGAGGATTGGCCTTATAAGAAGTTTTCTTTTTGTTCTTGAAATCTTCATCTTGAGTTATTTAAGTTTATCTTCTATTTGTAATAGTGTAGTGGGTGTTTTTAGGGGTGATGTAGTGATTTTAATTCCTTAAAAGATATTATATATTGATCTATTTTATTCTTTAACAAACCTGAATTCTCTCTATTCCCTTGGAAATTCTCTGCAAACGATGGAGTCAAGTATGTTTGTGGGATGAAAAAACATATGATGGAGCCATATGTTGGAAGGTTCATGTAACGAACCAAAGTTTAATCGATGGGAATCTCTTATAATAATCGTTCCTTAAATTATAATCACATTTTGAAACAAAATGACACATCATGCTTAAATTAACTACTACATGACCTTTCAATAAAAATTTTCCACTTATGTGTTTTGAATTATGAAAATCTGGCATACATGGTTGCGATCAGAAGGATGTTTGGAGTCCGATATGAAAAACATAATTTTTGGAGAATATTAACCTACCCTTATGAATAGTAACCTACCTTTATGAATTTTAATAGAACCCTTATAAATAGAAAATCATCCAAAATAATAACAACCTCACCCATGGATGATTCAATAAAATTTAGGCATCTTATAAGTGACAATATGACCATAGTAAAAGTATTGTTATATTTGTAAGTCATAAATAAAAAATTATAATTAATTAATTAATTTAAAATAAAAATTATTTCCCAAAAATGTTTTAATAAATTAACAATTATATTTCTTTGGTTTTAAAAATAATTTTATTAGACATTATGTAATTTTTTAAAGAATTGTAAAATCAGTTTCAATTTTAAAATTTGTATTTTTCAATTAATTTATGATATTAATTAAAAATAAAATTATTCATATATATAAAATTATTTTCATAAAATGTATTTCATTTTTAGATTCCCCACATCTAAAAACATTTAGGGATATTTTTTGATATTTTTTTGAAATACTTGAATTTTTGGTGAATAGTAAAATACATTAATTTACCGTATAAATACATTATAATTTAAATCAACAATTCATGACATCATAAGTGATGTAATTTCCCTAATATTGAACTCAAATGAACTTATTATTATTCTTGATCATTTAATGATCACTATTTCTTATCTTTTAGAGAAATAATAAATTAATGAATATTACATTGAGAAAACCCCCTCCCCTCCACTATAAATATCACCCTTCACACCCTTCTTTCCTCACACCTCTCAAGATTCAAGACTTGTCTAAAATCATTCCAAACATCTTCCCTATCCCCCACGTCATTGAGATTTTGGTCTCATCAAAAGACTAATCCAAGGTTCCTTAAAGAGGATTCAAGGGGTAATTCCCCTATCTATCTTTTCCTTTAATTTCCTTTCAAATTCATGTTCTTTTCTTAATATCTCCCCTTATACTAATCCACATGGTATGGTAACTCTAGTATAATAAAAATAATTTAATGTTATAATAATAATGAGATAGTATATCATCCCACCCCCTTCTCCTCTTCTTTTTATTTTAGAAAGGAAAACGTTGTTCGTGGGGGGTTAATTTATCACCTTCCAGAACGACATGTTTTCATTTTCCTTTACCACATTTAGATCTGGTAGTGAAAAAATATTTATGGCTGAAACAGATTATGTTATATGTATTATATTTTATTTTATGTTCTTGAACTAACTTATTTACATATTACTAAGTTATTAGACAAAACAAGTTTGTTGTGGTCGAAAAACTGCCCAAAGTATCCCAAACAGTCATCATTAAATTGTAAACTAATGATTCATCCACATGGTATACAAAAAAATTCATTAAAAGAACATTTAAAATCCTGTAATATCATTAATTACATTTAATATCAGTTCTGTATATTTATCCATGTTCAACACAAACTTCCATTTATGTGTACAGGTGAACTGTTTATGAAAACTAATAAAAAGAACACTCCCGAACAATGGATTTAAACTATATAACTCATAAAAAGTATCAGAAAATAAATTAATGAAACCATAATAAACCATATTCCTTTACAAAATGTTATGTAATTGTTAATTAATTAATCTAATGTGGTTATAAAGGACATTAAGGTGAAGAAAGCGTTCAGATACAAGACTAGGGGAAATTCTCGAACCCAACTCTCATACTTTGGGTTTTACATCTTTCAACCCATTTTTAGTATGGATATGCCTTAAGAATAATTTATTCATCCTAATATTACTTATTCTAGTATATTAATGTTTTATTATTGAGTTTATGAAAAACCCAATGTTCATCCCAAAGAACTCTCCTTACAAATAAACACCCTCTTTTTTACTTCTCAAAGATTGTTTCTACTTCACTCATCATTGATTGTTATTTGTAAAGAATATTATACCATATATATTTTGGAAAAAATGTTTATTAATGTATTATTTATCATGTGAAGTCCATTCCTTTCCATGGTTTCTTTTATGTTTATGTTTGACATATGTTCTATGTGGCATGCATGATACTATAAATGTTATGATGCGATGGGTGCACCCGGAATTATATAGCGCTCCAATGCGTTGGGAAAAGTGATTAATATCATGAGTTAAAGGTAAATGATGCATGATCATGATTATATTATTTTCCACAACTATGTTTTTTAGTTTACCACTAAGATATGATTTTTCATTTTAATGAATTTCCACATTTCATTTTTTTTATTATTGCTTCATCTAATGTTAAAGATCCTTTTCCTATTTTATGATTGAGCTCAAAAATTGTTATATTTTTCATATCTATCCTCTTAATGGGATTTTATATCACCAATTTTTATGTATATCCTTAGGTTATTATGTGTTCTAATGAGTTTTCAAGGGATAATAAGAAGC
Organism: Viscum album; assembly: GCA_963277665.1. Classification (NCBI taxonomy): domain Eukaryota; kingdom Viridiplantae; phylum Streptophyta; class Magnoliopsida; order Santalales; family Viscaceae; genus Viscum; species Viscum album. Next base: position 1,739,103,416 of record OY728146.1, on the reverse strand, counting down.
TGGTGAAGTATGTATTAAATATATGTTTATGTTTTATGTTGTAAAAGTTATGCATGGTCCTAGTTTTCAAAAGGAACTATGCTATTGGATCATAAATGTGTAATGTTTTTAGGTTGTTTATCAATAAAATATTGTAAAATTAATGTAAGAAAATTAGGTTCCTTATAGTTAGTATCATAGGCAAGGTTTTGTTAATTTGGTAATTAGGATTAGTGAACCCTAGAGAAAACCTTTAGTAGGAGACTAAGTAAAAATATGAACAAAATAAGATTTTCTAAACATAAGTATCCCATAAGATATTATTTTAGTGTATAGTCCACAAATTAATTATTTATTCATTAATATTTGACTTATTTTTTGTTCTTACCTTTTTGATTTTAGGAAATGGTGGGAACTAGGAGAAATCAGGCTAACAACCAGTGCGAGGGACAACACAATGATTTCCTGAATGATATCCCTTATGATTTGGTAGGCGGAGTTAAAAACATCATGGAGATTCTTAACTAACAATCTATGTTTATGAATAATAACCTAAATTAAGAGTAACGTCCTCCTTCACTAAAGAGGGATAAACTGGTTATCGAATGTTTTATGCCACAATGACCACTGAGGTTTAGTGGATCTTCCGATCCACTAGTTGCAAAACAGTGGGTCAAATACATGGAGAATATCTTTCCAATTATTTACTATTTTTAGAGGGAGAATGTGACACTCACCGTTTATCTTCTAGATGGATAGGCCAATCAATGGTGGGATTTGATTAAGAACACCAAGCCAAGGGAATAAATTAAAGATATGGATTGGGAAGAGTTTAAGACCATATTTCTTAACAAGTATTTCCCACATACTCTTCATACTAAGATGAAGATATAATTCATTGAGCTCAATAAAAAGGAAGAATAATCTATCACAAACTGCGAAGTGTGTTTCAAAAGGCTTGGAATATATGCTTTGGGTTTTGTTATCAATAATAATTGAAAAATTGAAAGATTATTTAGTGAGTTAAAACCACCCCTTCGAAAGGATCTTGTAATTCACGACTTTAGGAGTTATGAATAAGTTTTTTGATGTGCTCTCAAATTGGATCTGGATTTTAGAGAATGGTCCCATGGATATACTGATAAGAAATGAAATATGAAGTTTCAAGCTAGAGGATCTAATGATAATTGTGGGAAGAATACTCAACCACCCACATGCCAAAAATGTGGGAAGATGCATTGTGGGAACTGACTCAAAGGGATGGAGACATGATTAAAGTGTGGGAGAGAAGGCCACTATGATCAAGAGTATCTAAAAGAAATGATAAGGTAGGAGAATTTGGTAAAATAAAAGAGAGCACCAACCACTGTCTGATACTACAATTATAGGGAGAAAGGGCACTATGCAAGCTAGTGAACTAAATCGTGAGTCATCTAGGGTAATTAGTGTTAGAATCCACCAAATATGAAGTAAAAATGGAAGGATTGTTCCATCACTACTTTAGAAGTGGAGGAAAATAATGAATTCATACATGGTAAACTTCCAATTCACTTGAGAATATAAAAAGTATTATTCGATTCTGGTTCTACACACTCATTTATATCTTTCAAGTTTTCTAGAACAATAGAATCGAATCCCCAAAACCTTGAAGCAAAGATATCTGTAAAAACTCCTAGTGGTGAAATCATTGCACCCTATGTGTTTGAATCTTATCCTCTTGGCGTATATGGGAATATTCTTCTATCAAATCTCATAATACTTCCCTAGGTGGAATTCGATGCTATAATGGGAATGGATTGGATCTCGTTATATCGAGCACATAACAACTGTTGGTAGAAGGAAATATATTTTCATATTATTAACCATCCCATGGTCCTCTAAAAACTCATGGAATATCATGAATTTCCTTTGAAAAATACTTTAAGGGTGTGAGTGTTAATTACCTATAAAGAGGCATACCTCACTCAAATGGTTGAGTCAAAGGAAAGTGCTGACCTTATGGAAATTCCCATTGTGAGGGAATACAATGATGTATTTCCTGAAGATTTACTTGGAATTCTCACAGATCGGGAGGCAGAGTTCTCAATATAAATCATACCTGGAGAAAATCCAATCTCAAAGTGTCCCTATAGGATGGATCCTATTGAACATGAAGAGATAAAGAAGTAGCTGCAAGTGAATTGGGACAAAGGGTTTATAGGCCCTAGTGCATTACCTTGGGGTTCCCTAGTGCTCTTTGTGAAAAAGAAGGATGGATCAGTGAGGTTGTTTATCGATTATCGGGAACTCAACAAGATCACCATAAAGAACAAGTATGCTCTTCCAAGGATTGATTACTTTGTCGATCAGTTAAGAGGATCTAAATACTTCTAACAGGTGGATCTTCATTCTGGATGTCATTATCTAAAGGTGAAGAAGGAATATAATCAGAAGACTACCTTTTATACAGGGTATAGGAAATATGAGTTTTTGGTGATGCCCTTCGGACTTACTTATTCCCCTGAAATTTTCATGGATTTGTTGAATAGAGTCTTTATACATTACCTTGAAAAATTTGTGGTATTGTTTATCGATGATATTCTCATCTACTTCAAGATAAAGGATGGGAATGAAGAATATATAAGACTTGTGTTGGCGACATTGAGAATGGAGAAGTTGTACACCATGTTCAGAAAGTGTGACTTTTAGATGAACCAAGTCACATTATTGGGATATGTGATCACAAGTGAGGGAATTTCTATGAACCATTCAAAAACAAAGGTGATTGAGGAATGGCCTAGACCCTCTATTCTCATATAAATCCATAGTTTTCTTGGATTAGCAGGGTACTACCATAATTTTGTGATAAATGTCTCACAATTGTCAAGCCTGCTAACTAAGTTTACAAGGAAAGGGGTAAAGTATATCTAGATGGAAGAATGTGAGGGAAGATTCAAGGAGCTAAATAGAAGGATTATCACTGCACCTGTACTAACATTACCAAAAAGTGGAGAATGTTTTGTGATGTAAAGTGATGATTCAAAGGAAGGTTTGGAATTTGTACTCAGGAAAAATGATGATGTGATAGCCTATGCCTCACAGAAGTTTAAGATCCATGAGTAGAACTACCTGACGCATGATCTTGAGCTGGAAACCATGATTTTTTCCTTGAAAATCCAGCAACACTACCTTTATGGTGAGAAGTGTGGCATATACACTAACCACAAGATCCTAAAGTATATATTCACACAAAAAGAGATCAACATGCGTCAAAGGATATGGTTAGAGCTCATCAGGGACTAAGATTTCTCTATTCACCATCATCTTGGAAAGGCGAGCATGGTAGCTGATGCTCTATATAGAAAAGAACTTGCTACTCTATCCCTGTTACGGATTGAGAAAGACCCTACCTTATTGGATATGCAAAGGATGTATTTAAAACCATAAGGGTTGGTGATAAATACTACATTTCCCATATTATTACACAACCATCAATCCATGAGATGATTAAGGAGGCACAAAGGGATGATATGGAGTTATAAAAGAAAGGTGAATACAGAAAATGAAGAGAAGTTGCAAGATTTTCATATTGATGATGATGGTGTGTTTTGGTTTGGAATGCAGATTTTTGTGCCTTCGTCACCCAGGATAAAGAAGGAGCTATTGGAAAATGTACATAACTCAACATTATCTATCCATCCTGGTAGCACCAAGATGTTCCGATATCTCCAAGAACACTTCTGGTGGGATAACATGAAGAAGGAGATTGTGGAATATATCTCAAGGGACTTGGTATGACAAAAAGTTAAAGAAGTGTGGAAAACTTCCAAAGGTATGATGCAACCATTGCCAAAAACCATGTGGAAATTGAAGAACATCACTATGGTCATTGTCATAGGTCTCCTGAAGACGTCGAAGGGAAATAATGCTATATGGGTTGTGGTTGACTGACTCACTAAGACTGCCCATTTTATCGCTATTCAGGAAAATATATCACTTGAAAAAATTGAAAATATACATGTGAATAAAGTGGTGAGACTATATGGTGTTCCAATCTCGATTATCACTGATCATGATCCAAGGTTCACATCTAAACTCTGGAGAAGTCTTCAACATACTTTGAGTACAGAATTATATTTTAGCATAGCCTGTCACCCCCAAACTGATTGCCAATCTAAAATGACTATTCAAACATTTGAAGGCATTCTAAAAGCCTCCTCTTTAGAATTTCATGGTGTATGGGATCAGTATCTCCAATTGGTTGATTTCTCATAAAATAATATCTTCCACTCGAGTATTCATATGGATCTGTATGAATCTCTGTAAGGAAAGAGATGTAGAACTCCAACTTGTTAAGATGAAGTTGGAGAAAGAAAGCTGCTTGGACCCAATCTTATACAAGAGATGACAGAGAAGGTTCAAGTCATCAAAAATCATATCAAAGTAGCTTAGAGTTGAAAAAAGAGCTATGCTGGCATCCGTCGAAGGAACTTGGAATTCGACATTAGAGATAAAGTCTTCCTTCGAATATGGATCATGTTCATGATGTGTTTCACATATCACTCCTAAGGAAGTACATACCAGATCCCTCACATGTATTGAACCTAGAGGTGGTATAGTTGGAAGATGATCTCACCTATGAGGAGAAGCCAGTAAAGATTCTAGATCATAGAGATAAGGTTCTACGCAACCATACAATCCACCTTGTCAAAGTGTTTTGGAGGAACCATAATTTTGTAGAAGAAACTTGGGAACCGAAGGAGGCGATGAAGGAGAAGTACCCTCACCTGTTTGTGTAAAGTGAAATATCAGGGGTGAAATTTCTTAAGGGGGGAAGAATTCAATGAACCAAAGTTTTATCAATGAGAATCCCTTATTATAATCATGCCTTAAAGTATAATCACATTGGGAAACACAATGACACATCGCGGTTAAATTAACTACCATGTTACCTTTAAACATAATTTTTCTATTTCTTTGTATTGAATTTCAAAAATATGACATACACGGTTGCGACCAGTAAGATGCTTGGAGTCCAATAGGAAAAACATAATTTTTGGTGAATAGTAACCTACCCTTATGAATAGTAACATACCCTTATGAATAGTAATATGACCCTTATAAATAATAAATCATCTAAAATAAAAGCAACCTCACCCATGGATAACTAAATAAAATTTAGGCATCTTGTAAATGCCTGTATGACCATAGTAAAAGTATTGGTATTTTTGTATGTCATACATAATTAATTATAAATAATTAATTAATTTTAATTTTTTTTTCCTAAAATGTTTTAATAAATTAATAATTCTATTTCTTCTGGTTTTAAGATAATTTTATAAGACATTATGTACTTTTTCAAAGCATTATAAAATTAGTTTTAATTTTAAAATCAATATTTTTCAAGTAAATAATGATATTAATTAAAAATGAAATTACTCATTTTTAAAAATTTATTTTCATAAAATTTAGTTCATTTTTTGATTCCTCATTTAAAAAAATGGTTAGAGTGATTTTTTGAGATTTCTCTGAAATACATGAATTTTTGGTGAATAGTAAAATACATTAATTAACCGTATAAATACATTATAATTTTAATACACTATTCATGAAATCATAAGTTATGTAAGTAGCCAAATCTCGAACTCAAATGAACTTATTACTATTCTTGGTCATGGAATCATCAATATTTCTTTTCTTGTGGATAAATAATAAATTAATGAATATTATATTGAGAACCCCCCTCCCCCACTTTAAATACCACCCTTCACAAACTCTTTTTTTATCACACCTCTCAAGCTTTAATAATTATCTAAAATATGCCCAAAAATCTTCCCTATCCACTCCACCATGTCCATGATCTTCTCGTTTCATCAATAGATCAATCTGAGGTTCCTTAAGGAGGATTCAAGAGGTAATTCCCCTCACTCTTCATTTATTTTCCTTTCAATTTCAAGTTCTTTGCTTAATCTGTCCCCACATATCCTCATTCACAAGGTATCTTAACTCCAGTATCATACATATAATATAATGTTATAATACTGATGAGATAGTATATCATCCAACCCCCTTCTTATATTCTTTTTATTTTAGAAAGGAAGACGTTGTTCGGGTGGTGTTAATTTATCACCTTCAAGAACAACATGTTTTCATTTTCCTTTTCCACTTTCAGATCTGTTCATGAAACCATTTTTATGTTTGAAATGGATTATTTTATATGTGTTATATCATATTTTATGTTCTAGAACTAACTTGTTTATATATTACTAAATGATTAAATAAAACAAGTTCATTGTGGTCGGAAAACCACCCGAATTAACCCAATCGATCATCATTAAATTCTTAACTAATGATTCATCCACATAGTATACAAAATATTTCAAATAAAGATCATTTAAAATCTTTTAAGATCATTTAAAACATTTAATATCATTCTAGGATGTTTATCCATGTTCTACAAAACTTCCATTTATGTGTACAAGTGAACCGTTCATTAAAAATAAGAAAAAGAACACCCTTGAATAATGGATTTAAACACTATAACTCATCCAAAGGCCCATATAAAAACTTAATGAAACCATAATTAACTGTATTCGGGTAAAAAAGGTTGTTTAATCATTAATTAATGAATATAATGTGGTTATACAAGACATTAAAGTGAAGAAAGCGTTCAGATACAAGGTAAGGGGAAATTCTCGAACCCGACTCTCATACTTTGGGTTTTCCCTCTTTCAACCCATTTTCAGTATGGATATGCCTTAAGAATAATTTATTCATCCTAATATTAATTATTATGGTATATACATGTTTTATAATTGAGTTTATGAAAAACCCAAATTTCTTCCAGAATAACTCTCCTTACAAACAAATACCCTATTTTTTTACTTCTCAAAGATGGTTTCTATTTCACTCATCATTGATTGTTCTATGTCAAGAATGTTACCAACTCTTTATTTTAAGAGCCAAATGTTTCTGAATGTATTATTTATGATGTGAAAACATTCCCTTCCATGAGTTTTTTATGTTTATGTTTGACCTATGTTCTATGTGGCATGCATAATAATGTAAATAATATGATCTGATGGGTGCCCCTAGAATTTTACAGCGCTACAATGTATTGGGTAAAGTTATGAATCTCATGAGTTAATGGGAAATTATGTGTGAACATTATTCTATCATTGTTCACAACTATGTGTCTTAGTTTTCCACTAAGACACAATGTTTCATTTTTATGCATTGCCACATTTCAAGTCTTTTGTTAATGCTTCCTCTCATATTTATGATCATTTTTCTATGTTATGAATGTGATCACCCATTTTTATATTGTTCATATATATCCTCTTACTGGGATTTTATCTCACCTCTTTTTGATGTATATCCTCAGGTGATTATGTGTACTAAGGAGTTTTTAACGGACAATAAGAAGATGGAGAAGAATGTATTAAAAAATGTTTACATTTTATGTTTTAAATGTTATGTATGGTCCTAGTTTTACCAAGACACTAAACATTTGGATCCTCAATGTGTGATGTTTTTATGTTTTTTATCATTAAAATAATGTAAAATTACTTTAAGAAAATTAGGGTCATTATAGTTCAACACATACGATGGAGTGTATTTATCAACCTTAACTATTAGAGGAGGTGAGTTTTGGTGTGTTAAAGAGATATCATAGGCTTGAAAAATCCTACTATCAAAGAAGGGGAAAGTAGTTCATGTGTTATGGGATGTGAAGTAACCCTGGGCATATTGGAAGTATTGAAGATTTACAATTAAAGAAGTTCAGTATGGATTCATATTAAAAACACTGAATAAAAAAACAAATTTCCCAAATTTCTTTATAGATTCTGTGTAATTCAATTTAGGCATAAAAAACCAAATCACATGAAATCTTAAATGGAACCTCATTCATTTGAAGTCACTGGTTTGATTCACTCAGTATCAATGTATCGTGGCTAAATGATTCCAAAATAGACATCCTCTATATTTTCCACACATTATCCACAATTCCTATATTTTCGGTCTACATTTCCCAGTTTCTAGCATGGGAAATCCAAGAGATTTTTTATTTCCCTTCAATTACTTGAATTACACAGACTCAGTTGAGGAAGAAAGATTGATGCTACCTTTTCCCCCCAAAAAACACTCTTTAAGAATTTTTTAGAAGACGAGAGGATATATTCTCTCACTAAATTCACC